>JAWWES010000081.1:53348228-53372684 GCA_035583135.1 Lophotriccus pileatus
TGTTGAACCACTGGAGATGTGGAGCCTGCAGTTGTTTGAGTCAGTCAGCAGGGGGCGCTGTTGGATCACTGGTAGTCACCACATCAAACAAATGGATATCCTCCCCCCTCATCAAAAGGGAGAGAGGAGGGGAAGGGAAACACGGCTCCCAGCACTGAAGAACTCACTCTTTCCCACTGGGTGAGATGCACAATGGTGTGGCTCCGTCCCTTTCTGATGGAAATCCAAGCAAAAAGCTCCAAACTGCAACACAGCCACAAAAAGCAGCAGTCCCGACAGCTTCAGCAGGTCCCGCCGCTCCGACAGCTCTGGTTACCTCCAACCCTGCTCCCGACTTCCAACTCAGCCCCTCAGACTCCTCCCCCATTTCCCTGGAGACAAGGTGAGGCAATTGACATGGGAATGCAGCCTTACTAGCTCTTTTCTTCTGGGCCACCCAGTTGCCTGGATACAGTCACCTTGTCCAGTCCTCCCCCCGTCCCAACACAGTGGGTAGGGGAAAGGGGAAATTCCAGCATAGCTCCAAGAACAAACAAAACCATGACAACTAGACATAGAGTTTACTTCTTGAAAATTGTAGTTATGGAACAAATCAAAATGTATCAAAATAGGTAACTGCAGGTTGATGTCTGAGCAGATACTTTTAAACTGAGAGATGCTTTTACTGTAGTGAAAATGTAAGCAGCATATTTTTCTGACTTGCCATACTCTTTCAGGTTCTTATGTTTTTCTGACTCATCTTCTCTGTCTATTCCTACCATTGTTTTCTAATCCATCACAAAAATGTGCTTTTTGCAGATACACCATGTTATACGAACGCTACCGCAAATATTTTCAGTTAGCTGCAGGGCACCTCCTCTCTGAAAGGATTATAAAATTCTGTATTAAAACTTATATTCTTCAACAATAGCATCATTTTTTGGGGGGAGTCCCTTTTATGGCGCATCCTCTTTTTTTTTTTTTGTGGCTCATTATACATAATTTGAACATCAGTTTTAAGAACTACCATATGGTGTCAATAAATAAGTCTTTAGAGGCTTTCACTTATCTTCTAAATATGGTTCAATTGTGACTAATTAAATCAGTATATTAAAATACCCCATGACCAATACAAATCAAGCATCTTGAACTGGTTATTTTAATGTTTAGATCCTGCCTTATTAAGGACTCCTTGAAAATAGATCTTTCAAGAGAGAAATAAACTATTTTCCCAACCCTAGCTTTTATTTTATATTGCACTCAACTGTTCATATTGTGTGTAGCATATTGGTAGTTTTATTTTTTTTATTTCTCCATGTTTTCAATCTCAGCTGGAGTCCCAGCAAAAGCTTCAAGTTACTTGCCCCCTACAGCAAAACCTGAATTGGAGACTGTAAAAGGACTGTCCTCTTCATTCCCACCCCTCTTCTCTTTCATTGTGAGGTAATTTTGTAAGTGCTGCATTGTAATATTAAATTGTGTATCAACTCTTCACATCAGGGAGTGATGGCAATGGCTGACTCAACTCTGTGCTCACCTCAGACATAATTCGTAACCTGATGTCTGGCACAGAATGTATTCAGTGGAGTAACTCAGAACTTGGCCTTGACTAAATCTCTAGATGTTCAAAGAGCATTTTGATCTCTCATTGTAGATGTTAGGCAAATGTCACCTGTGCCTGTCTTAGCAAGGAATTAGATTTTAAATGTGTAATCAACAGGGGATAAATTTTGTATATCTCAGAGACCTGCCTGGCATGCTTTACAGCTGGTAGAGTATCCATCCTATCTCCTCTTTAGTTCCTAGGAACACAATGGTCTCCTTTGACTCTTTGGAGAATACAAGCTCCCCAGCCCCTTTCCTCTTGGGTTCTTGCCATAAATATTTGTTAGACACTGTTGTTTGTCTAGACAGAAAAAAAGATAATCCCATAGACATTAAGTACAAAGCATGTTTTTCTCTTTTAGATATAACTGCTCCTTCCCTCTCTGATTCCTCTCAAAGGACTGACTTACAAGGCTGTGTATCAGTAGTGTGCTACAACCAAGTCTCCTTCACCTTCCTTACAAGACAGGCTGGATTGTACAAGAATGGATTCTTTCTGTGCACTCTGATATCCAATCTGAGAACTGCAATTAGATATGCAAACACTTGCTCCATGCAGGCCTTTTGTTCCCATAGGCCACCTTTAGTATTCTAGTGAGTCCTTTTGAAAATTGTTTGTATGGAAAGGTAGGAAAAGAAAATCTAAATAACAAATGGACTTCACAACTTTCAAGGCTCTGCATAAATCTTCTTCAGTACTGGTAATCAAGCACAGACTAAAATGGTTACTTAGAGCAGTGATTTCCAAAGTGGGGTGGATGTGTCTCAAGGACGTTGCAAGACATTCTATGTGGATGTGAGAAGAAAATATTATAAAAACATATTTTATTATATTTCAAAAAAACTATGTGGTGTTCATTTTCTCCTTATCTCATGCTTTTTAATTTTTATTTTTTTTTATTTGTAATGTAAATAATATATAAGTAAGCATGTATATGGTTTATAAATAAATCTTTGTAAATACATGTAGAGGATACACACTTAATTTTTTTTTTTACTGATAGGTTTAAATGATCTAAAAGGTTTGGAGGAGCTACCTTTTACAAAATAAAAGTAACAGTAAACAGTTAAATGACTACAGAAGTTATAATAAAAGATAAACATGTTTTAGCATTATTTTCCACAACAAAAGGACATATTGCTCTAATATTTTTTCCACAGTCAAGGTATTTATTAGAACACTTAAAAATGTGTTCCCAAAATGGTGACTTTAACAGGAGAATAAAAAGTAAAGCAGTTGTAACCTGAGACTTTAAAGATCTCCGTACCTTACTCTGTTGGGTACATTATCCTAAGGAAACTCAAATCCTCTGCTTGTCATTGACTTGAATTTTTTTGCTGGACAAGTCATCTACTTTTCTAGGCTTCTCTTTTTCAACTGGAATAGTAGGACTGATACGGTTTCACGTGAGTGTTGTGAGGATAAATCTCTGAGTACCTTACTGTGTTCAGCTACCAACACACTGAATAAGGCAGGTAAAAACCCAAAAGGAGATGTTGTAAATAAGGTTCACCAGAAGGCATAAGTACAGTAAAGAAACACTGTGGATAGATAGGTGTTTTAGAATCTCCTCCCTTGGCATTGCAACGAGACTTTTCCACGTACACATCCAGCCTAGCTGAAATCAGTATGTTCCTTTCTTGATGTTCTTGTGTAATTATGTTCCTTGTATTAATTAAATTATTAAAGTCATATTTATGGCTTTTCAGTAAACTGTCTGCATGATAAGCCCCTTTGTATTTTCCTATATTCACAGGGGGAAAAAACCCAGGATTTTTTACTATCTATTAGGAGATAGGACAACTGCCTTGGCATTGTTTCAAAAGAAAAAAAATAGCGTCACCCAAGGTACCTTAAAAGTTCAGAACAAGTTTAGGTGACCTCTTGTGTAAGTGCAGCAGTAACAGCAAGTAGAAATTAACATTCAACTTACTGGCTCATAGTGAATAAATTCATTTTTACATTTCCCTCTGTAAAGTTTGGGTAAAATAGATTAAGTGTGGGAAAATCTGGAGCAACTTGGGGAAGGAAAATGTATTATTAATTAATAAACAGAACAATAAAAGAGTTCTCATTTTCACATTGTTCAATATATAAGAAAAGATTATGATAAGCTGTCTGTAAAATCTTCTAAGAAATAAAAGTTAAGGAAGGTGCTGGAGTGGGTCCAGAGAAGAGCAACACGGCTGGTGAAGGGACTTGAGCACAAGTCCTGTGAGGAGAGGCTGAGGGAGCTGGGGTTGTTTAGCCTGGAGAAGAGAAGGCTCAGGGGTGACCTCATCACTCTCTACAACTACCTGAGAGGAGGCTGTAGCCAGTGGAGGTTGGTCTCTTTTCCCAGGCAATCAGCAGTAGGACAAGAGGGCACAGGCTTAAGCTCTGTCACAGGAGGTTTAGGTTGGATATTAGAAAGAAGTTCTTTCCAGAGAGAGTGATCAGGCATTGGAGTGGCCTCCCCAGAGGCCCACTCTTCAGTGGACTATATCACTCCCTTTTGTAATGATTTAAGCTGATCTGCCATTTGTTGCTTCAAAGCAGAGGTGCATTACTGTTGTTTCAGCAGTTGCTCACTACCATGTAGTAACACAAGGTAAATGGAATTGTTCAAGCTGTCTACAGCTATGTGCCTCTTGATATTGGTTGACCAAGTTGAATATAAAGGGTTAACATCCAGCAAGATTTAAGAGCCCTCAGGTTAAATAAAACAATGTAGGGAGAATAGATAGACACAATGGAAAAGTATGAGAACACCAAGGACCTCCAATAGGAAAGAATAACCTTACTGTTTTCGAGACTATATTAATTGCACCCAAAGAAATTCTACTGTGGATGCAGGCACATTGGTTTAAAGGTGCCTCAGTCTGATGTGGCTTGTTTTCTATCTTTATCTGAGTTACTTGCTTCCAGGTGCTTAGAGCAGTATACAGTGGCATCCACACTTGGAAAGTTGAACTACCTTATGTTGACTGGTAGAGTAAGGCAGAGGAACTTTTGGGTGTAGATACACCCCTAAGGAAGTTTAAAGTGTCCAAGGATGAGACAGCAAGACAAATCTAATGTAACAAGGAAGTGTTTGGTATATTGCCAAAAGGTTATTGGGGGAAATTTTTTACTTAGAGTGTAAAAGGTGCTTAAACATAATACAGCTGATGAAGGTATAGCTTGATGTGCTTCAATTAGGAGCAATCACTTGTAGGGAAACCTTGAAATCAATAGTTGTACAATGATATGTGAGTTACAGAGGTGATATAGTCGCCTTCCGGAGAGGTGGAGATAAGGAAGGAAAGAGACAGTTAGCCTTCAAATATGAAAACATTTTCTGCTTTCTCAGCTAAGGACAAATGAAGTGACCTGTTACCTTCTCAGCTACAAAAAAGGTAGCAATTAAGTGTTAAATGAGGCATAAGTAGCAAAGTGAGTTCAGAGGATATATGAAATAGGGAGCATAAAAAGAAAAACAGTAATTTAAACTAATATAATTTAAAGTCATTTTAAAGACCAAACCTTCTATAATTTACAAAACTTTATATCTAATAATTATTTAATGTTTTTTTAAAAGTGCCTAAAAACACCAAAGACACTAGTTGTCTTAGATTCATTGCTGCTGCAAAAACAAATGGATAAGTTCTTTCCAAAAAAACATAGATAGGTTCAACAATACAGACATCAGACAAAGTTTGGAAGAGAAGAAGTACTGTTCAGAAATGGGGACTGTATGGGAATTTTTAAATACCTTGATCAGAATGACTGTGTCAAGACTAGTTGTCTTATGTCTCAGGGGAGACCGATAATATAATCATCCTAATACATAAAATCATATGATAGAAATAAGATTATAAAAGCTAGAGAAAAAGTTAGACTCTATGATTGTAGGAGTCTCTAAATTTATGTGTAAGTTTTCAGCTGTCTTGTCACTACTTCCTCTGTGGTGACAATTCCATGCACTCCAGCCACTCCTTTGTGTACAGCAAAACCCTTCCTCCTCACCTTCTCAGCACGTCTCTCCTGAAAAAACATGCATCCATGCATTACAGTGCTCCAGTGGGACCTACCACACCACATCTCTGTAAACTCAGTGAGGTCATACCTCTGCAACTTCTACATGATTGCCAGAGTGCGGCCCTTTGCATCTCCTGTGGTCTTGCTTTCTGAAGGGGAGAGAGAAGAAATCATGTAAAGAAGAAAGTTCCCTTTTCCTCTGGTGCCCTAACATGTTTTTTTTACTGCCCTATATCTTCCCTCAAAAATGAACGTCGTATGACCACACAGAACCTTGCCTGTTCTGCTACCTACAGAGTCAGATCTTCATCCAATTGGTATGCTCACCTCTACCGGAGCCTTTCCTTTCATTGCAAAGACTGGCGGGAGTATATTTCTTTGAATATCTAAGCTTTACAGAGGCTGTCATTTTTTAAGCTAGAACATATATATTAAACTACTGGAGAGTAAAAGCTCTGGAAGTGCCTTTGTCAGTCAGGCACACAACATCAGGTCTATTACTAAAACCTTTTCTGTATAAAGAAACATAAGAAAATACTTTATTCTGAAGAGTGCCTAGACACAGTAATAGCATATAAAGGTGTTTCATACTTTTGTAATAATGGAAAATGGAATTTGCAGTACTTCTCCATTAATTGCTTTTAATTTCTCTGTATTAAGTTGGATACTTTGTTTTTCTTCTAGAGTTCCTCTTTTTCATGCTCAGTAGGTGATGATTTATTTAAAACCACAAACCCTCATTCTGTTCTTAATTAAAAAAGTGTTAAGTTCATTTCTTGTCAGCAAAACAAATATTTGTAATTACTAATACATTTTAAAGGCAAGCAAAGCACTTCGTAGTGTTTATAGGAATACTATATGTAGTACAGTGCTTTATCACGAATTCATGTCAATCATTTCACCATTACAATAGAACTTCTCTGAAAGCAAATACATTTTCCAGTCACAAGCAGGAAATTGGATTCTTCTCTATGAGAATTCAACAGCCACACGGCCACTGAACCATCAGATTCACAGGTTCAAGTAGCACAATGCCTTTTCTTGTGCTACAACTGATATCAATCACTTCTGGAATACTGTAACATTTTAAAATCCAGCCAAAATGCAATTAAAATGGACAATCTCACTCACCACGGCAATACCTGCTGTAAGTCAAGGCAGTTTTGTCTTATTTCACCCAACTTTCTGTCTCTACCTTTTTAAAACGTAGGACTACTTCTTTTTAACAATTACATGATATTCAATAAGGAAACTGCTCCTTTAAAATGAAGAACAGTCTGGTTTGTTTCAGTTCATATATTATCATTATTTAATAATATGGTCTGATGGATAATACAACTGTTTATTTGTTTGGTTTTTAATCAGCAAAGAGGACTAAAGCATGATGTTTCCAATATTTGTACAGACAGTGATGATTGTATCTATATTATTAGATCAAGATGTTCTCTTTCTTTGACTTCATTTTAGAGAAGCTGAATGTAAATATTATTAATATCCTCTGTATAATTTATACTACTTTTGGCATTTGAAATGGGCAAGTTAACTTAGAAGAAAGTTTCACAGTCACTCACGCAAACCCTGGAAGAGCTGAAGTCTGCAAGTCTGCTTAATATTTTTTTTTTTCCACTATGGTTGCTGTTTAGGGAGTTGTGTCTGGCTTTTATTGAGACTGCAAATTTGTGTGGTGAACTATCACAGTGAAAACTGTTGATTTAAAAGTTTGTTCTTTTGTCTATAATCAGGAATTTGTCCTCAGGGTAAATCTGAGCATAAAATCTGAGTATAAATCTTGTGCCTAGATAGGTCTTGAACTTCCAAAGGTGCTCTGTCTGAATAGTCAGCACCAGATTTTACAGTTCAGGTGCCAAAAGTATCAAGTAGTTGTGAGAAATCTGTAGTGACAAAAAGTAGTTCCTCGCTTAGGAATAGTCTATAACATCATTAAAACATATAGTAAGAGCCTTTCAAGTTATTAAGCTATTTCAAGTTTTTAGCCTTCATCCTTTTTGGATTTTAGAATATTCTTAGTAAAAGAATTATCTGTATAATTCCTGGGGCAAAGCATTTTAGTGTCTTTGCAGTCCAGAGTTTTTGTCTATAGCTAGATGCATCTCGATATAAGTTGGTTCTACCATGGTTGTTTTGATTGTCCAGTGGAGTGAACAAAGACTGAAGCAAGTGATCTGAATTAAGCAAGAAGTATTCATCCCAGCTTAAATTTCCAAGTAGATGACTAGGGTATGAAGAAGAGAAAATGTAAAGGAAAATGAAATAATCTATTCCAAAAATGCTACAAAATTGTTTTAATTTCTCTAAGTTGATGATTTTCAAGAGAAAACTGACTTATAAAGAAGAAGAAATGTGTCTGAGAAGTAATATAGTTTGCCTAAAAACTAGTGTGTTCTTCTGTGAAAATGCTTGTACAACCCAGTGCCAGTGGGACTGCTTGCAGCCAAAGGTTCTCTTTATTTTTCCCCAAAGAAAAGAAACACACAACAGCAAACAAAAACAAAAACACAACAAAGAAAATACCATTGCTCCAGGGAGTCTCAACAGGTCTGCAGACACTGTTTATTCCATCTGCATTACAGTATAATTCTTTGTGGTCATTGACACTACTGTTTGCTTGCTGAGTTAACTCCTTGAATGGCACTTCAAAGGGTATGCTGACATTTAAATGAGTGAGCTCTTAGAATTTTAAACTTCTTAATATGCACTCACTCTTTTGTAGCTAAATACTAAATATACCATTTAGACATAGAAGGATTATGTATTTTTTCCTTAAAAAAATAAAATGATTTGTGACAAGAGGATAAGGGTGTCGTGGATTTGCAAAGGTCCCCCCATCCCGGGGGGGACAAACAAAGTAGTTTGTCCAGGTGACTTTCCAGAGTAAAGCCAATCAAAAGTTTTGGTAACGCCTTTGCCAATTACATATTTAAGAAAAAGGAAGACAAGGTTTGTGGCGCAGAAGGTATTGGGAGCCATGTGAGGGAGGATGCAGCAGGCCCCAAGGGGGGTCAGGCCTCCCTCCTCCCCAGCCTTGGGCCAGGAGCAGGGGCAGCACTGAAGCTACAAAAAGAAAATATAGGATCAATATATCTGGCAAGAAAATGAAATAAAATCATGCATTTTCTCAACAGATAGATATGTGTCAAAATTTAAATAAATGTTTTTAGGTCTGAAGAAATAGATTTTCTCTCTTCATAAATTTCCCTCCCCTAGAATATCTACATATTGTCCTTCAGTTTCATTGCAGTCCTTCATCATCCAGCTATGAAGTTTATTCAGCATCCATGGAACTAAGAGCAACCAGAAACAGTAATGACACTGGAATAAATACATGCTTCTGTTTCTCATGTTAATGATCTAGACGGTAAACTCTGCTGCTTGAGGCTACTGATGCAAAATCTATTCATCTATCCTCTATAGAAGTCATCACTATCCTATTGAATGAAATCAAATACATTTTATTTGCCTCTAATATGAAGGAAAAAATCAACTGAAAGAAAAAAGCACACTAGTGAATGGTTGTCTATGAGCTTTGCAAATTAGCTTTATTGTATGTATCTCCACTAGACAAGGCCTTGATCAACCTAATCTGACTTGGATGTTAAGTGCACTTTGAGAAGCTTCTGAAAGGCCCAGGACCTCAGATGCACTCTTGCCACCTATAATTTTCTATGTCTACATATGTAATGTGTATGTGTGTGTGTATAGCCAATGTACATGTGTGCACTACATAGATACATTTATACACACCCGAAATTTTTTGCTTTGTTCTTCAGTGTACAAAAAACCTCACTAAATTACATGTCTTTGGTATTAACACATGTATACACATGAATGCACAGCCACATTCAGTGTCTTGGCCCATAAACCCATGCTACATAACTCACTCTTCCTGCATTACATTATTGTTGCTGTTGCACTAATTGTTAGCTCGTTTTTCTTGATTTTTTCTGACACATGTAAGTTTTGATCAGTTACATCTGTAATCAGATTTTACAGAAATTATGTATGAAACTATGGCCGTACAAAACTAAGCTTTTCCTGGAATCTCTTTGTTTAGAGCAGAACAAAGTGTCCATATTCAGTGAACATCAAAGCAGAATTAACTGCTATATCCCAGAGTTGTTGTCTTTCCAGGGCCACAACATGGCAACTCACCAGGGTGCAGATGCCCGATGGAATGATGCAGTGAGAGAGGCAGAGGACGGTGGAGAGCTCTGCTTGCTAAAGGCAGGAATTTCCTATGGGTCATGTCTCTCTTGTGATAGAGAAGCAACACAGCACTCACAGTGCTGTGAGCCCACTCACAGGTGAGTATGCTGACTAGGCTGGAAAAATTTGGAATTAGTAGCTGTTCCTGAATGACCATCCACCGGGAAGAGAAAAGTCAGTGTTTGATGAGACAAACTGCATCATTGTCCTATCTACAGGGAACCCAGTGGGAACATGGATGCAGAAAACATGGGTGTAGCTGTGTTTTCCCCTCTTCACAGATCCTCTGCTGTAAAAATATGAAGAGAATGCAGCAAGATTTGGTAAATACAAACAAAATCTGCAAGTTAATCCAGAAAAGAGAAGAGAATTGATATAAAAATACTGAAAGTGTTTTATCTCTTGCTAAAACAAGTGCAAATACTACCAATTCTATTAACTTCTGCTTTGGGTAGTTTCTTGAGCTCCCAGTTCCTCCCATTGTAGAGTTTAGGGAAGCACTAATAGTTTCTCTGTCTTCTAAAATGATTCTGAATGGTTGAGTCATGCAATACAGCAAGTGTCAGACTCTGCCTGGGATGCTTCTTCTGCCTCTCTGAAGTGGATTTACTTTTCTTATATATATTTTCAAATTTTTCTGACTTTAAATTTCAACCATGTACTAAGTTCAACCATTTTTAACATATTTCACTATTTTCTCTGCAGCAATATTTGTTCTGTTACCTAAACAGAAGAAAAAAATGGCAAAAGATACTCTCATGTCATTGCTGCTATACAGGCTTAGACAAATCCTGTAGATCCCAGTGTGAATGTGGAAACGTAAATGACAACTTGCCAGGGGGTCAGATGAGGTAGAAAACACTTAGAGAGTTCAAATGTGACAATTAGAATACTGTCACCATAATACTTATCAGGATTTGATTGACCAAGCCCAGCTGGGTCTGAGAGCATAGTTGTGCTGAAGGTCACCTACTTTGGGCTCCCACAAAACCTGCAACAAAGGTTTTGCCTGGTGGTGGAGAAGCTGTAAAAGGGCAGGGGACAGGGACAGCCATGACAATTTGTCTTGGAGCTGTGTGATGTTGTCTGCCCACAGATCTCACAGACTTTAAGACATGATCAGCAAGGCATCCCCGACTGGTATAAGCACGTGTTTGTCCCTAAGTGAACATTTTCCTCTGAATCCTGCACATTTCTCCCCTCATACTCTTGGTAATACTAAATTGCACATAGTTTATATATGACCACTTTTTTGGGCAACGCAGTATTACAAAGAGGAATGGGAGGACTGAAGTTTAAACTGTCTTTTGTCTTACTCATGGCTATCTGTGGATAACAGAAAAAGATAGGAGTTGAATACAGAATTTCGGTCATCCTTTTTTAAAACATAATTGTGCCATCCACAAAAAACAAAAACAAACAACCAAAAACCAAATCCAAAAACCCCAACAAAACAAACAAACAAACAAAAAAATCCTTATGTTTTAACAAGCAGTTTTCATACAGCATCTTCCATTTTCAGAGTTTTCAAGTGTTGCATCCTGCAACCCAGTTATGGCTTATTTATTAGATGAACATGGTAAAAGTTTTAATTGAGCCAAAACATAGCACTTAGAGAGTGCTGAAATTTCATTCCTCTTTTTTGTTGCTGTAATATTAATATACGTCTGGTTTCCTCAGAAGACACTTTTTTTTTCTTATTCTGGTGTTTGACAATGAGCTAACATTCAAAATGCAAACAGAGAGACTTTACACATTGCCTGCAGTAAAAAAGCATTTTCTTCCTATTTACAATATATGCAGTAATGGGAAAAAAGTGATCCCAGCACCATACTAAAATGAATTTAAGCTATTTCATATTGCAGGGAAAATGGCAATTCAAAATAAAAATCTATAGCAAACACAGAAGAAGTGAAATAGCCTAAGCTATTAAATAAATAAAAAAAATCACACAATAGGAATACATAAAATGTTAATAAATTGACCAAATGGAGAAGGACAAATTGAAAAAGAATAGTTCCATTTTGCAGATGAGGGATTTGCATAGGCAAAGTTCAAAGCAACAACTGTGAAGTTTCAGGTGTAATTTCAAATTAAAATCATTGTTGTCTACTTCTTTTTTTTTTGCGATGTTTGATTGGAAAGGGGAACTCCAGGCCATGGGTTTTTTTAGCCCATTACCTGGAGGGGAGATGCTCCCCCCTCTGCCCCCCTGCCACATGGTCCCCTGGAGCCCGACATGGGCTCACGCAGAGACCACAGGAGAGAGACAAACGAGAGAGAAAGTTTATTGTGAGATAGGGGTTTATAAAGGTTTTAGGCGGATTAGAAAATAACCAATTACAAGTCTCGGGGGGTCACAGAAACCACCAATTGCAGGTAAAGGTTAACATCCAATAGGAAGGGGTTAACAAAGCCAATAAGAAGACTTCTCGATATCTTCCCCAGGACACTCTTGCATATGAAAGGCAGTTGTCGTGGGGGGTCTTGGGAAGAAGGAACATGAGTTAGCAAAAACTGCAAAAAGCCATTTTGATACATGTTTAGACAACATTAACTTCTCATATACTGCAGATCTACTGCTACACTTTTTGTCTAATTTGACGTGTAGGAAAACATGGTTTTAGCAGATTTCTTATCTCAGTCCTTCAGTGTAAGTTGAGAAACCATACCTAAATGGTGTTTGTATTTTTCACTGTCAAAATAGCAGACACTGAAGTAGGGACATCACTTGAGAGCTGAATCAGCTTTCTGCAGAGCTTGATAAGACCAGAGTTGTTACTTCTGAGGAGAAACCAGTAGGCATCACAGAGATGTCTGAAAAATCAGATTTCAGGTTCTGAGCCGTGTGCAATGACCAGCAGTAACTGTAACAACTATCATCTGACTGTGATTTCTCTTTTTATAGCTATTTGGGTTCTTAAATTAACGGCTTTTTTTTTTTTTTTCCGGAGTTGTCCTCCCAAAGCACATTGATTGTCTATAGTTACATATTATGATGAATATTGGGAAGCCACATTGTCCTTTTGCAATCAGTTTTAGCTTTATGTGTGCATGAACATGTCTCTTTTTCACAAATGTGGGGAAAATTGCCTAGGTTTTAAAGGAATTTCAGAAGTAGAATTTTTCTGTGTTTCACCATGTGCATATTTTAGGAAAATGAGAATATTTTATTAGGGATTGTGTCTCCAAATTCGGGTGGGAATGAAGTGTAAAACAATCAGCTTCACTTTCCTTGAGCTTGAGTTTCTTGTTTTCTCTGTTACAATACATTCTGTCTTCAGGATTAACTTTTCTGATACTTTAAAAAACTGAAATCCTTTACAATTTGAATATAGAATTACTCAGCCTTCCATTGCTGATTTTATTGAGACTAATGGGACAAGAGTCTGAAAAAGGTCCAGACCTTGCCAAAGGATAGGTTTGTTCTTAGCTCCACAATATCTGTGATGTAAAATTCACAGTCATCTTTTCAATTTTATGTTGAATGTTGTGTTGCTAAGTAATGTGACACACTTTGAATCTACAATAAAGAAACCAAATTAAAAATACAGATATCTTACCAAAGTGTGTAAGCAAAGTCAGGAAAGTCTGGAATAGTCTTTGAAATGAAGGACCAGTGGGAAATTCTGCAGTCCAGGCTTGAATAGTTGGAATCATGTAAAGGAATAATGCAGCTAGCCAATAAAAATGTATTGTAGGAAGGAATGGGAATGGAAATTTGAAAGCGCAGTGAACATAAAAAATTTAAAATAGAGGAGAAGATAGTCATTTCTGAAGGAATTTGAAGAAGGGAAGATATTGATGGAAAATATGTCAAGTGCCATAGAGATAAATAAAAAAATTTGAGGCATTTTTGTTAAAAGATGATAGGTATGAGATTATACCTGTGTCACTAATATTCTCAGGTACGGGGAGTCAAAGAAAGTGCTAAAACTGGTAGTGTTTTGTCAAAGAAATATAACTTTTAATACTGGAATAAATCACTGTGATAGTTTAAACACCAGACTATTAAATAAGCTCTGGGAAGAGAATTAGCATATATAGTCCAAATGTGTGGAAGCGGCCTTTGTGCAGTAACCTGGATAGCATACTGCAGTACATTTCAACATCTATTACAGTCTTCATCATTCAATAATGGTGCGTAATGCTGAAAGGTGAATTACTAGATAGCTGAAATGAAATGCTCTGAACTCCAGAAAGGTTTAGATTGCACACATTTGATAGCACGTTGATATAGCCTAATGATTTTTCTCATCTCATAACACTAGTTTCTTGGTGATAATTCAATTATAGTATTTTATAAACATTCTTAGTCCTCCTCTGCCATCAGTTAGACTTTAGTTATAATTAGCTTTTTAAATATATAATAAAATATGGAGTACAATTTGGAATCCCAGTCAACCTTTAAATCATTGTGGTATGCTCTTTAACTGCTAATCTAGTGCTTGGCTTCAAGAAAATGAAGACTCCCTTTTGTTCTTGTCAAGTAGAAATTACATTTAAGCCTGAAATGGAAGGTATTGACCTTATTGTTTGCTGTGTTAAGTGGTTTCAAAACAACCAAAAAAAGTGTTTATCTTACCAAATCTTATTTCCATATGTCTAATCATTGTCACTTGTTACAGACTTATAAAAATCAGTTGTGAGTTAGCTCTGTTTAAAAGCAGTGGCATGGAGTGGAAAAATGTTCATCGAATTCTTTGGTCTGTTAACTATCTTCCATTCCTATTAAGGCTCAGTGTAACTCAGAACTGACCTTTGTTAAAGCCTTAGCAAATTTATATTAGGCCAGACTTTTTATTTGTACCAAACCTGAATTTGGACTAGGTGAGAGCTTTTGCTGTGGCTATGGAGTGCACCTATTCTTCATGCTGAGATGACAGTCTGGTGCAAGAAGTACCAGTCTCTACTTTTGCATTCAGAAATACTTTTGCCAGAAGGTCTGCCTCTGACACTTCTTCACCCCTCATCTCCCCAAAAGAGGTTTGTGCCACCTGCTCATGATTACATGAAGCAGTCAGAGAGAGAATTTTATAACTGTTTTGAATTCTATCTATGCACAACATCACAGCTTAGGCTGCACAGCAACACATAAGAAAATCTGACAGTGGTACTTTAGCTTAGCACAAGGGCAATGATAGACAATCAGAGAAGAAAGGAACCACAATATGGCACTGTTTTAATAGAAATACTTCAAGCTAAGATAAATGGCAAAAGTGACTTTAATTAGGAGTAATTATGTTGTTGAGATATTTTCTACACTACATGATGCAATTAAACCCTTATCACCAGTGGTAACCAGCCTCCTTTAAAGAACAAATAAGTATTCATTATGAAAAGAGAAAATTATATGTAATACAGAGAGACAAAATGTAAAACAATCAAAACCTAAAACTAAATCAAATGCTTTAAAGAAAAGGCATGAAATAGTCACTAGGCAAGATGGATAGCTGACTAGCATTCAGAAGGATCTGGGCTTGAATTTATTTGTACAAGGATTGATTTATGTAAGACAGAGATTCTCTTGTGTCTCTTAATGCATCCAGTAGAAGTTATTCTTTCAGGTCATGAATCTATGTGAGGGCAAGCACCTTTCAGACTATTACAAGATAACTAAGTTTATTTCAAAAGTCTTACAGCACCTTTACAAATATTTACACTAATGTGTAATGGAGATATGTACAGATGCTCAGAAGGGGTAGAAATTTCAATACAGGTAAAACTCTGGTTCTTGCTATAATGAGAGATCAATCTGTGACAGTGCTATAGAATTTCCTCCAGGCCAGAGCATTTAATCATAATATAAAGATTATTAACTTTGTCAAGTAACTTCCTAATTTCCCCATCTTCATTTTACTGATAAAGCTTATTATTCTTTTCTTGAACACTCACATAGCCTTCCATTTTTAATTCATTATATGATTTTTAATTTTTTATGATTCTGTACCATCTAAAATTATATTTACTCCTTTCAGCACAGCTGAGAGGCAGACATCATGGGTCAGTAGACAAGAGAATAGGTCTGTGGCCTGTGAATTTTTTGGCTGTTCCTCTACTTTTGCAGCTTAAGAAATTATGGAGAGTGTGAGATGAAGCTGCCTTGAATGGTAATGTACAAGGCTAGTTCAGGACAGATTCCAGCTGTCTTTTATCCAGAATCTCAAGAAAGAAGGTAATTCCTGAACATAGCACTTCAAACAAACCTGGCTGCCCTTTTCTCATATGAGAAGGAACCTGAAAAGAGTCAATTTGTGCTATTAAATTAAATTTTCTCTAACTTTGGGCAAATAGCCCACTTTCTTTTGTTATAATTTGGAATGCCTTTGAAGCAGAAACCTCCAAGGAGGGTCTGAAACAATTTCCAAGAAAAAGGCTGTAATTACTTTTAGTGCTTTGTTCAGTGAACTGAATCAAAGCCCTAGGCAAGGGAAAAGTTTGTGTTTGTTTGCTTGTGAACTCCATGTATGTGGTGCCACTACCACAATCCACTACCGTAAGATGTGTGTAACATGGTCCATAGATCATTCCTGATTGGTGTTGCACATTTTGGTATTGCTGTGTCATATAACAAGGAGATCTGCTTTATGAACTGCCATTTTTCAGTGGTTCCAAAGGCAACAGCAAGTCACTATGTAAGCATATTTCTTGGAAAGAAATAATGACAATTTGAATTGTCAGTTATCCCCCATTCACCACTCCAGCCAGAGTGTTGTTCAGGATCTCTTGGAATGATTTGAATTCTTAGGTCTACTAAGAACAAACACAGGGTGTATTTTTGAAGATGTCAAACTATGAAAGAAAAATTCATTCACAATGCTTTCAAAATTAGCTTTCACTGCTGGTGTAGTTCCATACAATGAGAGAGCACTCTTTTTTCCTTCTCTTTATTAGCTGGATAAAGGTACTCCAAAAAAAGAGCTGGTTCCCTCTGTCATGTTTGAAATGCAAAGCTACACCAGGAGTAAAGCCCATGTTAGAGAAGATGTCTTTTAAACCAACGTGATTTAACATTTGTCTACAAAGTAAAGTTTTAAGGGAAAGATCCATATTAAAGAAGAGGATTATTTGCCATAGGTTTAATAACTATCCATTAAAAAACATAAAGCAAAAAAAAACCCCCATCCTCTTTCCCAAAAGGAGAACACTTAAAAAATTTATCATGGAGTTTGTACAGCAACTTACTGTCATTTCTGGCCCTGCTTCAAGCAGATGTATTTTAATTCCACAGCAAATGTGGTAGCTCTTCAGCAAATTCTATGGCTGCTTTCCCCTGCATAAGTGTCTGTTTTGGCTGAAAGGAAAGGGGTAACAGGAACAAAAAGAGAAGTTTCAGATGAGACATTGCTGAAAAAATAACTGAAGTAGCTGTTTGCAAGCCTGAGATTACATTAGAAGCATAACTAAAATTGATTTGGATCTGTGCTATAGCATTATGATAATGAAGTCTGCAGTCTTACCAAAAGATTATAAACATGACTTTTAAACTCCCTTTGATATTCTTATTACAACTGCACTTAAATTCATTATGAGTTACTACAAGGTCATCTTGTTACTAAACATGCAGAGTTGGCACAACTCAATATGCTCTGATAAGTTCGAAAAACTAGCTGAGTAATGAAAAACATTTGAAATAAATATACTGGATATTGAATCTTAGCTTTCATTATACTTAGGAGGTGATCTCAGTTTTGATCCCAAAAACTCACCAACACCGTTGTAAATTTTATTTTTAAACTATAATGCTCCTTCTATTATGAGAACATTTGTTGCTTTCCACAGGACCTGCATCTTTTGCCCTTAAATGTAGCTCATCTCCTAACTTTGCTGTGACAACAAACACTTTGGACTTAAAAACTTCGGGGACTTTTTTCTTTTTGTGGATTAATTCAGTAAAAGAACACTTGGTGTCATGGTTTTGCAAAGGTGTCCCCCCCCACCCCTTCGGGGGCTGTAAGTAGTTTGTCCAGGTAAATTTCCAGTGTAGAGCCAATCAGAAGTTTTGGTAATGCCTTTGCCAATTACATATTTAAGAAAACGGAAGAGAAGATTGTGGTGCAGAAGAAAATTGGGGAGCCATGTGAGGGAGGACGCACCAGGTCCCCAAGGGAGGCCAGGCCTCCCTCCTCTCCTGGTCCTGGGCCTGGGGCAGGGGTAGCACTGAAGACCCCCTTCACTGAGACATGTAACAGAGTGAAGAAAAAAACTTAAAGGACTTGGACGAGACTGCTGCAGAAAGGATTCCAGCCAGAGAGATAGCCACAGCCTTCAAGGTCAGAGCTGACAGCAGCAGCAACCGGAGAAAGTCCGAAGGGGGAGGCTCCTTCTCCCCACTCTCTCTCTCTCTCTCTCTCTCTCTGTCTCTCTCTCTCTCTCTCTCTGCCTTCAGCAGGGAAAGGACTGAAATCTAAAAAATCCCTACCACCTGTAGAAGAGGGTTGGGCAGCGGAGACAGCCCTCTGCAGCTTATGAAGAAGCCAACGATGGAGCAGAGAAGTAGATATGATTACTGTGAGAGGCCTGAGATGAAACGACATCTTGTTAGAGACTTGTGGCCCACACAGAGGAGTCTTACGCTGGTGCAAGGCAGCTCAGGTAAAATCCTGGGATCCCAAAGAGGGATCAATGCTGGTGCAGCTGCATTTGTGACCCTAAGAGACAGCAGAGAATGGAAGAATTGTTGTCCGAGGGGTAGACCCATGTCGGAGAGGTCTATCAAGGACTATTCCTGTGGGAAGGGACCCCACAATAAACAGGGGTGGACTCAAAAGCCATTACCCCCTGTGACCCTGTGGTGCAGATCCATGGAAAAGCAAGTGTCCCCTTGCAGTCCATGGGAAACCTTACAGGACCCTGGGTAACCCCAGCCTTCGGCCTTAGCCCAGGAAGGAGGTAGACCCAGCCCTGAGGTCGACACAGAGGAGAAAAAGAGACAGAGAGAAACAGTTCCAGCTGCAAGGAGTCAGAGTTGTCGTCCTGGAGATAACAGAGAAGAACTTTCAAATGCTGCAGAATTGCGTAGAAGACCTGTAGCTTTGAAAGTGGAAAGGACACTGCTTCTACTTCTGGACTGATACAAAGTGGGAAGGGGTATTTCTGTAAATACATAGTGCCTTTGCTTAATTAGAATTGTTGTAGATATAGCTGTTTAATTTTTACTTTACTAGTAACAAATCCTAATATTATTTCCCTCCAATCAAATCTGTTTTGCCTGCATAAACCTTCTCTCAACTTAGAGCAATTGTATTGGCGGGTGTGGTAAAAATTGTCCCTAGACAAACCCATGACACTTGGGCATAGCAGAAGCACTAACCAATAGCATTTTTTTGATATTTTTCTTTTTATTAAAATCTGAAGGAATGTAGAAAGTCTCAAGGAAGGCATATATTTCAAACAAATATTTTAAGTGTTGTATTTCTGAGGTGCTAAACTAATTCAGTACAATAAAAACACACAATACTAGTCTGGAAAAGGTAAGGCTTTTTAATCTCTATTTAATATCACTTTACTTAGTCATAATGGCCTGGCTGCTTTGTAAGGTCATTGGAAATAATGCATTTTTTCCAATATTTTGATCTTTTTCTTGAAGCTGGAGAGTATTATGAGTTAATTTTGTTGTTTAAAAAGTTACTTAAGAAAGTTTCAAGGGATTTTACTTTGAACATGCATACATACAGGAACTATTTTGCCTACTAGTACACGTAGAATGTCAATAGGTAAAAGATGTGTATGGTACACAAATGTTAGGACAATCTGATATATCTTTAATAAGGAAAAATTATACACAAATGTTGAGAAAATCACATGTCAGAATTGAATAGAGTCTTTGTTTCTTCTGGAGTTTTATCTGTATCCCTTGCAGATTATATAAGCAGCGAGGGTTCTTTGTGTTCCTAGAAGCAAAGCTTCCCTGATATCTGTCAGAAGTGCCATGGCTCCTAGCAGTGTCAGCCAGGCTTCCTAAAAATCACTAAATTTGCAGAAATTTCTGAAGGCTGGGAGATTAAAGCCTTCAATAGTCATCTCATTGTGCTAGCTTCAACCTTCCTCACTTTACCTTTTAAACTGCTAAGCAACCTAATGACAGGTGACAATATTGCCAACTTTTACACAATAGAGAAATGTAGATATTTGGATCCAGGTAGCAAAAAGCCATCTTTAGATACATATAGATTAAGATTGCCTAATTCAGAAAATCAAGAGAAACTAACAGCCTTAACTGATTTTAAAAAAAAAGCAAATAATGTTCTGACCATACACATATGTCCTTAGGAAAATGATCATCATCTATTTTTTTTAAGTATTTGCCAGATAAATTATTTGGAAGATACTGTCCTATATTAAAGTTCAGTTTTCTCAAAAGCAATAAAGCCATTGAGATTGTGATATTTGATAACTACCTATTCATTTATTTATTCATTTATTTATAAGAATTTAGTGATCAGATGAGGTAGACTTTCCTGAAATTAAGTGGCAGATTACTATTGTAGAGGACCAAATGAGCCTTTCCTTGCAGGAGTGAGGCTGGATAGGTTGCAGCATGGGGCAGGCAGATAAAGAGATAAGGAGATACATCAGCAGCCTGCAACTATGAAGAAACTATGGAGAGAAGAGACAGGTAGACCTTGGCAGTGACAGAGAAGGTCAGTGCAAAGCTTGATGCATCTCAGAAACCTTCTGTAGTGCTACAAGCAAACCTGGAAGCAAGGAAACGTGAGAAGAAACAGATTTTTTTTTTTTTTATCTAATCTGTCCATCTTAAAGGACTGTTTTGATTTAAGAAGTAAAGTATTCCAATTTATAGGCTAATAAAACCAGTCTGATGAAAGGCATCTTCTATTTCAGGATGCTTATCATAAAGAAAAATTTTAGATAAACTTCCTCAAACCCCTGACTGACCCTGGGTTTCTCAGAAAGAGCTACAAGTAATAAAAACCTTTGCATGTGATCAATAAAAGAAAGAATAATATTAATAAAATAAATATACTTCATTTTTATTTAAAAATACTTTTATGATTATGAAATACATGTGAAATAGTATAGGTTGCAAAGACCATCTGTCTCTTCAAGTCATCTCATCTCGTCTTAGTACAGGACAAAATGCAATTTGGATCACAGCAAAGGCAGCTTTCAGGCATTAGGGCTTGAAGTGTGAGATTTAGAAAAAAATGTAGGTAATTGTATGACAGATCCTCTGGTCTTGAAAACTCTGGTGTCACCTCTTGGTCATTTGTGAATTGTCATTCAAAGTCGACTGAAATCAGTAACAATAATTCAGTGGATTTCAGGTTGGATTAATATTACGTGGTTACTCCTGTTTTATTATCCAGATGTAGAAATTCATTATACTCTGAAGAAAGTGCCAAAAGGAACTTCACTATCTGTACCACAGGATTTCAGGAAAATAATGGAAATTCTAGTGGCTGATAACAATTAGAAATGTGGTAGTCCCCCAAACTGTGCTCTGTAATGAGAATGTTGTTCTCCATGAGCAATACAATAAGAGTGTTCTATTCTACAAATAACAGTCATATGGCATTATTTTATGATATTCCTACATGGGTAGTTTGACTTGCTCTTTATTCCATTCCCAGACCCTTGCGTGCTTTGCTTACATGCTAATTAATTTCTGAACTCTCTTCTAAAGCAATTCAACTCTTTTCCTCAAAGAGAATACCTAATCACAGATGATGAGACAGTATGCTTCAGGGCTTCTTCCAAGCATGCACCTCAGAGGTATGGTTTATGCCAAGTTTCCTTGCCTTGACTGCTACAAACCATGTATTTGGAGACCTTTCCCTTCAAACGCCTTGTGCCTTGCTCAGAAACTCTGGCACCTTGCTATACAAACCCTGCTCTGGTGGGCTGCAAGAACAGTTATTTTGATACTGTGAAATAAGAAACCACAAACACAATCTCATGACTAAAAGGTGTAAAGTGCGGTTTTGAGAAGATATAAGCCAAGTGCTACAGAAAGTAAAGGAATTCCCTTTGTTCTAAAAAGTGACAGCCTGTGAAAATTGGACATGAATCAGTCCCCAGAAATTCACTGAGGACTTGTGTTCTACTTACGAGTGCCATTCATAACACAGTAAAGACAAATCTTTAGTAATTTTTAAAGAGATATTTTTACTTTGAAACACATTTTGACATTCATGATGAATTTCAGAATATCTTGCAGAGACAAATGTTCAAAATAATTCCTTGTGGACCAAAATTATCAAAATAATATATTTTATGTTTATAGAAATCAGTTTAATATGACATTGCTGTACCAACTAAGACATGGAAACACCCTGCTGAGCCCCTCACGCAATTCTTAAGCATGTATATGGATAAATGCATACCGTAAGTGCAAAAGCTTACCCATATGTCTTCATCTAGAAACACCTTCAAACAGTAATCACCTTAATTTAGTAGCTTCACCTTTACTATGTAGATTTTAATAGCAGCTGGCCTTGTTTAGTAGCTGCACTTATTTAATAGCTGCACCTTTCCCATGCAAGCGGTAGGGAGAAGTAATTAAATTTAATGAAAACTATGCTTCCCAAACAAGGATATATGGCTAGTCATATGAAATGGTCAGTAGGCTAAATCATTTGTGGAGAAATTATCCACAGTACAAAGGTTAAAGTACTGTAGCTCAAAATATGAATTAAGACTACAGTGTAAAGAACATGAGTTGCAGAATTTCCTTGATGACAGCAACATACCCACTATGGCCTTAAAAGTCTTGTATGTCGCTAAAAGCTCAAGAACTCATGACAGCATAATTCAGTGAATTAAGATGGTGGCTGCTTTCTGAAGCACTGTGGAAATGCACAGTTCTTCAAAATAAGCATCAAAATGAGAATCTGGTTCTCACATTATACCTTGCTTCTCCTGTTACAGGTGTTCTCAGCACCAGCCTTTGCAGTTTGCTCCCCGTGTTATGTTAGACAAGGACAGACATCACAGCTTGAAGTGATTTAAGGAATAGAAAATAAACAGTAAACCATTGATATGCTAACAGGGACATGATAACAGCACAAGAAATGAACAAAAAATATGTTGGTCTTAAAACTCTCTTCTTTTTTAAAGAAAGATTAAAGATTCTTTTTAAAAAATTAAGAGTTCCTTCTAGAGTGGTTTTTTAAGACAGAGGTGGTTAAAGACACATGACCTCTGCTAAAGAGACAGTCCTATTTAATCTCTATGATCAAAGCTGAGGAACGGAACACACAGTCATTTGATGATGGTGGTCATAGGAAAAAATATTTCCTTTTGTTTTCTAAGGGAATTAGAAAAAAGAAAAAACAAACCAACCAACAAACCTTTCTTTATAAACTATATTTTCATGTTGAAATAACTCTGCTTTTCCACTAATGATTACATTAGTACTACCTCTGGAAACACTTACTTTTTGACCTCTGAACTTTGCGTTCTGGGAATGTGAGCTGCCGTAAAATCTGTTGGGATTTTACTTACTAGATTCCCTACTATTGCCATCATAGCAGCAGAGAAGTTTCATTACTGGTATTGTTGTTACTTAATATACAAAACATTAATGGAGCAATAACACTGTGAGATTTTTATATGTTTTTTATTTCAGTTCTCTCATATTGCTGTTCAAAATGTGCAAGCTTTTCCTGCAGATAAAGTGATGTACAGCAGCGGTGAGATAAAAGCTGCAAAAAGCAGTTATGTGATGCTTTTGATAAAAAAATGTGCTTTATTTGAAAGATAAGCCTCAGAAATTCACCTCACCTTGTAAATGCCCATAAATTTATTCTTTGTTGTACAACAGTAGCAACTAACTGAAAATGTATTTATTTGAGTTACTAGTTCTCCCTTTTCTGAGAACTGAATACACTAATTAAGCTAACCCTACATGGATACTTTCATTGCTGTGATACTTCTGCTTTAATGAAATAAAAAAAAATGGGAATTTTTACTTACATATATCCTTGGGAAACCCGATATTACTGTGTTTCTGGGGAGTAATGTCTAATACATTCAGTTTAATTGTTTTAGAGGAGTGTATTGAAGCTGCTGGTCTTCACCAGAATAATTGGAATATTTCAGCATTTTACTCAATTTTGTAGAAATACTGCTTATGTTTGTATCTTCTCATCCATGCAGTGTGCAGGCCTTGCCTAGCCCAGCAGTTTAAAGTGTAACACTTTTTGTTAGCGATGCAAGATGTGCTCTCTGTAGTGAACATCTTGCCATTGCTAAGGGCAATGGCAACACTTTAACCAATGTTTTATTAGGTTCATTATCCAGGAACCTGAGCTAGGCAGCCTTTAGAGTCCAAGAGGTTATTTCCGGACTTCAGCAAAGCCTTTGACACCGTCTCCCACAGCACACTCCTGGAAAAGCTGGAAGCCCATGGCTTGGACAGGGACACTCTGTGCTGGGTTTGGAGCTGGCTGGAGGGCTGGGCCCAGAGAGAGCTGCATCCAGTTGGTCACTAGCGGTGTCCAACAGGGATCACTGTTGGGCCCAGTCATGTTTAACATCTTTATCAATGATTTAGATGAGGGGATTGAGTCCATCATTAGCAAATTTGCAAATGACACCAAACTGGGGGGGAGTGTCGACCTGCTGGAAGGCAGGAGGGCTCTGCAGAGGGACCTGGATAGGCTGGAGAGCTGGGCTGATTGCAA
>JAWWES010000081.1:53403888-53448805 GCA_035583135.1 Lophotriccus pileatus
CAGATATTAGGAAAAATTTCTTCATGGAAAGGGTTGCCAAATATTGTAACAGGCTGCTCAGGGAAGTGGGGAAGTGACTGAGTCATCATCCTGGTAAGTATTTAAAATATGTGTAGACGGGGCACTTGGGGACATTAGTAGTGGACTTGGCAGTGTTGGGTTAGTGGTTGGAATGATGAGTACAGGTCCCTGTTGACCTAAGTTGCAGACACTTGACAGTTGCAGCATAGGGGTGCTAAAGCTTGTAGTTGCCCTGCTGAGATTGCAGGACTGTCTCACTGCTTGCTTAGAAACATCCTCACAATTACACTCTGGACAGGAAAGGTTAGGAGAAAGAGTAGAAGGATCTAATAACTTCATAGCGTGGCCTAAGACAATTTTGACCATGTGTTCATAGCAAAGGTTAATATATTCGACTTGGATTTGTTGAATCATGTAAAGTAATATTTCACAACACCCTCCAGGAAAAAGAAAAAAAGAAAAAAAAAAAAAAAAAAAAGAAGAGTATATAAGATGGTTAGCTTGTTTTATAGGACCAAAGAATGCCTGAAGATCTTTGTAATGATTTTTGTGTGACAGAATCTGTCAAAGTCAATGATTTTGCAGGCCTCAGTTGTGGTTATATTAAAAATAATTGCATTACCCTTGCACAACTCATTTCTGTTGCTGCATAGTTTAAATATTTTATGCAGTTTTTAAGGTCTGATCCTATTCTGAGGTGGGGAAAAATGCAATAATCTGTGCCATTTCTTCCGTCTCAAACCACAAGGAAACTTGTTACTATCACCATTATTGAGATGTTCATCAATCAACCTGAATCTTCCTGTTTTGAATTACCTATCTTATCCTTTATGGCTGTTTTTAAATGTGTACCTACTTATGATCAATTTGAGTATGGTTTTGAAAACCCCAATCAACATATGCTAAAGAAGTGTGAAATTTGAACAACTCAAATTTTAGTGCTGTGGAGGTGCAAGTACCTATGTATAAAAGTATAAATGCGTGATGTGCAAGTTTTGTGGTTGATGATGTTGTGCTTGTTGCAAGAGCTTTAAGAAGCAAAAAAAATGGTCTGCTGAGCCTATAAATAATAACTCAAGCTGGTTATTAGTTATTCAGATGAATAATAAAGACCAATAAATACTAAAAGGTTTTCAAAAGCTCAGAATGAAAGTGGTAGGATTTTTTGCATGTCATACTCGGAAGGTTTTCTTTTTTCCATGAATATATGCAGTCAGTTTGTGATGCTATATCTACTCTATCACTTCGACTATAGCTAAAGAACAGAAAATGTAGGTTTATAAACTTGAAAAATTGTGGGATATACAGTGGGAGGAAAATAGAAGATGCAAACAAGAAAGAAGTTATGGAAAGAGGCAATTTTGAACTAGTTCAATAGCACCAATTATTATTTGGTTCTGACTTAATTCCCAGAAAACTCGCACATGGACACTAACATATGATTACTGGACTGTAAGTCCAGTATCTGTGGGTTATAAGGAAAGGGGAGGGCATAGCAGAGGCCTCAGGATGATGCAGCGAAGAGGTACCAGAGTCTCTGAGGGAATATTTATTCTTTTAACAACAGAGATAAGTATAATAAAACTGCATTAATAGTGCACTTTTTGATTTCATATTTGCCACAGTCATATTGGCTATGCTTCTATGAAAGCATTTAAAACATGAATGTATTAATACTCGATATGGACAAAACAAGGGAGGGAAAGGATCAAGGAAGAAAAATTATGACAGCTGGACAAGAGTACAGAAACACTTATCCCAGGACTGGCATTTAAGCTTTGTCCTGTGCTGTGCTTAAACCTCTAGGCCACAGCTCTCCTGGGATATCACATATTATGTATGGATGAGCTTTCAAAGTGACCTAAAAGATAGGCACTGTACTCCCTCTGAAAGGCAATAGGATTGAGGATCTTAATATCCCAAGGCCTTTCTGAAAATCTCATCTTACACACAGTCTTAACCACTTCATCACAGTCACTAAATAACAGCAGGTACTTGTTAACAGCATGTGTATTAGTCACTGAAAATAATTTATCCCTGCTTTGGGGCTCCTCTAAAGAAATTATACCTCTCCATTTCTCAGCCTTCTGTATATAACACCTGAGAAATAATTGTTTTCATTTTTCTCTGCCTCATTGATTGTAGAATAAATAATCCATGAATAACTCCCTACCCTCATTATTCTACCCTATCTGGTGAGCAATAACTTTTGGTTCAGCTGTTTAAGGGCAATAGCAGGAGGGATGAAGAGGGATGGAAAAGAACAGTCAGACTCTTGAAAACCCTAAACCATAAGGCTCGGATATGGCCAGGTTGTCTCAGTCATCTCTTGTAGGTGAAAACCGTAATGATGCTTTAATGCAGCTTGCTTCCTGGCTTGCTCTCGGAGTGAGAATTAATTACCGCATGGCAACATCTGCATTAGCGGCTCCTGGAGCCCCAGCTCTCTGCGGGCGGGATGGTGCTCACCTCCCCGCCCCAGAACTAGGACCGCTCGGAGGACTTGCCTGCTGGCTGCCTGGCTCGGATCCCGGCAGGCTGGAGCTCGGGGAGCCGCAGCCGCGGCGGTGTGCGGGGGAGCGGTGCGGAGGGAGGCCGGAGCGGCGGCGAGGCGCGCAGGGGCGCCAAGCCCCGCACCCAGCGACACCGGCACCGGCGACACCGCCCCCGGCTCCGCTCCGGCCCCGATCCCCAGCCCCGCACTGCCCCGGCCCCGGCCCCGATCCTCGCCGCCGTCCCCCGGCTCTGCCGCTCAAGCAGGCAAGAGAGGACGACTGTGGTCCTGGAGGCCCAGGGGGCGCAGAGGAAGAGGGAGGAGCTGGAGGAAGCCGGGGGAAGAGGAGGGGAGCGGCGGGGAGAGGATTTTCCCTTCTCCTGCCTTTTTTTTTTTTTTTTTTTTTTTTTTTTGAGGAGGGAGGTTGGTGCTGCTGGTGGCAGCCTTTCCTCCTGCTGGAAGATGATGAATACATGAGGAGAGAGGCTGTGAGCCTGCTTCTGTGCTGCGGGAGTGTCTCTTTCTCCCTCCCTCCCTCTGCCTGCTCCTGTGTGAGTGTGTGTTTGGCTCCCCGGCTATGTGTGCGCGTACACTGTGTATATATATCTGAGCTGGGAGGTTATTGCAAGCTTCTCTCAGCAGCGCTGCTCTGTACAGGAAGAAGGGCTCAGCTGCAGTGGTAGCATCAACAGCAGCATTAGCGGCACCAACTGCTATTTTTGCCTTTCTTCCTTCCCTTCATCTCCATCTCCCTTTCCCCTCCCGCCCCCCACGTCTTTTGGGGGATTGCTTTTGATTTTTTTTTTTAATTTTTCTCTTCTACAACCCTTCTTATTTCATACTTCGTGGCTTTTTTCTTTTTCTTTTCTTTTTTTTTTTTTTTTTTTTTTTTTTTTGTTTTTGCCCCCTTCCTCTGAGAAGGAGGCACAGACACAAACACAGAGAAATAAGGGAAAGAAAAGTACCGGCACTTATCCTGCTGCTGCAAGCCCAAAGATAGCAGGTGAAGAGGGGGTTTGGCTCCTACCCCAAGGTAAAGCCCTGCCCCCTTTACCTCCTCGACACCTCCTCCGAGAAGGAGAAGGAGAGAGAGAGAGAGAGAGAGGGCCAAAGTGGAGAAAAGCAGGTCTTCTGCGGCTGGCATTTGGAGTACAGGGAGCCAGGAAGTGAAGGATGGTTGTGGTTACCCGAGCTGGCTGCAGAGCAGCTCTCTTCCTCTGGATTTTCAGCAGCATTAGCTGCAGAGCCAGGACTGCTATGCCTGCATCTCGTAAGTAACCTTTGCTAAGAAACATGCACAATTTCAGTTCTGCAATAAACCGGAGGGAAATTCCCACAACTCTGAGGTTGATTTTTTTCTTTGCTGATGAATATTGTGTTTGATTTTTCTTTGTGTTCTTTTCTGTGTTCACTGAGGTTTGATGCTGTTTGCAGTGCTCCCCATCAGATCTTCTTTGGTGTAGATGATTTCACTGGTAGCTGGTGTGGAAACTTGAAAGACTTGCTCTGTGATATAGTCTCGGTTCTGCAATGGAGTCAAAGGGGGAAAGGAATCAGAAGCTGTTCAAAGTTTGGGGGTAGTTTTTGTTTGGCTTATGGTTTGGTTTGTTTTTTCCCACCTTCCTTAGAAGGTAATGCAATTTGCATTTGGAAGTACTTCACTTCCACAGTTTTGTGAGGTAAAAGAGAAGATGTGAGCAGTTTCCATGACTAGTGTTTTATCGAGGAGCAGCAAGAGAAAATTCTGTCTCATTTGAAGAGGAAAGAATGTTTGTGAGTTGATGAGACGTAACTGAGACAGGACAGCTTTTCTTGAGAGTGAAGTTTTGCTGCCCATAATAAAATGAGCAAATGGATTTTAGAGAAGACCTCCCTCTTAGGGAGGCAGTAATAGTAGAGAAATGATCAAGCATCTGCTGAAATGCCGAACTTTCAGATCAGAGAAGTGCAAAACAAGTATACAGGATCCAATTCTTCTGTCAATGTAGAAATGACAGCATATTCATTGATTTCAATGAGTATTAGATCAAATCTTTAACAGTGCACTGAGCTGTAGTTCCGAGCAAAACATTTGCAGGCAGATGTCAGTGTTAAGTGTTTGGTTGTTTCTCTTCAGACCATGTAAAATATTTGCCATTTGCAAAGTGTGTTTGAAATGCATACTGAAATGAAACAGTGCATTTTTATAGAAAAGTCAGAAATAAACACTTCTGCTGGCTTACTTGGCTGTTCATAGAGGAATGAAACATCCTGAGATGTTACAGATAGATGTGTTGGGATTGTGGATATGTGAATGGGCATTGATTCTACTGATCAAGAAGGGAATTGTCATAGAATGTAATGTATATCCTGCATAGAGGTCTGTGTAGATCACTTTATTTATTTATTTACTTGTTTGTTTCCTTGGGGGTGGGAATGAACAGTGCAATAATTAGGGAACTGGAGCACTGCTATACTTTCTCAATGGGTTTCTATCTGTTATCAATTCTGATATCTATTGAAAAATAAAACAATGTTACTGTTCCAGGATTTATTTACACAATATTTGTTTGTGTGTCAACAGATAATGCAGAGCAGTATCTACATTGTATCTAGGTCTCAGAGGCTATAGATGTGCAGTTATTTTCTTACCTTTGAATTAGGAGAAATATTGATCCTGAGGTTTACTGCTTAGTTTTGATCAACTATCTAATTTTTCTTAAGAATATTATTTCTTCATTGTCACATCTCAGGCTCTGCATAACAGGAATGTGTGGGGACAATGATTTATGATTTAGATTGTCAGAAATTTGTTCTTGGAAAACCAAGTTCCCTGCTATTAATAAGGTTTCTGAGCCTTTTTTATCTGGTTTTGTCATTCAGTAAGTAATGGCTGTAGTTAAAGTTGAAAATGACATACAATGGGTTATCTGATTACCCAACAAATAAATCTTTAACTTTTGAAAGAAGTTAGTTGAGAAGTTAATGGCTGCATTAACATCACTATAACCAGAAATTCCAGGAATAAAGGATATATACAATCCTAATTACCGTTTACTCATATACATTCCCATCTTGACAGATACTCAGAGATTTCTGTATATAAATTCACCTCCCAAGAGCTTATACACTATGCTTCTTATGTACTAAGTAGCATTTAATTTCTGACTCACTTCTGAAAGTGAAATGGAGCTAAATTTGTTTACTGGAAACAGAAATATAGCTAGAAGTACACATCAGCCTTAAAATTACAAAAGGATTGTTCATATTGCAGTATACGCCGAAAATTCTTGTAAAGGCTTACTGGTGCTTGGGAAGGGGTAACACAGTAGGAACTCAAGTGCTGTGTCACAGTGTTTTGGTGCACCACTTCACTGGTTATTCTTCTGCATGCTTTGCTATACAAACTCATCACTGTGTATTTTGTCAATGTGCTATATTTTCTGGGGTTGTTTGTAACTTTGTATGCAACTGATTGTGAATGGCATCGGGGAGTTTTGTTTTCTGTTGACAAGATTCTGCACTTGGCTTTTCATCTCTCTCTTTTTTTTTTTAAATTTATTCCTTATTAGTTGATTTTGAACATCATATTGGGAATACTTCTGACAGAATTAGAACCTGTGTGAAATGCAACTTTGATGAAAACTTATTTCCAACCAGAACTTCATTTTATCCTCCACTGTTACTTTATGTTTTGACTTTGAAGTGATTAACAAGAGCAAGATTACTCTTTGCAGTATTTTTTAGGAAATATGCAAGAATTATGTTGTACAGCGAATTACAAATCCCTATATATGAGCTTGATATTCAATAGTTTCTTATAGTTTGCTTGTACTGGAATAGAAAAAATACAGTTTTCAGAAAGCATAGAATTGGATGCCACTTATGTGAATATACTGCATCTCAAATGTTTGTTGACTTTACAAAGCAAGTAAATCTATCTCTGTCATTAAAATGGTGTCTCAGTAATACTAATTCAGAAGTGATCGTGTTGAAAGCTTTTAATCTCATTCAGTTTTATCTCAAGATGAAGTGGGTGTTGAAAGCCCATTTGTAGTACAATAAACATACACTGTGATACAGTATCACACACACTAATGCTCAGATCTTACTGTAAATTCTATTTATGGTCATGTTTTCATACCTTGGCAATAAATTCTCCATATTCTTTCAATTTTTTTGTAATAAGCATAGAGGAATGAAAACACTCAACTTTTGGAATCAAGGCTAATGAACAGCTCAACCAGGAGAGGTCATCACAAGATAAAAAGTAACATGGAAAATACAGATTTAGTTCTTTATAGTCTTTTACATGACTAAGATGGAATGATAAGAACATGAATATGGGTAGACTAACTTTCATTTGTATTCTTACAAAAAAAAACCCAAAACACACAAAGCAGCATGCTTGTTACTTAATGAGAATGTTAAAAGTATTCATTATAGGATCATCTGCTTCTGTGGGAAAGAAATTAACTTAAAAAGTAATTGTTTTTCACAGCTAGGTGTTTGTTTGTTTGTTTGTTTGTTTTGGTTTGTTTGTTTGTTTTGTTTTTTGGTTTTTTTTTGGTGTATGTTTTTGTGCAATGCAAATGCGATCAATGCAGAGCTATCAAAACTTCTAGTTCTGATACTTTTCATATTTTTGCAGTAGGTCCCATACAACTGCTCAAGTAGGTTCCATACAACTGAACTTTGAACCCATTTTACAAGAATTGATGTAGAAATCAAATGGGGGGGGGCAGGTATAGTAAATCATTAAGATATATAAAAGCAAAAATGTGCATTCTTTTTTAACTCTCTTGCAATAATATGGTATGAAATACAAAGAGTGCTTCAGTAAGTGGTTCAATCTGCAAGAAAGTTTGAAAGTGAAGTTAAAGGCTACGAATTGAAAACTTGTTTCTGAACATGGGTTGTTTCTCTTGCATGGAGATGAGAAATATTTTTTTATTTTCTCACATTTTTTTACTCATGCACTTTTAACACATTTGAAAGGCTATTTCAGTTGATGCAGCTGTGATAGGAAATTCTTTAAATCTAATATGTTAGTCAGATATTAAACTGCACGTCTTCTTGAATAACTGACATTACTGTGTACCTATGACAGACAGTAGATTTTCCTGTAGATGTTCCTTGGGAATTTCAGCTCGAATCTCTAAATCTTATAAAGTATCAGATCTCATGTTCAATGTTTAGTATTTATTGCAATATTTAAGATTTTTAAGACTGTAATACTTTTAATATTTGGGACAACAACAAACTATGCACAAACTATGGGGCTTTTCTACATTTTCTTTTTCTAGATATGCAGAAGCAGATCTACCTTTGAGCAGTTTGGCTTATAGGTCAAGCATAAGATAACTAGTTAAATCTTGAATTTGCCTTCACCAATGTCTTTTTCCTAAATACCTGTCATGCTCCGTCTTACAAAAGTATATGGACTTGCAAATTGTTTCAATCACTTCAATTAGAAATGTTAGAGAAGCAGCATCAGTCTTCTTCATCCAATGAAATAATGAGTGACTTGGTAATTTTTTTAGTCTTAAAAATTTTAAAGAAGAAATTTAAAATTATAGTATTATTTCCAAAATCCACATCAAGATGGAATCCTTCTTTGAAAAATCAGAAAGACCTGTGGGACAAAGAGGGCAGTCCAGTAGCTTGAGTCTTCTCCCATTGAAGGAAATATAAGTTGTGCCATGGATTTTAGGAGCACTGTTGTTATGTTTCTTTGTCAGTGAGAAGTTCATGATTCAGTCCATTGGTATGATACTAGAAATGATTAAAAGGTTCTTCAGACTTCAGCCTTTGAACTAACATTGATTTTATCTGTATTGCACTTCATTTATTCAGCTGCTTCAATGGCATTGCATAGGTACATAATCTGAGACCACCAGCGAGTTGCAGAACATGTTAAATCTCTACATTTGGTGCTGTAAGAATTTGCAGTCATCAGTAATCAATTCCTTTGAGCTGTTTGCTGTTCCAGCTTTGAAAACATCAGAGATACAACAAAAATATTTTCAAGTCCAATGTTTAACATTTTTTAAGAACTTGGGCTCTTGGTTTTAGTAGCTCTGCAATTTTAAAAGCAACTTTACAAAGCTGAGACCTTTCCTGCCTAAGAAATTGTCTCAGTGTTCATTCACTGTTGTAGTAGCCAACCTTTTCCAGTTTGGTCTTTAAGCCTGAACAACTGATAATTCAGAGCAGAAAAGGATACTGACATTCACATTTACGTCTTTCCTGTGCCTAGTCTAGAGATTTTTTGGCTTTACAGTCTTGTGGTGGAGAGATGGTTCTTTCAGACATTTAGCTTAAGCAAGCGGTCCTGCTAATCCCACTGGGGGACTGAAAGACTTATTTATGCTTATGGTTCATAATTTGATGTTAATATTTATCACCTTTAAAATATTTCTCAAATATTTTATTTTCAGCTATGTATGCACTCCAAAAAATGTGCTTTAAATAAGTCAGTGGCTAAAATCAACTTCAGCATAGCTAGAAACTTTGTTGCTAGGTTTTGCATTTGTATCGGTAAAAGCTCAAGTTGGGTTACAACTTGCAATGTGTAAATAAAATAAGCAGCTAAGAATAATTTCTAGTAGTTGGGGAGAATTTGAACAGTTCTAGCCAAAGGATTTTCCATCCCACAAACAAATGTGATATTTTAGAGTGAACGTTTAGTATTTGCCTCTGAATATTTTGTCTCAGCTAAAGGGAAAGTAACATCATCTTGTAGTCATTTAATGACTGTCTAAATATGACATAAACATTCTGATTGATTTTGTAAAACCACTATATCACTTAATATTTTGTACTCTTAGCCCTGGGAAATCAGCCATACACATGCTACATTTCTATTTTCTGTTTCTACAATGTAGGGATTATCTGTCTATAAGAATTTTTTTTGCAACAAATCTAGAGAGGTGCCACTGTCTGGGGTTTTTTAGTCAGGTAGATGTTGATAAATAGGTCTTATTGATTGCTCAATCATCTTGTATACTTAAACTGGAATTTATTATGAACCCAATGAAAGCCTGGAATTTAGAGGGTGGTAATACAGAAGATCAGTAGATAAGCTGAGGAGACTGCAAGGGTCCATTTCAATAAGGGGTACCAGAAAGTTTGTGATGGAAAGTTTGCCAAAGAAGAAAAGGGAGAACTACTGCCATAATGAATAGCTTAGAAGTATATGAGCCTAATGCAATGGGATACAACAGAGCAGGCAAGGAAATCTCAATATATTTTAAGTTTTCATGTTTTGCCTACTGGCTGTAAGTGTAAAGGTCTTGAAACGTCTGAAATGCAATTAAATTGGGATGTGCTTTTACTCACAGTTACATTTATGGGAATTGTACCAGTACTGTGGTTGGGGAAAAGCCTGTCATATTTAAAACCAAACCAACAAACAGGAAAACAAAAACCTTACTTTTACACCCTGTTGACCCAGGTTTCAAATATTACTGCCTTCTTAAGATCTCTAGACTCTGCCCAGATTGTCAGTGAAACACAAGAAAGATATGTTCATATTCTTTTCCCTGAATACAGATAATAATTCAAATATCTCAAAAAAGATGAAAAAATGAAAATAAGGAAAATAATTTTAAAACACATTAAAATTAAGACTAATGGCATCCCTCCATTGTTCTGGACTATGATAAAATGAAAAAGGTGGGGGGGAATGTGCTGAAGAGAGGTTGTCTCTCATACAGTAACAGTAACCTTTTTTCTTTCTGCTGGGGAGTGGAGTCAGAGGGAGCAGCTTGCCCTGTCCGCAGTATTCACATTGCATTAGGAAAGGAGTGAGCTTCTGTCAGAAATGGAATCAGAAGCATATTCTGTACAGGACAGGACAAAGTCCAGACTTTGTTGACTACATGCTCTCAAGCTTCAGCAAGCTGTACTCTCTAATGTGTTTTCCTTTGGTTTTACATCCAAAAAAATTATGCTGCTGGGCATACTGTCAGTTGTATGATGAATGTCCTACCTGCTTCTTCCCTGGTACAGCCAAGCTGTTAGAAATGATAGCAGAATTCCCTATAGATAAGAGAAGGTACAGTTCTAACCTTCTTCCAAAGAACATACACCACCAGACCACACACCCATTTGCTTCTGCTCTTATTTATTTGCCATTTCCACATACCTACTTTATCTTTTTATTAATCATCTTACTCCCTGTTCTCTGCCCTCTCCCCACCCTTTCCTCCAGCAATAAACTGAATCCACTAGTTCTCTTGGATTTTCATTGATTCATGACCCTATCGAGCAATTTGCTGAGCCTGAAAGTAAGGGAGATTGTCTTCATTGATTCCTGATTAATTCAACCATTTGTGAAAGCTAGGTACACAGGTAATAACTCAAGTGAAATTCCTTCACTGCTTAATTGCTGTGCCATAATCCTGGCCTGTTAAATCAAATAATCAGATATTATGAATTAAGTTACGATTCAACTTTTTTTCCAAAAACAGTTATTAGAATATCATTATAATGAAATGCTTTTATTAACTTTGATTATAATGATTCATAAAATGCAGTTTTAGACTTTAGGTCAGTGCAGTGCATATATTTTATACATATGGAAAAAATTTGTTAAAGGAATGTTATGAGTGAATTATGGTCCCAAATCTACATCTTCATAGCTTATGAGGCTATAAAGGATCACTGGAGCCAGCTACAGTGATATGACAGATTGTACTATTACCTTTATCTGCTTTACACAGCACTGAATCAACAAACCACATAATGTTTTGGGTTGGAAGGGACCTTTAAAGATCATTTAGTCCAACCCCACCTCTATAGGCAGGGACACCTTCCACTAGAACAAGTTCCTCGATGCTCTGTCCAGCTTGGCCTTGAACTCTTCCAGAGATGGAACATCTACAGCTTCTCTGGGGAGTCTGTTCCAAAACTCCTTCCTTTTGTGTAATATAAATCTAGCCTTTTTAGTTTAAAAATGTTCCTTCCATACTATCAGTTCATGCTCTAGTAAAAAGTCATTCTTTATCTTTCTTGTAGGACCCCTTTAAGTATGGAAAAGCTGCTATAAGGTCTGCCTGGAGCCTTCTCCTTTCCAGGACAAACAACCCCAACTCTCTCAGCCTTTATGAAAGGGAGAAGCCTTCTGCCAATTTCCATGACCGTCATCTCAACCTGCTCCCACAAGTCAGTGTCTTTCATCTGCTGTGGTCCCTAGAGCTGGACACGTACTCCACACAGGGTCTCAGGAGAGACCTTTGACTTGCTGGCCAGGCTTCTTTTTACAGAGCCCAGGATACTACTGTCTTTCTAGGCTAAAAGAGAAAATTGCCAGCTCACATATGGTTTTTCATCTGCCAATGTCCCCCAGCCCTTTTCTGCACTCAATTCATTTATCACCCAGGCTGTATTGCTGCCAGGGATTTCCCCAACCCAGGTGCAGAACCTTACATTTGGCTTTGTTGAACTTCATGAGGTTCACAAGGGCGACTCCTCAAGCCTCTCTACTCTCTCTGGGTCGTGTCCCTTCCCTCAGGCTATCAACTGCACCACTCAGCTTGATGTCATCTACAAGCTTGTTGAGGGTTCGCTCAACCCCATTGTCTGTGTCATTAATGAAGATATTCAACAGTACTTGCCCCAATACCTCTGAGAGACACCACTCATTACTGATCTTCATTTGGACTTTGAGCCATTGATTGTTTGGGCATAGCTATCCAGCCAATCCTTTTCCATCTAACGGTTAATGCATCAAACCCATTTGTCCAATTTAGAGACAAGGGTGTTGTGGGGTATGTGTCAATGGCCTAGTAGAAGTCCAGGTAGGTTACAACAATAGCTCTTCCCTTGTCCACCAGTGCAGTCAGTCCTTTGTAGAAGGCCACCAGGTTAGTCCTTTTGCCCTTCATGAAGCCACGTTTGCTTTCTCTAATAAACCTCCCTGTCATTCATATTCTTTGACATAGCTTCTAGGAGAAACTGTTTCATGGACTTCCCAGAGACAGAGGGAAGGCTGACTGGCTGGTAGTTCTCAGGATATTAATTTTTGCATATTTTAATAATGGGAGCAATATTTCTCCTTTTCCAGCCACTGGGAATTTTGCTTGACTGTCATGCCTTTTCAGAAGTGATAGAGAACAACTTAGCAACTATATCTGCCAGTTCCCTCAGGGCCATGGGATGCATCTTGTCAGTTTCCATGGGCATTTTCCAGATTGCTCAGATGGTTTTGAATGTGATCTGCTCCTACAATTCTCCTAATCCCTGCCTTGATATTCAGGGGCTTGAGAGATGTGGGAAATGCAACTGGCAGTGAAAACTTGAAAAAATGTTGCTGAGTACATCAGACTTCTCCATGTAAGTTGTCGTCAGATGTTCTGTCTCATCTATCGGAGGGGTACAGTTTATTTTGTCCTCCTTTTTTGAGTCATACCAGTCAAGGTTTTGACACATTTCCTCCTGACACTGAATGTCTCAATCTGGAGCTGTGTTCCTTACACTAAGTTCATGACTTGACACATGGGCACATTGAAATATCTAATGTTTCCTTTTACCACCTGACCTAGATGTCCCAAGCTTGTGATATGTGTAAACTTCAAGTCATCTTCAGCTTCATAGACTATATATTTTACTGCAGTTCATATAATAATAATAATAATAATAACAATAATAATAAGTAATGAAGGACTCAAAATCAGCCTTCTACTAGTTCTCACTAGAAACCACTCATTTCCTTTATAAAGGTTACATATTAAGGTGTTTAGTGTCACATTTATACTAATTCTGAATAATGGTTAATTTATTAATTAACAGTTTACACTGTCAGTAAAAAGTCTTCAGAATTCAAAATGAATACTATTACAATGTGTGCAGAAGAAGACATAAATGCATATATATTCAAATTTCTTGTGATCCAAATTTGTATTCTCAGAAAAAAAAAAACGCCTTCAGAAGGTCAGGATAGTTGACAAGATCTACTTTCTGTAAACCCCTGTTGATTTGCAGTAATTGCATTTGCCTTATTTAAATTTTTATTAATCAGGTTCTATTATTTTGTCTAGCAGCAATACTAGTGAGAGCAGCTTGTAATAATGCAGGTCATTCTGCACACCACAATTTCTTTCAGTCTTTTGGAATTTCTTTGGTGTTCCAAGGGCTATCAATAATCAGCAATAATAATAGTCAGAGACCTTTTTAGATACAGCTTGGCCTACTCCTTGAAACTGTCTGACCTTGTTATCTTCTGTGTAACATCTTCCTAAGTTTTTATTAGAATGTAAATGGCTTTGTTGCCATTCTGGGATCGGACTTTGTAGTCTTGTTTGTTTTCCTAACACTGTATATTTTTGTCTTTTCTATCTGATTAGCAAATGCACCATTTGTATGTAGCAGTCTTCTGATATGTCTCCTTCTGCTCCTCATCTCCTCTCTCATTTCTTAAAAAAACCCCTAAAGCACAAAACCCAACAACCAAACCTGATTATTTTTTTCTTTTTCCTTTTTTTTTAATAAAGCTTATATTTTCTGTGCTTAGATAAAATAAGCCGTGTATACTTTTGCTTATAATTTTCTCTATTTTTTAAACTCTGATTTAAAGAATCACAGAATGGTTGAGGTTGTAAGGGACTGATGGAGGTTACCTTGCCTTGCTAAAGTAGGGTTAACTAGAGCAGGCTGTCCAGGACCACGTCCAGAAGGCTTCAGATATTCCACAAGCTCCCTGGTTCTATCTCCACTCCAAGGAGATACTCTACAACCTTTGGGTAATCTGTGCCAGTGTTTGGCCAGCCTCACAATGGAAAAGTTTTCCCTGATGTTCAGAAGGAACTTCCTTTGTTTCAGTGTGTGCCCATTGCCTGACAGGTTGTTGTCAGACCTTTTCTCCATCCTATTGAGGCCTCTCTGGATGACAGCATGACCCTCTGGCATATTAGCCAATCCCCACAGTTCTGTGCCTTCAGCTATCTTGCTGAGGGTGCGCATCACCCCGATCCTTAACAAGGATATTGAACGGGACTGGACCCAGTACTGACCCCAAGGGCACACTGTTTCAACTACACTTTGTGCAGCTTTCTGGACCTGGTTATTCAGCCAGTTTTTCATTTACTTCACTGTCTGTTCATGCAGCCTATACTGCATCTGCTTTTCTAGGGGGATTATAAAATGGTTTGGGCTGGAAGGGCAGGTCATCTGTATTCAACTAAGCCTTTGAACAAGTGCTTTAAAGTAAGCTTGTGAAGACATCAAATAATTCCTGAATAAATCTTTGATCATGATAAATGTTTTATTAAATTCTTGATTGAAATGGGACAACTGTACAAAAACACATATTGAAACTTAGGTAAAAGACTAAAAATGACTATTCAGCTATAATTCTTGTTATTAAATGATAATATAATACAATTGCATTTTCACTTTATTGCTGATATTAATGACCCTAAATTTATCTGTATCAGAAGTTTTAATTCTGACTTACACTTTAAAATATTATATGCATATATGTATTGGGATCAGTGAACCCAGCTATGATGGTATGGTAGCTTGTGTTACTACTTTTATCTGCTTTATACATCATAGAATCAATGAGATACAGAATGGTTTGTGTTGAAGGGGACCTTTAAAATGTACCTGATCCAAACCCTCTGCCATGGGTAGGGACATCTTTCACTTAATCAGATTGTTCAGAGTCCTGTCTGACGGGACATCCACAGCTTCTCTGGGTAACCTGTTCCAGTGTCTCACCATTCTCCTCATAAAAATTTTCTTCCTTATATCAAATCTAAATCTACCCTCTAGGAAGGCTATGTAGCAGCAGATAACATGGCCTTATAGAGGCTTAGATGAAGACGGTTGTTAGTTGCAGTCATAAGGGAGTAAAATAATCGTTTCTGACCAATTCTGACCCGTTACCTACTACTGCTTCAACCAGAAGAGAAGATTCATTGGATTATAGGGATTCTCTGAATTCTTAATTTAATAACTTGCTATTATTAAGTCAACTCTCCTAGAAATGCCGCTCCCAGTCTTCACTAGCATCTTTTTCTATATTTATAGAGAATAGTTCAGAATTCTAGTTGTTGTAGAGAACATTTATATTGTGAATTTGAAAGCCACTACTCTTTGTCTGCTAAAGATTTACTTTCATTAAATATCAGCAAATGCATTATGTCCATTGGGAAGCATGTTCAGAGATGGAAGTTGATTTTATTTTTCTCGTCAATGGGAAAGGAAGTTGTTCTTGGTTTTATATTAAATCTGAAATGTGGTAGCTCAAACTATGTAGTTTTCGTCATGTTGTGATGCCATATATATATTTATATATATCTTGAGGAATTGTTGTGAAGGGCAAAATGATCGTGCCACAAAGCAAAATCTACTATAATGTCAAGGAGTCTTTCAGGTGTAAATGCATGATGGACTGATCTTACATATTAATGCTGACCATTTATATAGGTTTTATTGAGCTGATAGGAGAGAAATTATTTTGCAGAAAGAAAATTAGTTTGCTACTTTTGTCTATTTTTTTGCCTGGAACATAAGCAATTGATAGTAAAAACCTTTGTTTGTTTTTTTTTTTCCTGACCATGTTACCCTCTTAGAAAAGTCAGTATTTTGTTTGTCTTGAAGAATATTGTGGTAAGTCAAGTGAAAGACTGGAATCATTGTGCTTGGAAAGGTCTAGAGAGGGAGCTCTTCTGCTTTTCTGCTAGATTCTTGAGTAGCTTAAATCATGGATGTTAACTTAGAAATATAGCAGAGGATTCACTATACTACAGGTCTCATTGTAAGGAACCCTTCCTACTGAATCTAGATGTAACCCAACAGGTGAAGAAAGACTTTTGAATATGACATATTACCTGAGTACTTCACTTGGAAGCATTTTTTTTATTTACAGAGCTGCTGAGTCCTGAAAAATAGAGTTGAAGACAGTGGGGACCAGGGAAGTAAATTTTGACATTCTGAAATGGGAATACTCAGAATTACAGGCATATCACAAAAGCAGACATATCAAAAATCAGTCTAATGAGTGAGAATTCTGTCCACAAAGTTATGACTTGAAAGTTCCCTTCAGTTCTTCTGAGAAAGTCTGGAAAAGGAAGATGGAACCAAACTAGAAAGACACTGAGTTGGAAGTTAGTACTGAAGTTTCAAAATGATCCAGATTCAAAATTCAGTGGAGTGAGATCAGTCTTTCTAGGTCAGTCACATATTCCTCAAAGACTATATCATGAGATATTTGGCCATTTTTTTCTGATGGGGGTGCACACGCAGTGTCCCTTTCGATTTCTTGAGGTTCTCTGTGTCATATACACTGTAAAGTGTTGATGCAGGAAAGCATCCACCAAAATGGTGTAAGATGGCATGTTTGCAAGTAGCAGATACATGAGAAGTGCATGAGTAACTGAATAAAAGGAGATAAATGTAAAAGCAAAGAAAGTAGGACTGAATTGTCAACTGAACTATAAATAAAGTTGTATCATAATTTTGAGAAACCACAATAATTGTTTCAAGCCTTCTTGTACAAGTGAAAAGAATTTATTGGCATGTATCTTGTTTACACAGAGCCACAAAGATAAGCACTGTGCTGAGAATTTTGGTGCAATTTCAGTGGCATGATTATCATTTTATCATTATACATATACTTAAGACAGTACTCTGCTTCCAAAGAAAAATATCATTTGCAAGTATAGCTTGTTATTTGTTCTTATAGATCAATGTATTCCATGCTTTGCTTTAATAACGCTGATAAAAGAAAGAAATTAACCTAAAACTATGGAGGACCTCACAGTGATTCAGAATAAGAAGATGTAAATGCTTCTAATAACACACAAACTTTATATATCAAAGGAAAATTGTTCTGGTGTCAGTTTTAATGACAACTATAGTAATTTTTCAGCACTTGCATTTCATTCTTAAAAAGTTGTGTTTTCTTTCTTTCCATCTTCCTTCTGCCCCAAGCAGACATTTCATCTAATTCAAATGAAAGTAGTTCTATCACATTGCTGGAGATTCTTATCCTTTGATTTTGGCAGAGGAGCAAGAGGGAAAAAACAAAAATCTTCTTATATATTCTGGCAGGCAAATCCATACTGATATCTGGGATGCACTCATACAGAGTTGAAAGATGTGAATACATTTTGATGGTTGTTTTATGATAGAAGGGTTGTGGAGACCATAAGGGCAAGAATCAAAATGTCCTTCTGTAAAATGTTCTTGATATTTTGCAGAGGAAGATTTAATGGACTAACAGATACATTTACAACATACATGTAATTAGCAGCTGGGTTGTATAAATACCTAGTATGGATGGGAGTTCCTTGAAAGCTGTCCAGAGGCTGTGGCAGAAGACAGGTAACCTGGAGCTGGTTTAGTTTCCTGCAATTTTTATTGGTCATTACATATTTTGACCACCTTTTCATAGATATAAAAAGAATATTCAATCCATTTATAAGAATTAGCTTTACAGAATTAGCTTTACAGAAATGTAAATCTGGCCGTGCATTATATATGCCTTTGATACAAAGAGAGATAGTGTGTGCATAAACCAATATTTAAGACACAACTGATGGTAGCAAAAATATTCAAAGATGGATCTCTAATTTTGTTTCAGTAACAGTAACGTTTTCACAAACATTTCGTGCTTGTATGGTTTTCATAACCCATACTAAAATAGTCCAAGCACATTCTATACCCTAAAATATCCCTTAGATTTCCAAGATGCATTTACAAATATGACTGGTAGAAAGGTACTACAAATACTTTCAAAGAAGGGATCTGATTCAGCTACAGATTTGCTCTTCAAATACAACCTTTGTGTTGTTCTGGATTTGTTTAAATTAATTTTAATACACATAATCAGGCTGCTAAATGGACTTCATACCTAAAGCCTGATTTTTTCGGAATAACTCCTCTGCTAGTTTAATTTCTGTGACTTGGGCAATTTTATGGTTGAAATAATAAGGGACCTTACTCTCATAGACTCAGAGAAAATGGAAAAAAAGTATAGTATAAAAATAAAAGACCTTGACTTCTAGGGACATAATAAAAATAAACAAATACCAGACACCTTATTCAAGGTTATTTATGAGTTTATTGACTTCTGCGTAATCCTTCTAAACAATTAACACTTTTTTTTTAGTTATCAAGTTTATTTCTAGATAGGATGAGCCCTTCAGAAATTAGTTCTTAAGGATTTTGAGTTCCAAAGGTTACATTCTGTTCAAATCAGAGATACAGATACTAATTTATCTAACTGGTACTGAGTGTTCAATTTTAGAATACACAAATTCTGTCCATCTTAATTACGTGGTTAGAGTTTTTTTAAAATAGCAGCAAATTCAGCCATGAAACATATGTGATTTGAATGGCACATAGAAGGGTTTTTTGACTGTTAAGTGTTACTTTTTGGCTGACATGAAATGATTTTATAAAATTTTAGAGCTTAAAAACCTAGAATAGTATCAAATTAAATTGATTGATTAGAAATGTAATCTGTAAAGAATGGATAGTTTATAGATGATAATCTTGTATCTGAATGGTCTTGTATCTGAAGGTCTTTGAAAGCTATCACATGTATTCAGATAATTTGAACTAATAGTCACTATCTTTCTTCACACAAGCTCTCGAGTGTACAGTAAAGCATCTGCACTTCCAGTCCATAAAATCAGCAGAATAATATGCATCTAACATTATTTTTAACAGTTATTAATAGATATTCAGTTAAAGGTGTTTCAGTCACTGATCTGAAATTCTGAACTACTTGTGTTTTGCAATGTACTGTCTGTTACTATCTTTGTAATTTAGATTGATGTTACACTTGACAGACTCTCCAGAAGACCATCATTCTGGGAAGTGTTGTAACTTACAACTAGGTTCTAGGTGTGGTTTAGGTACATTTTGGTCACACTGAAAGTCTTTTTTTTAATGGCTGATGCGATTTTTGTATGATTGCTAAATATATTTTCAGTGTTTGTTAATGCCATCAGACATACTACTACATCACAAACGAACTGCACATCCATACATCAAATATTGCTTACTGTATTTTGTGCTAAAGTTTATGTTTCATACACTGAACAAGTAATTTTCTATGGACATGGGTTTTAGGTGTAATTTCTGAAGATCCCTTATGTTGCCAAAATATTGCTAAATTTTAGAAAAGAAAACATTGGAGACCATCGTGGCAAGTAGATATATCAGTACAACATGGGATATACAGTGAAGCAGTTATCTGTCCCATAGCTTCACTGCTGTGCAGTGTTGAGGAGGCAGCTCTGGGTTGGTGTATATGGAGTAATATTCTGTAGGTAAATAAAATGTCCTCTTAAAATGTCCACAGGGCAGTGAAAAAGGAAACTTGAAGTCAGTTTAAGATTGGATAAAATTTTTTAGAGCCAGTTTTACTGTGAAGGGAAAAAATAAGGAGCTAGGATCACAATGTGAATACCTCAGATTGTTGCTGAATTGTGTGACTGCTCATAAGACCAGTAAGGACTTAAGAGATATATGTAACTGATTGTCGATATTCAGTTTCACATAGAATAGAATAGAAAAGAGCCTTCCACTCTTCCAGTGCAGATCCAAGTCCACTAGGTGACTTTTCTAATTGTATTGTTGATTCAGTTTCTGGGAGCAAGGGATAGTTCATGAGAACTTCAGTTTGAATCATCAGGAATAATATTCTTCATTTCTGTTACAAGAGGCTGCCCATGTCTTCTTGAGATTCCTGCTTGGGTTCTAGCTGCAGTGGAACAGTTGATTTGTACTAGAAGTGCAAGGGTTTGTTCTGTGCCCTAAAGATCTTATTGCAAAGAATTGGGAATTTTTAATCTGACTGATAAGAAATTTAGAGAAGACTTTTCTCAGAGGTGATTATAAGATGGTCTGAAATGTTTCAGTGAGGGTTTTGGCAGGGACTTGGCAAGCCAACACAGATTGAGAAGGAAGTTGTGAATACACAGGGGGAATTTTTAGCTCCCTTCAGAAAGGTCAGAGCTGATATCACAACAGAACCTTTTAGAACCAAATGTGCTCATTTGACCAGAGACAGGATATGCATTGACTGATACTAAGTGGGGGACGGTTAACCCTAAGGAAACTCAACTGGGGCTTTGGGAAAGCAGGTCAGCTAACCTCAGCTATGTCCTTTTGGCTAGCAGCCATTGCACAAGGTCTTCCCTTAGTTTGTCCTAATTAGCCAGAGTTAAATAAAACAGAATTAGAAGTAAATTTGATTGCCTAGCTTAAAGGTGCCATCTCAGGTATGGTCTTACTTTGATGTGCAGTAAATAAAATCACCTTTTTCCATCTTTTTAACATTCATATGGAGTTCTAACGCCAGACTGAGACTGAACTGAGAGGTTTGGGAGTTTATACTATGACTGTCTGGGTTCCTGCAGCATTCGCCAATGAAGGCGTAACCAAATAAATACCTGTGGGATTTTTTTTTTATCTTGGCTTTTTTTTTTACTGCATATATGGGCTATTAAATCATAAAGTAATTTTTTAGTACCAGTATGTCATAGTTTGGGATTTATTTTTTTTTTTTTTTTAGATCTGTGTTAATAGTTGTCTTTGTGAGTGACTTTATAGCAATTTATACAGCAAACAACATTTCCCCCCAGGCAGTCAGTATTTAATTTTCATCTGAATACTTATTTTTTCCAACAAACATATGAAAGAGAACTTCTCTTTCAAATAAGAAGAGGCACATTATGCTTCAGATCAGTTTTGTACAAGAAATAAGTCAGAAAATTAATCAAACCCCTATTTTGCATTCAACAGATCATTTAGTAAACAACCATAGAAAATTAGAAGCCTATTGAATACAACTGTACTATTTTCTTGATCAGAAAATTTTAATTAAAAATAGGAGCATAGTAAGACAACTTACTTCTTATTCCTCACTCCTCTTAATTGCTGAATATCATGAATTTTGTTCTTTTTGTCAAACTTCTGCTGAATTATACCTGATACTGCAACTCCAAAGCATAAAAAATTTAAGTTCATAAAATTGTGCAGAAGTCAAAATATTGTTTTCCAGAACACCAACTTTCAATAACACATTATCAGATAAACTTTAAAAGTTATTTAATTTAAAATTCCTCTGTAATCAAATAAGGAAGTTGATCTTATCTGAATAATTTATGCTTTAATTAGTTTTTCATCCCCACCTTTCTTATACAAATTGGTTCTTCAGATAAACATTTCATCAAAACCAAGTAAATTCTTTCAATCCCCTGATCTTTCAGTATCCTAAATTGTGCTTTGCTACCCTATTTTTTTTTTTTTTTTGTAACCAAAAGGGTTCTAAATCTGTGTGGGGAGACACAGGTTCATTTTCCATTGTTGTAATATTTCCTTTTTATCTTCAGCATGCTGGCATCAATACAAAACATTTTCTTGCCCAACTTGATGATGATCTGGGATTTTTTTCTTTTTAAATTATAACTAACTTTTTTGTTTGTTTGTTTTTAGTGTAACATCAAAATGGACAGTCTTCATAGATTAACTGTTGAGAGATGACATTTGATTTAAAAGATGTTCACAATCTCATCCAACTATTTTGCAGTTGAGGAAGTTTGGATGCATGACAAATGAGTGTTGAATGTCACAGCAATCACTTGATTGACTTCAGGATGCCCACTGTTTAATGTGGCTAACCCAGTTAATGTTTTGATGCTGACTTAGGCTGTAAAAATATTCTTCTGCAGCATTCCAGCGTATCATTAAAACTGTTTCCAACATATTTTTTTTGGCATGGAACTTGACCTACTTTTACAATTTTAAGTTTTAAAATAAATTATTACTCACATTATATTCTTTTTCTAATAGAAATCTACCATATCAATCTTTAAGAAAACTGCACTACACTACAACTTGTATGTGTGTGATTTTAATAATAACAATATTTTACAGTTGAATAATAGCATTCCTTGATTAGGGATCTAGTACTAGTGTATTAGACATTGTGTTCAAAGCAATAATCATTACTCAAGTAAGCAGTACCTGCAAAGTCATCCACACATGTGTGAATAAGAAATTACCTACATTTGTAAGGAATGATGGATCAAACCCATGCATTACTTAACCATAATGCCTTCTTACACTATTTATGCCTTTTTATGTGCATGCTGCAAAGGAGTACATTGAGATTAAGAAGGTACTTGATTTGCAAAAGGCACATGAGGCATCAAGTGGATTGATTCCCACTGTCCTTTAGTATCAGACTTCTATACAATTTAACTTTTGCCCCCAAACCTCTTTTCTTACTGTCCTGCAGCTTTACTGTCATGCTTCTGCTTTCTAAAGTGTCTGAAAGACGGAGATGAAGTGTTTTTCTTTGGAGAGCAACCATTTAAAATGCTGAAACTTGAGGTATAAAATGCAAGAGAGTAGTTTTAACGAATGGTTAAAAATGTAAGTATTACTCTTATAATTGTGGCATCTCTTTCAGACTTTAGAAAAAGTGGATGTATCCATAGACTTCTCTGGTTTTCTCCAGTAATATATAACATATAGAATTATAAAAAACCCTCTCTGTAAAAACCTTGCTTTACTCCCTATTAATGTTATTATTCACCATTACCTCCTATCTCCCTGACAGCAAAGTCCTGTGACACCTGAAATTGAATAATAAATCTTTATACACAAAGGTACTTTCTAACTAAATTTATGGCAAATTAACAAAGATTGCAATATGTTTGGCTCAGACTGGGATAAGACAATGACAGTCCTGAATTTCCATTCTGTTGGCTAACACTGTATAAATAAAGGACTAGTAGTATCCTCAGCAGTATTATAAGCACTGTTTTATCAGCTCTGTTTAATCCTCTTCTGGTCTTGAATTTGTATCAGTTTTACTCCTTAGTTTTCCAATTCTGGGCAAATTAATTAATTTCTTTATGCTACAGCTGAAAATTATTTAGGTGTTTTGAGCCACTGTGATGACATAAGAGATGAAGTAATTATCCTTCTGAGCACATGGAAAAAAAATAAGAGATGGGAAAAAGAAGAGTGCTATATAGTAAGAAGAGAGGAATAGATTAGGAAACAAGACAGATTACAATTATATATTTAGATGCTACCAGATTTTCTTACATTCAGTTTTAATATCTCACCCTTCTCAAATTATGTTGACAGATAACATTGATTTTGTTCAGTTCAAGGGTTATTAACTATTTAAAAGTTCATTAGTCCTTATGAGAAGTAGGATTTCTTATGAGTGATTCTGTAATGGAGAAATTATAGTGAAACAGATATTAAATTTAAGGTATAGCACACAAAGTGTATGTTTTGTTGACTTTCAGTGTGACTTCTGCTTCTCAAAGTCTAGGGTAGTAGAAGACCAATGACAGTATTAAACATTTAAATCCAGTGGAAATGGTCCTTTGATACCTGTCACAGAATCACAGAATGGGTAAGGTTGGCAGGGATCAGATTGGGTCATATCGTCCAACCTCCCCTCTCAAGCAGGGTCATCCTAGAGCACATGGCACAGGATTGCATCCAGAAGGTTCTTGAATATCTCCAGTGTGGGAGACCCCTCAACCTCTCTGAGCTGTGTTCCAGTGCTCGGTCACACACTCAGTAAAGAAGGTCTTCCTCAGGTTCAGACAGAATCAGTTTCTGCCCATTGTCTTGTACTATTGCTTAGCACCACCAAAAAGAGGCTGGCTCCATCCTCTTGACACCTTCACTTCAGATACATTAATACATCAGACATTTTATCTGTCATACATTAATCAAACTTTTAGTCCTCTTCAGTTTATTGCCCTACATTAACCTATGTAAGTGAGAGGGTGTCATAGATATCTCAAGATCCACTCCCATACTGAATTCCAACTCTTCTATCTTTTCATCTACTCATACGCCATGTTTACTACAAAACTTCTGGAAAAAAAATGTATGGAGTTGTGGTCTAAAGTATGCAGTGATTCTGGCACAAAAACATTGGAAACTGCTAAGCTTTCAAGGCAATGGAGCTTCAATACAGCTGTCTCTGCCTCTCTCCTCCTGCCACAGCCTGCCAAAAACATTCACTGGGTAAGTTGAATAGTTTTGTTTAAGAACAAGAAGTGAAGTGATTTATAGCAGCTTGAATCTGTTTGTGCAAGCATAATTGTTTACTGAAATTCTTTACAGTACATTCCCAGGGGCTATGGAAATTGGTCCAAGAACAAGCTGTGCTATGCTGCTGCCCCAGTCTACTGTCAATATCAGCTCTTCTCAGACAGAGAAAGTAGGTTTCCATCTTTCTCTGTCTTAAAAGAATTCATAACTTACGGAAGGAGAAAAGCATTTTTCTCTGCTGAAGTGTAAATGTGGGGAATACAGTTATAAAGTTCAGAGGCAAATAAAACCATTGCAAGTGTTTGGCCACTAAATCTGAGAGTTAGATAAAGATGTTGTAGCACCAAACCGTATTGTGTATTTCTTAGTCACCTTCACATGTTTTAGATTTTGATTCAGACACTTTGAACATGTGTCTCCATCCCAAAACCTCAGTGGTCAGAAGCTTTATCATTATCTATCCTTTTCCATGATCCTTATGATTCTTCACAACTTTGAACCTGCCACTTCATGATGTAGGATAGCAAAAATGTTGAAAACTCTCACACAACATTTGTTGCATTAGCATGCAAATTAGGTAAAATTTTTCAGGATGCTGATTCATGAAAGTAACATTTGATGTTAATCTTTATCTTAAATATAATTTAAGAATAAAAGAAATTGTTTTAAAACTTATTAAGTTTGTGTCACAAAACCACAAACTATTTAACGAGTGTTTTGAGGACTTTTTTCATTTTTAGGTTTGTGGAAGATCACTTTTATAAATACCTGAATATACATGTGATTTTCTATTTTCAACTAGCTTGTGAAATCACATTGGAGGAGATAAGTTTCATATTATTATGATGGATATTCATCATCTACGGCATATACAGCATGGGCATAAAAGTCAAACTTGATTCACACATTTCCTAGGCATCCATTACTGTTCTCTCTAATGATCATCATTGCTGCAATAATGATCAAATTATTTATTTTCAGTTCTTATCTTTCTGGCCTTTAAACTTGTTGTGTACTTGCAGAGAGTAAACTAACTGAGTGGTGTTTTTTATGGAGCACTTGCCCTCTTAAAAATCTCATTTCATAAGTCTCTGCAAGTGAATGTACACATATAATGTGCTTCAATCTGAAAGTATGAACTCTGATCTTGGAGGAAAGAATACTGAAAAATATCTGGAGGATACTGAGTGTGACTTTGGACTTGCTGATACAAGAAAGACATTGACATACTGAAGCTACTACAGCAGAAAACAACCAAGATGTCTGATGTCTGTATATGGACACAGTGTAGGAGGAGAGGCCCAGAGAGATGGTTTTACAAAGCCTTTATTATAGAAAGCTAAACAGAGGGGATATTTCTATTGTATTCAACTACCTGAAGGTAGAAGGTTGAGAAGATAGAGCCATGTTCTTTCCAGCAGTAGGAAAAGAGGCAACAATCCCAAGTTGCAGCAATCCAAATTCTGCAAAAATACTACAAAAATTTTTATAGGGCGAGTAGGAAAATATTGGAACAGGCTGTCCAAAGAGGTTAAGGAATCTTCATTCCTGGAGATGCTCATTATTCAACTGAACAAGCATCTGAGCAAGGCCTACATCTGCATCTGGAGATAGCTCCATCCTTGCCAGCCTGCTGGCAAGGAATTCTACCTGGGCTTTGTAGATACAAAACAGGAGAATAGAGGCAAGGTAGTCAACAGGGTAAGACCTAAGGAACCTAATGGTTGTGACAGAGTTCACTGGAGAATGGGTCTGAAGCCTGAGATGGGGACTTTTTCCCTGTGTGAACTTCATGGCAAATAGGACTAGGAAAGGAACACAGGAAAGCTACCCTGAAGCACCTGAAAGTTTGCAAGAAAGGAAGCCAAGGTTTCATCTACCAAAAATGCAAATTTCCATTAGAGTGATGAATGATGCTGCCACCAGCTGTGGCAAAAGCATAAAATGCCCTGAAACAAACTGCTTACCTCTCCTTTTAGAAACTAGTACACAGGATTGTTCAAATTAACAATTGGAATGTATGCCACACAAGCCCTGTGAAATAAGAAGTGTGTTAGTTTGTGTTATATCTCTTCTATATATCTACAAATTCTCTTGTCATTCTACACAAATGAAACACAAATAAAACTTGGAGGGTGTTCCCTATTAATAATATTAATAGCTGAGAGTATATTTACAAGAGGACTTCAATTTTACATTAAAATGGGATAAAGGGGCATTAAGAGTGCTTTTTTATTGCGCAACTCTCCGATTTTTGCCTCCCTGGAGAACTATACTTTTCTACCTGGAGACAAGGTGGAAAACGCAAATGTGCAGATGTACAATTCATAATGTGGTATATAAATTATGTTTTCATGCTGATTCTTTCCAGTTTGTGTTCTGAATTTTATGCCAGTGTCTCCAAGGATGTTGATGTGTATCTGGTTCCTAAAGGCAGAACAAGACTGGTCAAAGTTTTTCAAGATGGCTATGTCCTGTTTCTGCTTGTTAGGGCTCCAAAAATGGTTTAGGGAAGTTAACTTATTTTACCTCCAGTGTTCCCTGAAGGAAATTACTGCTAGGATAATATAGTTCTTTAAAATACCCAGTATCCAGCAGCTATGTAGCTAAGCAAACTCTGAATTTATGAACAAATGGTGATGTTTCTTTTAAAAATTACTGCATTTTTTCATGAGAATATCCGTTAAATTATTGCTACTTTTTATATTAAATACTTGTAGCATTTGATTAAAATGTTTGAAACATGTAATATGTTCATTTATGTTGGTTATTTTTAATATCCTACTTAGCAATTATTACCTTTTAATGAGTGTCATTCAAAGAAGAATTAATAAGTGTGATGTCTATATCAATATCAATACACTACCTTGTCTTTTCTCTTATGGCTAAGGCAGGATATCTTTTAAAAAGACACCCAACTTGGGGGGGTGGCGAGAACTGGGGAGTACCACTCCTAAACCATGACAATATCATACCTGAAATTGTAAGTTCCCATTCAATGATCAAAAAATAAAAGCGTTATTGACCTTCCCCCCTCCCCCCAAAATAACCAAAAACATTTGCTGTAAAAATATGTAAATAAATTAATCCAGACATGTACCACATAAAAATGCGGTATTTAGCTTGTAACACTGAAGTTGAAAAAACAATTGACCTACATGGCATCACTACTTATTTTAACTGGTGGCTTGCAGTCAAAATCTGTCTTAAGTGGCCCATTATCTCAGTGTGTCAAATTGGACTTTCAGGAATATCTGAAATTCTATTTTTTTTTTAATTTCTGATTTTCATTTTCCCTGTACTTTTACAAACTCTGCCACTTTACAGCTTTATCCAACAAAATAGTAGAAATAACAGCAATGTCTGATTTATTGAAGTCTATACAAATTTTAGTCAGTATGAAGAAAACAACTTTCCCTCCATGTCCTCTGCTACTTTGTCTAACAATGCTAATGAATTTAATTTATTAATTCATTCAGTAAATTTAACTGCTGGTAACCACTTAAGAAACTCAGAAGTCCAAGTTAAAGGTCTGATGGGATGATAGACTCACTTCATAATAAATGTGAAAATTCTTCCATTGCATCTTTCTCCATGAAATCTGAATTGGTCTCTTGAGTTACTTATCTTTCTTCCACTGACTATATCCAAAATCTAAGCTAGCTAGATTACTGATTTAGATATCTTATTTAAGCATCAGAATTGATGATATTAACCTAGGGTCAATATTCCTAATCAACTAAAACAAACAAGAAAAGACTAACTTCTTTTGGATGCCCAAAATACATTTTTTCTGGTTGATTCAAGTTCAGCATTAAACTTTCAGCTGTGTTATTTTTGTATCTCACTCACTTTTATCTCATTAGTTTTATCCGTGTGTACTGAGAAGTGTCAAGTTTTACATCACAGCAGTGACCACATTGTATTTCGAAGAGAAGACTGTGAATAAAAACAGTGTGCATCATTTCAACATAGACTCTTTGCACAAGTAAACTGTTTCTTTGCAGAAGAGTTCACATCTAAATGTGAACATTTCACATTTAGACATGTCATTGAGCTTGATCTGGAAACAGAAGCAGGCAATAAGGAGTTAATAATCAGATCCCTTAGAAGACCTTGAAGCCAGCTGGGTCCAACACAAAATCATGGTTCCCAGACTGAAAACCCATTCCGAGTGATTTTTTAAGAGAGGGTGTAAATTTTCTGCCCATAATTGCTCACATATGCTCACAATTGGTCAGAAGTTACCAATCTGAAAGAATCAACTAAGTTTATTTTTAGATTCTGTAGCAATGCATAGCTAAGGTGTTCTACCTCTTAATAAGATAAATATTTTGACTTCTAAGTGATCTCCAAATGAGATAATCTCTTAATAATTTCTTACACTGATTTCTCAAATTACAGTGTACAGACCCAATCCAAAGCCAGATGGAGTCATTGAGATTTTTACCGTAAACTTCAATGGGTTCTGCATTATAATTTTTTTTTGATTATAAGTAAAGCAATAAATTTCAGTTTTTAATAATACAGCTCACCAACTCCATTTGTAACATAAATGTAAAAAATGTGTTTAAAATTTAATGATATTAGTTTAAATGAAACAAGATATGGGTTTTTTTCCCCTAAAAAAAAAGTTGTAAGGGGTTCAGGCCCATACTTTGTATTCTTTACCATATTCTCCTGGCTTAGCTGTACAACTGCATTCTCCCCTCTCTCGGCTGACTCAGTGCCCTGACTAGAACAAAGTGTAAGATTCAGTGATGATAAAACTGTAAGAATCTGATTGTGAAGTGATCCTTCAGGGCAGAGGTCCTGAGTTTCAATTCTTGCTCTAAAATTGATTGCACGTTTTATCAGATTATATTGTAATGTGAAATACAGAAAGTTGGTTTTATTTTAGCGGGGTTTTTTTGAGTGAATAATTTCCTTTGTTGTAAACATCCATATTTTGCTTAAGTGAGGTACTTAAGACTTTTTCTGATTCTAATTCCAAATGCCCTGAAAGCCTAATCATAGATTCCTGCATAATAGCAAGACATTAAATTAAGCACTGTTTCTACATTATAGTATGTAGGCTATTTAACTGTATTAAGAAAATACAAATATATGTGCTACAAATTTTACTTCAGCAGAGATCACCTTAATGAGTATTATAATAATATTCTCTTCGTGTTTAAAATGATACATTAAAATCCCATAAGTACTGTACTTCTACCAATCTGTGAATTATTAATAAGGTGATAATCATGTTAATGATGCTGCCTTATTAGGTCTTGATATATCTTGTTAACATGCCAGTTAACTGCCTGTTGGTGTGGAGGGGAAATGTGTGTTTTGTGCTTGAGAGGATACTAGAGAATATTTTCCTAACAGAGTTTATTATGACTCTTTCTGGTTGGTTTGGTTTGGTTTGGTTTGTTTGGGTTTTTTAAACTGCTTTTCTAGTTAAAGGTTGTGATTGCCATATCTCAGTCCTGCTTGTCAGTTTTACCTGTTGTTATAGCACATGTTATATGTGATGGCATAGTATAATTAATGCATTACTCTAAAATATACCTTATTGAAATTTTACCCTAAATTACTCAGTATGTTAATCAGTAATATGACCACTTGAGACAAATCTCATTTAAAGCAACAACAACAACAAACCAATGGAAAAACACAGAATGCAACTGCTTATTTTCATTGTCCTAAAATTCTTTCAGTATGTTAATGTTCTGGGTTGTCAAAAAGGCACAAAAGGAAAGAAATATGTCTCTGCAACTCACAAAAAACAAATAGCATAAAGACCGAGTCAGGTCAGTTTGATAAACCAAAAATCTGTCATCTGTCTCTCTCAGGTCTTAATGCAAGCAAGAAAACAAACAAGCACTGTTGACTGTTTTTTGTTTAAATTAGAAAAATAAGGCCGTTTATTTTTTTGCATTTTGCATCTTTAAGACCGAGTTCTCCTCGGAAGTTTAAAATACACAGAACAGAAATCTATTTCTATAACATTTCCAATCTAGTCTGCAAACTTTGGAGATCTGTGTGGTTTGCCTTCCATCTGCTCTACTTTTCTGTCTGAAGTTTGAGAAATTTATCCCAGAAAAATTGAATTTCAAGCAATTCATTAATAAACTTGTAAGAACTACGTAACTCATCAAGTTGAGCTTTCCTTATGACATGAAAGATTTTTTTTTTTAATTTCATTATTTGTACAGCTTTATTTAAGGCCTCTTGTAACAGTAATAATTACCTGAGGTTGCAGAGACGACATGCTGACAAATAAGTATTATCCTGAATGTATCAAGTTCTGTAATGTTTTGTTAGTGGTTGTTTGTGCATTGGTGGATCAAGCACAAGATGCACATTTTGTGTCCTAGTCACACTAACACCAGCATGTGTGTAATCTGAAGCAGTAGGACATGTCGTCTTGAAGCAAAAATACCCAAGGGAATTATGGTTGACATTGACATGCCATGTAAGAGGGGTTATCTGATCTGACTATGCCTGAAATTTCTATTTCATAGAAATAATAATTAAAAAGTCATCTAAATAATAGTAAAAAAATTGCACTAAAATTTTACCAGTAAAATGGAATTTCTGACTTTTTTTTGGAAAGAATATATTGGCATAATATTTTCACTTTCTTAATTATTATTATGTTATTATCAAAATGTTCTAAATTGGGTACTTTACTACTAACATGTCAAAACATTCAACATTAAGGAGAAATAGAGTGGAATAGTGGTGTGCAGGGTTTCTTCTCTTGTTCCTTTCTTCTCCTTCCCCACATTATCAAAGCATCACTAGTCCTAAATATTCCCAGTAGCATTTATTAAATCTTAATTTGATCACTGTAATGAATAACAATGAAAAAGTGACAATTAAAAAGTTGTCTGGTTAAATCTGAGAAAAAATATTCTTCTATTTCTTTCATTAGACTTTTGATGATGCAAATATGCAGAATATTCTTCTTTACATCAAATCAGCAGTTTCTGATGGAAAACTGTTCTAATTTAAGCACTTTTTTGCTAGGTGGTTACAGATAATGCTCCAATCAGTAGCTTGCTGTGTGCTGATTAATTCTCTGTCAGAAAGGTCTGGTTTTTCTTCACCAAATAATTTACTGAGTCCTCTTTGAAATGTCTTTTAAGACTTTGCCATAGGAAAAAAATGTGAAGTTCAATTGCTGCCTGGGAATCTGTAACTAATGAATAATACTAGTCTAATTAATGTCAAGCTAATTCAAGTCCTGCAACTAGCTAGCTGAAATAATTTTCACTTCTTCAAGTACAAATTATATTTAAAATCCATAGAGGATTTCTAATAATACCAAACATCAATGTCTTACCTGTGCAATGTGAATCTCTAATAAAAGCCTGAAATGAGCAGTTAAAAGAAATGTGATTAGGACTTAGAGTTATTGCAACTAAAATTTATTTTTGTTTTCCAGAGTTAATCTTTTCATGTGCACTCTCATACATACTCGCATAATTCATTTTCATATAGAACCTTCCCTTAGAAAAATAATTTAAGAAGTTGATTTAGTGCACAGCAGGAGGCCAAGCTTTTTTAGGACTGGATGATTCATGGGAGAGCTGGTTTATCCACACCACTGCCATGACAAGTCTGATGGAACCGGCTGCTAAGAACTGCCTGAGCTGTGATTGCTACCGAATCAGTCCCTGAAGAGTCACCACCTGGAGCAACAAAGTTTCATAAAATGCCTGACACAATTTCAAGCTGTATTAGCTATGTAGTGACAGCCAGCAAAACCTCCTCTAAAACACCATTGACACCCTTTTATCTGTTTCAGAATTGCTTCCCACAACTAAGCCTAAAACGAGGAAGCTTCTGAGCATTATTAGTATGTTGTAAGTACACTATTTAATATGTGATTCTTTTTTACTCTTTGTGTTTATATTTTTTTTCTGCCTGCAGCCACAGCCACGTGTCAAGAGTAAATGAAAGCACAGCCCACATATTTAATGTTTCGAGCTGAAGTTCGTAATGCCTATTACACACCTTCCCACCCTATATACTGCGACTCTATAACCAGTAATTTGCACAACATCCCGTTTCAAATTAGTACTTAATAGATACATCACCTCATCAGTGAAAGTGCTGATCCAGTAAGACTGCTAGAAAGTCTTATTTGATGTCCTAGTGGCACTAGTGTTTTCTCAGAAGTCATTTAAGGTCAGTTACATGGGCTGTTGGAAGCCAGTGACCTCAGCTGGCAGCTCTTTTGTGGCACTGTAAGGTGGTAAAGCCTTCTTCCATGGCCATCCCTTAGTGGTTTTTTTTAGTTGTTCTTTTTTTTTACATTGAAATTTTCTCATAAGGCAGAGAGAAAAGATGAAATGTGGATGGCTGAGGAGCGTTATGCATGTCTTTCTGTTCTTTCCTCATTAATCAAATACTAAGGGATACATTTGTGTTTGAAAGTGAAGATCTGCATCACTTTTTTGAGTAGTTCTTCATGCAGTTATAATAAAAAAGAATTTAATGCTTGAAATATGCAATTTAAGAGCTATAAAGAAATTGAGGGTTGACTAGACTGCAAAGAATCCCTTCTCAAATTGAAAACAGGTAGTTTTGTCTCACTGAAAGAAGGTCTTTGGGCTTCAACTTCTGAAACAAATGGTTGGAGTCCAAGAAATGTGTGAAATATTAAATAAAAAGATATTTTAAAACATTCAGGGATAATTTTTATTTTCATTGTGTCACTTGCTCAACTCAGTTATGTTTAAATACCAATCTGTGTTGCCCATTATGTAATTTATAATGTCATTTTGTTTGCTTTACAGCAAACCTGGATTTCTTTGTTGCTATGATAATTTTGGATATGATATTTTGAAATGTTTAAGGACATATTGTTTTGCTTAAGTATATATTATGAAGGTAAATTAATTTCAGTGGCAAATCTAGCGAACAATTTGGTTCTTATGTGGGGAAAAAGCTCAGATAGTTAAAATATTCCAAAAGAAGAGTAGAAGAAAGATTTTTTGGTTCCAATGGTCTGCCTTTTTCCTTTGGAAAATTCCCACAGGGAATTTTGTGTACCAAAGGACTGAGAAGCTGAGCCATCATCATTTGCAATTCTTTATTATACTGCTCCATATAACTTAATGTGAGGTCATTTCCTGAAAGGAGAAGCAATATGGTTTTGATTCTGATCTCACTAGCTGGCTGCAATTACCATGTCAGCACATCATGCTGAAGTTGATCATACTTTTAAAATATTTCCTTGTATCTTGAGATACCTTTTATATGTTGAAGATGTCCATTCTCATTCCGGGGGGGCATTGGACTATAGGTGACCTTTAAAGGTCTTTCCAATCAAAACTTGTGGGGAAAAAAAAATCTGAGCTGGTATTGTACATTTCAGCATAGCATACAGACATCTGAACTTACTTTATCTGAGATAGTATAGATACTGGAAGTTCTCAAAACACAGCCAGTAGGTACACAACAATTTACCTTTTTCATAAGAAATTGAACTATCTCTTTATCCCAGAAAGAGGGAAAGAATTTGTCTGGGGCACAACAAATTTGTTAGTGTTCAGTTTAAGACATCTGAAAAAAGACTGACATAGAGGAAGTCATCAATAACTTCCTAGTTGTTCTATTCTGAAAACTAGGAGATAACTCTTGTAGCTCACTTTTTCATATGCCTCTTTACTTGCTTACACTTATGTTTTAGTTTTTGGAGTCAGAAAATGCATTTCCATATTAGAACTTTTATAAATACCATTCACAAAATTGAGATTCTAGGCTTTTTATTGGATGCATTTCAGTCTACATAGTGAAAACAACAACAAAACATAAACTGTTTTTATGTACTACAGTTTGGATTCCCACAACTAAAATCACTACAGATTATGCTGAGCCACAGCCATCCAGTGTTTTTTGTAGTCTGTCATTTTCTGCTCTACACTGGGCTTGTTTAGTTCTGTTTCAGAGATGCTTGGCAGAAGCATCTTCATTCAGAGATAATCTGCAAACTATCAGTCACGTTCTTGGTTTAGATCCAAACTACCATTAATCTGTGTGGATGAAATCAAGATACTCCTGTGTATGACTATAATTACTGTTACCTAATACTCCCCTTTAATAATATTGTTGTGTTGGTGTTTTTTCCACTAGCAAAAACTGACAACCAATTAAGTTGGTTTTAAAACATTCTATTTAATTAAAACTCTGTAGAATTGTCATGCTTTCCTGAGCACTAAGCTAAACAACAAGGATGGATGGATGGATGTGTTTTCTTTTAAACATTTCTTGCTGGTTTTACATTTACACACTTTTCTCCAAGTTAGCCCGGCATTCAGGGGCTATGAAGATACTTTCAGCATTTCAACTGTTTTCTCTTTTGGACAGAAAGATATGGTTTGCTTCTTTATCCTGAAATGTAAAGTGAATGGAAGTGGCTGTATTTCCACATTTCAGCAAAGTTTATTTTAATTTCTATCCCAGAAATGAAAGGAGTGGTAGCAGACCACCAAGGCTTATTAACCTTCATTTTATATTAAGTGCAGAACACACAAAGAACCCCCCCCCCCAAACCAAAACACAACCACCTCTGCCCACATTATGAAAAAGAAGGACATTTGAGGAATTGCAGGTGAAAGGAGAATATGTGGAAGCTCTCTTTAGCCTGTGAGGCGGGGGCAGGAGGAGAAATACATATATATCATATCCTGGCACATGCTTCACCATGACATGGCAGAAAAATGTTCAATTTTTCTTGAAAAAATTGTGCTTTGTGTGTGCATAATTTTCATTCATGTGGATGAGAACTATGGCAGCGCAGGGAGAAGAGAGTAGATGCCTTAGGCTGTAAGAGACACAATTATCTTTCTGACAGCAGTGAAATGGAATTATTCACACAGAAAAGATGTAACTGAGAGCAAGAATTTAAGAAACTGTGTGCTTAAAAGCATATTGTCCAATAAAATTTGGAATTTTCAAGAAGAATATGCTGAAATTTGTCCATTATATGACCATGTTCTTTATCATTCATTTCTATGGCTGTGTACAGATAAGCATAAATAATCTCACTAAGTATATTGCTTCTTCAATATTGTTAAAAAGTCACACTAGCTGTTTTCCAAGATTCTAATAAATTGTCTCTAAAAGAGAGGAAAGTAATGAACAATTATTTAACACCAAAATAGTAAAAAATATTTTTATTACAGAAACTTAAACTCGAATATTCTTTTATACTCTTGCTTAGCCATAAATCCATTCAGAGCAAATTTTTAAGTCAGGTAAACATTCCACATTTCTGTGAGTTCAAATTTATTTTTTTCATTCAAATTTTCTAACACATGAAACTTTTGCCCCAAAAGATTTTTCCCAGGAATGTGAATACTTTTATAAGATATTTTAGAAATGTGAAAATACAAAGGTTTATATGAAATAAGATTGAAATTGAGTAAGCAAAATTGGGAAAAAGAATTATTGGCATATTCATACAACTTCTTTACCTACAAGTAGGAATTTGATTATGTCATTTAGTGAAGAGATGTCTTCAGCTTGGAAAAATAAAGAGAACCTTTCTTTCACTTTAATTGAAAAAGTATGCAAGATTGATTGAGACATTTTCATAGTTAAGATATTTTCATAGGAATATGGTTTGGAATCTTCTGATAAGGCCACGTCTTTTCTGTTTTGTCAGCACAGCCAAGTCTGGGCCATCTGGAACACACTCCTGTGCAAAAGACAAGGAAAAAGTTACTACGGGGCAAAATGGAGCAATGAATATTATTATGGGGAAGAGATGTGGTTGTAGTGGTGTAGTTCCATAGTGGCATCTGCTGTTGAATTTAGACAAGGTTACAGATGTCTTTCAATCACTTCAGTGTGGTTATTTCTGCTAGAAGAAAGATGCATTTTGATTAAATAAATGAATATGGGATACAGTGCTTCTGGTCTATATATTAGTCTAAATCAGTATTACAGTTGATACCTTTGTGACTTTTAAAGGTGTTTGAAACTACAGTCAGGACCCTATTTCTTGGCTTTTTTATCAGGATACTGATAGGAGTGTCAAAATGCACTTTGAAAACAGTTACCATTAAAGGCACTGTGGGTGAAACTACCTAAAAAAAAGTGTCTACTGCCATTTGCATGCAGACATCAGCTGCTGCCACAGAAGAGCAGGTCTCCACTAGGTCTCATATCCCGCCTATGAGTTCAAGGTTGATGCTTCTGAACAATGGCATTATATTATTACAGCTAAATGTGTCAATAGCACCCTACAAAATATTCTAGCATTGTATTTCAGGCTTTTCTCCAAATCTTTATGGAAAAGTATAAGTTAAATACTAGGGTTCAGATTTTTCATATTGCTGATAGACATGCTCAGTAATAAACTGTTGTTCAAGATAATTTCTATTTCATTAAAGTTGAGTTGTTTGCTTATATTGGCTGAATTCAAGGACATTTAATTGTCTATTGAAATCTAAATATATGCTCAACTGTGTTGTGGAATGCTCAAGGAAATTGCAGTTACATGGACCAAGGAAGAAGCAAAAGACAATTTCTAGCTAGATGGACAGATACAAAGAAAGAAGAATGACAATCAAAGTATGCTTAAAAAACTGAGGAATGTAAGCCTAGCAGTCAGAAAAAAAGAGTATAAAAAGAATTCAAAAGGCAAGTCTACTAATGTTTAAGTGGTGATAATTTTTAATTTTACAGAGAAAGGACTAATTTAAAAATGCAATAAAAGACAATGAAATAGTGGTGATGTCAGAAAAAAAGTTTTGGTTTGATGGATTTGGCAAAAGGAGAGGGATGGAACAAAATGCAGAAAAGGGAGATCTGAGTGCTGGAAGTCACTTGTTTCAGCTGTCAGGACATACAGGATGGAAAGGATGTACAACAAACATATAATGCATATCTGGACTCAGATCTTTCTGAAAGAAAATTAGGACTGACTGATACAGTATTCAAGAAGCCAGCTGCTCTATCTACCTGCCTAAGGACTACATCATTCCTTACAAATTTAAAAACCTTTTTCTTAAAGCTTCCATTAATAGCGGTTCAGGGGTGTCTTCAGGAAATCTACTACAAAGCTTATCTATCTTGGTGTTTAGAATGTTTTTCTTCATTCTTAGCAAAACCTAAAACAGAAGCTGCTGTAGAAACAGGATGACTGTAAAAGCCGTGCAAAGCATGTACTTTGTAGCTGGAGATACTATAAAAAAGTTTCAACTTTCACCAGATATAATACAGCAATGGTTACAAAAGCAAGAGCTAAAACAATAGAGGAGGGTGCTCAACTGAGCACCATTAGAAATTCAGAAATTGCCCTGAAATTAGAGGGGGAAAGAGAACCTTCTGAAGAATACTGCTTCTGCAGTCATTATTATTTGAATAATTAAAATATTTTGTAATGCCTCCTTAAAATATCTCCCCAATTCTTAGTGTTCCCTTCATGGCTATGAAAAGAAGTTCTGATTTTACCTAATGCAAGGAAGTTACTGACAATTTAAATTCTGCTTAAGGCCTTATAGACATTAGATTACTGAACCTTGGATGGAAAAAAGGCATTCTGCATTGATGGCTGAAAACAGAAATAAGTCAAAGGAGTTAAATATACATTCAATACACTGCATTTTTACTCTCAACATTTAAGTTGACCTTGGCCTCTTTTATCTCACTGTCACTAACACCAGAAAGAAACACATCATTAGCTGACTAGAAAAGATCAGTCAATCTTTGTGTGCTGTGGAAAGGTACAAAACATTCTGCAAATAATCAAAGACAGGCAATTGGAAGAGTGAGAGAAGATAATTTTCTTCACAGAATGTTTCAGGGGTAATGTATAAAAAAATTCCATAACAAACTTTAATCTTTGATGTACTTCTGGTTTGCACTTTTGATCTATCTCAGATGTGTAGCAGAGTGAGTTTTTAAACTGAAGATATGAGACAAGATCCTGTGTGGAAAGGACTGACTGTGTTTCCCGTGACAAAAGAGAAGTTCCATTCTGAGAGAGAGCAAAGAGAGAAGCAGAGACAGCTGGGAAGTAGTTTTGCCTTCTTTGAAGTTTAGCATGATTTCAGTCGAAAAGCAGCGCAACTCAGTCAGTTCTGCCAGCCCCAAAAACAAATAAATAAAAAACCCTCATTCACCATCCTAAGTTATCTGAGCCATAAGGCAATGATTTCCATCAGGGCTGATTAAAAAACTAAAGACTGTGTTCTGTGAAGTATTCATGGCTTCAGAATTTTTCTGACAGCAAAACAAAAATTTTGAAAAATGTGAGATTTTTAGTGGTTACTAATAACTTAGTGGTTGCAACATTCATCTAGGATACTAAATATTTGTTGTGGTTTTACTCAGAACAAAGACTCAAGACTAGATCTCTCAGGCCCCCATCTATAGAACTGAGCTCTCTTTATAGTACCATTATTCTTTGTATAACGAATTATAACCTCACTAACCCAGAAGGGTAGGTATAGCAAAAAATTCCATAATGAGGTGAGTAGGACAGCTACTAATCAGCAGGAGATTCAATGCTTCTGAAAATCTGAGTTGAAAGCCTCATCTCTTATCTAAGAGTGAGGACCTAGAAAATACCTTTCACCAAAAATTCCCTTCTGGGCTCGAGATGTATTTTGACAAAAATTTCCTAAGAAACAGTGCACTCCTTTTATGTATATCCTCTTCATTCATTCCTGAATAAAATTTTGACTTCAACAAGTCATTATTTCCCAACAAAAACCTGTTTAGTTGCAAAATTAGCAGCCATTTCTCTTCACATACATTCTCAGCTCATTCGCATACATTCCCTGTTTTGGGGATGAGAGGATGTGACTTTTCCTCAAGCAGCCCTTAGACACAGCGCTTCCTCCCATGAGCAGGCTACCTTAGATCGTGTGAGAGGGTGTGAGGGAGTGTGGCTGGCACAAGGAGCTGAATGACACCGAAGCTCCAGGACTTGAGGGAAAAGGAGATTTTGAGATCCCTGTAGTATAATAGACTGCAACTTATCTAACCTTCAGCTGGGAAAACCAGGACAAGCAGCTCCATGCCAGCTCCGCCTAGAACAGACACATCTCCTCCACTAATGGTAGATAAATAACAGTGGCTCCAAAATTAGAGAAGTAGTAGATCTGTAGATCTTGTTCTGTTTTTCAAACCCAGCATTAAAAAAAGCATTTCTGTGGAAAACAAAAAATTGTTTTGAGGAAGGTGCAACTAATGCATGACATTTTAGTTAAGACAATCAAAGAATACAATAATTGCTTACCAAGCAATGTGTTGAAGGAGAAAAGAAAAAAATTAAGCAAACCAACAATAAATCCTAGCAGCAAGTCAGTAAGACAAAGGTATTATAGTGTTCATGATTATGAAATTAGAATAGCTGAGATGGACAACTAGGGGGAAAAGGATTAAACATTAAGACAAAAAATCATCAACCATTTTTTCAAACAGGTAAGCGAATTTGCTATGTTGTTAACCACTATGCCTCGTAAACTAATTGAATTCTAATAACTTATTCAGCATTTTTCTTCTCAACATCTCTCTGGTTTCTGAAAAGAATGTGAGGAGAGTGCTATGAAGTCTAAATCAATGAAGAAAAAGCATTTGCTGAACGCTATTAGAAGCATTTCACTAGTAGATGTTCATAGGCAGTTTTTCATAATTACACAATATTTTGAATAGGAGAATTCACATCCTGTCTTTCTGTTCTCTTATTTAAAGATTTATTTGTTTCTCAGCAGCTTTCCTATGCACAGTTTTATAAATTTGAATTTAAAATTCCCTTTCCATTAATAATTTGTAATGCTTATTTGAAGTTTATTGTTTCAGCAAAAATTCCTGTCCTAAATTTATGAGGTGTTTGTCACCCCAGCTCAACTTGCTTGTTAACCAGCTATATTAATTTAGTGAGATCATGTGGATGCTTCAAGTTATATAGAATTCCAGGATTTAATGATTTAGGGTCTGAGGCATGCATTTTTATCATCATCATCATCATCATCATCATCATCATCATAAATCATTTTTGTGTATTGGATACATGCCTCACTGTGACATATATTCAGTAACCAGTGTCCCCTGGTTTCCTATGCAGAAAAAATGAAGTGGAAGAAAAATGTCCCTCCTGTGGTGCTAGCATACATTGGGTTTTTTGGTTTACTTGTACTTTGCTTTTTTCATTGGAAAATTCAAGGTCAGCTCCAAGTTTCTTTAGCAGTGACAAAATTAGAGAAACAAATTCTTGACACCTCAAGAGAAGGATAACTAGGGTTAGCAGCCTCTAGGGTTAGCAGGCTTAGTCTTGATGGCTGAGGAACAGCACTTCACTCAGACCCCATCCACACAAAAACGTTCAGAATGCTGAAAATAACTTCCTCACTGGAGGAGAATCACAGTTACAGGACATAATCTGTACCTTGCTTTGCTCTGCATCTGCTTCCTTTCTCACTGGGTTTCTAGGACAATGGGTGCATGTGTCTGTCCCACTGAGACAGACATGCCTGCCAGGTGAAGAAGGAGACATAAATAGGAGCTGAGCTCATCTCTAGCCTGTCCTGCTCTGCCCTGTAATCCCACTGAGTTTTTAAAGAATACTCTTTAAGGGAAAGGTTGTGGGAGAAATTGTCAGAGATGTGACCTGATTTATACAAGCTGCAGAGCAGATTAGTAGCAAAGATGAGAAAGCAGTCACACTGATTTCTATATCATTGTCTGTCCCCTATGTGTACTTCTAGTATTATTTCAAGTATTATTTCAATAGATGCCAGGGCATGTTTCGAAGGGAAAAATGACTTTTCATGTACAGAAGTGAAAGCTTTCTCTTTGAATGTAAAAGTTCCTCCTGAAAATGCTCACTAGCAAAAGAGAATAAAAGAGCAGACTTCTCAGGCCTATTAGATGGATATTTACTATTTTAAAATATGGAAACTTCATTTAACAGTAACATTTGGTTTCAGTATTTCTGTTTGCTAAACATTTATGCTATGATAGGATACCTTATGAAAGCACAAGAGTTTTTAGATACTTTATCACTAATTATTGTTTTGAGTGTATTTACTACACTTGAAGTTATTCCTTGGTTGAGTTCAGTGAGCTAAAAAGTGTAAAATATCTTCAAATTCTTTAAAGTTCTCTTGAGATGATGTATTAGAAAAATGTTCAGCAAACGCTAATTAACAGTAATCCAGCCATACACAATGCAACTTGATTACATTTACATGTAGAAGAAAGTCTAATGCAAATGGCATCATCAGATACTTTTATTGATGCTGTTGTCAACACAGGCTGTAGAAAACATTATTTTCTTTCCAAAAACAGCTTTAAAACATCTTGGTGCATAATAGCTTTTTGCGAGCTGACTATTTGCTCTTCAGTGCGAGCATCCACATTTACCTGATTACATTCACTTTGGAGACCCTCAGGTTGACTAGGTTTTTAGAGTGAATGCAGAAGAGTGGTAGGATTTGTTATATTTCTGAAAAAAAATATTCTTTTTAAAGGTATTTGAGTATTATTTGTTTTTACATATGTATTTTAGTGCACATAAACCTCCATGTTACTAGCTAATTGTATCTGTGCATTTTCAATGGCAGTTTCTCACATTTTTGGAAACTCTGCCTTCTTAATGCTGTGTCAGCATTCCTGTTCACTTCAGGATGAAACACTACAAGGTTTTGTTGATCTGTCATGATCAACATTACATGTGTCTGCCAGTTCAGACACACGTAAGAGAATATTAGTAGTTGGTGAATGCATCAGCAGCAAAGGGAAACTAAGTGCTTCATCCAAAACTTGCTGAAATAAAGAAGTCTCCCTCTAAACTCAGAAGGCCCTAGAATGGGTGCTAGGTAAGTCTTATTCCCACAGCCTCAGAAATAACCCCCAAACTCCATAATAATTTTCCTGGGTCTAAAGCAGAATAAAGTGTCTCTTGAATACTTTATTCTCTGTTCTGAACTTTGAGAAGTTGAGTTTGAGCCTTCAAGAATTTCCTGAATAGGTCCTTTGGTACTGCAATACTTGACTGTCCATGTTCAGGAGCATGTGTTGAAATACAGGACTGCTGAAAGAGGTACCTTCTAGAAAGCACACATTGTCATAACCTTGATGTTCTACTGCACATGGCTTCCCTGGTCTCTCTTCAGAGCCCTGTCAATCCTATAGTGACGAACACATGGATACAGCTATCGAATTGAACAGGCTGGTTCTCTGCCAGCTGTGCTTTTCACCTCTGCAGGATTGTTTTCTGCCATCTCAGAGAACAGACTCGGGCACAGACTGTGATTCCCACTTTTCTAATGTGCAAGGGAAACAACATGGGTCGTAAAATCCACCTTAATTTATCCTCTTTAAAAGTATAACGCTTGTCAAATTGTTTTTGAATTACGAACCATAAAACACTATTGTTAAGTCCTTCTTGTTTGAGATCCCCACAAGGGATGAGCAGCGACAGGTTTATGGACAGGATAAATTCAGTTCCCTCTTTCATAAAGAATTTTTTTATGGATACTTTTGCCTGCGTTCGTAACAATACTGGAATATTCATTATGGCATGGAATGAACCGGAAATGGTCTCTCTACCAGCACGGTGGAATTATATTTCATCTAATAGAAGGAGAATATTCAAATACAAAAATATGCATTGGCATTGTCAGATGCTGCTGCTAATAAGGCTAGTTTTCATATAATACATTTGAGGAATGTACATGATATGCATGACATATGAGTATTGCTGGTAGGGTAACCTTATATGTAAATATAAGTGACATTTGTTATTTCTGAAAAATGCTAATCTTTAACTGGAAATTGTATATAAGAAATCCTGTTTCAAAGAAGAATTTTGGACAGACCTTTGTTTTGAAATGGAAAGTGTTGTTTAGAAAAGGATATAATTCTTTTGTGGTTTGTCTTTTTAAACAGTCTTATTATTATTTTACTTTAAAATATTCACCAGTTACGAATATCAAAACTATTTATGGTATTTCAGGTTGATTTCAGGAATCTGATTGACCAGAGGAAGGTAACATTATCTTAGTTCTTAATTGAAATTAATGGAATCAAAGGTTACACATATATTTTCATGGAGAGACTTTTCATGCAAAAAGTCAGGGCTTTTATTGTCATAAAGTATTTTAATGAAACATTTCTGACAGATACTGATGATTTCAGAAAAAGAGTTTTGAAGAGAAGAAATGGGGCATTCAGATATTTTGAGGCAAAAAATCCCCAGAACCTGTTGATACTACCCCCAAAATTCAGTGTTGTTTGCCTGCAGAAGATAAGTTGCTCCTCAGGCAGTGGTGATATCACATTTTACCTAAATCTGCTCTCAAGGAATCTCCTCTCAGAAAGTCTCTTTGAATCAGTGAAGTGAAACACCACTGGCTAATGTTTTGGTCACACTTCAGGCTCATTTTTTTCATGGAGTAGTTCAGAGAAGAATAATAATTCTGGAATAATCATGCACAATTCCTCAAGAGAAGCAGTTTTATTTCTCTATTTTCTGAGCTCAGCCTTCTGGGTCAGGAAATATGGGCACTGTCGCTCAGCCCCATTTCTCTACTTTTTTGCTGATTGGCACTGTAGGTAACAGCAATGGTTTGTGTGGCTCTTTTTTTCTTTGTTGATGAAGGCTTCTGTCAAGAGACCCAAGAAAAAAATATCCATCAGAATCTTTCCTACTTTTGCAGAATTCACTAGAAGCTGAATAGGGTCTTCTGTTTTCTCAAATTTCTTCTGCATCTTGAATGCAACAGACAGACCACATGCACGTGGAATCTTGCAGTATAAGTAGCTGGTTTTCTGAAAAAGAGAAAAAAAGGTTTCCATTAGGGAAAAAAAAAAAAAAAAAAGAGAGCTTTGGCAATTATTTAAAATAACAGTAAAAGCTGTAAGGTCAAAATCAAAGTAAAGATTATTTTTAAGTATTGGAAATTTGGTAGAATGGTTCCTCATTATAACCTAATCATAATCATCTCTAGTGTAGAGACTGCACAATATTTTCATTTTTAGAGTAAATTAATCAGGATACTGCTTCTATTTTTACAGAACAAAGGTTTTAGGAAGATGCCAGGAATCTAACTTTCAATGAAAAATTTGTTCCAAATACAAGCAAAATAATTTTCTTCTTTCAATGAGCTAGGTTTCCTAGAAAAAATGTCCAATATTTTTCTAATGTATGAGTAGTTACACTCCTCATGAAATGTAATTTTTATTGCTTTTTTTACGAGATTCATGCAAGATACTATCAGCAAGCAAAAATCAAAAATAGCAGAAATCCATCAAATAATCTTATATGCATATATAATCATGTTTACAATTTATCTGTAGTTTTCAGAATTTAGAAGCTGAGCCTGCCAAAGAGCATTTTAGTCATATTCTGCA
>JAWWES010000081.1:53448905-53465428 GCA_035583135.1 Lophotriccus pileatus
CTGCAAATTAATATTTTACCTAATCTGCACCCAGTTTACAGATTTCTACCAGAAGGGGGTGCTTTGAGCGAGCTGGTGCTCAAGAGTCCTCGGGAGAAAATAGGGAAGCCTTTTATCACACCATGCTCTTGATATTCCTTGTACCCTTTCAAATATTTTAAATAAATATGTATATACATATAAGCCAATTTTCAGTTATCAAAGTCTCAGTCTTTGAGCATGTAAAAAGCATTAAATAAAGAAAATTAATTAGTTTTGGAACTAGCTACGTCTTCAAAAAAAAAAAGAACTCATGTCAGATGAATGAAGTATTATGGGAAGACTTACTTATTTCAGTTGTACCTGGTAAGACCAGTAGCTGAGAATTTTTTTCCAAGGACTTCTATACAAGTCCCACTGCACCCCTAGCTTTTTTTTTTTTTTATCTTGTATTAGTAAAATATCTTGTTTGTAGGGATTTCATTTGGTGTGGAATGCAATGCCATCACACACTGTCCATTTTTTGTACTGTTATAAGAGAATTTATTTAACAGGGGAGAAAAAAAAGAAAGAAAGAACACTTTTGAATGCAACAAAAATAGCCATTAAACACAAGTTACCTCTAAACTACCACTGAGTTTGTTTGTGTCAGTGCTGAATATTAAGCACCAGACATTGAAGAACTGGCAAAGACCCATTTCTGAGTTTTGAATTATAAGGAGTATACTGTAAAAGATAATAAAGTATATAAAAATAATCAGTCACTTTGCCAGCATGACAAGAATATTTTGAACTCTGCCCAAGAAACCTAAACACGGGTGTATGTGTGATGGATATTATGTATATGCAGTTGAGTTGTCTGTTATAATATATTCTACTATAAATATGCATTTTTTATTTTATTAATGAAATATAATCCCTCTTCCAATGTACATTCAGATCAGTTCTGTTAATAGTGGGGCTTTAAATATGCTGAAGTGTAGTTAAAGATATTTGAAAAATGAAAATAAATAATGTTTATCTTCAAACTGTAATTAAGGTTCCTGTAAAGTTAATGTTAGGTTTTCTACATGAGAAATACATCTTCACAAAGACATATAGATACAAAATGAATAATTAACAGCATAGATAAATTTGCTCTTATCACAAATACACTAAAGTAAGAATAAATGTCCCAATCAAGCTGCACAGAAATATTTTTATTTCAGTTAGATATGTAAATTGGAGTTGTAAGTATTTTCAAGCAGTAGTAGAATCAAACACTGTGTGTCTCTTTAAAAGCCCATAAGAAAACAATCTCAATCAGGTTGTTAACACCTGTGCTATTTATTTTAAGGTAATTGGGGTAGTTGAGTCTTTTTCGGAAGAAGATTTTTTTGGGTTTTTTAAAAATAGTTTAGAGGAAATGGCAAAAGTGGCTGAGTTGGAAGTGTCCTGTTTGTGCAAGAGGAAGATAACCGGATCTCAGAAGAGACAGAAGAAAGTGTCTAACCTGTCTTAGAATGTGGATGGATTTTGCTGCTCACATAGCTGGTAAGTCAAATCAAGCCTGATGGTGGGAATGTATCTGCAAGCACCCCATGGAGGGGGAAGCAATTGTTTATAAATGCCTTCTCTTTGGTGTGGTTTCCTGTAGTCACTTCAAGTTAGGACTTGAAGAACGAAATATCCCGATTTTAATTTCAACAAAACCAAATTCTATCTGATTGTAAAAGCCTTTTGGTCTGCTGTGGGGTGCTCCCTGTAAGTAAAAGATCTAACAAGGCTGAATCAAAGGTTTGCCTGACTAAGAATCCTGCTGTGCACACTGTATCATGAAGCAGATTTAAAAAATTAGATATCTATATAACTGTAGATCAGTAGATCTAACCCAACAGGGTTTTTAGCTTAAGAAATGCTATTTCTGGAATTTCTTTTTCCTTTGTGGGAATTGAGAAAGTTGTGTGTCCGAACCCTGGGGGATCACAGTATTCCTAATCCCCCCCGTCCATTTGAAGAGAATGATGAACTAAGAGTACAGAAGCAGGGATGATCTTGCTTTTCGGCAATCATTTTGATTGAGCCACAGTTCAGCATACTGTCAAGAAGGCAAAATAGTATTCTGATGAGGTTTTACATAATAACGGGGAATGGTATATGTAAGTTCCCTGTACTACCCAGAAAAATGCTTTGGAGCAAGTGAAGGTTAGTGTCACACATAGCCAGGGAGGTTTTGGCTTCATGTTCACAAAGAGCTATCTCTTTACAGCCTGCTCTTGATCAAGTCCCTTGACTTCCTTGTGCCTCTATTTAAACTCGCTGGCAAAACTGATTAAAAGTAGAGCCTCACTGAAAACCAGATGTTGTTATTGAGCTGAGTACGTCTGGGTAGTTGCCTTACAAAAAATCAACTAATGTTAAGCAACTCACCATTTAGGGTAAATGAGCAGCTGATGAATGATGTAAGGATGATAGGTGATTCCTTATTTCCACTCTAAATTCTATTCTTTTAGTATTTCAGTAATGTCATCTGTATGAGCTGGACCATCAGGTTCACATTTGCAGCTCCCGTGCTTTAGCACAGCTTCCCTATTTGCTTGGCACTGTACCTTTGCACTTTTCACTGCAAGACCTGTAGTTGTGGTGTTAAGAAATTAAGGAAAAAACAGAAGTTAGTAACAGTAGAATGAATTCCCAGTGTATAATTTATTGGTATTTCTGTGGTGTGGACAGAGTGCCTCGTATTTTCAGTAAATTAAAAAAAATTTTAAAAAGGTAGGATAATAATGCTATTTCTGTTTTCTCATTAAGTGATCTGCTGTAAATTGACTAGGAAGTGAAAAAGTGTTTTGGATTTCTGTCTTGTGCTTAAACCATGTTGGCATATTTTCTGTACATCTTCTGAATCCCAGGCTGTGCAGGGCAAGAAGGAATAAGTATATTGTTTTCATATCCACCCTATATTTGTGTGTTCACTGAAATTGCCAAATATTTCTACAGAGGGTTCTGCTGCTCTAATTTAACTACAGGCTTTGGAGTGGTCACACAGCTTCATAATCTATAAATGGGGAATTAACTGTCAAGAACTGTAAATATTTTTCTAAGAGGGAAAAATAAATATGGGTTTAGATGACAGATTTTAATAAGGACATGTTTTTGATTGTGAATAGCTCATTATAATTACATATATTCAGTGACTTTTTTAAAAATTATCTTTCTTGTTCATCCTGACTAAATGTTGGCATAAATATGGGCAGTTAGTGTTCTGTGTCATCATTTATCATTTGTATAGTACTGTAACTGTTAATGGTCCTTTATAATGTAGAGAAGTATACCAAACAGGGACCATAACTCTGCTGTCAGGAGCTTATGAATTCTGAACCAAATATTTAGACTACTAGATGTTATATTCAGGTAAGTCCTGTTTTATGTGTTGTTTGTACATTGAATTATCTCATAAAGTGCTCAGTAATCTAAGATCACTGTAGCAGAGCATTTAAACATAGTTCTGAGCAGGTGACTAGTCCTAATGACCCTCATGGTTCTAAAAGTTAAGGGTCTGTACACGTGCATGTATGTGCATGAATCCACTTGGCACAGGGCAAAACCATTCAGAATTGCCACAGAATGAGATTTGGGTAGTCAGTCTCAGAGATGGTTTGATTTTGATATTGAATAGAGTTGGGGCAGTGCACCAGAATTCGTGTGAGTGAAGGATGAATCTCATGTTGTGAGAATCTTTGTTCTTAGCTCTGTTTGGGTCCTGGCTCCTCTCTTCTCGTGATAAACTTAAGAGGCAATAAACTCTTAAATCTGTGTCCCCCCACCAGTTTCAGTGAGTCTGGACAACAGGATGGGACTAGCATTACTGCACTGTGCTTCTCTACAAGTGACATTTGGGTATTTTATTTAAAGCTAGGTATTCCTGAGACTGGGGGATGTATAGGGGATCCTTCATTTTCCTTCCCTTTCCAGCACTGCTTTCTTGGTGATTTTCCCACAAAGATGCCATATGCTTTAATTTTATGGACTGCTGAGGAATACTTTTAGTGCAGATAGTGTGGTGTGCCAGATGCAGATTGACCTCTGGGTGGTGGGAGCACCAGGCAAGAAACTGTGATCTGGTGCAAACCCTTTGCATAACAAAGGGCGCAGGAGCTGTGGCACAGACAGGTGAGGGGACAGTCAGAGATGCAGCAGGAACAAAGGACCCCAGAGCTTCCCAAGCTTAGACTGTGAGGATATAAAAGCCCAAGGTTTCCTTTACTCAGTGTTCCTCCTTGAAGGCACCAGCTCAAGCTGTTATTCTGTTGTTGCACCATGATTAAATTATTTGAAGGATTCAGACATCTGGGACTCTACTATGGGAAACCTGGTGTCAAGCCAGTAAGGAAACCTGGTCTGACGGTGTGAGAGTGGGGTGTGTAGGGAATCAAGTGGGGCACCCACTCACTGGACTTGCCCAATGCAAAGGGGCTTTGGTCCTAGTGCAGGTGGTCCAAGTGTGACTGACAGAGTGGCTCCTGGATGGTCAGATAGGAAAAGTTTCCTTAACAGAACTCTAGCCCTATTTCGCCATTGTGGCAATATGAGAGAAGAAGCAAACGAAAACATTAGAAGAAATACAGAAAAATGGCAGGCTGCAAACTTGCAAGTTGGTGCTTGGTCAAGCAGCCCAAATGTTTTTCTTCCCCCACGATATTCTATTTAAAAAAAATCTGAGCTCTTAGTATTTCAATCTTTACATCTTTGTGGTGCTGTTGTATCCTGCAAACACAATCTCACATAAGAAGGTTATGGTTGTGTGAGGCTGAAATAGGGGATTTCAAAACTCCTTTCAAATGACATGGTTCTGGGACTGAGCACCCTCATTCTTAAGTGCACTGAGAACAGCAGCAATACTCTCTATATAAAACACTGCAGTTTTAATTTGTTTAGACCTGGCTAATCTAAATAAATACTGTACCATATGCAAAGTTGCTATACTGGATGTGCTGAACAGACCCATTAGGAGACCATTATTAGTAACATCCCTCTATCTCATAGAAACCATTCCTATTCTTTTTCTCTTCTCATAACCTCTTAGGCTGTTATGTTGTTGTTGTGAAATGGCTTTCTTTTGTCATTGATACCCCTTAGTACATTGCAAGGGGATTTTCTTTTTTTCTTTTTTTTTTTTTTTTTTTTTTTTTAAGCACTCTTCAGGTCTTTTTACTTTATTATATCTGAAGTATCTCTTCAAGCTCTTTATCTGCAGTACAGGAGAAGGCTAAATAATTGTCTAGGGTCATCATTTAAGTGTGTATAAAAAAGAAAACCAAATTTCGGTCTTTCATTAACGTAACAGTATTATAGGTGATTCCTTTCCTCGCTATATCTAGCCTCAGACTTTATTTTTTCTCTTTATTTGTGCCCTTCTGTTGGGGCACAAGGCATGTAAAACCTAGGAGACAAATCGAGTTTTTAATTGTTCTGCCTTAGCGTTGCTCACTTTACTTTCCTGGATTGTCAAATTTTTGCCCTTAAAAGAAATCCTTTTAACATAAAGTAAGCATTGCTTATTTACTAGATCATTAAAAACATGAAGCAAATTTTCAGTAATAAATTTAGTTACCAAACATTCTGAGACGTGTTGCTGAAAATCTCTCCATATACATTATAAAAATAGTTCAGCCCAAGTATCTCACTTCCCACACTGATGTTAAATCATCAACTAAAGAAGTTATTCTGACCCTTTTTTTTGTCAATATTTTGTTAAATGTAATTTATTTCAGGATGGAAGTGCTCTAAAAAAAAAAACAAACTGTGCCCCCAAACTGATTATTCAGTAAGACAATACTGTAATGAGCACTATGACTCACCAGTGAGGCCGAAAGCCTGAGTCCAGATTCATTTTCCGACTGCTGCAGAAGTCCTAAAACTTTGGATTTGGGTCACATTTCCTGGGATATTTTCCTCTTCCAATTTTATTGCTCTACTCTTGGAAATTTCTCCCAAAGTAGCAAACTGCTATGTCATCTGTTTTCACATTGGTTTGAATGAAACCTATACAGTATTTTCTCACCCCATCCCACTTCTCTACCCTGAATAGCCATACTGCCAAAGATTTCTTCACCCTAAAACTTAAAGCAACACTTTGTCTCTTCCCATCTGAATTTGAAGCCACCTCATCCATGTACTTTCTATATGCCTGACAATTGGTTGGGTTTTTTAAAATCTCCTCTTGACCTTGTCCAGCATTTGTAAAATGGAGATCATATTGCTGTCTTTTTCCCTCATTTTGTCTTGTCAGCCCTCTTGCATAATAATTTCCAACTAGGAACTGTCCTCGAAGCCTAACCAAAACAGGCTGCCACCCGTAGCCAGCTGAAGCAAGCTGAGGCATGCAGGTATTCCTGTGAGTAACTATATCCTTCAAAGAATTTCCTAAATTTTCAGCCTTGCAATTGCTGTGGCTTCAATATATGCCAGGGGTCCGTAAGGGTTGAGCTTCCAAGTCAAAGGTGTGATTCTTTGGTTTTCTGCTTAAGAAGCAAGAAGGGTCCTTTCTGCTTATCCCTTTTGCTTTTAAAAGTGTTGGGACTTTAATGTTGCCCTTCATGTTACATGTGGGAAACAGCATGCAAGACAGCATAAAGGTTTCATAGCATTTCACTTGCTTTCTTTTAACAGTTTCTCAGAATTCTGCAGAATGTTAATTGGCATGTTTCAGAGGAACTGATTTATAACTTGGGCTCGCTGAAACCCAGATTCTGATCCACTTACTGATAGTAAATTGCACCTTCCTCTGTTTAAAAAATATGTATACTTATTTTAGGAATTATGCATACAGACAGATTGCCACTAGTTTTGGACTATTTATCAGTTGATTTTCGAAAACTGGTATCACTGACTTCTGGCATGGTGCACTTGCAAAACAAAGTTGGGGGTGGTTGGTGATGTTTTGAGTAAAACATTTTGTTTCTCAAAAGTGGAAGGTTGTGCAGAGGCACATTGCAGGCACCATGGCTCTACTGATGAGCAACAACTCGAGAGCTGTTAACTTAATTGCTAGTGACTGTCCCCCTATGTCAGGAAGTATGGCAGAACCTAGATCAAGGGGGACTCAAGTCTGAGCTTAGATTGGTCTTGGAAATGCAAGTTGCAAATAATTAGGAGAAAAAAAATCAAAACAATTGATTAAGGTTTTAATTCTTTGTTGAGATGAATAAGGCACATCCATCCTGCTGGTTGTGAATGTGATTTATCTACTATGTCTGAATCACTTGCCAATTCTTGATGCTACACAACAGGAAGTAAGAAGTAGAGAAGCTTTTAGCATAAGATGATGATTAATTTGATTTGAAAGTTCTTATTTCCCAAATTACATGGCAGAATTTTTCACAGCTTAGTACGATTCTCTGACAAATGTTGTGTTATTGAATATGTATTATTACTCATTTAGGAGGAGATTGTTTGAGATGCTGTTTTAATACCTTTGAGTCTATATGTTTGGCATGTTGAACTTTAGGAGAACTGACAGTTAAGGACATTTGGCTTTTTCTTTTTTTTCCTTACCTTTGGTGCCTCTCTTGTTCAGCAGAGTCATAAAATCCTAAACTAAGGCAGAGTTAAGAATTGTGCAAAAGTGACAATTTAACAGCTTCAGGAGGACAAAATGCTATGGCAGCATTTAACCTTTCTCCTTTTTCCTCCCCCTCCAGTGTAAAGGAGCTGTAAAAGAGTCTTCCTGTCCTCTCCCAACCTCTGCTATGACCTTCTGCTTTGAGTTCCTTGGCCTGAGCCACGCTGACTCAATGTCATACAACCAACAAGCCTTTATATTACCTCTTATATTACCCCTTAAGTACCTTAATTTCTTTGTTAAATAATATGAGGGATCTTCATTTCAGATTGATTTTTTCTTTTGAACAAGTCTAGCAAAGAAACAAAGCACCAGGCAGCCAGCTGCAACAGCGGCAAACGCAGGTCTGCAAACACGCTTTTAGTTTGTCTGAGGAAGCTGCTGCTTGTTGGCTGTCAGAGCAGATAAACTTGAATTCTTGCAGTTACAGCTTTCCAAGAAAAGCATAATGCCTCACGAGGAGAAAATGAATGGTGATGTGTTAAAAAAATTTCTGTCTCTCTTGTTATATCTCAGGATTAGGTTGAAAACTTTGATCATCCTAAGCTCTGAAACTATTAAAATTAATAACAGCTTGGAACATTGAGCTGAAGGATGATGCTGTCAGCTAGATATTATTTTATTCAGGAAGTGCCAGCTGTCCAATTAGGCTACTTCCTCAGACTGAGATTGACTGGGATACTGGTTTCCCTTTACACAGGGTAAAGGGCAGTCTTTCTTGGTGTACATATTGCTGAAGGGTGCAGACTGAGTGTTTAAATAGTTTTATTTTTCATAACACTAATCTGCTTCCACTATCTGAAACACCGGGTTACTCCAAGTAAAATGTGAGCTGACCTGAAGAAGAATAGCAGACAATTTATAATAAATCCCAAAGACCCTGTCCACAGACTTGATCTAGAAGGAATTAATAACTGAACCAAAATAAGAATAACTACCTCAGGGTGGCTATTTAATTGGTTTAAAAATGTAAGATTTAAGAATTAGACTAAACATCTGAAACCTGTTTAAAAAGCTGTTACCACTATTTCCCACCCCCCCCCCCCCCCCCCCCCCAAAATGTAGAGGAATCCTCTAGAGAGGTGAGCTAAATACAAAAAAAGACAAGAAAGTTAAGAAACAGTTGTTAAACAGCAGTCTCTACAGTTACATATTTAAGGGAAAGCAGATTCCCACAACATCCTCCTCAAAGGGAAAAGAAAACAGTTGCTGAAAAATTTATATCAGTGAATATATGAAAATTTTGTTGGATAGGTTCTGGCACTGACGTTCGACCATACTACTTTTTTTTTTTTCATTTCCATAGTCTAGGTCTGGCTTCTGAGAGGTCTTGAAGCATGTGCATTTACTTTTTTGTTTCATCGTGGCACTTGGACAAAGCCATGGCTGGTCTCACAGTGAGAATAACAAAGGCAAGCAGATTGTAGTAAACAGTAGAAGAAACCCAGTCAATAATGAAAGGATAAAAACAATTTCTGTAGTCTTCTGCTTAGTACTAATGTAATCTTTTTATTGTGGTTGAGTCGGCTTTCGGTGACGTAAAATTTTCCTAACAGCATGTACTACCAAGCACAGTTGTGCTTAACCTGTGAAAGGCATCAGCAAGACTGTATTCTTCCACTTGTGTAATTTCCCAAACATATCTTGGTGCTCAGCAAGAGGAAACTGGAGGGATTGAATATTTTACAGAAGTGCAAAATGCTAATTAAATCTGCTCTAGTAATGATTTACAGTTTGCAGGAGAAGGATAGTCTTGGGGTTTATCAGGATGAAAAATCCTTTCTTAATTTTTAACCTCTTCAGGCATGCATCATGATCATCTCCAGTTTGGCAGAAAGCAAGGATTCCTTGATTGGTTCAAGAACTGTAAATCACGTGAGCTTTTATTTAGTTTTAATATAATACTGTATCTTGATCTGAAATGTGGGTTGTAGAAGAGTCAAGCAGGATAAAAGTAAGCCTCAGATTGTTTTGGTGAACTTATTTATGGAGATCTGTAAGTATTTTATACAGTGACCTTCAACTTGCAGGAATTTTTGTCTCCCTACATAATGGCACTTGTACCTGTTGTAGTTCTGCTGCATAGAACAGGGTAGGGCTCAAAGAAGAGATAGTGATGGGTCTCCAATACCTTTTTGTTTAACAATAGGTCTACCTTAAAAGCTGAGGGTGTGGGATGAGCTCATGGCCACAGGCAGTTTATATCACAGAATCACAGAATATGTTGAGTTGGAAGGGACCCACAAGGATCACTGAGTCCAGCTCCTAGCCCTGAACAGGAACATCCCCAAGAGTCACACCATGTGCCTGAGAGTATTGTCCAAATGCTTCTTGAGCTCTGTCAGGCTTGGTGCTGTGACCATTTCCCCGAGGACCCTGTTCCAGTGCCCAAAAATCCTCTGGGTGAAGAACCTTTTCCTTATATCCAACCTAAACCTCCCCTGACATAACTTCAGGCCATTCCCTCAGGTGCTGTCACTGGTCACCACAGAGAAGAGAACAGCATCTGACCCTTCTCATCCCCTCATGAGGAAGTTGTAGACTGCAATGAGGTGTCCCTTCAGTCTCTTCTTCTCCAGGCTAGATAGACCAAGTGCCTTCAGCCACTCCTCATACAGCTTTCCACAGGGCCCTTCACAATCTTCATTGCCCTCCTTTGGATGCTCTCTAAGAGCTTAATATCTTATATTGGGTGACCAAAACTGCACAGAATATTCAAGGTGAGGCCACCCCAGTGCAGAGCAGAGTGGGACAATCCCCTCCCTCAACCAGCTGGCAATGCTTTGCTTGATGCCCCCCCAGACACAGTTGGCCCTCCTGGCTGCCAGGGCACTGCTGACTCATATTCAACTTGCCATTGACCAGGACCCCCAGGGTCCCTTTCCAAGGCACTGCTTTCCAGCCTCTCATTCCCCAGTCTGTACACAAATCCAGGGTTGCCCCATCCCAGGTACAGAATCTGGTACTTCCCCTTGTTGGACTTCATATGGTTGGCGATTGCCCAGTCCCCTACTTTGTCGAGGTCTCTCTGCAGGGTCTGCCTGCCTTTGAGGGAATCAACAGCTCCTGAGTTTTGTGTCATCTGCAAACTTGCTTAGTATCCCTTCCAGTCCTGCATCCAAGTCATTTATGAAGCTGTTGAAGGCACAGGGTCTAAGAGAGAGCCCTGTGGAACCCCACTAGTGACAGGTCACCAGTCTGATTTTACCCCATTCACTGTTAGCCTCTGTGCTGTACTAATTGCTCACCCACCACATGATGTGTTTATCCAGCTGTGGGCTGGTCATTTGGTTATTGTTGACATCCAAGCTGAAAGATTGGTGTCTTGCAGTGGTTTCAAAACTATCTACTTGCCATTTTCTTCTGTGACCCAACTCACAGGTTGCTGTGTGTGGGGATGGTGGAAGCTGGCAAGAGAATATTTTCAGCACACTCTGCAACACCATAAGTGGTCTTCTGTTCACAGCTTGGTGTGGAGTCTGCTAGTGAGAGTTTTAATGAGCTAGTTTTACATCAGCAAGATTTGTTTATGTAATCCACAAAGCAGGTATGATGTTTTTATTAAAAAATGCTTCAAGGTCCTTCCAAAATAAAGCCAAGTGAATTGCCAGTAAAACTGTTATGTGTCGATCTATACAGGAATTCGTTTTGTCCATAACAACTTACATCAATTTCCTTTCCTTTTCTTAAGATATGTTTAATGGTCAGATGCACTATGTAAATTAATGAATTTTCCATCCTGTATGACTAAAACTATTCAAGTGGAGCCCTCAGAAAAATTGAAGCACATCAACACTGCCAGTTTTAGGCCTCCTCTGTAGAAATAACACATGATAGTTATGTATCTATGGTCCTCCAGTACTAGTTACACGGTGATTTTCAGCAAGAGAGCTCAATGGTTCAAGAGATGCAGTCATCTAAAAATAAAATGGCCCTTCCCAGAGTGCCCACAGCAGCACATCATAATCAAAGTTGATTATATTTGCACCCTGCATCAAATGGATGTATCAGAGTGCACCAAATCACAGAGACCCAATGGTTCACACCTGGCAGATGGATATTTGACATTTCACACTATTAATGTAAGTGTTCCTGAGGCATGAGATTCATAATACCAGGCTCTACTGTAGTTTACTAAGGAGCTATTGCAGCTAAGGCACATCACCCTGCCCACTGACTTCTTTTGTTGTAACGGAATCTTCTTCAGTCATACATCATAATAAAGACTTTGTTCGTCTGTAGAGTGTTTGCCTCTCTATCAAGACAGCAACATAACTTTTTATCTTTGCTGTTTCCTGTACCACCCTGACCAGAATGACCTCCTTTCCAGCTGGCCCAAGTCTGTAGATTAAGTAACGACTTAAACACCATTCTTTCTGTCTAGGCATACACACAGACCGTGGTCAAAACTTCCTGGTTGGGTTTTTCTCTCTTCCCTTTTTTAGAAAGGGGGATGTGTGTGTGTGAATGTGTCTTACATTTTTCTGCATGCAACTCCTGAAATCTAGTCTTAATTTGTCTGTATCTGTAATTCTTCTGGTAGATCTGTCATCCTCTATCATGTTTGTTATGCATGTTGCAAAAACAGGTGATAAACTGGTGCAGACCACAATCTCAATCATGTTTAAAAACACTTTTTGTGTCCAAGCCCTGTTTTTCGTTATGCCTTTTTTTTTTCATGTAATAGTTCATGTTACTGATGATTTCTACTGTTCTACTGATTTATTTGTATTTTGCTTAACTGTCAATAATCCAGCCCCTCCATGTGGTGAAGGATGCTTCTCCTCTCTTCTGCTTCACTCTGCAGAGCCAGGTGGTTAATAGTAATATGAGTAATCTTCTGTGATAGATTGTGAGATACTTAGCCATTATAGCTTTGAAAAACCTTTGAAAGTTATTAAAATAAAAAATACCTTAATTGAAGCTCAATTGACACTCCTTCAGTTTCTTAAAATGAATTTATTTCTAGTCTGAAGACATTTTATTTCTAATCTGAAGACGCATCAGTGGTACAGATTCTCTCTCTCCTGCTCTCCCTCATGTACCCTGATCTCTGGTGTCTTGAGATGTTTTGCAGGATGCTTTGGAGGCCACATGCCAATATCTTTTATATATTTGCTAGTTTCCTGTAGATTATTGCATAGTTTTACTGTTTCATGAGTCTTCATAATATCTGTTTCAGATGCGTAGGACTAAGTTTTCATGGCAAGATTATTGCAAGGCTTTTGTGATGCTTATCTGTGTTCAAATTCGTCAGGAACATACTCCAAACAGGTGTGAAAATCTGATGTCACCTCAACTATCAGCTAGCAGATACTGGAACAAAAATCAGAGATATGGATAACTATTACCTGAAGTTCTTGTTTTTCCATGGAGGTTGTCATTGGCGTAAAAGAGGATTTTTCATGAGGAAGCGAATGAAGTTGGGCCTTGGACGACAGAGTTATGTGTGCAATTTAGGAGCTCAAGTTCAAGTGACGCATAGGTGGTGGATATGTAATTGGGGGATGCTGCACACATTCCTTGCAAAGGATTAGTTAGTCTCTTCATTAGTATTCAGCACAGTGACTTCCTGGTCCATATTTGATTGACAAAGCACATACAAAGGCCTTCTAAAGCTTTGGTAGGAAACAAACAATGTCCTGAGGCCAAATGCCTTGTCAGTAATCTTGAATTTTAGCAAGAAAGCAATTTATCATGTTCAGACCACACAGGTGACAAATCACTATTGCAGATACTATTGTAGAAAAGTATCAGGAAATTGCAAAACTGGGAGTTTGTATATTTTGTTTGTTTTGTTTTTTTGGTTTTTTTTTAATGCCTTCAAGGAAAGGACAGCAGTTAGATTTCTGGTATGGGATCGCTGATTCTTTTTTGAAGTATCAGCATGCCCAGAAATTTTACATATTCACATTTCCTTTACATATTCGCACTCTTGCTGTTTACCTCCAAAATCTGTTCAGAACAACAGGTGGAACTTCCCTGCCATGGTGTGAATAGCTAATAAGACAATAAAAGGCTATATGTGAAAACCAAAATTAAAGGTAACAAGAACTGTAAGGAGATAGAAGGCCCAATCTGCCATTTGCTTTAGGCAGCATTGCTGAGCAACTATTTTCTTTTTCCTTTGTCTACCTTTCAATTACTGGTGTTGTGGGAGCTAATATATTTTTATGGGGCGATTTTATTTCCATTTCCTTTTCTTTACCCTAGGGAAAGGCTATACTACTGATGGTAGGAGATAACTACGCATTTCTAATTCGAATTTGGACTCTCAAACTGAGTTTTTTAAATTTACTTGATGCTTAATCTGTGAGGGAAAAAACCCAAATTTATTCCCTTGAATTTCCATAATCTTCGAACTTCAGCTGTTTAACTTTTAATATTCAACTAGGGCATCCCTGGTTATTTTTTCTCCAAAACAGAGTGGAGTACTATTGTCGTCTGGATCTCATAGTTTAAAAGCCAGCCTACTGAAAGTGCAGCAAAAACAGGAATATAAGCTGTTGTAGGATTTTTTTTAAATTATTGTCCAAGTTTAGGAATATGGAGGAAATTAATTTTAATGAATACTCTTCATAAAGAGGGTAGGGTGCCTGTAGAGACCTTGAGAAGAGCATGATGCACAGAGCATAGCTTGCAGAATTAGGTCTTGGGGACAGCTGTTAGTACAAGTTGTACAAAAACGTTGACTTTCCCCCTCACCCCACCCTCAAACCAATATTGGAATTAGTTTTTAACAGAAAACAGGTTGAGCAACTACTTTTTTTTTTTCCCCCCCCCACAAATTTAACCAAGTAGTGACTAGCAGTGATCCATGGTAAATAAACCTTGTAATATTTTCTTCTATAAAATGTGTTAGATTCTCTAGGAAGAAAAAAAATATATCCTCAGTATAAACTAACCTCATGTCATATATCTGAGAAAAAGTCTTTCAAACACCACTTGGAGCAATGCTAAAAGTACTAGAGATACAAGTAGCTTGACTTTTACAATTACTTAAAATCTTCAGGCTCACCAGGTAGGTGGTGGAGTCACCATCCTTGGACGTGTTCAGAAAAGGAGTAGATGTGGCACTTTGCGGTATGGTTTAGTGGGCATGTTGGTACTTGGTCAAAGGGTGGACTTGATGATCTCGGAGGTCTTTTCCAACCTCAATGATTCTATGACTGTGTTCAAAAGTATAAGTTGTGTTAGACATATAGACACACAATCTTTTTTTACTTCTGTTAGTATTTCTGTTAGTATTTGAAGGTCAAAGGAGCTTAGGCTCAAAATGAAACTACACATACTGGCACAGAAACGGTTTGACAAAACCAATAGGTGGTGGGTAGGACTTGTAGGATTGACAATTAACAGAAGAAAACCAAAGAATTCTAAGTTAGAAAATGTTTTCTTTGTAACATTTCTTTATAACATTGAGATTTTCTTCAAGAGAAATAGGAATTCTTAGTAGCTACAATTTATTTCCAAATGGAAATAAAAGATAAAGTATTTAGTTAGAATACCCAAATTCTGATGGAAAAATTTGTCGTTATATGAAAAAAACCTCAAAAGATCATTTACGGTAATATAAAAATTAATTAAGTTTTGTTTTGTTTTGCTTTCCTTGAGGAAAAAGCTTCTGCTATTAGTATTGATTGAAAGAATGATTACTTGGTAAGTAAACAGGTTTGTTTTTTTTCGGAAGGAAACAATGTTAATCTCCTTAATCGACAAGGAATGAAGCAATAAACTCCTAAATAGCAGTAAACTGCTGGAAAGTTACTCAATTATTCTTCTCAAAGAGTTTCTAGTTCCTACTACTCTTTGTAGTTCTAGAAGAATAATATGCCTTATGGTTTGTCTTTTACTTCAGCTATCCATAGTGTAGTCTCTCAAACTGTAACACTCCTAGATTCTTTAATCAGTCCTTGGTTAAAGCAATTCTTAATAGTCTTTTAATTCTCAAAGTACAGGTAGCTGACATGACAGAAATCTGATTTTAAAGAAATTCTGATTGATTTGTGTGGTTTTGAAAAAGCAGTAGTCAGTTTAGGCTAATTGAGATGTAAATATTGTGTGGTATTATCTGCAATATATGCAATGTTTTCTGTGACCAACTCTTTCCCTTGAGCAATTATGTTCTCTAGAATCCAGAGTTTCTGAAGCTTTTTCTCTTTTCACTATACAGTGATGAACTTGGAGCATATTGCTCATTTTAAGTTGTCTTTAAAGAACGGCAGTAACATGTTGGAATTATGACCTGAAAACATCCTAATTGTGTGTTTACAGAAGGGTATATTCATCCAGACATATTACAATTACTTATTAAGTTAAATTCAAATGGAAATTCCTCATCCCAGGAGTCCTTTTGTGGCATGTGGCAGGCTCTCTATGAGATTGTGTTTATGAGAGGACAGACACTTGGTCCCAAGGAAAATAATGTTAAAAATTATTTAATTTAGCTGCTTTTTAAGTGTTGCTGTGATAATTTATTATATGATTTGGAGATATTCCACTAGAGAATTTCACAAAACCACTGCATTTTGACAAAGGGAACCTTTGGTAAGGAACATATCAAAGATCAAATATATTTTTTCTGTCTTAGTGGTTGAACTTGGAACTTAAGAAATGAAGTGTGCAACTGTTTGTTTAAAAAAACCCTTTTGATACAGCTTAAGTGGTAATGCCTAAATTCTTAAGTCTAGCTGGAGTTAAGTTGAAAACTAAAAGATTTAGATATGCCACTGGTTTGGGTTTCTATATTCTTTATTAGATTGTACTCAAGGCTTCAGAGTTTATTTGCTTTGTAACTGATTTGTTTCCAGAGGTGTTAGACTTGTGCTATAAATTTTACATTAATGTTGTTTCATGCTTGCACTGCTGATTTGCTTTAACTGTGCATTGTTCTTTGAAAAGTGAGAGTGAGCAAATGTAGCTTTTATTAAAAAGTGAGAGT
>JAWWES010000081.1:53465528-53485113 GCA_035583135.1 Lophotriccus pileatus
GCTGATTTGCTTTAACTGTGCATTGTTCTTTGAAAAGTGAGAGTGAGCAAATGTAGCTTTTATTAAAAAGTGAGAGTGAGCAAATGTATCTAACACCTAGACTACCTTCTGTTCTATTTGCCATTTGTGCTCTCCTTTTGCTGCCCCGACTTCTGCACAAGAGTATTCTAGTCTAATTAGATGTAAAGGACTAAGAGCTTTTGCTCTATTACTTTTTACGTTTTGGTGTCTAGTGTTTCTTTCACCTAAAAGGACTGGTAACTAAAAATATGATAATATGGAAATCTAGCCAGTTAGTCTTACAGTCTTGTAAGTAACTTAAAATTATGAGCTAGCTTCTGTAATGGTAAGAGCTTAAGGTAGGACTTGGCCAGTTCGCATAACTTACCTCATGCATCTAGTTTTAGCATAAACTAAAGCAAATAGTGTTTAGGTCTGTTCATGGTATTAAAGCCATATAAGCCATCCAGGAGTCTTACTATCCTTCAGTTTGTATTTGGAGTAGCCATTACTTGAGGACTGTCAGGGAAAGCATCACAGCTGTGAATATTCCCTCTCCCTTTGATGGCAGACAAAGGGGGAGGCCAAATTCCTTTACTCAGTCTTTGGAGCCTCTATGTGTGATGGGGCCCTCTACATCTAGAAAGTTAAATGTGTATTTGTGCATTTGGAAACATTTGCTTTGTTTCTTCTGTTGTTTTGCCCCTCCCTGTTCCATCACCTAGACGAGGAATGTGGTCTTTGAATTAACAGTCCATGATTTTTTCTTTAATAGAGACATTCATTCTCCTGTGGGGTTTTTTTTTTATTGTTTCAAACTGTTTGCAGACTAGAGTTTATTCTTTGTGTTGCCTATAGGTATAGTCAGTTTTTGGAGATTTTATTTCTCTAAAATAAAAGTATGTAAGAGACCAAGACACAGTTTTAGGGTCTAGAATCTAAGTCTACCAGGACCATGCTTCAATCCAGCTCTTTTCTTCTCTAAGATAAACTTATTGCATCTTCAAATGAAGTTTTATGCTGCCTCTGCAAATAATTTGAATGGAGAGCAACTAATGAAAATCAGAATCTGATCACACTTGTATTATCCATTCCATACAACAAAAGGCTGTCTTTCAAGTTAAAATTGCTTTCCTTATCAGCTAATGTCTGTGGCAGTGTTCCACTGTTTTTAAAATGCTATAACCAGCATTAGTCTTAATTTCTGATCATGACAGCTAATGGCTGGTATAATAGCAAGTTGTGCATGTTTCTTAATGGAAATGCAATTAACACTTGAGGGCAAGAGTTCTTTAAAAAGTTAAAGAAAACAATAGGAGACTGTAGTGTAGCATAGATTTCATGTTTTCTCTTTCTAAAGCAGGATGGAATTTCGTTTTCTGGCACTTATTTGGAGCAGAGAAGCTCTTTGACAAATCTTGAAAGAGAATACATGAAAGATTATTGCATTTAAGAAGTAACTGCCTGGATACAGAAATGTGGCTCAACGTGAAATAACTGCAAGTATTGGAAGGCTCACTGAGTGCCATATGATAGCACCTTTACTTAATATAATCAATTCTAAGAGAGTTTTACATATTTGGCAGTTGTCATTAAGATTGGACACAAAAAGGCTGGGTTCTAAGAACTGCTTTTGCAGTCAATGATTCACAAATATTTTTTCACCCATTTTCACCCATTTTCACCCATTTTCACCCATTTTCACCCATTGCTGAGGTCTAGGGCAGTACAAAGAATAAATATTTTTGCATGAAGGACTGTATGACAGTCAAGAAATTAAAATTGCATAAACATGTACTTAACTGGGATTATATTCAAGTATCAATAGTAAAATCATTTGAACTAAGCAAGTTTACTTACTATTTTGTTACAAGCCATATCAAAAAAGATTTCATTTATTTTAGAAAGAATGCAAATATTTGAAGAACACACTGACAGATTCATATATTGAGGAAGAGATTTTTTGTGTGTGTAGGTAAAAGAAAAAAACCTGTAACATAGTGCTGAAGTTAGATAAAAATTAAATAAAAAGCTCTCTGATCAGACATGCCATAGTATAGTTTTTATTTTGTTCTGCAGTAGATATTCATATTCATACTGTTTTTGCCCTAATCACTAGCCTATCTTAGAAATATATTTCTCCCTGCCCATGTTTCTAGAGCTTGGTGGAGTCTCTTTGTGTTTGTCTTCTCTTTTGTTGGAAGGTACTGCCCCCCTTCAGAACTTGCTTTTGTTTGCTAGGCATGTTTTACCATCCTGTCATGCTGGAGCTCTTTCAGATCACCTTATACATAAAAATGAATAAAAGCATTCTCAGTTCTGAGTCTTGTGTTACTCTCGGATCTGCTTTCCTCTTTTGGAGTAAGTTGCTCAACTGTTCACATACTTTCTTCTTTCTAGTGTTTCTTGTTTTATCACTGTCTCTATAGCTTCTGCTTGTCTGACTCTTTTAAACATAAATGGGGTCTAAATGAGTACAAATTTTTTCAATGTGTTTTGGAGTTATGTAATATATATGATCTACTTCCCCTGGCTGAAAACGAGGCTTATAGGGAGGACAAGGAGGGTTTGACCCATCTTTTATTTATGTCTATATATTTCAGAGCCATAAGATCAAAGAAAGTACCTGATGATAATTTTTAGGCTACTCAGAATAGTAAGAACATCCTAACAGTTGTTGCCTTTTAGAGTTACTATCACAGTCCCAGTAATTGACAGCTAGTACTATGCAGGACTGATGTACAACTAAGCATAGCAAGGGTATGTTTAGTGCCAATTGCTTCTGAGGACTGTTATTTTTATTATAATTATATGATGTAAAAATTATAATCTTAATTATTCCAGGTAAACTAGGTTTTTTAATGTCCCTGCTAGAAGTTAGATGTTAGTTCAGCTTGGCATCTGTCAGTGAGGAAATATTCCCCCACTTGAAATGGTGATATTGCTTCCCTCTCTGGGTGTAAAGGTGCATGCAAATAAATGGGAAAAAAAAAAAAATAACCAGAGGCTCTCAGCATTCCATTTTTTTTTTTTTTTCAAAATTGTATATCTTCCTCATATTTCCATTCATTCCCTGCTTAGGTCCTGCATCTGAATGTTCCTGCTCTTAAAGCGTTTTACAGGCATCCCACATATGTAGGAACCATAAATACCACTTACCCATGTGGAACAGATTCACCCTGGAATATACATAAGGTGTTTCTTCTATTTCAGGTAGTCTGGTTTTTGCTGCCAAAATGAGCAACGCACATGCTCCTGGGTGCTGGGCAGTGTTGTGCCCCGGCTCCTCTGTTATCTGGAAGTTTTCTGGGGGTAGGCGAGAAGTGAAAAAAAATGGGTCTCATTTTTCACACTGTCATCCCAGCTATATGAAGCTGGGAGACAGATGTATTGGCCAATGTAGAAACTCCTCTGAATGGAGCTGAACAGGGAGAGGTCTGGCAAGATGAGGAACTAAGTCCTTTCCTATCTGCTCTGTAATGAGACATTGAATAATAGATAGCCTTTGTATTCATTTCAGAACACAGAAAAGGTCTTCAAAATTTCTACAGAAAAAGAGAAAACAGTCACCACCACCGTTTTTCACCCAAAATGACTTGGCAATGAGTTTGAGTCAAATGCCAAATAGTCTTTTGGTGTCACATTTATTCTTTTGAGTAACACAAGCAATTTTAAGATTTTATGTTCTTGTTGAGAAATAAATAATTAAATAGAATACCTAACAAATTTGCTCCTGAGGTATTTGTGCTCTGAAAAGTTGAATGTTGTTCACCTGGATTCCTCTTAGTGCTGCAGAAGCAACATCACTTCACTGGGAGGAAGACAATCCCAAGTGAAATAGAACAAAGCAAACATAGCTACCAAACTGGTATCTTTGAGATTTGCCTAGTCTGTGGCTGTGCACTCTGTAAATACACATGTTCATTGAAATAAACGTGGCACTGGGGGACAATGTTTCTTGTTCCCTAATTTGTTTATATAATAATTTATTTGCTCAGAATGTGAATGGAACAAGATCGAGAGCTCAATCTGATCTTCAGACAGTTATGTTAATGGAATTGCAGTGATTTATATAAACATTCCTTAGTTATATATATACTGTTGTGAACAGACTATCATCTCCTCCTGAAAAGTTCACAGATTAGTTTAGTATCCTGTGTGAGTTTCTGAAGTATTATTGCACAATTTTAGAAGAAGAGATGTTTTGAGAAAACAAAAGGAGAGAGAAAGTAATTAATTTTTTAAAACTTACCAAGAATAGCATACTGTAACAGCCTCTTGGATTTTCAGTGTATTTTAGAAACTGGTTTTAATCACGATTTTATGCTTATGGAGAAGTAAAGAGATGGCATTATGACATACCTGGCTACTAACTGGATGGTGTGAAATATTTATGTTCCTTAAGAATCTTACACTAGAAATTGTTCCTATTCCTACACTACAGATACAAAGGGTACAGTAAGAGAGGTCTTAAATCCTTTTTTGCTCATCCATGTATGTGTACGAAAGTCACTAACAATGGTGGCACCGAAAAATCAAAGTTTAGAAACTTCCTCTGCTCTACGGTGGATAAACATATGTGGTGCCTCTATTTACTTTGAGACTAAGAGATATTAAATTAAAAGAGAAATGGGAAGAGGGGAGGAAAGTAACAGTATAATTCCAGTGTAAATAATACCTGTAGGAATAGTAGGATAGAACTGCATTTATACTAGGAAGTTAATGGTATAAACATTTTCGTTTAGGTTATATTTATTCTAGACTTAAGAACTCAGGATTGTGATTTCTGGGGCATCATTCAGTAGAGGATGTTAATTATTTTGAGGACTCTGATCTGGCTGTATTTTTCCATATGTATATAATTCCTCTTGACCCACATGTTCTCCTTAATCCTTTTCTTCAGGGTGACTCTGATAGGTCACTCACACTCCATTTCACAAGGAGGACACCTGAAGTAAAAGGCGCATAGTTGACGTCTGAAAACAGTTCAGTTTCACACTTGGACCTTAGATACAGTGAGTCCTTGATCCTGCCAGCTTTGTTTAATTATTAAAGAAGTTGTGGTTCTATGTCTTTCAGTACTGGGTAAAATAAAGTGTTGTAGTGGGCTTTTTCATAGTTTGTACTTCATTTGCACATGTAAGTGAAGTTGGATAAAACTGCATTTCAGAGAAGCAGTAGGCCAAGTGCCTGCCACAAATGCTGCACAGGGGAAAACTCTGGGGAGCTGCTGATTCTTATCTGCAGCACTGGTGAGTATGGTGCAGATGCGCCTCTGCTCTTAAGAGGTCCAGCAATTTGAATGCTCTTATTGTTATTTTATTTGTATTTAAGAGTGAGACACTCTGTTCTGCTAAGAAAAATATTTCACACAGTAAAAAAAGTAATAAACTGTAGTAATTTATTACTAGTTTTGGAAAAATAATTTTTAATAAACCCCTATTTCTCAAGGAAAACAAATATAACATCTTTTTTATCAGGACACCATTTAAATAAACATAGCTTATGAATGTTAGCACTTGCAGTCAGGAGTTATATTTTTAAATAAAGATGTAATCAAATTTTTCCCTAATTCCCAGAAAATAAGAGGAGATGCTCCTAATGTTGTCAAAATGCTTTTAGAATGTGCAATTCATCATGTGCATGAAAATAGAAATTGGTTTTATGAAATAGTGTAGACAAAAATAAAAGGCATACATTAACTTGTCTTCTGATATATTGGCTGTATTATTATACTATGCATCTTTAGTACTTGACCTTATATGTCACTAATATAATACACATTTTATGATACAGTTACAGTGAATGCTCCTTGTGACTACTGCACTACATCCCAAGGTTAGGATAAAGATAAAATGCATTAAAACAATATCTCTGTCACCATTAATAAAGCAGATCAATCATTTTCCTGCTTCCTGTTCCCTGGCTTGCAATTTCAAGATCAGCAGCTTCCAATAATTATTTTGCCAGCTCTATTGGTATGGTTGCTGCACAGAAACTCTTCTAGGCTTGTTTCTCATGAAAGGTTCTGACAACATCAGTGATGAAATGCTAATGGTCTTTTTTATTCAAACATATTGCTGTACTGAATACATGAAAGGATTGTGATTGGGGGTTTGTTTTTGTTTTGTGATGTATATACATATGCTCTGTTTCTATTTATGTTGCTAGACCCAGCTGTTCTGGCTTCATTTATGATGCAGTTTCTTTGAAGTGACTGCTGTCAGGTGTATGTCATCTGAGATGATCAATAAATATTGGGGTTTTTTAACTGCGTCAGGGAAGGACAAGGCAATAGAAGTCTAAAAGAGGGGAAAAAATAATGTCAGTTAAAAAAGTAAAAAACCAAAATACAAAAAAAACAAACAAAAAGAAGATAAGAAATAGTATAAACTTCAGAGAGAAGATACTATGAACTAAAGCTAACTGCTATTTAAACAGCATAGCAATAGCTGTTGATGAAGAAACACAGTATTTCAAATGAGGAAAATTTTGCTATTCTCCAGTGAAAACAGTGAGGAAAATATACTGGAAAGCATATTTTGTTCATTTTGCTGAAGTTAGGCATAGCAAGGTACTGGAAAACTAATATTTAAAGGGCTAATTCTGGACTTATTCCCCATGTGTAGGAGAATGGTATATGAGGAGAATCTTTGTGTGAGAGAGCAGCAGTGTGTTAGAAAGCCATCCAATGTGGTGAATGCTTTCATACCAAATAGGATAAATCTAGACATATTATATTGCCCCTGGACATGCTGCAGTTTCTAGACACTACATTTTAAATAATGTACTAGAAACATCTGGTAAGTACACAGCACAAAGTCCAGTGGGAATGAATGACCTCAAACTGATCTGATGTAGCATAATTCAGGCATATCTTCAGTAACCTGTAGAAATGTGACAAAACTATCAAACTTCCAAAACTATCACTGCAGCTGGCTTCCCTGAGAAATGTGTTGTGCTTCAAGGACAAAATTCTGTTACAAATCTGCTTCTAGAGGTATCACTGGAATGAATATACTGGAATTTCAAGTGTTCACAGATAATAATACAAAATGTAGTCTGGGCAAAACAGACAACAATTTTCTCTGGAAATATCTCAAAATTTACTTAGTAGCTAAATACAAGCAGCCAAATTGAGCAGAAGATTGATGCTTTTTGTTTTGGTGGATTTTTTTAAGCATTAATCAGAACGTCGAATTGTCTAAGTTTCAGATTGGCATATAATTAACAAAGTAATAAATTACAAGATGAAGAAAACTTTAATGAGGTCTCAGTGCTCAGTCTATTGAGGTTTTTATCTTAGGTGCTTCTGTGAGAACAGACTCACCTAGAAACATCCATATAGTGCTCATTTAGAATTTCTATTAAGCAACTTAGTACTTTGAAAAAGTAATTCATATGCTGAATATGCTGTAAGTGAAAAAAATTGAATCATCATCATAGTTTTTTTCAATATATGAAAACAGAAGCCCATTTAGAGGAGACTGGAGAGGTAGTTTACATTATTCTTTCTGTTTCGTGGACAAAGTACAACATTTCCTAGTGCAGACAGGAAAGTCCAGTTTGCAAGTGCGAGATACGTCTAGAGAGAGGAATAAGTCTGACACTAGAAATATTTTGGATTAAGTTTGTTTGTTTGTTTATTGAAATCACATTGTACACAATGTAGAAAACTTTGTAGCCAAAACAAAACTGACAAAATATGCCAGAAAGAAAGGAAACTGCTGGAATTGGAATTGTACAAGTGAGTCCATATTTCATCACTTGTGCAGCTGCAAATAAAGCAAGTCTTCACCTGCTAGTGGCTTTCTGCTTTTTGATATCCCAGCACATTTTATACCTGCAAGAGTTGAGATGATATTGCAAGGTTTGTTCATGCTGATGACAGCAAATATTGTATTTTGCCATTTTTCTATGTGGTTTACGTTTATAATCTAGTAAAATATTTAACTGGATACAGATTTTTGCCAGCTTTAGTTGGACTACTCACTTGTTAAGTAGTTATGAACATGTTTTGTGTGCTGTACTGGATCAAAAACTTTGTGCGGAGCAAGTTTTAGTTGAATTGCATGAAGACTTTTTCATAAAATGAGATTACTTAGCCTAAAATCAAGAGAGTGAGAAACTGGATTTTGGATGTTTTTTGGGTTTTGTTTTCGGTGTTTGTTTGTTTGTTTTTTGGGGGTTTTTGTTATTGTTGTTCAGCAATGCTAATACAATTCTATGCTGACATACAGTTTTTTATTTCAGAAGAGTTGCTCATGTGCACTTAGAAGTATCATTTTAGAAATACCTCCTTTGAAAATTGTATGTGTCTCCACCTCTCATAAATTCTGAAAACAGCAGAGAAACCTTCTTTAAAGCATTAAAAATTCCTCCTTACAGCATTGGTTTATCCCCATGCATGTTTCTGATCTTACGCCTTGTGCATGGATTCGATTTCTTTGCTCTCTGTAACTGAATGAAACAAGATAGAAGCCATACTCTTAAAAATTAATAATTGGGAAAAAAAAATATTTTTAGGGGAAGGTATGTCCAATAAGCAGGTTTATGTAACTCAGGTTTTCTTACAGATGCAGTGTGACACCAGAAATCTACTGAACATCAGATTATCTTTAATAAGTTTATTAAGCTATGTGACAATGTCACACAGCGACCTGCATGAAAGCTTGATCTTGATTGCTGCCAGTGAAGTTAAGGACAAGGGAATATCATTTGCTTCAAGGGATGCAAGGTCAGGCTTTCAAAGCAAGAGTGGAATTTCCAGAAGTATAGAAGAGGAAGTTCTCAAATATAGTAATATCTTTGTTTTATAGCATTTTTACCTTCTAACGCACAGACTGCATTGAGTGTGCCAGCACTTTCTGAGTCAGGGCAAAAGTAATTCTGATTAGGAAGATTTTGCTGCTACAATTGTTTATGCCAAGATGGACCTGTTTCAGCTGTAATGGTATGTGAGGTTGCAGTGGCATATCTGGGCTCCGGTGGCATGGGAGGGAGAAGAGGAGCTGAAGAGCTTGGAAGCAGGTGGGCCCCCAGCACTGTAACCCTCCTCCATTCCATCATGAGGAAATCAGCTGTCCTGCCACTGCAGGGTAAACCTAGATGCTTCTGGATCCTCAGTGTTCTACAGAAAAAAAAACAGTCAGAACAGAAATGCTGGATTATGCGAAGACTTCCATGGCCCATAATTTCTCTGAAAAATGCTGTATGAAAAAAGAAGAGTAATGGGAGGACAGTGGAGGTTAGCTGGATGTTGGGAACAATAAAGAACACAAAAAAATCTAAGGTAGGTTGGAGAAAGGTAAGACAGAGCCTTTGGGGAGTTTTGTTTTCCCCCAAATTTCAGATTTACCAACATGAATCACTAACTGAGAAGATGAAACAAGCTGCTCTTGTCTTGCTTGTCAGTACCTAGTACCTGAAAAGGGTGTGACATGTTTTTAAGGGAAGACTTTGAGATACACAGTGATTTCTGTTAACGATGTTGAACTGTGTACCCTAAGACTCAGAAGTGCTTTCATTTCTGTTAGTATCCCCGTAGCTGCCATCAACATGTCAAATGTGTTGCTACCCTCAGGCTAAAGTCAGATATGTGTCAACTCCAATGGGAGCTGCAAGCTTGTATATGATTGTGGAATTACATTATGTTTGAGAGAAGAATAAGAAAATCGATATTCTTAATGGACACTAGCTATTTGCTGAAAGAGAGAAACTCTCTGTTCCACGAATGCCTCATTTTCAAAGGATCTTCTCTAAATTTTAGTATTTTAAAATTATTCTCTCTGATTACATATTAAAAATACTTAATCAGCAATATGTTATAGCTAAGAATTTTTGAAATGGTAGATAATTTGAGATGCTTCATTCTTTGCTTCTTGAGACACCCCAAAGAAGCAAATTTTAAAAATGTCTTAGTATGCCATAAAAGACAAGTCATGTCACCTCAAGAACTGAAAACTAGGGAGGCAAAATCATCAGGCACCACTGAAAATCTTGTAAACTCACTACAGCCGCTTTCTCATTCCCCTCTGTAATTGGACAGAGGAAAAAAAAAAACAAACAATGAAGGATTCATGAGATAAGAGCTGAGAGAGGTCACTTACTGATTACTTTCATGGGAAAAAAGACTCAAAGTGGGGATATTACTTAAATTTATTGCTAACAGGATCAGAGCAAAAGAGTGAGAAGTAAAATAATCATAAAAACACCTTCCTCCCACCTCGTCTTCCTCCCATGTTCTCCCTCCTCCCACCCAGTGGTGCAGGGGTATGGGGAATGGAGATTATGGTCAGCTGTTATTTCTGCCACTGCTCAGGGAGAGGAGTCCTTCCCTGCTCCCATGGGGTCCCTCCTTGATAGACCTCTCCAGTCCATCCCACAGGCAACAGTTCTTCATGAAACTGCTGTCCCGTGGATCACTCCTCCATGGGGTGCAGTCCTTCACAAATGAGCTGTACCTGCATGGGCCCCCCACAGGGGCCACAAATCCTACCCAGGAAAAGCCTGCTCCTGTGTGGGCTCCTCTCTCCACAGGCTCCAGGTCTCCAGCTGGACCCTGCTCCATCTTGGGCTTCCCAGGGAGTCACAGCCTCCTTCATGCATCCACCTGGTCCAGCATGGGCTCCTCCATGGGCTGCAGGGGGGTCTCTGCACCCCGATGTTCCTCCATGGGCTACAGGAGCACAGCTGCCCCACCATGGTCTGCACCGCGGGCTGCAGGGAAACCTCTGCTCTGGCGCCTGGAGCACCTCCTGCACTGACCTGGGTGTCTACATTGTTGTTCACATGCTCTCATTCCACCTTTCCCCGGCTGGAATTCTTCCTGTGCAATACCTTTCTGTTCTTAAATATGTTATCCCAGAGGCATTTCCATTACACCAAATTGGCTCAGCCTTGGCCAGCAGCAGGAAGTCCATCCTGGAGCCAGCTGGCATTGGCTCCACCAGACAGGGGAAGCTTCCAGCACCTTCTAACAGAAGCCACTCCTGTAGCTCCCTCCCACCCTCCACTACGGAAGCCTAGCCACAGAAACTCTTTACAGTATTTTAAGAAAAACTTCAATCAAATATAACCTCCAAAATGGGGGATCTCTTGGAGACAAATCTTTGCTCTATGTGACTTGTTATTTTTTAAAAATTTGATTAGATAAATACTGAAGTGGATTATAGTTATCAATTTTCTAAAGAAAAATTAATACAGTAGCAGATTTTCCACAGCTTACGTTCAGATTGATAAAATATATTTTCCTTTGGTATCTTTTTATTACCCAGTAAAACATTTTAAAATAACCCTCTTAAAATAATTTTATTTTACAGTACTGTGAATGTCTTGTTGCCCTCACATGGCTCCTACAGCCACATTTGGCACTTAAAAACACACATGGTGTCTCTTGTGTCTGTGTTTTTCAGGATAATGAGAAATCTGCTCAGTTTGATAATGTCAGTGAGCCATATAACAGTTCAGCAGACACTGACTTAAATTGTGTATGACATAGCTACATAAATGTTTAATATACACCAAATGAAAGTTTGGAGAAGTTGTAGGAAAAAATAAGACAAAATGCCTTTCTCTGCAACTTAAATAGGGAGGAAAAAAACCAAATTCATAAGAAGTGTTAAGTAACAGATTCAGACTTGCATTGTGAATGAAATGTATTCTACTCATCTTTCACAGCCGGCTGCATCTTGTTGAGCTGAGCAAAGTTCACAAACAGGTTTGGCAGACTCCAGGAAGAGTGGCCATATTATCACAGAGGACTTCATAAATAATGAGATTATGATCTACTGCTACAACCTCTTGTTTCTTGCATTTGTGTGTTTTAATATGCAGTAGAATGTCTTTTAAAAAGCAATCCTGGATATATTTGCAGAACACGTTTTCCACAGAAAGTGTGATACTATTACAACTAACATTCTGAATACTTTGTATAAATGGTTGAAGTCCAAGTTCGCGCAAATGGATTCAAAATCTTTTAGGGTAATTTAAAAATCCAGTTCTTTTCCTCTTCTCCTAGTGATCTGCAGTACTTGCAGCTAAGCCTAGAACTGGGGGGGTAGGTAAAAGTCTGAGTTGTAGCTACTTTTTAAAATTATTTGGAAAAATATTTTGGAAATGATTACAAGAAAAAGTTGTAAAGGCAGAGAAATGGGGGGAGGGGGGAGAAAGAAAAAGTGTAATTCAGATATGTCCATTAAAATTTGGGCATACATGAAAAATATAAATGAATTACTTTTTTTTCCTTATTATGCAGAACAGTTTAAGAATGTGAAACAAGTATAAGGTAGTATGAAACTTACATGAGAAAATGGTGAGGTACTCATGAGACAGCACACACCCGAAAACAGTAGCTATGAAGAGGTTGAGCTTTCCCCCTTTCCTTTTTAGTTTAATGCTACTTCTGGGACTAGTGCTCTCCTTCAGGTAAAAGCTATTGAAATTCTACTGGTACTATAGCATTTTTAAGTGCAGCTGGCAGAAAATAATTGGTTATCCTGCTGCTGCTCCTAGAATAATCAGAGATCCCATGCTGCTGTCTCTTGTCACCAGAGAGGAGATACAGTGAGAAGAAAGCACGGATCCTGTTGTGGTGGTGTTCCTCAGGTCACATTCACGAAAAGTATGGATTTCTCATAAATTTAAAATAGTTTGCAAAGATACACACATGTTCTTAAGAAAAGTCCCCCTTAAGTCAGTACAGCTACATGTGCAATTGCTCCTCAACTGGTTGCATGATCATAGCCCATCTGTATTGAAAATCTGATCCTCTAGTAGTATTAACAAGTAACGATAGAGTATTTATGACAGAAGAGCTAATCTTTCCCAGAACTTCAGGAAATGTAATAAAAACTGATTCTGCTATTGATTTCTGGACTTACGGCTCAATTGGTTAAAAACAAAAAAAACAATCAATCTTATTACTACAGTTGTAACTGAATAGTGTCATATATTTACTATCTGCCCCTGATCTAGGCTCTGTTTAGACTTAATTTTGCAAGTCAAGTGTATTTCCTTACATTTGGGGGATAGTTTAACGGATAACCCACATTTTTTCACCAGTGTGAATTACTGAAGTAATTCAGGGGAGAAAAAAAGAAAAAATCAACCTCTTGGTAATTCCAAATATTGGAATTTCACCAAAGATACCTTACTTACCTCAAAAAACTATAGACATGAATTATTGAACACATTCTATCAAACAGTATGTCTTTTCACAGATACACTTTGACAAACTGCTTATCCAGTTTCTGGCTGTTTCCTTCTAAATATGCCAAATCTAATAAAGGTTGACAGGTGCAACTTTCTAGCATAGCCTGTTCTGGAAACACATTTTGCCAGGCTTTATAGAAATTAAAATTTTTCCTATGGAGCTGCAGATTCAATTAAATGTCCAAAACACCTTGTCTGTTTGCTTTTCAAATTTTCCGACTCTTTTTCACACAGGTTGGAGAACAGTTTTTCTAGTCTTACACAAAAGAAAATGAAGAAGGCTGAAATATTGTTCCTGCTGAATCTAGAAACAGCAGAAATTCTTAACACAAGCTCTTAGCAAGAACACTCCTCTCAAATCAAACAGAAAAGCCCACTCTAAGCTAACAGATGAAATAAATGCAAAAATCAAACAGTGAGATTTACTTTTAGCTTGCTGTTAGTGGCTTTTTGTGTTTATAGATGGAATGAGTCCTTTCCCATAATGTCTTGGACTCTGGTATAGGCTGAACATTGTGTTATTTTCTCAGTAATAATTAGTTGGTGGTTTTGTATCATTCCTGATGCTCCTAATTCACCAGAGAAAATACAGAAGAACTGACTTATACAGGATTTTTAATTTGGAATTCCTATATGTGAAATTTGTGTTATCTAATCTTGTGATAAACCAGGGAATTTATTAGGAATATTATCATATTTTTTAGTCTTGGTGGTAGGATAATGCTGTAACTCCTAATTCTATTTTTTAAACTTTTTCAAATTTATTTTCCTTTTCTGAGGTTTAAGCTTCATTCAAACTTGATTATTCACTTCAGTTCCTTTTCAAAGTGTCAGTAGAATTTTGTAGGAAAAACAGTTAAAATTACTGCAAGTTAAAGGTATCCATTGGTGCAATTTGTTGATTAAGTGGTTAAATGAAGGTGCCCTTGTGTTCTGCTGTCACTGACATTCTTTGAAAGCAGTGCCATGGACATTAAGTTATCTTAGTCTGGTTTTATCCTTTGTAGATAAAATCAATATTGAAGAATCGCAATTTTTTTCACTGAAGATAGAATAAAGCAACACTTTTTTACTCACCCTTCAATTTCTCATAGCTTTGGACCTTAGATCTGGGTTAAACTTTAGGGACTGAAGATCTTTTTTTTATATATACGTTTTGCTGCTGAAATTATTTGTCAAATATTATGTTCTAATAAGGGATTTTAGCAGCACCATGGCTGTGAGAAGATGTAGGGAGATTTTTCATGCAGTGCCATTGGCTAGCAATTGTGAATTATTTCTCTTTCTGCATCTGTTTCTACATAAAGGAAGCAAAAATCCAACAGACTGCTATTCTTTTAACTGTTTAATAGAAGTGAAAAATAACTTCTCTAATAAAGGCAGTGTTTTATAAGTATTAAACAAGATAATCCAAGCACTTCTAATTGTAAACAGAACTCCTCAGTGAGAAAACCAACAACTTTGCAGTTTGTGGTTGTAAAAGTTACTCAGCACAGAAATCCAGAGCTCAAGATCTAACCTTTTGCTAAATAAAGGGTTTTAGTTGCAAAGAGTATTAAGCATGTTTGAGTCTTAGACTCTAAGACACATCTTTGTAATTTAAGATAGCCTGGGGGTACTAATGATGATAAAACCACAAAACATCTGTTAAACATTAAAAAGAAATTTTCCCTTCATTACAGTCAGTAACCTGATTGCACATATGACTGGAATGGGACAAAATTGCTGTAAGTGAATGCTCAGTAAATTCCCAAGAATACTCAGAAGTCTAGCACAGTCTGTTACAGTTTGTCTAGCCTATCTAAATTTACATCAAAGCCTCTGATACTGACACTGAGTCCAAAAATACCATGGCTGGTTACAGTTCAAAGAACAGCCTGCTGTTCTTTGGGGGGACCTGCTGTAGCCTTTTGGTTTTACATTAGTGGTAGGAGTGGAAATTACAATTGATCTCCTTTTCCTTTCCTGTTTTAGTGTTGGGGAGGTACTGTAAGCCAACAACTGTAAGCCAACACTGACACAGTACTGTTCTATTTTTTGGTTGCATGTAATGTTTGTACATTGGAATACTACCCATTAGTTAATGACTTTCAATATCAAAATACATTTAATTCATAACTGAATTTGGAGGCAGAATAAACCTGTAATTCCTGGATCTACTAGTTTTCTTTTATGATTTTCATTTTTTATATTCAGCTCTTATTTAGATTGCATTCTTCACATTATTTCCTTTTTTGAGGTACCTGTAGAATTTTGTGGGAAAAGCAGCTGAAGTAGTTGAAGGTAGAGGAATTTTATAAATGTGGTTTGACTTTCACTTTATGTGTAAAAGTATCTTCTGGTGTTTATGGGAACTCTAAGGACCCCAGCGTAACAGATCTTCATGCTTACAGTTGAGTATATGTGGGAGTTTTTCAGCAAAGACCTTTCAAATTATCTGTGTGTAATTCCAAATAAAAGTTAATAAGTTCTACAGATAATGAGGAAAAAAGTATCCTTCTTAAAGAAGAAAAGACGGTCTGCAATTCTGCCTCATTTGCTTAAAGGAAAAGGAGTCAAGGAAAGAAATTTGGGGTTGAATAATTATTTTTATATTGTACAGGTTGCTGAGTCCCTGACAAGGAAGATATTTAGTGAATGTGAACTGATCAAGCAAAAATATTTTAGATATCTAAATTGTAAGAACTAAAGGGTTTATGTGTGTTTGAAAGAAGTGCGAGCAAAATAAAAGGCCATACTTGAGTTATACCAAGTACAATGTGTTAGTAAATACTTACAAAACCTTTAGCTTTCATCAGGACTTATCTAGACACTTTTTGAATAATTCTTGAACTAAAATGCATAAATGCTGAGTATATTTCCATTTATTTATTTTAATGTGTGATAAAAAGCTCTCTATTAAGACACGGAGTCATATGGAGCCTGAAGAGGTGTTCTAATTGTGACACCTACACATAACATAATTGAAGAAATTTAGAATCCTATTCTTCAGATGGTCAGATGGTGGAGTACATAAATAGGCAGAACACTTATGCTGTCTATCTCCAAATCACAAATAGAACAGATCCATCTGATAAAATATGTCTGTCAGTTAGAATACAAGAGAGAAAGGAGTAGGTCCTGAGTGTGCAGGACTGTTCTTTTCATCTTCTGACCCTCAAAGATTTTACCTGGATTGTGGATGAGTTATTTTTCATTCCTGTGCTTGCAAAACCGTCTCTTCTACTTACAGGAATATTGAAGAAGAAAAAGAGATTATAGCAATAAGAACAAGGAGATAAAGCAAGAGAAATGAATGTTTGGAATTTACTTTTAATTTTAATATTATTGTTGTTGATAACGCTCCTTGAGGGAATAGATGAGTATCTGCTTTTCCTGTTTAACATGCTATTTGAAATTTCCTTCAGCTCCTCGTCTCTATTGAGATTTGCTCAAAGAAAGAATGTTTCAAAACAACAGCAATAAAAATACCACCAAAATATATGTGCAATACAGAAGATTACAGCTTAGTAAGTTTAAGCACTGAATTTAAATGATTTCTTCACTGTTTTGATACAGGAACATTTCTTGTTGATAGAAATTTTAATTTAGCTAGATTTCCAATGGGCTGTTTGTTTTCCTTCTGCTGACTACAATGAGTCATTGTTAGGGTGCATTGTTGACCAACTTTCAAACAAACTAGAAATTTGCAGCAGCCCTCGGTCAAAATCTGAACAGTGTCTTCTCTGTGGTTGAAGAAATAATAGATTTTGCTTTTCAAAGTTTAATCATAGCTTTTGCAAACAAGCAGTGTGTAACTTACTGAAATTTTTTGGTGTTGCTTTTGTCTGTTATGCCAAAGCTCTGTTGTGTTTAATGAGCAACAAAGACTCTACAGCCTCGTAATTAGTGTATGGGCCTGGGCTGAGAAAGATACAATTTCAGGAAAAAATAGCACGAGATGAACAGCTCTGCCTGATCTCATGTGAAATACTCTGTCTCCTGTAGCCCTGTGCACTATCCTAAACATCTGGTCATATTGAAAAGGTGAAAGCTTAGCTTTCAATTTGAAAAACACTTTTTAAAATAATACTGCTAAAAGGGTTTGGGGGAATTTTCTGCTGAAACTTTTGGATGGTTTTCATTTAAAAAATGAGCAGAATATTTGTGAGACTTGTTGTGGAAAATACTTGCTTGAATTCAGTCATTTTTTTCTGAAAAACAGTGCAGGCAAGTGGTCTATATGGACCTTAAAGTATGTTGTCTGTCAGAAAGAACTGTTAGGTCATGCAATGTTTCCTTCTGGGGCCACAAAATGGTTAACCACAGGTTATAACATAGAAAATAGGAATTCTATTTCATAGAGGGAAATTCTTGAGAGTAAAACTATTAAATAAAAACCTAAACCTTTCAGGGGGGCCAGCACAGAAAATAGTTAAATATGCTTTCTGTATGAACCTGACTAAACTGTTAGTCTTTCAGAAAGATCATAGCATATTTAGTTGTTTCACTCATTTAGTTCAAGACACAATCATAAATAAGAAGAATTCCAGAATTTTGTATATCTTTATATGGGATATCAATGGAACTAATGTGCTAGCTTTTGGGGGTCTTTCTGAAAACAAAATAAAATCAGTGAGCAACTGAAATCCAATCATTCAACTCACAGTATTTTCTCACATGATCACTGTAGACATGGACGACCTCTTCTCTTTTTTGTCCTGTGCAAATTCCTTCCTCCTCTATTGGATGAAATATTTGTTTTGTACCTGTAAGTATGATCACAGAATGCCCCGATCTCTGCATTTCCTTATCCACCTCTAAAGAAATCCGAATCTAATAGTGAAGAGAGGAAGAAAAGGCAAATTAAAAAAAAATGTTTGTTTCTGGACATCTTAGAGAAACTCAGGATTCCCACAAAGCTGGAACTCTCCTTAATGCATTTGGTGGTGGAAGAAGATGCAGGAAAAGATGCTGAAGGCAAGCAAAACTGTTGACAAGGAAGAAACTTAAGAATATGGTAAAGAGTTGTATAACCTTTCCCAGACTAACATCAGCTCACATCAGTAGTAATTGTTTGAAATCAAGAGGTGCTTTGTTGATGCCAAAATTCTGTTGTTAAAACTCTGTAGAAATACCATGTCTTCATGAAATTAGCATAATTATGTTATATGTAGATCTTCAGATAGTGACATAATTTATTGTTAGGCATTTGGAACGTTTTTGGCTGCATTCGGGTCTGGACTTCAATTTTCAGCTTGATTGTGGTGCAGTTGCCCTAGGAATCACAAAACCATGTACAAGGAAGGGAGAGGGGGTTGGCAGAGAGCTGCTGTGGCACAGATTCAGCTGCACTGTGCTTATTGGCTATAGTGTTAGCAGAAGTACATGTAAATGAGCTAATTTCGCTTCTGGAAGAAACTTGAAAGCAATATGGACCTTACTGTGGACTTCTTTAAAATTCCGAACAAGATAATTAATATATGAAACTCTGAACTACTGAAGCTAGGCTGCCAAAGCTAGCTGAGGCTTTTTTTTCCAAAATGACACAACACACAATATGAGCATCCCCTGAGTCTAAGCATTCAGGTCCTTGGAGGGAATCTCAGGGCACTGCTTGATGAAGCAAAGCCTTGCTTTCCTGAAGCTGGAAATAAGATTCTGGAAAATCAGTCTGGCAAAAACATTATTTTTAATGACAAAAAAATTGTTATTAAAATATAATTTTATTTTGTGGCAAATCACACAAGCTGCAAAAATAGAACTTTGTGTTTTGGTAACAATTCCCAGATGAGAAAGAAAACCTCTTAGAGAGCAGAAATATGTCATTCATACTTGTAGTGTAGCAAGCTTACTGGACTTTTTTTTTTTTTTTTTACATATGCATTGAATTCTATCTTCAAAATAATCAACTGGAAAAATGAAACAATTCATTTTAACTGTTGTGTTAAAGCACTCTCATTTGAATTGAAACCAAATAGCCTCTTCCAAAGCTGCCTCTCATTTTCATGCGGTTATGCAAATAAACACTAGAGATGAATCACAGATATTATTTCTTAATCCATTTTCTGGAACTGTGTTTAGCACAAACAAGTAAAAGCAATTCAAAATCCTGCAAGGCTGTTCTCAGTAACAAGCAGTGCTAGTGTGCAAATTCAGAAAATGTGGCCCGTGGCCTCAGTGAAGGAAACAGAGCTTTGAGCAGTTGGTAGAATTAGCCTAGCCAAGTTGCTTGCAGCATCACAAAATGCATGTTGTTCCTTTGTGATCAGGGTAAATAACTTCCCACATTAAACCCTAGTCTTCAGATAAGTGATGGAGATGTTTAAAGGCTGCTTTTTGGATACCTTATTTGGAAGCTTTTCTCTTTGGACCTTAGGCAAATCTCTCCTCA
>JAWWES010000081.1:53485213-53495359 GCA_035583135.1 Lophotriccus pileatus
GGAGATGTTTAAAGGCTGCTTTTTGGATACCTTATTTGGAAGCTTTTCTCTTTGGACCTTAGGCAAATCTCTCCTCAGGTTACTGGAAAGACGACTATGTTTCACTCACCTGACAAACAGGTCAGGTTACTTTGAGTATGAATGAAGCTCTAGCTCTAGTATCAAACATATCCTCCCTATGTAAGTTAGTTCAAAAAATAGGATACATAGGGCTTTTGAAGCTTAATACGCTTGTCTCATCTTGTCTTGTCTTGGTCAATAGAGTATGTCATCCTTTTGTGATTTGCAAGTAATTCTTTGGAAAAGGTTCTTGCCACACAGTTGTTTGCAGGCTTGTATTATGATTTGTTTGGGGTTGTTTTTTTTGTTTGTTTGTTTGTTTTAAATCATGAATGACATCCATTCATGTGCAAATCAGTAACAAAGCACAGAAATTGCCAATAAAATATTAATAGGAAGGCAAAACCTCAGATCTTCTCCCCCAGTGGCAGTCAGGGCATTCTTACCTCTGTAAGAATAGCTTGTGTTAAATTTCCCATCTGTATTATGTTACTTGTAGATTTAAACTGCAATTGAACAAAATTAGCAAAGGGGTCAACTGTTTGAAATAATAATGCTATGTGTAGTAGCAGTGGGGTGGGAATCTAATGCTGTTTACATAGCTCTCAAAGTAGTCTGGAGTCAAAAAACTAAAAAGTAAATCTGAACCAATTAAATTCAGGTGTGAGATCCTGCTAATAAGAAAGAAACTACTGCAGTACTTTCAACCATGACTGTCTGGTCTCAGTTTATGCACAAAAATTAAAAGCTTGCTTCTCAAAGTAGGAAATTCTTTTGAGTTCTTACCATATTGTTTTTGCAGTGTCTTGTGTCTTTCCTTTTCTTTTATCTTCTGAAGCTGCTTTACTACCAGGAAAAGGCAGTCTCAATTTTTTTTTCTCACTTGTCTAACTATAGTATATTAAATCCTTCTTTTTTTCAGTATCATAATGAAGGAGTTAAACAGAGAACACATTTTCCCCCCTAGTCAGACTAAGCTGAAGTTTAGATTGCTCAGTACTTCATAGAAAATTACGATAATTTGATATTGAGTCCTGCATTTCTAAGGAATGTTGAATTCTAGTTTCGTGAAAAAGACAATTTCTTGCTTTTTAGGTAACAAATGCTACCCAGGAAGAAATAGTTTAATTAAATACCACAATGTGAGCAGGTTTTCATTCCCAAATTTTTCAGGGAAGCTCTACTAACAATAAACTGAATTGCTAACTTTTTCAGCAATCAACACTCTTACTTCCAACAAAGTTGGAAAGTAATTGCTTTTTTGGGACCTCTTTTCAAGTTTTATGGCAGGATAATAAATGCTGTGTTTCAGTATGTTAGAAAAGCTGTAAATTAATACTTTCTCATTTCCTATCTGCTAAGTGGCATCATTTAATAGGTTAATAAGTAAATAAAAGTAAGCTAATAACTTAATAAATACATCAATATAAAAGCACAGTTGAGAAAAATTAATATAGGTACAGAATATAGGTATAGAAAACAGTGTGACACATGAATTAACTGTTTTCCTACAATTTAAAGTCTATAAAGATATAGAAAACTTGTTCAGCAATTACAGAAATGAATTAATGAAGAAATATGTGTAAGCTTTCTCAAAGTCTAAATTGCACTGCTTTTATTGATATGTTGACATGTAAAATAATGCTTCTCAGATTGCCAAAAGAAATAAAAAACTCCATTCAAAAGACCCTGGTAAATTGCTTCCCATTGATCAATGTCTCTGTTTTTCAGCAGAACTGTTCTCTGAAGAACCTTGTCTTCAGAAAGCTGAGAAAGGAGCTAGGAGGGACATTTCATCCCTCAGTTCAAGATGGATACATAGAAAAACCTTTCTGTGTGGAAAAATTTTATAGGAGATAGTTTGGACTTCATGTCATTTTTAATGGTGCAGCCCAGAGATGAAATAAAGCTAGTTTACTGCTGTGTTAGACATGACAATTGCATTTCCAGAATGAAATCCTGTGGGAAACCTCCCAGTGTTAGTGGGTCCAGGATATAACTTAGGATGCATTTTCCCAAGCATGCAAAAATCCTATTCTAATGTATTTGCACTTTTTTAAAGCATTGCTGTAAGTTCAAAACATGAGTAAATGAAAATGAAGGGCTTCCGTATGGAAAATTATAATGTTCTATATGAGTACATTCTGTGAAGCCAAAGACCTAGGAGAACAACTGTACTTTCATGTGGAATGTTATAAAAATACTACAAAATTAATTGCATTTTTACTGTGCAAAAGTTACTTTCTAGATAAATAGATGCAACAGTGAAAAATAATGTATGTGAATGGTAACAGACTAATGGATTGAAAGAAAACTAAAATTGAGTGGTTAAGAAGGTACAAGAACATTTTTGATGTTTTGGCCAAATAGTGAAAGAACAAATAGGGAAATAACAATCTTTCACAGCTGATGGTTTAATAAACCTTTGAGTTGAGCTTTGGAAAAACAAGGTGCTTTGGTTAGAAATGTTGGATGAGACAAAATCATTGAGATATAGTCAGTAGAACAGATGAACTGAAAACTGAGGTCTCAGAATCACAAGAATCTCATAATGCAGGTAGACGGGACCTCCATAACTCATCTAATCCAATCTCCTACTTGATGCAGGAACAACTTGAAAGTTACAGAAGGTTGCTCAGGGTCTTGTCCCATTTAATTTTGAAATATTCAAACCTCTGACAAATTTCTCTGAAAATCAAAATTTATCTGAACACAGACTCAGTCCCCCCTGCCCCTGAAAAATCAGAAATAAAATCTTTCTGGGAAAACTCTTCCAGTTTCTAGCCACTTCCACTGGGAAATATTTTTTCCTTGTGCCCAGACAGAATTTATCTTACAGCAACTAGTGATTATTCACTCTTGTCCTCTGAGTATTTTATATAACATTACATAAAACTAAGTAACAAATATTTGATCCACGGTGCAGCCTGCTCTTACTTTCATCAAGACATTCCAGATAATTTGCCTTATTTTTTCAGTTACAAATCTTTGCATTCTACTGTGTTCCTACTGCCTTTGGATTTTGAAAAAGGCACGATCTATGCTGGGGTTTTGGAGGGTGAGGGGGGTAGGGAAAACAGGAATCAGATTTATTCAATTTTATTTTTTTTTCCCACACAAGATATTAGCCTGTCCTATAGATCACAAATTTTGCAGCATTGATTTATGTCTGCAGTATAGCTAGTCTCACTGGGACTAGAGAAGAGAGGCTTTTGCCTACCGTAGAATCTACATTGTGTGCCTTTTTTGTCACCACAATAAGAAAGATATTAAGCTATTAGAGAACACCTAAAGGAGGGCAATGAAGATGGTGAAGGACCTTGAGTGGAAGCTGTGTCAGGAGCAGCCGAGGTCACTTGGTCTGTTCAGTCTGGAGGAGACTGAGAGGAGACCTCGTTGTAGTTACAACTTTCTTGTGAGGGGAAGAGGAGAGGCAGACACTGGTCTCTACTCTGTGGTGACCAGTGACAGGACCATGGGAATGGCCTGAAATTGTGTCAGGGAGGTTTAGGTTGGATATTAGGGAAAAGTTCTTCACTCAGATGGCCGTTGTGTGCTGGAACAGTGTCCCCAGGGAAGTGGTCATGGCACAAAGGCTGTCAGACTTCAAGAAGCGTTTGGAGGAAACTCTCAGGCATGTGGTGTCACATGGTAGGGCCTGCAGTTGGATTCGGTGATCCTTGTGGGTCCCTTGCAACTCGGCATATTCTGTGATTTCACTTGGTGACTTTTGTTTATAGGAAAGGAAAAAAAAAAAAAGAGACTGCTTGATGAGTTCTGTGTGAAATCAAAGTGCCATCTGCAGTAAATACTCTAGCTCACCTGTATATTAGGTGAAGCATATTTCTGTAATCATTGGGATTTTTATTCAGAATGTGCTACAGGTTTGATTACATGGTTGGCAATCTGTCTCTGCATTCGTGACACTTATCAGGGCAACAGCCTCCTCCATTATTTCCTAACCTTCTGCCTCTGTTTTTTTGTAATGCTGCTCTGTTCACTGCTAATGTGTCTTTTGATCTTCCCAGCACTGTTATAGTAGAAGTTGCCTTTCTTGCTTCCACACAAGTATTTGAAAACCTGTCAAAGTGCTGAGGTTTTCATTATGTGCTTTTCATCATTACTGTCTATACTGAACAAGTTTATTTCAAAGGCTTTGCTAAAAATGACAAGAAACATGACAATTTATTTCCTTGTCCTTTCATTAGATTAGAAATGCCACGAAAGATTTAGAATCCATTTATTTTTATTAAAAGGCATGATGTACTTTGCTTTTCCAAAGAAAAACAACGAGAGAATGAGAAATATTAATTTAGGATGTTAGGGTGATTGAGGGGCTTTGAGTCTGAGGCATTTGAGTAGAAAATGTATATATTTGTAGTTCACAAATATAAATGTTTTAATTACATTTTTAAGAGATGAGGTGCTGTGAATATCATAAAGCAACCAAGGATGAAGAAAACACTTTTGACACAGTAACTCTAGTATAGGCAGTCCTTTGTAGTCAGCCCTGGAAAATTCCATTTTCTTTTGCTCTGAATCACAATTTAATGAGGTATTTATTGGCAGGCTATTAAAGATGTTAGTGCTATATAAGCCATGTTTGTTTTTTTTCTTTTACTGATACTGCATTCAATACAGATCAAGAGATTTTTACTTAATGTTTCTTCTTAACAAATAAATGTGAATAAAACCTGTAGTATGAACTGAGAACTACCAATGCTTGGGAAGATGCTATCCCATTAACAAACTCATGTAATGAATGATTAAAAAATACTTCAAGCAATTCAAAAGCTAAATCAAATTGCAGAATTCTCAAAGATATAAAAGAAAATAATTTTAAGTTCTATTAATAGTAACTGTTTTATAGTTACGAACAATACTGTTACAAAAAGTTGAAGTATGTTTTGTGTGTATGCAAATGGTCATGATTTTATAGGATGATTTTTTGGACCTTATTAAAGCAAATTGAAGCTGTGCCATTTAATATTCCCTGATATTTTTAAAACTCTCTTAGAATTTCTACAAGAGAAGACCAAATAGGAGAAGCCAATGTGAGTTTTGGATTTTGGAAAGTGTTTTTAGTGTCTAGGGGAGAAGGTTTGCAAATAATGTGCTTTAGGAAGACTGCTGCAAGTTGGCCTCTACATAGGGTACAGTGAATCTCCATCCCTTCTGGGCCTTCTAAATTACCTGCTGATACTTTGCATTCACCCGTATCCTTTTAGATAATGGAATTGTTATGGATCTAGCCGAGCTGAGGATCTGCATATATATAAAGTAGGCATAGCCCATTGGACCATCATGAGAATAAAGATGCTCCTTAAAGGAGTGAAGCATAAGATGGATAAAATCTAATTATATTTTTACCAAAAGACCTTCATCCTGAAGTTTAGAAAATTGAAGTTGATAAACTTTTGTTGAAAAAAATACCTTCAGTGTTAATTTACAATAGAAATATCAAGCAGTAAAGAGAGTCAATGTAATAAAAACACTGAGAGAATGTCATTCTAACTCACAGTTAATTTGCACATTCTCATTAAACCAGCATCTTGAAATAAGGCTCATTTAGTTATTATGAGCTGCTAAGTACAGGTATAAAATATTGACCTTCTCTTTAAAGGACATTGGTCATTTTTACTGTATTTCCAGCACCTGTGTCTGGGGTAGCAGTTTAAAACTTGGCATGATTTCCCCTTTGAGTTGCTTCTGGTAGGTAGGAGAAAAGCGAGAGGGTAAAATGGGAGTCAGAGTCCACCAATACCTGGAATTATCCAGTATCAGGATTTCATCAATAAATTTCATAGAAATATTTCCCAAATTAGAAAAAAAATAAATTTGTCTCCCAGTCGCAGGTGGTTGCATTTATTCCTGGAGTTGTACTCTAACATGAGGCGCAGCTAGTTAGTGCAAAAACACCAATAAAAGCAAATTATTTCATTCACCATATAAAGCATCATGAATTTTACAGACACAAAGCAATTGTAAGTTTTTTTCGTATTAAATACATATCTGACATTTATGCACTGACTTGTTTCTTTCAAAGAAACATAATAAACAGCACTATTAGAAGGCTAGTAGTTTCCATATTTTAAGGAGCCATTTGAAAAATGAAAAATAAAGTAGCAAATGTGAGCATTTTATTATAATGTTATTTGGCTCTTCTTCCATACTTTGCAATCTTTCCTTTAATTTACTAAAGAAAATAGAAAAACAGAATTAAATTCGGTTTAATCCGGGGGGGGGAAAAAGAAAAAAAAATAATTAGGAGTGCAGACTCATTGTGAAACTTGTTTTCTCTGGCCATAGAAAATGAATTATAATTATGGAAATCATAAAGAGAAACACTTCCAAAGGCTATTGTTTGTTTTTTATACAATATGGGTTTGACGGTTTTCCCCCACTGCTGTATTTAAAGAGAGGGAAAAAAAGTCATTACTATTATTTTATCTTCCATAGTCTATTTGAAGATGCTGTGCAATCCATTCTTTATAAACAAGAATGGTTCACTGTGAACACACAATCTGTCTTATTTATTGCCCTAAATCATCCTGAGTTAAGTCAATTCACGTGAAGGATTTGGCAGTACTGTTTATACAAAACCTATTTTTCTTAACTTACAAATGTAAATCAGAAACAATGTCATCCAAATTGAAAGAGAAGAAGTAGAAAGTGTGTTCTTGATTTCAGATATATGTTTTACAGCAAGCAGAATGTGGAAGGAATGTATTCAATATTACTCTTCTTAGTAACCCTCTGCAACTGTCAACTTTTTACTGACTCAAGAGACAAATAAAACTCCTGAAAAGACTATTAATAATGCTTTTCTAAGACTAAGCATTTGTAGAAATCACATCACTCTTCTTCAAGAAACATTCCAAGTGACAGAAAGCAAAATCTATTTGATCAGGATGCAGCTTGCTTGAAAGAGGTAGGGATTGGGGAAGAGAGAGGAAATATTTACATCATATATCAGTTTCTCGTATGTCTGGAAGGTTCTAGATCATGCTTTTTTTTTGTTTTATTCCAGACTGGCTTTTAAACAAATCAGTAGAGTTGCTAACATGCACTTGAATTCATTTATGCACATGTTGGATTTAGAAAATCCCTCTCAGCAATGCTAAAACCTGCTTATGAGAACCACACTTTTTGTCCTTTTTGAGTATGCAGAAGGAGCCCTGCAGCTGGACCAACTCCTTCTGCAAGCCATGAACTATGTCTACTTACCAGAAATGTGCAGGTAAGAGCAGCAATTTTCCAGAAGCTGGTAAGGTTGATTACGGCTCAGATACACACTCAGATACACACTTTTGCTGTGCTGAGGCCGTATGGCACTTCTGGGTAAACTGACAGAGCTTAGTACCCTGGAAGTGGGAGCCCTTCTCTTCTCTCCTCTCTGTTGCCTGCCATGTCAGTAAAGTCACAGAGTGGGTAAGACTAAATCTTAGTGAATTGTATGGAAAATAACCTAGATCAAAAAATAATTTACATATTTCAAGTAGATAAAACAGATCTTGCTGCTAGAAACACACAGTTCTAGAAGACAATATACTGAATGAAATTTTTTCTTTAGAGAAGCATCTTGAAACAAATATTTAGAGGATAGTCTCTTTGGAGAAACGCTCCCTCTAGCTGCCACTCCTCCCTACATATAAAATGCATGGGCAATCTTAGTACTTCTGGAACTACTGTAGAAGAAAAGTTATGCATTATAAATTGCAAAATTCAACTAAGAATACATGTAAATCTTTATCTGAGTAGAAATAATTTAATATAATAACATTAATATGATAGCAACAGTAAAAATATTATAATAAATACAGTAGTTCCCCTTAGGGTTTTTAATGTGTTCTTCTCTCTCAAAGGATTAGTTTTTATGCTTCCTCTGGATACTACATACATGGTGAGAGTGTCTTTCAGCTTTAATAGTTCTTTGGCTGTTCCACTTGGTTGCATATGTGGCGTATGTTTACAAACCATAGTCTCCTGACTTCAACGAGTTGGAATCCCAGTTACAAAAGCTCTAGATAATTGCAGGATACCGTTAATTCTACTGCAGTATTCACCGATTAGACCACTGATCTTGCACAATAATTCTGATTAAAGCATCCAGATGGACTTGCCACATTAACCAATGAGTTTTAAAAAATGTTGCTCTATTATTCTCTTTAAACTTGTTCTTTTAACTGACTAAGTATTTACTCTATGAGAGTAAATAGTTGTATTAATGGAGAAAATAAGACACAGAGCTGTTGAATTTCAACACTGAATGTACAGTAAGAGCTGCTGTTAAACCTGTCATGGGGGAGAAATGAATGTATTTCTGTGATAAGCTAGTCTAGAAAATTAAAATCAGACCTTGCTAAGTTACAAATAACATGTCACTTCCCTCCCTCCCATTCCCCCAGCCTTCAAGATTTTGCATTTATGCAAAGGAACGAATCTTTTGTGCATCTACTCTTCTTCAAGAAACATTTCAACTGACAGAAACTGTTATGAAAAATGCAGAGGTTCAGAACTTTGATACATGAGTTTTAAACATTTTTAGTCCTCTCTTTTGTGAATAACATATAAGGTCTTCAAATAAAAAATACTAAAAGAAGAATTAGCTCCTATGTGACTGTTAGAGATAAAGGAGCTCTTAAAACGAATGAATACAAATTTAATTTTTTTTGAGTAATCCCAATTTGCTTCATCTTTGCAGCATATCTGATGAGGACAACTACTTTTTTTTCTCATTAAGGATGTCACAAAAAATCATGTTGGGACTGTAATTATAATATAATGAACAGCTGAGGAAATCTTTTACATAGGATTATAAATAAAAAGACATAAATATAATTCCTTACTTTTTAATAAAAAGGCAGAAAGCTCCCCTGAAAAGCCTCCTTGAGTCATCAAAGCAAGAGAATCCCATCCATCTCCACCTTTTTCACTCTGTATTACGCTTGCATATATTTCCATAGCTAATTTTACTAATGGTTGCTGCACAGTCTTGGGAAGTTCTGCTGTATTTTGGCAGTTCTAAGAGACAGCAGGTGCACTGGACAGTATCGCTCATAAACAACATCTCATCACCTCACTCTAGCCCCTATATACAGAAACTATATTTTCAAATAATAAAATTTCAGATATGAACATTTTAAATTTATATGGTGAAAAACTGTGAATATTTTTTCCAGTCAGTAGATCTACTTATTTTAAGGAAGAGATACATGTGGGAGGAAAGAGAGGTGCTTATAAGAAAGATGTAGAGAGACTTTTTCCAAGGCCTGGGGTGACAGGAAAAGTGTTAATTCTTTACTGTGAGGATGGTGATACACTGGACTGGGTTGTCCAGAGAAGTTGTGATTGGTCAGTGCCTTAAGGAACCTGGTCTATTGGAACGTGTCCCTGCCCATGGCAGAGGGGTTGGAACTAGATGATCTGTAACAGTCTCTACCAAACCGAGCCATGCTGTGATTGTGTGATAGTAAATAACAAGAAATCAATAAGGAGTTGAGTCACTTTTAACCATGGTTATAAGATCTTCTATGAAGCAGAAAACTGTATTGTGTGTTTGTCAATATGTATATTTATTTTCCATCTATGTATCAAGACCTTCAACACTCCTATTCTGATTTCTCTTCAGGACTGAAAGAAAATTAGTTTTTGGGGGTTTGATTAGTGGTGTGATATTCTACAAGTCCTGTTAGTTGTGATGCTTACATTATCATGTTACTCAAAAATAAAGGGTCTCATTTCTTCCCTTTCTGCACAGATTAGCAAATAATATATTTTTCTAAGTAAAAAAGTTTTTACTATCCCATCTTCATACATGATCAACACAATTTTTAATTCAAGTGGTTTATGAAATGGAGAGAATTTCAAACAAAACTTCTTTAACCAGCCCAAATCTGTAGTTTAAGCCTTTGGTGCAAAAGCCTGAAAGACACCATGTTCAGCTGTTAGGGAAATGCAAATGGAATTATAGAATACTGACAAACTCACTTTCAAAGGAAAAAAATATGTTTGTGTGCTGGTTTAAGAGTTACCCAGCAGGGGAAATGAACTCAACTCAAAAGAGAGATTATAAGTCAGAATAAC
>JAWWES010000081.1:53495791-53508032 GCA_035583135.1 Lophotriccus pileatus
ATGTCAAAATGTCAAAGTTCAGGCAGAAAGCAAGTGATAAAGCCACGTAAAACTCTTGTCTCTTCAGACAGGACTCCTACCACCTTTGCCTTCTCTAATGTAATTCCTCTAGATTCCTTCTTGTTGAAGCACGTTAAGAAATGCTGCAGGGTCAGGATAGCAATAATGGTGGATATTTTTAATGTCACTCTTTTTGAAGTTATTTAGTAATTTTTCTTGAATTTATATTGTCTTAGAAATGTTGAGCCCTTGAAAGTTTTGAAGACTAGGAAGATACTTTTGATTTATGTGTATGTTTTCTTTCTGTATATAGAGAAAGAAGAAAACCTTATGAATTTATTTTTCCCCATAATTCAAGGGAATGTACAATTTCACCCTGCTGACATAATTTAAAGTATAATGCACTGAATAACATGATTAATCTGGTGAGGAAAAATTCAACGTTTTGCAATTTTTGGCATTATTATTTCCAGTCATGACTCCACACTAGCATTTGTCTTTATTATTTTTCTTATACACTGGATTAGCCTTGGAACAGAAGTCTTTGAAAAGAAGAGATCTCTTGAGTATTTAAAGTATTGCATCAATCTGCTTATTCTAAGACTATAATTTCACGGCCTTGAGAATATAAAAGTACTGTATAGGGAAAGGTTATTATTAATAATAATAATATTAATAATGATGAGGTTAGGACTTCTAGGTGTGACAGTGTTCTAGCATTCTACTGCACGCATGTAGAGAACTTTGAAGCAGAATTTATTTAGGAGAAAAAATCATAAAATTTGCTAAGACTGAATAATAGAAAGTTTTAGATGGTGTTAAATAAGGCAGCAAACCCATTTTTTGAGCTCAATGCTTATTTTCATTACAACCTATTAAAAATGCATTATTTCAGTGGATTTGCACTGAGAGAAAGATGCTTTTGTGTTTGAACTCAGGCAACCTTCCTCATTTTGCTATCTTGCCTGGCAACTTAATTTCAGATTATTTTGAATCGATTTACTTGAAACCACACAGATAAAAGAAATTAATTTCTAGAGCAATATTTACTAAAGCCACCATAGAAATGAAAGTTGCTGACAAAGTTAATTTTTCTCACCAGATATAAAACAAAACCAAGTTTTGGTGCAAGTATCATCTAGACTGACTAATGTGTATTCCTTCTTCCCAGATAAACTCTTATCCATCTCCTGAAATTCTGTCTAAATCCACGTTGTGAAATTTTATGTAATTTTATGGTCTGTTGCTGGAGTGTATTAGCAACTGTTTGGCACATTCTATTTGTGAGAGGTTTTCTTGGAGTCTGCCTCAGTGCATGCAGAGATATTTATTGGCAGTGATCCTATCATCAACAACATTCAATTAAAACTGATTCTCAGTGTGCAGTGGTTTTTCAGTCTCTGTTGTTCTCCATTTCCAAAAAGAATGCTACAGTTATAAAAAAGGATTTACATTTCTAAAAGATTTATATCAAGAGACAAACTAAACTCTTTTTCAAAATAGTCAAACTGAAACTTTTGTTGTTTCAACATGCAATAAATTAGACAAAGTTTTTTGAAAATCCCAAGAATTAAATTTAATGTGAACATACAAAACTTGCTTTTTCACGGTCAGCTGGGTTTTGATTTCATTTTGGAAACTGTTAAATATTTCTTTATGAATTTTGATTTTAAAATTTTTGGGCCCATATGAAGCTATATTTGAGCTAGCACAGAGCTGAGTTAGTGATGAAATAGCTTCATGAACAATGTTAGACAGAAATTTTAGTTTTATTTATTGGAAAGGCTTGACTGAGTGCTGTACCAGGCTTTTTCATGGATTCCTTCCCTTCAGTAGTCAATCAGGACAAAGGAGGATGAAGTATTTACAATGTGCTCTTCATTTGAATTATATTATAGATCCTTAACAATACATTTTCCGATTAGTGTTCACTTTTAGTCTAATCATTGCTTTTCATAATGTGTATCTAGGAAGTAACTTTTAGTCAAGTTAATGCCATTCTCTAGATCTCAGGAAATGCATTTACATATAATTAATTGCATTAATTAAATTAGATCCTTACAGGAGCTTCAATTATTTTTTATCACAACTGAATAGACAACAAAACTGACTATAAGAAGCATTGTTTGCACCTTCCCCTTTCACGGGAAGACAAAGAATACAGGCTGGTCCAAGATAGCTCCTGGCTCTTCCCAAGATGGAGCTCATAAACTCAACAAAAGCATGTGTAATTTTCTTCTGGAATTTGCATAATTGCTTTGGATTCGTCTCAGAGAATATCTTGGAAAAATGATTCAGCTCTGTCATCCACAGGCATGTATCACAGGCTTATTATTCCTTTCCTTATTTGGTGGGAAAAGGGCAAAGGAAGGATAGGCACAGCCACTCTCCAGCTGGCTTTAACATTCACAGCAAAGATTACCTTCTCGTGTGGATCAGTAGGAAAAAATATACAATGCTTCAGGTGTGGAAGACTTTCTAAGCTTTGTCTTAGTCATCTGTATAAAGTTTGGTTAAAATGGAGGGGGAAAGAGGGAGGAACTCAATGCCCTTCCCAAAGGCAATCTTTCTTACTTCCTTTTAGCTGTTTCCACATTGTTTTGCAGGGGGTCTTTTAGGCAGTACTGGCCTGTTGAAGCCCTTGCCCTTGACTGAAGGATTTTAATCATCACATTGATATGGTCTTTCTTGCTCATTATCTTCACCTGTCTCTTTAGTCACAATTTCAGAAAAGCATAAAAGCAACAGTAATGACTGTCCTGGGGAGAGAAGTTGCTTTCTACATTCCCCTACTTAATTTTAGCCCCTTCTTTGCAAAAGCAGCTTGTTGCTGTGTTGCTTGTGCTCACCAGGCTTAGGGCAGAGAACCTCCAATCACTGAGAGATACTGTATATAGAAGGCTACAAGCCTGCAAGGTTTGGGGTTTGTTCTCATTGTCTGAAGGCTTGTGCCTATCCTGACTTAAAAAGCAGCAAGACGAAGGGTATTTTACAGGATTATGTATTATAGTACCCCATGTTCTGTACCTGCAGTGTACTATTGAACTTGGACTGGAGTTCCTTTGAAATCCTCCACACTATTGTATTTACAAGGCTTGGCTTTGCCATATGAATTTTGGTTTTGCCAGGGAAGTAAAGAAACTTATATGATGTCTACTTTCTTTTTGTTGTTGTTGTTGCTGTTTAATTATTTTTTCATGAAATCCAGAAAGAGGAGTTAGAGTTGTTAATGTTTCTAATTTTACTGCTAGACATCTGCCCTTGAAATCTGTCTCACAACAAACAAACCCAAACAAAAAACCTTACCTTTGATTCACAGTAAGTTTAACATATAATTATGTAAACTAATCTTTTTAAATGACACTTTGTTAAATGAAACTGTTTAGGAGTGAAATTTAATTAAGTCCTACTGCTTGTAGAACTGAATAATATTAATACATAAATCTCTTGATTTATGATTTCAGATTTTATATGCATCTTCTTCGCTAACACTGGATCATATTTTGGTGCCTACTTTAACTTCATTTTCATTTAGTTACCAAACTAGACTAGTAACAAAAAAAAATTAGTCAAATCTATATATTGTCTATATATCTATTTTCCAGCCTTGATTCTACATATAGTTAGGAGATTTTGTCTGTCATCAAAAATCTGACAAAAACAATTATAAGGGAAGAATGGCTAATAGAAAAGGATGGCATTACTAACTAGACAACAGGAACACATCTAAGGATTTATTTCTTATCAAAGTGTGATGCCACAACTGGGAAATAAATGTATTTCAGAATATTTAATTCATCTCTGCCCATTAAAACATGGACCTAGACAGCAAGGCAGCACATTTTACACCCACAGTAATTGCTTTGTTGTGAAATGCCAAAGTAGTGGAAATGAGAAACTTTTTGCCGAAGGAAATAATTTAGCAGACTGATTCTCTGCGGAGGCATATTCTGTAAATTGAAATGTTCACTGACAGCAAATTTATGCTTGAAGTCAGCAAATTTTTCAAAGGGCTTGTGCTCTACCTTTTAGCTGGATTAGAAATGGTCATCTTGGATTTCTTTAAAGTTTGTTAGGTAGGTCCGTAAATAAGAAAGGTAAATTGAGCGAACCTCCATTTGTGACAATTACCTGGGGTGGTTTCTGAAGTTACTGATACCTCTGTGTCCTTTTGAGATAGAAGGAACTGAGATTAATAATGACTTTGGAGGTTCAGATAAAAAGTAACATAGCTTCTATGATGAATATATATTTTTTTTCATTTATCAAATACATTTGACTTTATACACATAGCACAGTACTGTGCTTACCTAAAGTTCTGATCTTAGTCCTGTTCCTGGAAAATTCTTTCAGCTCAGTGCTCATCAGGTGGGATGCTGGAGAAGTTTTGTTTCTGGTTATCTTTATATGCCTGCATTATCTCAGTGTCTCAACCAGCAGAAACTAACAGTTTAAAAGTAGTAATGTTTCACTGAGGATTGACAACATTGAGAAGTCTTTTCACTGACACTCCCAATGATCTTAAGTACTCTGACTTCTGATTTAGACAACACTGTGTAAAGGGTACTTGTTCAGTTCTAGAAGGAGAGAGTAGTTCATTAGGTCTTGCAGAAGCAGACCTTCAGTCAGATCATCTATTACCTGCACAATTTTTTGAACATTTCCTCTAAGTGGTTTGAAGGAAAGTGGCTCATTGTTCTGTCCTGGTGAGGATTTGCACCAAGTATTCACCTAAGCATGTCATTAAACCAAATACAGTGCAAAGAAGAACAGACTCTTATTTCTGTCCATTTGTCCAATGGAATAAGTACCCAGAGAGCCTGGTAATAATCGTCTGGAAACAGACTATGTAGGAGAAAATGGGATCCAAGCTCCCTTTGTATGAAATCATATATATAGGAAAAGCAGATGGGCATGTTACACTTCAGGCAAGCCCAGTTCCACTTGGTTGCTTCTATCAAAAGGTCTAATTACATAAGTTCTAAACTGGCAGAAGAACTTGTTACAGTGCATTTCGAAGGCTCCCTTTGCCCATGACTTTGTTTTGTTGTCAAATGAAACAACACAGTACTAAATCCAATTTAGCAGAGCTGTCACCAATTTGTAAAGCTGTCCTTGCACACGAGAATGCAGTTCTTTTTACATTTCCAACCTCATCATCATTGAAGTCCATTAAGAAACCATGGGTTGAGTTACTACCTCTCAGTTTCCTCCGTCAATTTGAAGGTATGGAGCATTTGAGACAGGTTCAATCTTGTAACAAGGTATGTAAACATAGGTTTATGAAGCACTATTTGTATCATCAGGCCCCTGTTGCCTCCCTCCCTCTCCCGCTGCAACAGTCATGATGAACAGAAGAGTCTGTTTCATTTTTGAAAATCATGCATCTCTCAATGCCCTGGGAAAAAAAATTCAATTTTTAGTTGGAAAGACCTAAAATCATGACAAAAAAGAAATCAGGGATGTTTTCAGAGGAAGAGATCCTTCTGCCAGTATTCAACTTCATAGAGGAATTACATGGAGGTGAACTGTACCTCACAGGACAGACAAATGCCAGAACTCCAGTATTCTTGTGTCCATCTAGCCTGTGGGAAATTCCTCATCTCAAACATAGCATGTGTAAGCAGGATATAGCAGCCAAGCATGCAAGATGATTTATTTCCATTGCCTTTAACGTATTTTAGTGTTAATTATGTATATTTGTGAATGTTACATTTACTTAAAAAACTTGAGAAGTAACTTGGAATATGTTGAAGATTAGTCCTTCTCTGAACTTGTTTTGAAAGTTGATACTTTATTTGAGATAAGTGAATAGTCAGTCTCTAGACTGTACTGGTGTTTGGGATATTTAACTCACTCAAGACTTTCTTCATCAATAATTTTAGGACCTCCACTAAAACAAATTAATTCTTTCTCTACACCTACAGTCTTCATTACTTACTCAAAATAAAGATTTTGTAATGTTCTTAGTGTTTGAAAGTAGCTTAAACTATTCATATTTGCATCCCAGTGTATCCTAAGAACATAGACTATTAGGATGTTTTCATGAATCTTTATGAATATTTTTCAAATAGTTCTCCTAGACTTAAAAATATAAAGAAAAATTGCTAGGAAATAATTTTTGATCAGTTGCAGTTTTCATTTATTACTTCTTAAGGAATTAACCTTTGAGGTTTCGAAACAAACACAAAGGCTCTTTTCTGTGGTTTAACACACCCTGAGTCATATATATTGATCCTGCAGTAGTGTAGCTGAATGTTACAGATTTCTACTACCTTCAGTTTCCAAACACTTCTACCTAACAGCAGGAATTTTTGAGGGGTGGTGCACATCAGCATGAGCAATGCCATGGAAAGGTTGTTGAGCTAACTTGGGTAGTTAATATATATAGAAATACATTTGCATAAACATAGCTTCTCACTTGAGCAAACAGCTCAACTTAACAGCAGGCTGTAAACAGTGTGGGTAGACCTCCATGCTAGAGAGGCTTTATCAGCCCTACTTCTTTCTCTGTCTTCCTCAGAGCCCGTGTATTTCCACAGACCTTGTGTTAGGTATCTGGACAGCTGCAGGCAAATGAAGTTGCTCAGTCAGACTATTCTGAGTAATTGTCTCCTATTTGACAACTAGACCAAAACCTCTCTAAAATACATTGTCCAGGTGCCACTGTTGTTGTTTTGTTCATGGTTAAGACAGCAGAGCTTGTGGATGTTATCAAAAGAAACACAGCAGCAAAAATATGCCTGACTCAACTATTTTGAGGCTTAGGCATTCCAGGTAAGTTTTGGGGAATGACCTTTCCAGTGCTTTGTAAAATGTATTCATGCAATGCTGAGAAATTTGAAAGTTGTAGCTCACAATAAGTAGTGAGGTTCCCCAGCACTGAGCAGACCTGAGCCCACTGTGTCATATGGCAGCAATGTTTCTAAGTGCAAATGATTGCTGCTGACATGTGAAAATGTAGAACTGACAAATTCATACCTCTTTGAAGTGATGATGACAGATCTGGTGATGGCACACCTGTCAGCATGTGCTGGAGTGGGACTGAAATTGGAGTGAAAAGTAACTACCTAAATAAAGCTCCTATACTTTTATTAGATAGTTTTAATAAACTATTTGTTACTGTAAAAAAAAAAAAAAAGATTCTGCACCGTTCTTTGTTCTAATTGAAAAATACATTTTATATAAATTAAAAATGAGCTAAACTTTAAAGCCAAGATGCCATTTTGTATCTATGTATCTATATATTTATGATATAAGATGCTTCTTCAAAAACAGTATCAAGTGCATTCAAATACTTGAATGTTTATGGAGAGTTTACTTAAGGCATTGATATTCCAATCCCAAATCTTATTTTGTGTCTCACTGTAGTCTGGAAATTTCTGTATCAAAGTATTATAAAAACTGACTCTGACAGCTAGGGTCTGATACTGTGAGATTCTGAAAATGTCTGCAGCATTAAAAGGATGATATTCATTGTGGCAAAGGCCACTGAGAGTTTCCAGGACTTCATTACGTTGCTTGTTTTGTACCTGAAGATTGAGCTTTGTGCTCAACCACCTCCGCTCTGAGGTGATTTTTACCTGGAAACCTGCAGACAATCTTGAGATTGCTGAAGTGGTTTGTTACTGTAGGTCAGATGTGTGCATGGAGGTTGATGATCTTTGTCTCTGCATACAAACAGCAGCAATATCAGTGCTCCCAAAGCTTGTCCCTTACCTTTTTCAGAAGGTGATAAACTGTTTGATGTCTCACCATTTCAAAACAGAGGTGTATGTGCTATCAGCGGAATGATTGTGCTGAAGTTCAGGATATAGTTAGCTTGTCAAGTGTTTCCAAGGGGGTCACCCACATGCTGTAGCCACTTGTAAGGACACCCAGGAAAGGCGTTTGGCAGTACAAGTGAAATAGGATACTGCCTTGATGTACCTGAACGTGGAGTACAGCCCTTTCGAGTGCTGCAAGTATCAGTCTCACCTGAACACTCTGATTGAGGTGATTAAGAAAATCTGTATTCCTTCTGTTGTCTGTTTCTCCAGCTGGGTTAAAAAGGGCAAAAAAGGATTTACTTTGAAATGCCTATCTGGCTGTGCTAGAATTTCCAGTGCAATCCAGAGCTATCATTAGCAGTATAGGTTAATGCATGAGGGAGTAACAGGGAAGAGAAAGTGGAGCTCCTTTGAGCAGGCCTATATCTGTCTTTAAAATAGAAGTTCAGTACATATGATTTAATATATTTAGTTTTTAATGAAGTCAAATAAGATGGATTTTTCCCCCCATAAATACTATAGTAGAAGAAGCACTCCTCCTTTAAATAAACAGAAGTAAATTTCAATGAAGGCAAGGTACAAATGCTCAAGCAAAGTGTGTATTATATAATAATATCTGAAATAGTAGGTTAAAAATAGCATTAAAAATGCAAGGTCCAGCAATCAGTAGTTATAAGCAGTACATTTGAAAAAATCTGTGAAAGAATCAAACATTTACTACTAAAATATCTGACTTTATTTTAGCTTATCCTTCTTAAAAAGAAATTAGAATTCTAAGATAATGGATTGAAACATTATGCCCAAAGAACTGTCTGGTTACAAGTTTGAACAGTGTGTGTTAACAGCCTGGAGAGACAAACACAAGCACCCCTCATTAGCTTTTCCCTCAGTGCGGTTTGTCTACCAAAGTTAGCATTTTAATGCTGGTTCATCCTTGACAATCCAAAAATAAGGTCTTAAAGGGTCTTAAAGAGAAATAATGCTGGCAACACAGCCAGCCCATCTGCATCAGTGGGTTTTTTCAGATGTTTTTGTGCTGGCTTTTTTTTTCCCATGCAGAAATGTTTTCTGCTCTGCATTCCTCTATTCTGGATATTATAAAACTTTCTTCCATTTTGATTTTGTTTTAAATGTGTTCAGTAGTCATCTTGCTACACATATATATAGCAGAAATAGTTTATATTTCAAGTAGCAGCTTCTCTGAATGAAGAACAAAGGCATTTTCAGATGAAACGGGCTACTGAAAAATTGGCGATGGCAGCCTGCATCTTAAAGTCAATTTCCTACACTGAAAGGAGAAAGTTCCTACAGGTAATTTGCATTTGGTTTTAATTTTACTATCCTGAGAAATTTTTAGAGACATGGACACAAGAGTTAGACATCTGAATGATAGACATTTGGGAAAAAGATCACTTTATTATTTACCTTTATTTTACGGTCCTTCCCTAATATGGTGCTATTTACTGATGGCATAGGAGATAACAAGGCTACATGGTGTTTGGTCTGACCTTGTGCAGCTGTTTTTACATATACCAAACACTTTTTTTCTGACTCAAAACACACATTACTAATGTTTTTTCTCCTAATGTACTCATAACTTTAATTATGTAATTCTTATAAGTTCTAGTTTTCATTTTTGCTTAAGGCATATTACATATGTGCTTTTGCTAGATTCTTTCAAAAATTTTTTTAATTAAACTTTTTCATATTTTTTCTTTGAAAGTGATTTTCTTTAAAAGTTGATAAATTTAAATATTAATGATCTGTTTCATAGAAAAATGCTTTTTATGTATTTTTCATAGAAATCAGCTGTTGACTGGATAAAATTAAGACTATCATCTTCTAGATCTTTAGAAATTAGAAATTATATGATATTGTTTCCTTTATTTTAATAAGTTATTAATCTGATCATTAGTAATGTTTAAACATTTTAAAGAACCACATGAATACTATGGAGGCTGTTCTCTGATCCACATTATTATTTCAGGCATTCAGTTAATTAAAAATGCATAACTTCAGAAAATTCAACACTCCTTTGGAACTACATTATCAAATCAACATTTTGTTGAACAGCAAATTATACCTTGAAATGCATTTCTATTCTTGAAAATGTCCATGTTTACTTAGTGGAGGATGTTGTTATGGGGGGACTGTGTCATTTTGGTGTTTTTCTTTTTGAAGTAAATCAGTAAGTTTTAATAATCCTGTAAAACAACTCTAAGAAATCAACTCCCTGACTTAACTGCGTAATTCACACAATCTTTCAAAAGGATTAGGGCATCAAGTTTTAAGAGTTATCCCTTGATGCAGAGGTCAGATTGCCAAGTGTTATATCTTTTTATGTGTTATACCTCTGTTATAGCCTGGTCCTTGTTTCTTGTACTTTGATGTTGCATTGCTGTTCTACCGCAACAAGGTACTTATTGTTATGGAGAACTGTTGTGAGAGAAACCTCATGCAGAAGGCAGGATACCTTAAAGGGTTTTGTTGGGAAATGAGGATTTTTTTATTGCTTTGTCTTGCTTGCATTTTTACTGTGTCTTCTGTAGCCTCTTGCTCTCATTTTTCCTGGATTTATCGCCTTGTGCAATCCATGTGCATAAATATCTGCAAGGGAGAGGCCAAATGACTTCTCTGGTGGTGTCCAACATCTGCAGTATTTGGAGTGGGAAAAAAGCATCTCCCTGGAAATGCTGTAGTGCAGACCAAGACTGGAACTACGGGTTTGCTCTGTGATGTGGCTTGCCTGGTTAATCTGTTCTGCTGACAGATTTGCACTGAGACATTTTCATCCTCATTGACTTTTTCCTCTGGAGTGCAGTTGGGTTCTTCTCCCTCATCCTTTTCATGAAGATGTAAACGAGGCTGCTAAAAAGCTTACTGAGAAGGTATGGACTCAACTCCATTTTGGGTACTGATGGAATCCAAGCAAATATCTCCATGTCCTTCTGTAGGAGGACTAAGAAGGAGGGACTCAAGTAGTCTGGCAAGCAGTGGCTCTGATGTGTTTTATATGCTCTGTATTACACAATGCTGATAATATTGTCTTCTGTGAGAAGAGCTGATTTTGTTTTTGTTAATGCCAAAAGAAGTTAGTACTAAACAGAAAGCCAGAAGCTTTGGTATCTTGCATGACAACAGAATATTAAAATAACTGTTAAACAACTTTCTTCCTTTTTTTCCCCCCTATGGTCAGAATAACTAATATGATAAATTCAGAGAGAGTTTTCACACTGTCATTTAATTAAAATGAAATTACCTATCATTGTTATGGGCTACACAGAAGCTATTATTTATGTTTATATTATTCTAATGCCATATTAGACTAGGTTTGCATTTGCATCAGTATGTTAGCGTGACTTGAATTATATCTTTCTGTACTTGTAGCAGCAAGTGCAAGCTGCAATATTAAATACTTACAGAAAAAGATATTACAGTTTTCTTGAAAAAGGAAGGGGAAGTGTTCAGCCAGAGGTTTCTTATTTCCCCGTTCTCAATTTAAATTTTCTTCCATTTACTCCATTACGGCTGCTCATTACACAGGCCAGCAGAATGGCTGAAGGACTCCTATTGATAGAATTTTTATCATGCAAGGTAGTTGGACTAATTCCCTGTGCATTAACGGATAAGATCATCTTTAAATGCAGTAAGACTTTTGTGTGATAGTAGTTTTGTTCTGTAGACTATAAAAATATAGCATGATATATAGTAAGATCAATTAGAGAGCAGTGTTTATCGAATGGACCACACCTTTTCCTTTGAAGCAACAGGAATAACTAAAGAGGGAGGTTTTGGAGGGATTATGTCTGTGATTGTCATGAATTTTTCAAAGGGCAAAATAATCTGATAGGCTTTTTAATTCCACACAGAATAAATTTAAAGGTCTAGGTAAGAGTTATGGTTTTGTCAATCTGAGAGTGCACAGTCAGCTGCTCTATTTCCAAAACACCTGTTCCACAACATTCTGCCACCTTCCACTTGGATCCCACTGCTAACTGGGGAGCTCCCACTGTCCCCCATTTTCAAGAATTCCACTGAAGCTATTAGCAGATCACTGTGACTGTTTAATAAGTGCTCCTGCTTTCAAGGAGAGAAACTACCAGCAGAAACATCTTGCTCTGGCTACTTTCTAATTTTCCTTGAGCCTCTATATTTGGACTATATCTTTTGACCATCTGCTATGGCTGTTGGCCTTGGGACTATCAGGGAGCAATATTGGTGGGCATTGCTCCATAAGGGAAGGCAAGCTGGGAGCCAAGTGTGATACCAAGGCAATCAGGGACAGCGACTCAAGGTTAAAGGGCAGTCTCACAATAGGGGCAAAGAGACTAAGTGATGGTAATCATCTTTAGTCAAAAACCCCAAAACTTAAAAGTCTGTAAGTTCTGAGGCAGGACTGAGATCAAACCATGAGGCAAAGTCAGGACAAGCTTTATCACCTTTCTCCCTTCTAATTCCTGGATAAATAGCTG
>JAWWES010000081.1:53508132-53520490 GCA_035583135.1 Lophotriccus pileatus
GGACAGGGTACCAACAAGATTTTTCTCAGTCACTGTTGCCGCAGACCAATTTGGATGAAATCCTGCAGGCTACAGCAATCAAATCCTGTATGGTTCTGTAGTGAATTACAGCGTACATCTGCTTAAATCATTGGCATAACAATATATTTGGAGTTTAATTGGGGATGACATGAATGTAGATGAGCTGTCAGATTGGCTGAATAGGTTGCATCAGAATCAAGTAAATTCTTTTTAAACAAAGAGACTAATTAATGAAAAATAGTCATGCTTAAGCATTTGCAGTAACTGAAGTAACAACATGAAACTGATATTTTAGTTCTATAAAAACTTAGTGAATGACTAACTAGGTCTTGAAGCACACAAACCAAGGATCCTTAATTGCCTGGGTTGAACAAGGAAGTGGTAGAATTCTTTATTTACAGGGACGGAAAATTTCAGATGTGCTCACTTCAGGAAACCTACCTTTCACTAAATTCTGACACCTGCAGTATTTTTTACCGTTAAGAAGCTGAACAAAGAAAAAAAAGAAAATTAATGATAAACTGCATGTGAACTAATTCATGTGCTAAACCTGCCCGTCAGTTAGAAGCAGGAAAGTTTTTTTAAATATTAAAAGAAGCATGGCTTTGGGTTATGGAGAGAAAAGTAGTAGCCTACAATATATGAAATGAAGGACAGGTAAATCTTCCAAGTTTTATGGAAGTCACAGCCAGAGCTGCATTGGCTTTAAATGTCAAATACAGGCACAGGTGAATTGGTAATTATATACTTTAACTGCAAGCAAAGAAAAGACAAATAAGTTAGAACATTTAATCTGCATATTGTTGATAATAATGTATTAAGATGAACTGTAGAACACTGAAGCTGAACATTGCCTATTGCTCAAATGCTTACCCAAAACCAGACAACCATTTAGTAAGTGGTATGTGTGAAAAGCCAAAATGTGATTTAAAAACTTCCATATGCAAATAAAAAGCTCTTTCCTGTTAAGTTTCCCTCCATAGACTTCTATATTAGCATTTTGGTAGCATACTTGTGTGTTGCTTTATTTTTCTTAAATTTGCAACTGTGGTATTTGCAGAGTTGGTGGTACTACCCAGGTTCATTAATGCAGCATTTGTGTTCTGCAGCTGTTGATGTAAATACTGGGTTTCAAGGTGGCATTATGAATATTTCACGTGCTTTTGAAATAGTTGTGAGGCATTTTTCCTCAGTAAGGAGACTTTTATGATTAGCATGCTGCTTATCTAAAATGATTGGTTAAAAAATATTTCAGTTGTATTTTCCTTCATTTGTCAAGCTTTCTTCTATTGCAATATTCTTTAATTATAAGATTTTGGAAATTATGACATGATGTCATCTTAATCTTAGTTATTTTACTGTTATACCCTCTGAGTTAGGAACCCGTGAAGACAAACTGAAAGCTCTTCCTCCTCCAGAGTAGTGCTATGTGCATAGCTCACACTGATGGAGACAATTGCTGATGTTATAACAGCTTTAGCCATCTCTTATTTGAAACAATGTGCAATTCAAACATTTAATATTTGTTTTATTTTTTTAAGAAACTATCAGACAGGTATTCCCTATTTCAAATGTAAAGATATCCATAAAACCTGTACTGATAGATCACAAGCTTTGAAATATAACATGGAAACAGCTTCAAGGTTTTTCATTGACTGGATTTACCCAGGGCATTTGAAATCTCAGCTGAGGAAAGCTGTTTCCCCAATACTGTTCCTGAACTCACATTCAGCTCAGCTGGAGGCTGCACTCTGGTTGCCTGAAGGTAAATCCTGGATTTTGCCCTACAAGTGTAACAGTTGAATTTCAGTCAATATATCTAACTCAGTCTAGAAATTGTCTCTGTTAAATAATTGGTTCTATTTGGGTGTTCATTCTGCATGAGAAGAGTTTTCTGTTTTAATCTGCAAGGCCTCTATTGTCCCCTGTACAAAAAAAAAACCAAACCCGACCCTACTATACTGTGGGTGTGCTGTAGACCCAAAGAGTACATAACCTTTCAAACTGCACTGGACATAGAAGAGACCACTAGTATCAGAGTCAAATATTCAATTGGCAGACACAGATTTCTTTCCTCTAATACTAACACATGCTAACTTAGGGATTAGGTAAAGGAGCACAAACGGAGTTGCCTATTCCTGTCTGGATAGTCACTTGGTCAATGCTCCAGCACTTTACCTTCATTTCAGACAAACAAAGAAAAATGAGTATTGTCATGCCTTAGATGAACTGTGTCATGTATGACTTACAAGGTATGCAAAAAACTCAAGAGTTCAGGATACTAATCAGAGAAAATGCTGTATTGGGGTTACAGTAAGGAAGGGAGGTATTTTTCTTACAGTAAGATATATTTCTCAAACATGAAGTGAACGAGAACCTGAACTAGTTATTGCTGATTCTTGAGAAAGAGACATAATTTCTTTCAGTGGTGTTAAGTAATTTAGGTCTTTGTTGTAGTCTAAAGACATTATGGAAGAAATTTGGACAAAAAGATGCTCATATTGAAATATTAATTTATTAAAGTCCTTAAAAAAAACAGTAATTGCAAATGGTGTTTGCAGTAACGGGATATTTCAATGTTCTTTTAGTAGAAGTTATTTCAAAAGAGTAATCAGAAGGTCATCTTAAGGAAATAGGGAAATAAAATGTAACTTAGAAAGAAACTATTCTACAGGTCTCCGTGCTTGACTCTTCATGCCTCAAATGTCTGTTTTGTTTAATTCCCTTGTAATTCTTCAGGATATGGACAATATTGCTCCACTATTTGAAATTGATTTTTGTTGTGAATCTTCCACTGCTGAAAATACTGAAAATGACTGAAGCTACCCAGAAGAGGCATTCCCATTGATACTTCACTAAACAACGGAAGGGAAGACAAAAGGAAACGGAATGTATTTTCTTGGGGTTTAAAAATGGGTAGGGAAGATTGGGTCCTAGACGTGTCATCTTACCAGTGTTTATTGCCTAAAGAAAAGGAGAAGCATGATATTCCTCTCAGGGTAAAAGTAAGAACATCCCTCTTTGGAAGAAACATTCACATTCTAAAACTTGTCACGTTTTACCTTTCCAAGAGGTGATTGCTGGAGAGTTCAGGAGAAATAAGGAATTTCTGTGTGGTGAGAGAGACACCACTGCAGCATGGATGGAGGGAAAATTTTGACTCCACGTGGTATCTCTCAGTGGTGCAGATCTGGAGGAAAAACATGTCCAGCTGAGCTCTAGCTGCACTTGAGTGGCAGTCCAGTGAGAATTCTCCTGGGTCAGTATGGGGCCTGTGGAAAATGTTAATGTTTCCCATAGCTCATATCCAGCTTTGAGCTAAACTATTCAGGATAGGAGGTGTGAATAATTTCTCCATGATACATCTCCCCCAAGAAAGTTATACTTCAGTTAAAAGGTATATAAATACATCTTGCTGTGTAGGACTAAAAATTTATTTCTTTAAGTGTCTGTTGGGAATATGGTAGTATTTCTGAGATCCTTGAAGTGCCTATTTACATTTAAGTTCAAAAAACCTTTGTAAGACTCAGCAAACAGCCTCCTTTTACAAAATGTTGAAGGGAACTTCTACGAACAAGTGGGAAGGGAGGGCAGCAATGGGAGAAAAATCTTTTCATCTCTACAGAGCACCAGATATTACTACTGCAGTGTAACTTATACAAAATCAATCTTTCCCAATGAGTATATTTTGACTGCCTGTGGCAATGACCTCTGTTCACTGAATTTAATAGTGTGGATCTTGGTTCTAAACCTCGTTCACCACTGGGGAGAGAAATTATTAATGCCAGGTCATTCATTAGACTAATTTAAATATTAACACAATGATCATGCCATCTTACCCAGTTTTTCTCTAAAAAGGAAGTATATGCATTGGCTGTATGACAAACAATGTCAAACATATGCATGTTTGACAAACAGACTATTGTGAAACCTGAAGATGTAGCAAGACTGCACAGTAACTACTTGTTCTCAGTACCCTGCTGCCACCTGGATGAACCATCCCATGGTATCTCTTCTAATTCCTGCGTAGGCACTCCTCTTGCAGAGCCAGCATCCTAAAGAAGTGGACTTTTGCCACATGGAGCTATACTAGGAAGCCTAAATTTTACCCAAGTTCCTTTGCCTAAAAACAGTGGTATTTTTGTAATCAGTGTCCTAAGATAGCCAGTTATTAAGGAGCTATCTGGTAGGAAAAAAAGGGCCAAAACTTTAAGATTAATTTAGGGAATGGTGAAGAAAACTGAAAATATCTGACTTCATAGTATCTATGACGTACTGTTTGCAACCATGCAAATATTACCTGTAGGCAGGGGAGAATCTCTTGAATTTTATTTTGCTTTTTTAAAATAAGAAATGCAAAGGATTTTTTTTTAGGTCATATTCATGGATCAAAACTTTATCCTTACTCTAATTTCATCTAGTCTTGATTTTTCATCTCAACAAGTCTTAAGAAGACTTTCAGACACTCAATTCATATAGAACAAGCCTGACTATTGAGATGAATCTTCAATATATTCTGAAATTCAAACATTTTTTTAAGTATTTGAAATTAGGCAGATGTCCAAAAATTGGCATTTACATTTTGAGGGAAAAATGGTCTCCTGTTCTCCATATCTAGAAATATATTTTTCTTCCCTTCAATTCCTGGAAGTAGTGCTGTTGCTGCAGCATTCCCATAAGAGTTTTTCAGTGTTTCAGGGGTAGTTATGCTCTGTAAAGAGCAGCAGTGAGCAACTTTCCTTTCAGTCAAAGCAGTGGTGGTAGTGTGGCACGCTGGCAGCAGTTACAGCAGATACAGGAAAGTTTCAGTGCAGGGAAAGATCTGCAGATGATTCACTTAAGGATTTGTTTCCCTAGATAATCCTGGCAATCAGCATGTTTGCCTGTCTTCACTTGTTGATTTCCCCAGAAACAGCAGCTAATATTGAAAAATATTTGTGATAAAATGATAGGAAATAAAAAACCAATGCCTTAAATTAATTTTCAATTAAAAACCATATGCCAACCTAAATTGAAAGAGAGTAGGTTTAGATTAGATGTTAGGAAGAAATTCTTTATTGTGAGGGCGGTGAGACACTGGAACAGGTGGCCCAGAGAAGCTGTGGATGCCACATCCCTGGAAGTGCTCAATGCCAGATTGGACGGGGCTTTGAGGAGCCTGATTCAGCGGAATGTGTCCCTGCCCATGGCAGGTTCCTTGGAATTACACGACCTTTAAGGTCCCTTCCAACCCAAACCATTCCCGCATTCTTTGATTCTATGGTATTTTTTTATTTTAGACATTGATTTTGTTTCATTTTTTTGTAGTGTTATAAAGAAGTTAAACATTTTTAGTTACAGAAGAAATCTCATTAGGAATAAAGGACAAAATAGAGTTTATTTTTGCTACTCTTGGTTGAGTGGGGTTTTTCCTACAATAATTTTCTTCTGCAAGTGTACTTTAATATGGCCACCATCTTTCTTGTTGTGGGACAAGGAAGGAAATACGGGTGTCTATTTACAAGTGGTTTAATGTGGTGCATATGTATGACTAAAAGATAAGCTCAGGTGTAGATCCATGGCTAAATTGGTCCTAGCTTAGAAAATAAATGCTATTATGGAAAAGAAGAAAGGTATGGTGGACTGAACCTGGTCAGCAGCCAAAAACTCTCCCCATCTTGACTCACTGCCCTCTCCTGGGGAATGCGGTTTTGTTGGTTTTTTTTTGTTGTTGTTGTTTTGAAGAAATGTCTCTCCTATCTTGTCTGGAGCCATTATTTTCCTAGTTTTAGTCATACATAGGAAAATCTCCCTGGGTAATCAGAGGAGCACGTGACTACTCCTTCATTGTCGTGATTAAGAGGACATCCTTTCCCCCTTACTGAGCTCACCTAGGTAGTGAAGATGATTAGCAAGAGAAACTTGGATAATGTACTAGAATGAAGCTTGATCATGCCAGCACCATAGCAAATGTGTGAAACACACATGCAGATTTTAATTGAGTGTAGTTCTGAAAGACTTAAGTCTGTGCTCTTCTGCCTTGGCCTGAAATACTGCCATAAAAATAGTGTCAGTGAATTTTCTCCCTATAAGGGAAATTTCTTATCCCTAATAGAAGAGTAAATATTCATTTTCACTTAAGGTTTAAAGCAATCTTTGAGAACAAATTTATTAAGTTTTTTCTTTTAAATTTCTGTATTGAAATTCAAATATTTATTTTAACCCAAATTCTAATTTATTTTAAACCACAATTCTAATAAATTACTCTAGGTAATATCTCATGTAGAGAAACACTATCAGCGGTTTCCAGCATTCAGCATTATGGAACTTCTAAAAACTATTTTGATCAAAATTAATTCTTTTCTTTCTCCTGTAACTTGTAAAATACAAAGGTCATGTATTTTTTGTTAAAATATCCATGGTAACAAATAGGTAGATAAAGATTATAATTCTTTAGAAATGCAAAGACATATAAAAGAGATGTGCTTTTAACTATTATTTTAAAAAAATGCCATTTTGGGGTCAAATATGTTTTTGGTAATATATCGTTTTCTGCAAATTTATATATACAAACATAGATAGATAGATAGATAGATAGATAGACAGACAGACAGACACAAGCATTTTCCCCATCTGATAAATTACTTCCCTGCTTGGCACAAAACCCCTGAAGTGGTACAGATGTTACTATATTCCATTTCTATGCTGAATTAGAAAATTAATTAACTTCTTTCCTGAGGCTTCAGTTCAAGAAACATTGGATTTTGTCTTATCAGAATCACAGTCACAAGGACAAGTGACTGTGATTTCCATGCAAATATTTCAATTTCCAAGTCATTGAAGAATTAAGAAGAGGTTTATTTCAGATATAAGGATCTTTCAAAGTTATCAGTGAGAAGCACATTATTGTTTTTGCAAGTGTGGTTTGTGAAACCTCCATGCCCAATTCATATCCTCTATCTTAATAATTCCTATAGGCACAGTACAATCCAACCTATTTAACTTTGTCATCCTTGCAGTATTTGGAGATACGAAATGAAAAAGTCAGACAACTGCCTAAATGAGACAGGAAAGAGATAAAGGCTCAAAAAAGACAGGACACAATCTTAACCTAAATATGGGCAGGGAGGGATTTGCAACTTTTGTAGTTTGATATGATTATTAACGTTGCAACCAATGGTTCTTATTTAACACCCTTAAATGATAGACAGTGCGAAACAATTTTTACAGGTCCTTGAAAGACCTTTGAATAGCCTTATCTTACATATCATGATGAAATAAATACTTAAATGGTACATTTAAGACTATGAAACAAGAGGTTGAGGCAGATACTCTGGAATCTCCTCTGATATGCTGTCCAGTGTGCCTTGTTTTATGAATATATGGTTATAAGAAATTATTTGTTAATGATGCTGTTAGTGTCATATTTTCTTGAATAACTGCATATATTTTAAGAGAAAGGCCATATTAAGCCAGAGGTGTTTTAACTGGAATGATATGGAGTAGTTCAAGCATGATGGCTATAGAGACAATGGATTACAGAAAATACCAAATATCAACTGGTTTGCATACAAAGTTTCGGACATGTCTATCTTTTTCTCTGTAGTCTTTTTTCATTCAGGATTGCAATGAATCTGCAGCTTGCTCTTGGATGGCATGCAGAGATAGCAAATTCATTCCAACAACTCTCAAGCCATATTGGAGTAGCCACACAGAACGTAAAAGCAGTGTGCCTCTTAGAGCTTTGTTTTTGATTGCTAATGGATTAAATATTTAATAAACAATTTATAGTGGTTTGCATGTCCTTGGCACAGCACTTTTGATACAGGAACAGCATCATGTATGTGTACATCTCAAATGTGTGTCACAGAGGTTGTGGCTGTACCAATGGAAAAAATGTCAGAGAATTAATAGCTCTGCTAGTGAAGTTACTTGACCGCACAACTTCTGATTGAAAGTGCCAAAGCCCAGAAAATAATCAAATGAATTTTTAACTTGCCAACTGTAAAATTTATTCTTTTATCCTCTGGAGTATTTGCTGCCATGTACTCTATTTTTGGGAGTGATGTAAAATCCTGAGGGAAATATAAACAGCAGATACTATATACCACAGATACCATGGATGTAATAAAATGGAATACAGTATGCCCATTTTTAAGCACTTGATATAATTTAATTCCTTATGACAGAAGCTGTGTATCAGTCTTGAAGACACAAATGGTACATCCACAGAGTATATATCTGTAGTTCAGCACATAAGAATTACTCTAGTTTGCTTCAAAAACTACTTTACTCCTGTTTTCTATTTGACAGTAATGAGAATGAAAGGACTAAATATCTCTTTCTGATCTTGATTTCTCTACTAAGATTGCAAAGGGATAATTTTCTAGTACTGATTTTAATGATCTTCATCCTAACAACATCTGCCCATTAGAAAATAGGATAAATGTTGGACAAACTAACAGTTGTCAATAGTAATGATTTGTAATCTGTATTTAATGATGAATCTGGTGGTAAGCTAGTGGTAGAAAGCTATACACCCTTTTACAAACCTCCTAGGCCATCTATTTATTTTAGTGCATAACTTGTTTGTATGCACAGTGAAAACATCTGATATGAAGTATGACTAGCTCACAGCTAACTTATTTTACATATGTTTATCTCGCAAGCAAAAAAATTACAGTAATACTGCATGGGGAAAGTGAGAGTATATATATATATATACTTTCCAGAACTGTACTAATGAGAATTATCTGGCTGAACTATGTAGCGGTGGAAATTTGGAGAATAATTTATGCCCTATTCAGAGGCTGCAATTTCTTCCTTAATAATATCTTTGCAATTATGTTGCCTACAAGGTAACCCAAAATTTAAATAAACAAAAAACTCCTTCTGTCTCTGAGTTAGTTATAACCCATATAATATGTAGTCTATTCACACTATTGCTTGCCAACTAACGACGAGGCTGTAAGCAGACTTTGGTTTTAGAAGGTCAGTTTTTATGCTTGCATAAACCCTGACAAGCTACATTTCTTACGTCTGTTTTAATATGAATGGATGAGCCATTTACTGGTCTCTTTCCCAGTGGTGAATGCCCACTTCCTAAGCTCTGAACAGGGCTGTTGTGATCAATGTTCTCTTGTTACCCAATTTTTCCAAAAAAAATTATAGGTAATATTACCTAATTACCTAACATTACCTAAAATTACCCAAAAAGAATCTATCTGTTCCATGTATATCCCCCCAGAAAATCTCCACAAAATTTTAATTGCCTTTCCTGTCCTTGAAACTATTTGCCCATTTTATTTGCCGCCAAGATAACGAGGCTGACTAGCTTGTGTCCAAGTATTGTAATGGATAATTTTATATAAACAGCAAAGATTCCCATTGCATGTCTCACAAACCAATGTTTTTTGATACTGTAAATCTGTAAAGCTTCCAGAGAATTTTTGGAAACATATATACTCTATCATGAATGAAGTGAAGTTTGGTGTCTTCCTTTTAACTTTGTACCGGGAATCAGTATTATGGAAGATAACTGAATCCAACTGTAAGAAGAAAAATCTAATCAATTATTAGTAGACCTACCTGAGACCATTTATGGTGATTTAAAAAAATTCAGAAGATATATGGAACTGGATAACCTTTTATTTTAGCTGCCTGTCTTCCCATTAATATGCTGATTGTTAGGAATCTTCAGCTTTACCAGAGTGAATGGTCCTGAAATAAAAATCTTGAAATATAGGTTTGCCAGTTCTGGAATATAAACTACAGGGGGAAGTAGTAATGAAAGCTTACATAAATTACTTAAAGACCTATTTTACAACCTGGACAAAAGCTAACTTTCTCCTGAAACAAACTGATTTGTCAATATGAATGCAAATCAAAAAGGAAGCAAAGAGCTTAACTGTGTGTTGTTGACTGAAACTATACTAAGTTGAGAAAAGTCTAATTATCCCTAATCGCTACTGCTTTCAGTATTAAGCTATAGGAGAGACTGAGCATGGAGAGACTGATAAACAGAGATGACTCTTGAATTATGTGCCATTCTTTCCTTTCCCCAAACTAACTTCCTCCACTTACTGCTTAGTTCATTGTAACTTCTCTAGCAGGCTTGCTGTGTTACACAGGGAATCAAGCAACTCCCATAGTTAAGAAAACACATCTACAATTGGTCACCCTGTGAGAGATCTTATCAGGTGAGTATAAAATTCACCTGCTGGCCTCTGAATATCTGTGGATTTATGTTTTTTCTCCTAGTGAAATGTGACAGGGTGGAGTCTTTTTAATAAGACCTTTCATCATTCAGTGGACCAAGAATAAAATAAGGCTTAAGCCAGCTGCTTTTTCTGCACACTTTGTTTATCTTGTTTATTTGTTGAATATATTTGGTCAATAATTATTTGAATAAACATAAATATGTCTGTATTTATGTGTTCTGCAGACAAATTTGGGGATTGCCATTAAGCCTAATACGTGATCTCCCTTGAGCTGATGTGGGTTTATAATTTAGTGACAAGGCTAAGGTACAGGTATCAGGAAGTTCTGTAGTCAGAGGAGTTTCAGACACCAACATACTCAAGAAATGCCCTTACACAGTATGAAAGGTCTCATGCTTAAAGACTTAGAGGATAATTTGGTAAAAAAAGAGTGGCAGTATAGGACTATAACCTTCCCCTTTAAAAAATAAGCAAAACTGTGTATTTTGACATGGCTAATTTTTTTGTTTGTTTGTTTTCAATAAAAAGGAGAAGATCCTAGAAGTTTCATGAAGTCTTATTCCAGGTGGTTTTGAATCACAATGTCAGTGTAGTTTTAGCTAGGGAAAAATAACCATTTCTGACATTTGAGGAAAAATTGTGATAATTGCCTTCTTTTCATGGTGAGTTTGATGGATGAAAGATTCAAGAAACACTTATCTCCTTATGAAATTTACACTAATAATGCTGAGTCTGGTAGTGTTATGATAACACTCCAAATTCATGTAGTTCGCATTAGGTGAGGGAAAAGGTTAAGATTGATTATCTTAGCTTGAAGGTGACATCTCACCTGTATCTCATGTGTTTTGTTTCATGAAGTAGCTATTTTTGTTGTTTTTATTTTTTTTTGTCTGTAGAAAATCCAGCAAAATGCAATTCTGATTATTAGTCCTTGAGTTCCCATTTTGATGATAAATAAGAAGAAAATACATAAAAATTCATCATTCACCAGTCCTCCAAGCCTATCAAACTTGAATTTTTGCTGGCTCTGAGAGGCACGTCTCTCAGAGAGAGATGCTGATCACAGCCTGCTGCAGTCCAGGAGAGCTCAAAGGGTCTCACTTCGGACAGCTGTTTATAGGGCCACAAGAGAGTGGGCTTTAATCATAATAATTTTTCATCCAGGACCAATAAGGGGCAGTAACTTTCTTTGAAAGTTTGATAACAAAAATGTTATTCCACTTGGGTTGTTATTCAGACAAGAAAAATAAATTTTCAAGGCTATTTGTTAAAAAATATGAGCTTGTTCCTAGTTCCTAGGAACAGACAGTGTTTCTGATAATCTCAAGAAGAGCTTAACCCAGGCACCGTTTGTCAAGGCTGAGGCCTAACGAGAATTTCTCAGTTCATAGTACATCCCAAGGAACTGGGAGGGGGGGGGATGCACTATCACAGTAATGAAACATAGGAAGTGGGTATGAACTGTGATGTTAATATTAAATTTCTTTTACCACATTGTTAAAAATTCTCTCAAAATCCCATGAAGATTAAGCAAGAAGCTCAATCTTATGGTAAAACACTTAGTTAGTGGCTTTGGCAACTTAACTTTTCATATATGGATAGCTAAAATTTAACAAATTGTTTATTCTTCTGAGTAAATCTGTTTATCAGGGGATTGTAAGATGTCTTTTATAGCTCTTTTTCTCCTGACTCTGAAAAGAATGAAAGCATCAAACAACTGCCAGAAGCAAGAAATTTGAAAGACAACCTTCACAAATCTGACTCATTAAGTTGAAACCTTTGCATCTGCATTCACTTTGTTAGCTTGCAGAAATGTTTAATCAAGAATTAGAAAGACTGATGATAACTTGTGTTTTTTGTTTAGGTTGCTTTTTGTGGAGACATAATTCCAAATGAGTTGCATTTCTCACGTCAGTCATAATGAGCCTATAAACCACTTGCCATCTTTCTAAAGTGCAGATGCCAAGTGTGATTGTGACATGGCAATATCTAGGAATGTCTGTAAACATATAAAAGTCCCAATCTGTGCATTTGTGGAAAGATGATCATTGGCCATGCTCAAGGAAACAAGGTTCTTAATAGAGAATGAATTCTACTTCTCTTTTTAATATTATTATTATTATTATTATTATTATTAT
>JAWWES010000081.1:53533293-53567535 GCA_035583135.1 Lophotriccus pileatus
GGTCTCTTCTCCCAGGCAACCAGCAGTAAGACAAGAGGGCACAGGCTTAAGCTCTGCCAGGGGAGGTTTAGGTTGGATATTAGGAAGAAATTCTTTACAGAGAGAGTAATCAGGGATTGGAATGGGCTGCCCAGGGAGGTGGTGGATTCTCCATCCCTGGAGGTATTTAAGAAGTGACTGGATGTGGCACTTAGTGCCATAGTCTAGTATGATTGGTAGTGGAGCAAGGGTTGGACTTGATGATCTCAGAGGTCCTTTCCAACCCATCTGATTCTATGATTCCATGATTTTGTCAACTTAAGTCTATGTAGGCATTGTTTCCTGACAAAAAACTCCAGTACTGTGTCACTGGAGTAACTTTGCTATCTTATTTTGAATTATTTTTAGGGGTGAGAGGAAAATGAATTTTTTCAGAAGTACTAATGTTTCATCTTATTAGGAGCTATAAGAAACACTGTAATCTGTCTGCCAGATTGCAGCAGTTACAAATAACTGCTTAAACAGATTAAAACTAATAGAGACACAGATGCTTTCGGGCATATATGATTGCTTTGGAAACCTCTGATTACTTTTTAAAAATCGTAAAATATAAACAGTTGCTTAGAACTGCCCTCATTGTTTGGAAGTGCTGCAAGTAGGAGTATTTCCAATACAATACTCCATGTGAAATAACAATATAGATATTTTAAGCTAAATTTGTTGTTCTATGGTCACACATAAATACAGTCATGAAATACACTGAGATCTTGAACAGTGTTTGAAATGAATAATTTCTGTAAACTCCTCTATCTTTTAAGAATAGGACATCCACCTGATGATAAACTGTAACTTCTGAAACTTTAAACAGATTTATATTTTGAGGGAAAACTTTAGGTGTAGACCTTGTTTTCAGGCCTGATTGTGTTGAAACACGGAGAAGACATCATCTGATGCCAGACAGCCCCTCAGGATTCATAGCTCCAATGCCAACTGGATGTTTCTATACTCCCATTGAGTTATGATGATAAAGGGGTAAAGGAGATCTGATCTTTGTGAAAATGCTGAGCTCTTATGCTGTGTTTAGAACCAGCTTCACAGCAGCATAAAAAGTGTGAATTCTGATAAAATGGGAGGCTCTTCAATGCCTCTGTGATTTCAAGAATGAAAAGGCAGGACAAAAATATGAAAATTAGAACTGTTATGCTTGTCCATAATTCAGAAACACACAGTTTGAGCACTTTGGAATAACAACTCATCTGGAACCAGTAACATGTGTTTCCTCCTGATGGTGAATTTCTGTGTGCAGAAGAGACTGCTTCTCCAAATGTACAAATCAGTGAAGAAGTGCAGTGTGTTAAGTTGGTTCTTATAAAAGAAAAGCCTTATTTGAATGTACCTGTAAAGCAGGAAAAAAACAGTCCTGCTGCCCTCACTCAGGAAACCTAAGGCTGCAGTGTGTATTACTGAAGTTTACATTGAGCACCAGGTATGGAGTTTTAGAAATGCATGTTCGGGTATTATGTAAAATATCGAGCACATTTGTAGGCATGAGAAAATCTAATTTGCTTATTCTAATGTTATAAACAACCGCAGCTGTTTGGCTTCATTAATATATTGCCAGTAGAAAATAGGTCAATATATATTTGCTCTTTGTTCTCTGAGCCAGCTGTCAGACTAATGGATGTTCATACGTCGTGGTGGGTGTTCATCACAGGTTTAATTTCCCAATAACTTACTGGCGAAACAAGTTCAGATGAACTTGTGGTGGTGAAATACTATCATTTGCTTCAATACAGAAATTGGTGGACTATATGTCTCTGATGTGGACAATTGCAAATTTTACTCAAGTCTGTGAGGTAAGCTGCTTTTCAGTCAGGTCTAAAATGAACCTACATTGTCATGAGAATGATGTGACTAGACAACGTGATTTCTGGCAGGACAGAAATTTAGTTCAAATATCTTGTCATCTTACTGTTCCAACACTGCTGGCTTATGACTCAAGTTTGCAATCAGATTTTCTTTTTTCCTGTTATACTTTGTTTTCAATGATTGTGGCATTTCACAAAGAATGTATTTGGGAATTTCACAAAGAATGTATCTGGGAATCTGTGTTTGGAATTTGTCACTAACTCCTCTCTTTGAACAACTAAGCTGCTGAATTTAGCCCAGGGGTTTAATGGCAGCTGTTTCCCTGTACACATCCTCATTGCATGATCTCTCATATACCTCCCTCGCTGCAAATATTATATATGTGATAGTGTTTTTGTGAGAACATTCTGAGGGGTTTAAAAGTAAGGGGAAAAAGATATTTTCTATAGGTAATATTGATCACATATGTGTTAAGTGTGTGAAGTACATTACTTTAGGCATAAGAAATGATTAAACAAATGCTTAACTAGGATTCCATAAATACATACATGAACATTAGAATGTTTTCATCGTCATTACGAAAACTTGAAGCATGATTATGTAAGCAGTTAAAAATTAAGGACAGTAACAATTGTTCATTTTCAAAATTTGCTCTTTTTGAGCACCGGAAGGCTTAATGAGAATTATTTGAATAGCTAAAGACTGGGTTTTTTGGTCATACAAGCTATTAAAAGTAGGTCAGCTGCTATTATACAAACTATTTTAAAATTACTTCAAAAATCATTAGGTAGAATATAATATTTATTCCGTACTGTAGCTTGAAAGTAGAAGTTTTAATATCTGTGTAATAATGCATAGTTCTTTTCTCATTCCAAAGCCGTATATGCAGCAGCATAAAATTTGAAGCATGTAGAAAAAAAAAAATACACACACATAACATAAAAATGTGAAGCCTAACTTTTTCTCAGTTTCTTTCACAGCTCAAGGGAAAATTCTTTGTGAAAACATTTCAAGTTCTCAGTTTTTCATTAGTGAATTATCCACTAATATATAGATGCATTTTATTTATATGCTTTTTAATCACTGTAAGATATATCAAGGGCTCGTGTTAATGCACGATAACACACACCACATATTGAAAGCACAGGGCTTCACCTTCCTTCTGACAACACTCACAAAGCATATGTTATCTCACACTAACACTTGCCTTGTTGTCTCTCACTGCTAAACTGAATCGCACAATCAATTGCACACCACATGCGACAGCCCCTTGGGCTCCAGCCAGTCTTTTTTTTTGACAATTGGCTCTGGCTGAGAGGAAGCAGGATATTAATAACCCAATATCATAATAAAGGAATTATTTAGAAATGAAATAGAATTGTGAGCAACTTCTATTTAATTCATATATGCAATTTTAAGATTATGATCAAAACAAACCAATGAAATTGTAAAATATGAAGCTATGGCTATGGATTCATCTTTAATATGCCCTGTGTGCAGACAGGGCAGAGAGAATAGAAATGTCACATTGCTGTCTTCTGGTATGGCTGAGACGCCCTGGCACAGCAGGGCGAGATCTCCAGGCTGCAGATACAGTTTTGATTTCTGTGAGGCTTCAGGCATACAGCTATCTGCCTTCGAGCCAGCCTGCAGGCTTGATTTGGAGTCCTCCATGCTCCCCTCTCAAGTGTGATCACGGTGAAGATGTCCTACTTCTTTTAGGTGAAAATATTGGAAGAACAGCAGAGAAATTGAAGAGGATGAGAATAGCTGGCTGCAAGGGACTTAGGCACTTAACAGCTCTGAGGGAGGGACAAGTCAGATGGCTAGAAGATTCTATTAAACAAACCCCTTGGCATACGTAATTGAGCAAAATGTATGATTCATTCAAAAAGATTTTGTTCATACATGTATTATTTTCATAAATGTTTTTTAAGAACTGAAGAAGTACTCCAAGCCCCAAAAGAAGAAGCTTGTTCTATCTTTTAGAGATTAAATGGGACGTGTCTTGTAGCACTTTTCTTTTTAAACAATATTTCAGAATTGCAGTTTTGAATTAGAAATAAACAAAAGTGGAAAGCTTATGCAACATTAATACTGACTCCTGCAACCAGTGACTTAAAACCTTAGAGGTATTCTAAACTTAGCTAAAGGTATTATAAGCTTTGAGAAGAGTGCATGATAAACACTGGGAACCTTTTTCTGCAATCCTGAAATACCTAGTGCCAGACCAATATTGCAATGGTCAAAACAAACAAACAAACAAAAATCGGCTAGAATCACATATGCAACTGATAGCTTAGTTTCAATATCCTGTCTGAAATATGCAAAGATAAGTAATGATAATTAATTTAATAATAAATAATTTTCCTGAAGTCTCAATTTCACAAATCCTGTAGTATAAGAAAGATTTTATCTATGTGCATAATTGTCATGAAGTCAAAACAAGTTAACTTTTGTAGGAGCAGAGTCATAAGATTTTTTGGGAGAGAGACTGGTTTTATCCTTTTCTTTAGCCTAGAAATAGAAATACTTTCCCCAAAGTTTATTTTGTGCTACACACCTGGGAAGTGGTTAGAGTTCTTAAATAGCAGTCCATTGCACCATAGCAGCAGGGTTTCTGGTCCGTATGGAAGGGGTTCACAAACAAGGCATACAACTCATAGTAGATCCACATGTTTTTAGAGAGCCACCTAGAGCTAACATAGCCGAAATGGTACAGGACACAGTCTCTGGATAACAGAATTACCAAATTAAATCTTGTCACATATTGTCAGATACACAGAACAACCTAAAAAAGAAAGATTGATGTTCAGTCTTGTTCTTATGTTAGACTCTATTAAAAATTAATTTTCTTGGATTTTTGAAATGTGTAATATTGGCACAAAGATTTTATAATTTACCTTAAGAATTGATATATACGATTGGAAATCAAGCTACTGTTAATGACATCTTCAAATTTTTAATTATTTGTTGCTTCATTGTCTGCTCACAGCAATTTTCTGTGTCAGGTTTTTTCCCATGACAATGACTCACCAATTTCCTTCTAAACACAACATCAGGAATGTGTACACTTATGGAATGTTATTGCCATTTTAGTTTACTTTGGTTCAGTTGTAAATATCCAAATAAACATTTCCTGTGAAAACAGATTTCCACCTACAGAATACTAGAGAAGTTTTTCGTCTGTTAGGCCTGAAGCAAATGTATGAACTAAAAAGTCCATATGGAATTTTCCAAACATAGTTTTGCTTTCAGATATGGAAACAAAGCTATCTTCATTATAAGAAGAAAATCAAACAGTATCTATGAGGAAAGGTTGAAAGAGAACAGGGTCTCTGTAAAAAGACCTTCTTGGATTTTTTTTCAAATTTACCAAAATATTATTACCTCTCAATATTGTCTACTCTTCAATAATATCAGTCACTTTCTGTGCAAAAAGGTTGTTTATTACATTGCTATTTTATTTCTGAAGGACTCTCGCATACTTCCTCAGGAAGTATAACTATTACAGACATTGAAATCATGAGGTTTAAATATATTCCCTGGAGATGAGCTCATTTTCACACTTGAAGAACCAGCGTATTTAGGCCAATCTAGCCACCTTCCTGGACAATTAACTTTCTTGTCTAGACTACCTAGGTAACAACATTTATATAAGGAAAAGAAATCTGGAGTCTTAACCACTTTTGCAGCATTAAGCTGACATTAAATGATCAGAACATAATTTAGGGCACAAGTGACCCCTTTTGTAATGATAACCTCCTTTATATAAGCCTTTCAGTGACAAGAAAAACAAATGGACCACTCAGATTGGTGTAATGGGCCTTGTAAAGAAGAAAGTGGGCCCAGAAACGTGGGGCCTCATAGCTCTTTGCTTAGAGATACCTGAACATCCTTCGGGCAGCCAGTTCTGAGACAGAAGAAAGTGAAGGCTTCATTAGAGTTAATTTCATTTCCATTTATTATCTGTCCTAATGGAGATAGCAACCAGTGATAATAGGCTGCTAAATCTTTAAAAATCTGTCATCCTTCCACTGCTACATTGAAAGAAAAGACTACCTTGCAACATTTCTCCACTTTGTCTCCTGGGGTGAAAGAACTATTGTCTATTGCTGAAGTAACAAGTGGAAAAGGCAGAAGAAGCAATGGCAGAGATTGCAAGGGGAAGCCTCTTCATCTTCCAGAGGTTTCTTCTTCCTATTGCCCAGCTGAAAGGAAAGTGGACTTTTGCAGCAGTTCATTTTAACTGATCTCTCTTCCTCACTAGACTAAGCATTCAGCTAAACATCATGACTCTACTAGTTTTTTTGATTTCCTGATCTATTACTTTCAGAAAGGGTAGGATCTATAAATTGATGGACAATTATACCTACCAGATAGCAATCAGATTTTAGAATGAGAAATATTTGTATTGGTAGGGACCTCTGGAGGTCAAGTAGGCCAAACTCCACTCAATGCAGGAACAGCTTCAAAGTTAGATTATTTTGCTCATAGTCGCTTCTCCAATGGAGATTTGAAAATTTTTGAGAATAGAGTTTTCACAATCTCTCTGAGCAACTTGTTCCACTGTTGCACCTCTCATTATCACTATTATTTTCTAATTTTCAAGCAGCAACTTCTGGCTCTTACTGCTAATGCTTTCATTGTTCGTCTGCTTCTGTCTTCTCTGTAACCACTCTTTAGGTAGTCAAAGGCTGCAATTAAATCCTCTCCCTTAGCCTTCTCCAGGCTAAACAAAACCAATTATCTTTGTCACTGTTCAACTACCATATGCTCCAGCCCTTAACCATTTTAGTTATGCTCCACTGTACTCTGCTGTTTGTTGGTGTGCTAGACTTGAAATTGGATAAAGGGTTCCAGCTGCAACCTCATAGATGACAAATAAAGGGAAATAATAACCCTCCATCAAGTTACTTGCTATGCTTTTGCTAGTACAGTTTCGTATGTGGTTAGTCTTTATCACATGCAAGCACGCACTGCTCACCCTCAGCCTAGAACCCTCAGATCCTCTTCTGCCGAGCTGCTACCCGCCTATCCGATCTACATTCTATACCAGGTCATGAGTTTATTCCATCACAGGTGCTAAAGTGCTCATTTGCATTTTCTAGACTTCACGAGGTTTTTGCTAGCACATATTTCCAGTTTATTTGGATCTCTCTGAAAAGCAGACAAAACCCTCCAGTGTATGAACAACTGCTCAGTTTGGTGTTGTCCACAAACTTGCTGAGCTTCTAAGTCTTACACTGTTTGGGTCACGGATGGAGATGTAAAATATTGTTGAGCACTACTGACTCTTGAGGAATTGTATTTATAGCCAAACTTCGATCCGCTGTCTATCACGTCCCCGCTCACTGCATGAGATTGGACTCGAAGACCTTTAAAGGTCCCTTCCAACCCAAACTATTCTATGATTCTATTCTTTGATTATATAACCAGTGCTCTCCCCTATGCACAGAGCCAGTCAGTTTAAGGCGCCTTAACATCATTAACAATTGCATTTTTAACACCGTGGAGGCAAGAATGGAGAGCGTAATTAGTTCCTTGTTTTGGCTAAAAAGAATATGCTACATTGTTGAGATTGTCCCAGAATTCCCCTTTTCAAGTTGCGTTAAAAAATATCAATTATATTAGAGAACTTAAAACTGATCCTTGTACATTTTCTTTGTCACCTGTATAGCTGCACAGAACAAGACTGTGCTTGAAGAAATGGGATTGTCACAAAACCAGTCACACTGTCACACCACGAAAATTTCAGTACAGCTTTAAGGATATTAGAAAAAAAATACATTTCTTTTTTTCAGCAAATTCTTTGATGCTTCATCTGAACAGTACTTGAAACTGTAATTACCATACCCTAAATCTTTTTAATTTATGCTGATATCAGAGATGGAAATGTCAAGAAATATTCTGGAAGGGGCACAGGGAAACAAAGAAGGGATTACAGAGTCATGGCTCTGCAAGGACGTGATGGAGAAAAGTATTTCATTTTGTTAAAAAGAGATGCTACAGGGAGTCTTTCAAGTGTTCCTCCTCCTCAAAGAAAAGTAAAAGCCTATGAATGACATAGAGGACTTTTTTCCTGGCTTAAAAATCCTTTGGACTGCTGTAAGGCTACTGACAATTAAGACCTATTCTCCTTTCCATCATCACCATCTTGAAGTCATTTTGCTTGTTTTTGCCCTCTGCAATCTTTTTTACTTTTATCAGATATTTATGTTAGTATGCTATATAAGAAGTGCTTGGACTTGTGAAAAATATGTCTAATTGTTTAATGGTGCAAAAACCATCCTGCATTTCTAAAATGCTATGAAAATGCCATTCTTAGTCTTCCAGCTATGCAGTGAATCTCATTTAAGGACAAAATCTATTTATTTGTGTCGTTATTTTAATGTTGTGCATATACACACTAATGAACATTCTGAGTCAGTAGCTCCATAGTTCATGAGAGCATCCTCGAGAGGTTACACTGTGATGACCTATTATGTGGATTAATTGCATTGTTCATAGTTACACTTTGTCAATCTATCCTTCTTTATCTTGTGCCTCTTTTCCATCCTTCTATCTCTATGGAGCTTATGACAGTTCACTCCATTTGCCAAATTCAGAACCCAAAAATCAGGAAAATTGTTATAAATTTCAGAGCTTTATTCTATAAAATAATTTAATGCCTCTCTTGGCTTCCCTTTTTTTCCAAAGAACTCTTACTCGTTTCATTCCATTTTTATCATTTTACAAGACCCATTCGCTTGATTCCCTGGTGAGAAGCTAACAGGCTAAAACTCCTCCAGCATGCTGTGGTTGCAAGTTACTTAATGAAGTTCTCAAGCCTTCCAGAAATCAGCATTCTAATAGGATTTTGAGTTGGCTGGCTTTCTCTTCTCCTCTCCCTTGAAGCAGGGATACAAAGATGTCTGCTGGAGTAGAATTGAAGCACATGATGACAGCAGCTGTTGGCAAGAAGGAGCATTAAAATCCTTAAACATTCAGCTACTTTTCCAAAATTTAAACAGCATTTGAAAGAATATCCCCTCCACTAACAAAAAAAAAAAAAAAAAAAAAAAAAAAAAAAGATATATTTTCAGTAACAGAGGAACATTAATAGAGATTTTGTGACCAATCATGAGCTTTTTGGCTCAAAACAGAGTAAATGTAAAAAATATAGATGAACATCATAAACTCCCACAGGTCAAGTCCTTCATATTATTTTTTTATCATAACAAACTGAAATAAATTGCTTATAAATTTAATATCTCTTACACATTGCAGGGAGCTTCAGGAAAATATAAATGAAGCTTAAAAATTCAAGACTTAATATTAATGGTCTCCTGAGTTTCTTGGCTTTGGGAACTGTTTATATGTTATGAAACAGAGCTGCTTTGATTAATCTGGAGTTCTGGAGTGAACAAAACAATGCTAACCACATGGTTTTATTACTAATGCACAACCTAATTTCCAAATGAAAGATTATCCATGAAGTAATGTCGTAAGCAGATATGCATTGGATGTTCTGCAAAGGTGTAGTTTGCATTGCAATGACCAAAACAAGGCACATGTATGAAGGAACAGAAGAATACGGTCTTTAAATTTTTAGTTACTGTATTCCCCTTTACTTCAAGGGATTTTGAGTAAGCATCTGTCCTTGAATATAGGAAGGAAAGAAAATTTTGAGTACATTTGTTATCTAAAGCTTCAAGACAATTTGCTGAAGCAGACAAAATTAAATTTTTAGGGTTATTTGTTAAATATTGCATCCCTCAGCAGAACCGTTAATAGCAAGCCATATTTCCTGTATGAGATTTTATTCTAATGGTTTCCTCCAGATTGGTATATCAGATACATCAGTTTGTACCTTACGTGCTCTGTGTGTGTATGTAGCATGCTACCATAGGAGCAAGACTCTTTACAATGGCATGTAGTGACAGGACAAGGGGGAATGACTTCAAACTGAAAGAGAGTGGGTTTAGATTTGATATTAGGAGGTGAGGGTGGTGAGGCACTGGAAGAGACTGCCCAGAGAAGTGGTGGGGGCTGATCCCTGGAAGCGTTTAAGACCAGGTTAGATGGAGCTATGAACTACCTGGTCCAGTGGATGGTGTCCCTGACCACGGCAGGGTGGTTGGAACTGCATAATCTTTAAGGTCGCTTCCAACCCAAACCAGTCTATGACTCTGTGATAGTGAATGCACAATGTTACACAGATGTAATCATTTTCAGTCTCTCTTCAGTGTCATCTTAAATTGGTAATTTTATTTTCAAGTTCAGCACACTGGATCTCGATCCCTGTTGAGTCAGCTGTGTGTGCGCTTTTCTCTTTGGGTGGCACACAGGTGTTTCAGCAAACTACATAACCTTTGTTTTTAGACAATGTAGAGAATTCAAAGATTAAACATTAAATACTTCTTAAGTAATTTTTATGTGTTTTGCCTACTTTCACAGTTGGAGACAGTTTTTGACCTTGAAAGATAATTGCACAATTTCACTTCTATTAATATCCCTCCCCATCCTTCCAATAATTTAATAAGTATAGAAGCCTGATAAATAAAGCGTGTAATGTCAGTGTTATGAAAGTTTAATCATTGGTCATTACAGTAGAACAAAGTAATTTAATAATTGCTCTGTGAAGTACCATTTCTGCATGCTAACTAAGTGCTGTTGGATGGTAGGCATCTGAAGAAATGTGTAGCATCCCTTCAGAGCACAACAGTCACTGTCTGTTCTGCAAATGGCATGCCTCCACAGCAGCTATCTCTACCCCACAGTTTAATGCAGAGGTGCCAGCTCAGACAAGGAAAAACAAGAGGATTGGTTTCCTGGACAGCTGAACTTTGGTTAGCTTTACAAATAACCTGGCAGCAGGTATGTACTATAAGCTTCTGGAGCAGAGCCATTCCTGTGCCCTTGATTTGCGTAATGCTCAGCACAAAGAATATCTTGATTTCGTTCCTGTCCCTGATGTATTGCAAAATGCTGTGATATCCTTCCTCATGATTTGTTCTGTTAGACTGTAGTCAGAGTGGTCTACGCATTCTTTTCATCATTCAGTAGTCTAGTAGGCGTCTGGTTGCTTCCTCCAAAAGCATGTATGGTGCTGCAGATGCAACTCATGGGGGCCTTCATATAATAATTTTTTTGGCTGCCCTTTTCTGAGAAAGTGCAGAGCTAATCAAGAGAAACTGAAGTAGAGATCCTTCTCTAATTCTGAAAAAAGAGATGCAAGAATATCTAATGCAGTTCCAGTTCCAAAATTTTCTGCATCTGATCTGTAAACAAACCTGTTGAACAGATCCTTGTCCTGATGTCCCTGTTGCATTTTACCTATGATTTGAAACCCTAATTTAGTGTATTTTAGGTTTGCATCTGAATCTGATTTTTAGCTCTGCACATATCACAGACCCAGGACCTAAGACCTTAGACATTTAGTTTTGGCTTATATTGAAATGAACTGATTGGTTGCATGTAATGGACTATTAAACATGGTGATTTAAATACATGCATGGGTTATATCCTTATAATTTTTATCCATAAATAAAACTGAGTAAATAAGACCACACTGTAGACACTGGGGAGAAAAAGTGATATACAGGCTAATAAGACTGGAAAGCAAAAACCAGATGCATACTAGACAAAATGAGAAACTCTCTGCACTGTGGTATATCAAAAATGTTCATCATTCTTTTTTTCAGCTGATAGTACTAGATTAATTGTCAGTCTCCTCAAACATTCCCATGTCATAGACTGCCGGTACCTCCTAACTGTATAAAGACCCTTGTTAGAATTTCAGAACAAGCAAATACATTTATGAAGAAAACCCAAAGTTCCTACAGTTGATTTTCATCATGGAGAGATTATATAGCATTCTAGATCTTAAGATGACTTATATTTTTCCCTCTCTCACATCTTACAATGAAGTCTGAACTTAATCTTTGAGAATTTATCAAGAAATACTCCAAACAAAGAAGTAAAAAAAAAAAAGGCAATCACGTAATTAGATTTTCTGTAAAAGAAAAAAAAATAGAATGAAAAGGATGAAGGAATCTCTAGAAAGGAAATCTTTCTCCTTCTAGTCATTTCTTCAAAAGCAACCTTTCCAGTAGAAAGATGTTGAATGAGGTTATTTTTTCAAGAAAAACACATGTTCCACTTTGAAGAGAGGTGAATGACTATTTGCTTGAGTAAAGTCTTTATCAATTAGCTGCCCCTAATGGACATTTGAAAGGCAAGAGTAAAAATGCATGTATTTCAGAGCAGTTAAAACACTGATATCCAGAGAATGATAGCTTGAGCAGTGACAGAGAAATATTTCAAAGAATGCTAAAAATAATATATGGACAACATATTTTTACTGACTATAAAATGGAGTCAGAGGGCTATACTATAATATCCTTACATTAAATATTCTCAGTGAGGATGTTGGAAAAATGTGGCTAAGGAAGAGTTAATAATCTTCTTAACTTTACATCCATTAAATAAGAAGCAACAATTATCTGATATGCTACAAGAGAAAGAAATTTTAAAGACTGAATATCTTCTACTATTAACATTTTGATTTACTTTTACATTTACAATTTACTGGTCCCATCATTAAAATCATTAAAAAAATAATGAATACGGTAAACTCCCAGCAATTCGTTCCTTAAAAATGAAGACCAGGGTAAGAATAAAGAACACATCAACACAGTGACATTTACAAGTCAAAGTAATGAACGGGACTCTCAAATTGGCATTAAAATGTGTCAAATAGTCATCTAAGTATTGTGACTGGCAGGTAAAGGTCCAAGACTTGGGATAAAGACGTCTCTGTGAACAAAACAAAGAAAACCAGGAAATTCTGTGTATATCTGTATAACCAGTAATTTTCTCAGCACAGAATGGTTGCACCTGTAGTGCATTTAAGTTCTTCCATGAAATGATAAAATCAGGACAATTAATTGTTGAACAATAAATTAAACTCTAGGAAAAAGTTTTCAGTGTAACCTTCCCATTATGTGGCATATGATAAATAGAGGAAAACATATTAGAAATATTCTGAATCTGAAAAAAAATTCTGAATTTGAAAAAAAAAAGTAGGGGAAAAAAATATGCATTTCTGACAAGTGCTCAAGTGTGTGGGCTTCAGTGGACCTTCAGTGTGGGCTCTGTATTGTTTTTGTATACCTATATAAGGATGAAAAACTCTTCTTAAACAAGAATTGGAATTGATAGGCTGGTCTTCACCTGGCATGGGCTTAAGGATCAGGTGGTTTCGCAGTGATGTAGAGTTAACAGACGAAAGGTAACAATTCTTTACTGGAGGGCAATAAAGAATTTCTACTAGGTTTCTGTGATTCATCAAACTCGTAGAATCAAAAAGCTGTGTAATTTTCTGACCATGAGGTTTGAGCAGATTTGAACATTGTTAAAAAGACAAGTTTTCTTTGTTCCTGCAAGGATTGTTTAATGACTTAGAGATTACCCACAAGAGTTCTCACTCTACAAAAGTTCAGGTTTCTGATTGCTTAATTTTATTTCTTTAGTGTTTTCTGGAATAAACATTAAGTCAGTATTCCCATGCTGATTCCAGCCTCCATACCAAATGTTTCTCTTCAGTAAAAGTGTGCTTCTCTTTTCCTTAAGTTCTTTTTAAAAAACAGAACTCAAGATAGTTTGCACTGCATTATTTTAAAGTGTTCCTAGCAACTTACCTGTTGTTATACTTCATAAGTAGTGACTTCGTAAGCAATAGAAGAACGAGTGTTTTGGTTTTAAGGGAATCTTTGATTGAATTTTTGTTCTGAACAATTAGTTCTACTGTGAATTGTCCCTATGTATAATGTAATCAAAGACAGTGCAGCAGGTAAGATTATTATTGACCTTTGCTGATTTCTTGGCTTTCGAGTAAAGGTTAATTGCAATTTTCTATGGTATGGATTTTTTTGATGCACAGATCAGTCAGCAGCAGCAGCAATTTTATATTGGGGTAAAGAGACTTTGTGAGAACACTCAGTTTTGTTTTCGGTCACAGCTGGCATCTTTATGGGCCAGTGTGGATGTAGCTTAAACGAGAATGTACGCTACAATAGCCTAAATGGTTAAGACAAACAATGCTGTAAATGTCATTTGGAATTATAACTCTGCAAAAGGAAGAGTACATCCTGAACTCCCTGTGTTTTGCACCTTTATGCCAATCCATATCTCCCCTTCACACACTGTTTATTACTGCAATTACTGGGGGAATACATGAAGAAAATGATGCCGAGACAGAAATTCAGAATGGGAAGTAATGTCAGCTACAGGAAATTAATTGCAGATGCCTTGTTTACTCTTCCTTGCTTCCCTTTTGCATCAGTGCTGCTCATATCCTTTTTAAAATGTGCTTCTAGGTATTCTTGGCAAAATAGATCAGTCATTCAAAAGGGATAGTGCAGTGATGTAAAGTTTAGATCACCGTTGTTTGTTGTTGTTGTTGTTTTTATTTATTGATTTGATTTGATTTGGTTTGTTTTGTTTTCATTTTCCCCAGTTTAAGAAGTGAACTGTATCTCAGGAAAGTTTAGAAGTGAATTCCACTAGTTTGTAATTAGCTCAAAGTATCACTTCTTGCAGCAGGGTTTATTTTTGAGTTTCCTGAAATTTAATTTGACAAGCACTGTTCTGCAGACATTGTTAAATTCCTCAACACGGCTATTTCAAAGCTATTAGAGGCTCTGCTTCTCTTTCATTGTCATCAACACAGCACCTTCAAAAGCTCTACGATAAGTTCAAAACATTTGACAGTTGTTTACACGTTCATATAAATTTGAACTCATGCAAATTTCAAAACAGGATACAAGGCACACAAAGTTGTTCCTATTTTTAAGAAAAATCCTGTCTACCTCTCAAATGATAGTCTCCCTCTCTCTTAGGAGTGGCTCATTAACAAACTGTAACTCCTATGGTCTTGCCCTTTGGGCTGTGAGTCATTCTAGCTCTACTATGCTGTGTTCTTCCCTCCCTTGTGTACAAAATGGGCATGCACTGTTAGTTTTACTGCAAAGTAATTTCTGCTGCCTCGAAAGTCTCTTAAATTCAGCTTTAGGAATTTGAAACATAGCTTTGAAGCATGTTCAGTTTCAAGAGTCCTACAGTCTGTCAGCGCTTCCTGGCTGCAGTCTGGAATGTGCAGTTTTATTATAGCAAGCATTTCTTCATCATGGATTCTTTATATAATATGTGCACAACTTACAGCTAATGGTGTGGAAATGTTTTATTGCCACTTCCTCTTTTAAGTAGATGTGTTTCTAAATTATTTTGCCTAAAGCGTCTGTTATGCCTCCTGTAACTCATTCAGTATTAAATCCCACTCTCATTTAGACTCCAAATGGTATGACGTGTATAAAAGGAATCTCATCTTGCTTAGTGCCTCCTTACCCTACTTTGTCAGACTTTTGGTGAGGAATAACCTTGTGTTTATCCACAGATTTAAACTCCAAACAAGGTAAAATATGTGCAAATAGGAGAATTAATAACACCATAAACTGACAATACAGCATATTGAAATTCAATAACAGACGGGCAAAGAATGGAATGAAAATTGTACTTAATTAACTTATAAACCAGAAAACACTCTTTCTCCTTCAGATGTGATTTTAACATGATGGCAAGCAGAGAATCAGATTGTGCAATTATGCCTCTGGTTGTATCTTAGTAATTGAAAGCCCTTTTGAGTTTCCTTCATCAGTGTATACTTTTCTTGGTCTAACATTTTACTTCTTGCAGGCACTTTTTTCTCTGAAGTCTACCAACCTCCAGACGGTTTTAATTCTTTCCCATCTCACATGTAATCTACTTATTCCGTCTCTAAGAGAAGGCTGACTATAACTCCAAATTAATGTATGGTTTTACTTAGAGATGCAAACATCTCTTTGTTGGGCTCAGTATCATTTCTTGGACTTGAAAGGCTAGTTGTGAACTCCTCATTTCAGCAAAGGACAAATGTCTCCTCTCTTTCTATTGGTTCACTGAAAAGTTCAGAGTGAAGAATGCCTTACCCTGGATGATCTAGTATTTCATATATTGCTTTATATATTAATAGTTTCTACGTACAAATTCTAAATTGGTGAAGCTTATCAGTGGTTCTCAATCTCAATGGGAATGAACCATTTTGACGTTAAATGTGCTAGGAATGATAGTCTTCAGCTTACTTTTCCGATCTGTACTGCAGTAGTATAAGTAAGTCAAATACACAGCCCAGCCCCTTCTAAAGTGTGTTAAACTGCAGCAATCATGTACAAACACATGAGAATGGTCATACCCTGTAAAACTGAAAGGATTGGAAAGAGATCTTTATTTCTTTGTTAAGAACATAATATTCATTTGAAAGTTCAGAAAATCATTCAGGCAGTTGAAGTACTCTTTTCTGACACATCACTTTTCTTTCCACCTGCTCTTTTATTCTTAGTATTTTGAAAAAATCTTCTCTTCCGTTTTGGAAGGACAGGGAAGCTTACCATTCTGCCTGAGATAGCTGAAGTTGGAAGAATAATTTAGTTTGGTCACAAGTCAGATCTATGTTTCTTTCTATGTCCTTTGACTTCTGTTATCAGAAGTCAAAAAAAGATGTGCAAATTTTTATTTTTTGTAGAACTTATTTTGGTCTGCTTCTCTATACCAGATAATAAAAATTCCATTTTTATGAATATGATAGAAAAATGGTACCATTACACAGAGGAACAAAAGAAAATGACCTCAAGTTATTACTTGCAAAGGAAATTATATTGGTGTCAAGTAGTGATGAGTCAGAGACAGATGAGTAAGCAGCTTTTCAATTCATGAAATAGGTGTTTTTTAGTAGAAGAAAGTTAACATTTTTAGCTATGAATAATGCAGAAGATACTTCTGTACTCCTTAACTTGGATCTTCTTTTCAGTGTTTTACAAAACCAGTGTACTTCTATTTGAGATGTGTTATATTTGTAAACTAAAAGCTGGTGTTAATGCCTGAAGAATGACATGCCTTTGCAGCAAGGAGGAGCAAATACTGGTTCAGATTTTCAGAACTGAAAGGGTTAAGGAAATCTAGCCATAAACTATGAACCTACTTTGTTTACTCGACTTATTTTGGATTAAGTTATTCACACCAAGAAGAGCCAAGGTAAGACACACTTTTTTCAATATATCTTTTGCACTGAATGTATCTTCCTACAGAACTCAATTAGTTTTGTTTCACATGTCCCTAAAGTATTTTTGATAATTTGTATTGTACTAAACCAGGCAACACCACCAACTGTACCTTGAGAGCCTGATCCTCAATTGCATATTATACAATAAGATAGAGTACCTTTCAGATTGTGATGAGCAAATTTTGCCTTCACAAGCATACACTGATTTTGATGATTCCTGGAAAGGAAGAAAGAAAAGTTTTTGAAGAGGTAGACAATATGGAAGGAGGAATGTGGAAAAAAAAAAGTTCTGTAAGTACATTGGTATAAAATTGGTATAAAAGATGTCACTTGTAAATGTTGAGTGTTTTACAGAAGATTTGTTGAAATTTGAAAAAAATTGAAATTTGAAAAAAGGTAGAAGATTACAGCTATGAGTTAAATGTTGGGCTAAAATTTTTAATATGCAATATAATCATATTGTGGTATGATTTTATAAATATCCCCATCTAAATCCTGATTCAAGCAGTCTAGAAATTTGAAAATTCAAATCTCTTCACTAAATATCTGGTGTACCGCTTGGTCCTACTGCTTTTCTATCTTTATTTCTGGTTACCTATCACGTTTGTTTAAAACTTGGCTGTAGACTTTGATGAAAATGAACAACACTCAGACAGACAAACATCTATTTTCATTTTAATTAATTGCTTTTAAATCATAGTCTCTCATTCTATATTTTTATTCTTCAATTATTGTTGATATTCTTTGTGTCTTCTTATAGCGTGCAGACCTGTTATGTGATAGGTACAAATTGACTTAGTGGAATTTCAGCTCTGTTGCTCTCTTCAAACTATTTTGACATTTTCAACGCTGTATGAAATTACCAGATCCTTCTCCTTTAACTTAAAATGTTAGAATCAGTTTAAACAATAATCTTCTTACTATTAGCTATATTATGGAAAAGACCACCAATATATTCCAATTAAATCTTTTTTCCTTATTAGAGATAGAGGTGTTTTTATAAACACTGCCAGAGGTTTTTTGTCAGTTCTTTTTGTTGAGATTATTTTCTGTATTAAGAGCATTACACTTACACTTAATTTAGGATTATTGTTTAACAGTGAAAATCTACCTTAGAAGAAATGATAAAATAATAGGATTGATTTCTATGCAGGAATTAAATTTTATTTCTTTATTTTCTGTAAATCAACTTGGCTCTACTGACTCCAATAAAATTATGCTAACCTAAACTAGCTGAAAATATGGTACATTATGCAAATCTCCTTTTAGTGGTAGTCTCTTTTTTTTCATTATTATACACCCCCAGTGTTTCACATTATCTTGTCATCTGCCCTATATGCCTCCTTCTTCACATCCCTTCTCCCTACCCAAATAGAAGTTATCAGCTTCCCTCATCTGATTGTTTTATTCACCTTACACCAAATCAATTATCTTCTGCTGTGTCTCCTATTTAACACTGGATTTATGAGGAGTGCTTTTTACACCACCTCATTTTCTGCCTTCAAATACTTTTCCTAACTTTGCTCCCTATTTTGCTCAGTAACAGTCGTGTGGTGTTACAGCTGCTCAGCACTGCTGTGCTGACCTATTTGCTTGTTCTCTGGTTTGACAGTGTTTACTGGTTCTCTCTTGCTAAGATCGCAGTGTGTAGGGTCGTGAAACAGAGAAGATGTAACAATTTCTTCATTTTGAGTTTGTAGAGGAAGTAGCATACGAGAGATATTTATGAGGGAATATAAATTAATGTGAGCTTGCTCAGTGTGGTAAATTCACAGTTCATGACCAAAGAACATCGTACAAAATGTATTTTATGTAGAAATCATGTAGAGAGTTGTATGCTGATTTTCTTTATTTTTTCTTCCCTTTTTTTTTTTTTTTTTTTATTTTTTTGGTGGGGGGGGGGGGGGTGGGAGGGTGGGTTGTTTTAATGGGTTTAAAAATTTCCCAAAAATAATTGTCAAAAATTTTCTTATATGTACTCCTCTACTTAAAAGGGTATATCTGTAGGTCGGTAAATTCACTATCTTCCAGTCAGAACTCTGGCATGCGCTCATGTTTATGTTTGAATTTCCCCCAAGTGTGAGGTAAAAGGAAAAGGAAAAAAGGAAGAGTTAATTAGATAGGAACCTGTACAAATATCCTTCTAGGCCTTGGAAACATGTTCAACTTTATTTCTATTTAGTACTTCCAGTGTAGCTATGCGGAAGACCAAAGAGCATAATTCCATTCATTTTCTATTTGATACTTCTCCATGTCTTCATAGGCCCAAAAGGCTCTTCTTACATTTGGATTTGTTAGGGTTTTCCCCCTCTCTGCATAGATATGCAATGTTCCTCTTTGAGGCAATACTTTCACCCACTATGATTTCTTTCTCAGCTGCTGCAAGTGATTTTCTAAATAATTAGTTTCAGCTTTATATTCTGAAGACTCCATTGACTTCAAAAAATTCGCAATTCAATCTACACTAGCAGCATCATGGAGAAATATATCCATTTTTTAAAAATACTTCAGTGACAAAATCTTTGTTTATATCAACTTCCCTATAAATCAGAGTAATTTTGAATTGCAATCATTTTGTTGGGAAAATTAAAACTTAATCAATGGGGTTTTTTAGCTATTGGAAATTTAAATGTCAGAAAGCATGCTTATTGGATGCCTTTAAACTCTTCAGAACAAATTCTTCATGCCTACTTTTCACTATATAAACAGAAGGAGGTGGTGAAAGTATACCATATAGTTTGTACAAAGGAAATCAAAACCAACTTTTTCATTCCTTCTGAAGGTTTTTTTTTATTATTATTATTATTAATTAGGGTCTCAAATTAAAAAATGTTATTTCTAAAGCTTCATCAAAGGTCCTTACAGCATAATGCAATTTAAGTTTCAGTTGATTAGGCAATTATTAATAAATGAGATTTTTTTTCAGTGTTAACAATGCACTCAGTTAAACTGGTCTGTGGAACTAATATGATAAAAGGAATACTGTGGGAAAGTTGTCACATGTATTATGCAAACTTAGAAAATACTCAGAATTTAGAACTTTCAGCATTCTGTTCTCCCCTTGGCATGTATTGATTTTTGGATAGGGAAAACCAGATAAGATGTAAATTATTGCCCATTTTTTTCCTCTTTAAGTCAATTATTCACTATAAGCCATGGCTAGGAGATATTTGCATGTTTAATTCAAGGTTAGTTGTGGAAAAAAAATCTGTGCTTTGTACTTTTCAAACATTTTCATTAAACCATTGGCATTTATGAATATGAAACAAGTAATAAATGCATTTTTTTGTTCAAGAGATTACTGATGGATGAAAATACTCTAAATCAGAACAGATTTACAGTTTCCTTAAAGTCTTTTAAAACTTTCAATATTTAACCTAGAACAATGCTTTTCTAGCTTGAAAGTAGACATTGCAGTAAATAGTAAGCCCCTTTTTATTCATGGTGCTATAATTTTTACTAGAGACTAATATGTTTGTAGAGTATACAACCTAAAATAAATGACAGAATATGCAGACCATATGCTTATCCTCTTTGATATGTTTTACAAGATGTACATTTATTTGAAAACATTCTAACGCTTTAACACCAGTGTTGCTTGCTGAGAGGGGCATATCTGACTGGGAAGTTTGGAAAGAAAGAATGTTTATTAATATCTATATTTGATAGGTTAGAGATATTGTGTAATCAGGTTTTACTAATGAAGCATCAAATACTTTCCTGACAAAGAAATTTTAAAACTTCACTGAATAACGTCTTATAACTTATTGTTCATGCTGCCCTGGTGACTTCAGTAATTTTTCCCCACATACCGTAAGCAAAATGAAGACAATGGGGCCATTTAGGTGAAGAACATATTTAAAGATTTTGCCAGGTTTCGTCTTATTAAATTAATTTTTCTCTTATGCCAAATTATAACTACAGCTGCATTTTCCTGATACATATTACTTTTTGAGGAACTTGTATTTTTCAATAAAAAAGACATTCATTGGAAAAACCTCAGAGCAACTATTTTGTTCATATGAGATACAAGTTCCTCTCATACTGACAGCAAATTGAGAGATCATTTCTTGGGGATGGATACACAGAGGAAAATGAAGAATCTAGGAACACTAATATTTTGCTTTTGATTATGTCATCAAAAACATGGAATGCACTGCTTATTGTTTATGATAAATCACATTCTTTTTCTTACCACAGGTTATAAAAATTTAATTACCTAAATATTTTTTCATTGATTTAATAAGTTTCCGTATTGTCAAAAGGTTCAGCAGTATATTTTCTAGCCCATTTCATAGTTCAATTTTGGATGGGTCTAGTGGCAGGATTTCATTTCTCTTTTCAACTGCAAAATTGATCCTGTGATCTCAAATGTTTCTAAATGATCACTTAAAATGCATTTTGTTTCTTTACAACTTTTTAAATGCAGTTTGAATAGTATTGTTATTCTTTTATTGTGCAAGGAGAGGCCACATATTCTACCAAAAGGAACTAGCAATTTATAGCAAGATGTGTTCAGGCATGAAAACATGAAAAGATGGGGTATACTGCTAGGACACGTTGCAATCTGCACTCACAGTTAAGGTGAAGGGAGAGGGAAAGGAATTTTGCAAGATTAATATATATCTCCTGCAGTTGCTTCAACTGGACAGAACTGCACTATGTAATGCCATGGACCCCTCAAAGATGACACAGCAAAAACACGAAACAACATAAATAGCAAAATGAAAAATTTCTTTATTATTAATTTCAGCAGTATGGTGTTAATAATATATAACTATTTTAAGTTATTATTTTCTATGTATGTATTAATTTATTAGTATTTTAATGCTTCCTATGTGACTTTTTAGAATTCCCTCTATAATTGTTCTCACCTGAACACTGCAAAAGTTGTTAAAAGACTGCATGGTAGAAGGAGGGACAAAGTGAGAATAGGTCAATAGGGGTGTTCAGAACCATTTTAATCCTAATTCAAATGAACTTCAAATGCTAAGAAACCTCTTTTCTTCAAGGCAAGTAAGATTAGAGTTCACATGAAAGTTTTACTTCTTGGGTTGAAATGAGAAGCACAGAATAAATCATGTTGACTTGATTTCATTAGTTTATAATCAAAATTATTTGAATTTGACACCAGGAAAGAGCCCTCTTTTCTTTACTTTCCTCTACAATTAGTCTTCTGATTAGTATCTCCAATATTGCCACATGTTTATATGGACCTTACAAGTCAGAAAGGGATCTGATAGCAGGAAAAGTGGAAATTCTGGATGTGATACTTTATGGATACAGGTATAGAATGGCTCCTATTCTATCCTTTAAGGTGATCAGTGACTCTCATTGGTGTGATTACACTAGGATGTGCCTCCTGTTGCTGTTAGGAATCCTATCAGGTTTTAGACTTAACACCTCTAATTTTACACAGGGAGTGCTTCCACTGCATGTCCCAGTAATTCAGTTACAAGCGTATTGGCCATAAATCAGCAGTCACTGCAGACCTAAAACCTTCCCAAAAGGGCAGAAGACATACTGGAGCTAGCCCTACTACTACTTGGAGCAGAACTGAAAAGGAGTTCCAGATCGTAGGTTTTCAAATTGAGTATAGTCTTATTACCTCTACTTTAAAGGCCAGTGCAGCACAAATTGAAGACGGAGGTTTCATTTGCTACAACCTGCTAGGGCTCCAGGATTGTGTGTCCACACTGTATCTGTATCGACTCCCAAATTCACACAGGTGCCAATCGCGCACGCGTGCCAGGCACGAGAAGAGAAGAAACTGGTGAAGTAGCCCGCATCCATGTTTCTAGGGCAGTGTTTTAAATTGTACCTTGGCATGTGACTTCAACCTCTGATCCATTAAATATTCAGACATTTTTTAATACAGCAGTGTAGACCTTACATGGATACTGCAAGACAAGTCTTGATCAAAAATAAGCCTTTATCACTAGTACACTCAAATCACTATTACATTCTACATATCTTTACCGAGTTTGACCACAGTACATTTTATCTTCGTATTTGTTCAAATTTGACTATTTCTGACATGTTTTTTTCAATGCTGGATCACCTTTATTAAAACTGAGAGCAAACAACTGAACAATGCTTCATGCAGGAGTTGATGGAAAAGAAATGGAAAGGAAAGGGAAAGGTCCTCCATGATTAAACCTACAATAGGTTTATACTTGTTATATTGGTTTCACTAGATGATATACTGGCAACATGATGTATGGCAACCCTCTTCCCCACAGCTGTAATTATAGAAAGTACACTCTTTTAATGGCTGCTATAAATTTCAAACCTTTCCAAATTTTCCTCTTTCGGTAGCAGTAGGGCATCCACTGACCCACCAATATCTAGCTATATGAATATTTTTAGCAGGTATGTCCAGAACTGAAACCAGTGAAAACCAAATCCCAGGGTAATAAAAGCCAGTTGATGTGATAACATTAGCCTGAGAAGAATATAAATCTTACGTTAAGGCAATTATTAGAGCTTCTTTGCACACTTCTAAGTTTTTGCTGATTTGAGAGATATCTTTCTGGATGCATTCAGGTAAATCCATCTGCAGATAGAAATGGACTTAGCTGTGTTTCAATAAAGATGATTAATTGCTCTTCTTGGGCTTGTCTTGTTGACGAATGATAGATCACACTCTTCATACTCTTCTCTCGACTGATTGATCTGCCTCTGGTCCATTCTCCAGAAGAGGAAGGAGAGTTTGTGTGACAAGATTCTTTGGTATCATGTCTAAGAAAAACCCTCTTTGTACAGCTTGATAGGTTAGCCTGCAGGTACTATAAGAAAAGTAGCAGTGTGCCTGGAAGATCTGCTCACAACACTAGTTGTCCACTGCTTGCTTAAAGGATTGACTTTTTTTTCTGTCACCAATAATAAAATCATAGTATTCAAAATTATGGTCAATTTGGTTGTGGATATCACCAAGTCTATTACAATGATATCAATATAATAATATCAATACAGAAAGTTTGACAATGTACATCTGTATCACTGTAGACTTACTTCATAAGTGATGGAAATGTTTTGTTATTGTTAGAAGACTGTACAGGCACGCACATGGAACAAGTGTCTTAAAAGTATTTCAGTAGCTCTAGTACAACTAGTGAACTTATGTTAACATCACAAACAGAGTTATGGGATTAATTATTTTTTCTCAAAATATCACAAGTGCAGAAGTTTGAAGTAGCTATCTTCTATCTCTCTCTGATGTTATTTGTACTTAATATGCCTCAAAAATGGTGATATGGATGCAGTTTCATTACATCTTTATCAAAATTTCACTTGCTGAAAACAACCTCAAAAGTATATATTCTATTAGCCCCTTGAGAGATTCCTTGGCACAAGTCTAAGCTTACCTTGCAAATGTTAAAACTAAGTCTGCATGTGCTGTCACCCATCATATATTCAATATTTGCAGGGCAAAAGGAAAGTGCAGCTCCTGAAATACTATATTAGTAAGGGAAATGATCCCTAACTGAACTGTGCATTGTCATATCTACATTGCTACTACTGCTTGAACTTGCTATTTGAAAACTACCTCAGTTAAGTGTGTGATAAAAGAATTTCTGCAACTGTATTGCAGATACATTTAGTACTAGAATTTTCACACAATACTTGTTGTGCCTTTAAATGAGGCTAGGCAAGGAGGATGGTGAGGGGAAGGGGGATGCTTCATAATATTTTAGGTGCAGTGTTTGAACTTCATTGTCTTGAGAAGTTATAGAGCTAGGGTTTCCCGTAAGATATTGCCTTTTAATACAATTGATCTAAATTGCTGTTGGTTGACTAGTAGTGCTAGCAGAAAAGACAATTTATCATGGAGGATGTTGTCTTCCTCTGAGAATGGCAAATATCTGCTTTTCTTGGCAGAAATTAGATGAAAGCAAAACTGAGAGATTTTTTCCTTTGGAGTGAATAATGAAATAATTACTCAATAAATACTGGTTAGTTTGATACAGGTTTTTATTTTGAGAATTGGTTAGTTAGATAAAGTATTTGTAGTAACTCTTAAAAGCGGTGACATTATTAAATCAAAAGCATTTCTTTTTAATATTTAACACTACTTAAAATACACGGTGTCAGATTAAAAGCAAAAAATTCCAGGAGTTATGTCAATGGCTTTGCTTAGATGAGGCTTGCAATTTCCATCCTACTTTTATAATTGTGCCTTATATTACAATGAAAGTACTGAACACTTCAAATCATTACAGTTCTATCTTCATGCAAGCCAGGAAATAACTTGCATTTACTGGGAGGTCTTTAAGGAGTGCTTTAAAACTTCTTGTTTGTGTTATCCTGGAAATATGCTTTTGAAGGTAGTTTTTAGAGTAGGAAGAGAGGTGAGGAGACAGAAATGTTTCATACTGTTTTGACCTCATAGGATCTTAATTTTAGAAGGATTTAAATCAAAGGATTTAATTATTTATGTTGGATGAGTAGCTATACTAACAGAATACTATTGTATAAATTTGATTTGGGCTGGTTTGTATAATGGCATCTTCTTTTTCCAGTTGTAGGCAGTAGCAAAATGACCTTGGATCACTACTGCAGCACATTCAACAGCAGGACTGTAATATGGTTATTTAAAGTCTAATAGCAGTCACTTCAGTAATGTTTTTTTAAATGTTTCAAGTTGTTATGAAAAAAAATCTCTGGTAATTTTGGTACACCTGTTCCTTAACAGTGTCTATACCAGCAAAATGTCTCCTTTCTTAGTGATAAAATCTGAAAAATAATATATGTGAAAAATAGTCTTCTCTTTTAAGACAGGCAAAATAAGAAAACGTAATACTCAATAGGTTAGAAAAGAAGAGCTGAAATTATGAAATAGAAGCTTATAAATGAACACTGTTGAGCTTGTTCTTCAATCTTCTGAAAATTATTTGTTTGGGATGAGTTTGTGTCAGGCATGTTTGCTCATAGATGAGGAAATGAATTAAAAATGTAGATAAATCACATGAAGAACAAGTCCCCGACATCCCAAAATATTTGCTTCATGCAAATACATCTGTATTTGTTTATTTTTACAAGAAAGAAATATGAATTAAAATACCTACTATTGGCTGAAAGAGTCAAAAGGGATGGACTGGAACTCTAATGTGATGGATGACAGTCATTCTTTCTAAGATTAGTAATTTCTCTTCAGCAGATCTGAGTTTTCCTCAAAAAATATGTCTCTTGCCAATCAGCAGGAGCTATAACAGTGAATAGGTGTTATTTTGCCCAGAAGATCTTTCTATTCTTGTGTTTTGCCTCCTGGGATGGCGGTGATCCTGAAGACCAGACAGGTCTTCCCTAGATGGGCAGCTGGTGCTGGAGTGCCTGGAGGGAGAGTGTGGCCCTTGGCCTTGGTGCAGTGAGGCAGTGAGGATGCATGCTGTAGCATGGAAGGTCACTGAGGTAGGTACCTGGAAGCAGTCTTGGAAGCAGTGCAGCATAGGAGGAGTCCCACTTAGTTGCTGGTTTTCTGTTAAAGACGTTGACTGCTAGTTTCATTAGTATAAAGTTTCTCTCTCTGCTGCTCTGGAACCATGCTACTTGGTAAAGCTGAGGTAGACCCTTCTCAAGGCTCTGATCAACTCAGGGTTGTGTCTCAGCAGCATTTAAGAATTCGGCCTCCAGCTGCACCATCATATGACTGTCAGCTGGGGCTGGAGCACCCCTTGCTCATCTTGAACCCTGGGATCTACAAGGAGCAGCTCTGTGAAGGGCAGGAAGTGCCTTCTGGTGGGCTTGAAAGGTCAGCCTGGCTCAACTTTGCTCTCCAGTGCTGCATTGTAGCTTATCTTGGGCAGGGAACAGGACCCAGGAAAGAAAATCTGGCACTGGCACAGGTTTACCTCCTTCCTTCATCTCTACTATGATATCAGCTCAACAGCAGCAACCACCTCCCTAGCACAGGAGTCCTCCTCTGAGGACTGGAAGAGGAAGGTCCTCCTTAGTATTTCATTGTAGAAGGACAGCTGAGTCCTGAGGCTGGCTGCAAGCAGAGTCTCACTGGGTTAAATACTTTTGGTGGAACGGAGTTCAGGAGTTAATCTGGGCTCAATTTACAGATAAATTAAAGGGAGTGCTTAGCTTTTTTGTGAACTTCTTACAGTTTCTCAAGAGAATTGGTGGAGTTTAGTATATATGCATGCCTTCAGGCCAGAGAGTTAAAGATGCATAAATGGTTCCTTACAGTCCCACCTCAGTTATCCAGTAATCATCCCAGCCAGTCTCTTCTAGAGGCTGGCTCAAAGCAGGATTTTAATTTAAATGTTCCAAGAAATGTCTTTCATTCCTGACTGATTGGTCATGCAGTACTGCTGTTGCAGACTGTACTTGCAGTGGAGTAGAAAGATTAAGCCAGGTAAAGCTCACTTCTTTCTTCCAGAGAATGAATTAGTTTTTTCAGGGACAAAAACCAGTAATAATCAAAATCTATTAATTCAGCAGTGAAATAAAACAATAGTTAAGGCTACAGTGAAAATTTTTGGAATAATTTTTATTTATTCATTCATTTTCAGGTCCCTGTCAGTGTTTAACATAAAAAATGTTTTCTGGCAGTGAGTTTTCATGTTTTTCTGTTAGTGAGGTTTTCTGCAAAGAAAATTCTTCAGAAGTAAGAGGAGACTGACCCACTGTTCCCAACTGGAGGAACCTGACTCCAAAAGCTCTTTACTTATGGAATTTATTTATTATTAATTTCTGATTTACACTTTTTTTTGGTGAATATAACGTATGATCTTATCTCTGAGAAGACGGTGTTAAATGCAGCTTCCAGTCCTTTCAGAGGAAAAGAAATACCACTTCTTCCTGACTAATGATATAATTAAAAAATTATTGTTAAAGTAATTTGTTTTGAAGGGAACAAAATCTTCCAAAAATGGAAAGTTTGAGGGGAGAAGAAATCTCAAGATGTTAAAAAAATAGGAAAAATAATTACATAATTTCATTTGAGTTGTCACAGTAATTACTAAACTTTTTGGACGAGGGATTAATTTAGTTTTTTCATATTATGACATACTGGTCGTAATCACATGTATGTAGTAAAGACAGTATCTTATTTTTTAATTTCAGTTAGAATTATTTAGAACTGGTTAAAATGCTTTCCAATTTCCAGATTATATTATCTCCGAGTTATGCACAAAAGCTGTATTGAGATATTGGGAAATGGGATAATATAACAAATAAAACCCATAGAAACTTAATTTTTTAAATGGAATATTGAAATTAGTGTAAAAAAATCAGGTTTTGCTTTGAGAATTTTCTCAATAAAACTTTAAACAAAATTCAAAGCATGATGAAAATCTGGGATCAAAATATAAAACATTTTAATGAAACTATTTGAACAATTTTGAGTTCTTTCTGAAAAAAATATTGCTTGAAGACACTGGGAGAAATGAACCACAATTTCCTTCAACTGGAAAGAGACATGTTCTTTATTCATTTCTAAAGAAAAGCACCTTGCATGTAGATTTAGCAGCGTTTTTTATGTTGTTACAATTTTACTAATCTTCACTTTCTCTGTTCTTCCAGATGAGAGGAACTAAGCATAGATTCTTTTGAAGCCTCTCAGTAATTTACTGTAATCAGAGTGCCAACTAATAAGACAGAAGCATCTTCCCACAGTGGCGCATTGAGCCAAAGAGGTACAAAAAGAAGACATTAAGCCTCATTGGCAATAATAACCTTAATCCATTGACTCATCTCTCTTTGACAAAAAGTAAGACTTTGACTCTCATTTATTCAAGACTTCATTTTATTTGCCTCACTCTAGTTGTGGATGTGTCATGGCAGGGCCATTTACAATATTATTTAATTTTCTACACTTTGCTTTGTGCACAGGGTGACAGGAAAGCAGTAAGGGAGAGCAGCAGGAGGGAATAAGGTACAAATGAGATTTCATAGAATATTCTGAGCTGGAAGGGACCCACAAGGATCATTAAGTCAAACTCTTAAGGTCTTTGCCCATATAGGGATTGAACCCATACCTTGGTGTGGGTTCCATGCTCTAACCAACTGAACTAATCTCAGATGATAAATGGAGGAGAAAACAAAAGAATAAAAAAGTAACTGCAAGATTTGCAAGTAGTCCAAAGAGTGTATTGTTACACTTTTATAGAGCTAAAAACCTGCAAAGCTGTATAGGATGTTGGTGATTTGGACAAAGAAACATTTAAGAGAGGACTCCAAGGGCCTTGGAGCATTCCTCTGGGTTTGCTCCGGCTGGGCTCCTCCCCACAGGCTGCAGCTCAATCAGGAGAGACCCACCAGCTCTGGCTCTCCAGGGGAGTCTGATGTTTTTTGAGGGTTTTTGTAATCACCTCAGTGGGATCAGAGCAGACATGCAGGGACAATAGGAAGCTCTGGAAAGTTTTAAGAGTTTTCTGATGATTCTTGCAAAGAATCTGCGCAAATATGCAGAAAGAAGGAATTATTAGACCATGTGGCATTTTTTGAAGTTTTTGTATCTTATTTTCCTCTTACATATGTCTCTTCTTTCATATTTTGACACCAGATAATAAGAATATTGGACTGACTCAGAGACAACTGCCAAAATGAAAGAATTACAAGACCAGGCTTTTGAGAAATATGCTTACAAGTCGTTAAATTTAGTTTTATAGATTGCTGGGATGATTTGATTTTCTAGGGCCCAATTTTCAAGCTCCTTTCTGCAACTGTGATAAAGGAGCATTTAAAGATAAAATTTCAATGGTACTTGAAAAGAAGAGTGCATTAGTGCATAAAGGAATAAGTTATGGTGGAAGTGTTTAGTATGGGCTTCTGGTGGAGCAAAATACTGTTGGTTATATCTATATGTGTGTGTCAATATTTATGCTTCAAGACTATAATCTCTCAAGAGATAATCAGTTCATATTACAGTAACCTGGCAAATATGCCAGAATATGTCTTCCAAGTTAATCTAACAAAATCTCAAATTGTGACAAATGAGCCTTTTTAGTAGTGATGATCTTCCTTTTACAAACAGAAAGCATACTTGGAAGACAGAGATCGTCCAAAAAAAAAAAAAAAGTAATTAAATATATGACTAACTGCATGCACTTCATTAGATATGTTTTGGGGATATTGCAGAGGCAGTAGGCAGGACATGAAACATTACGATCTTCAAACATGTGTGCACTCCTGAGTACAAACTGTTGAGGAGACAGCCCAAGTGTACAATAACCATATCCAGGCAGACCTGCAAATGCTAAGAATTGGTTGGTTCATCCCAATCCCCCCAAAAAGGAGGTTTAGTCAATATTTAAAATAAGCAATCCACATTTGACTTGAAAAAAAAAGTTCTAAAGTCATCTGATTTTCTTTTTCACTTGGCTTTGCTTTGGCATTCAAATTTAAGCATAAGTGGAAGCATAAACATGCTGTCTTTCAGAGCTGTTTTTACCACCAAGGCACTTAACATGCAAATCTGGAACATAAATTTAGCTTACAAATGGCATTGCACAAAGATTACCATTACAGCTTCTTCTGTAGCCAGAAATAATGTGGAAAAGATAACTTATTTCAGAAATAGCTATAATTCAAGGAGAAACTGGCATAAGTTATTATATTCTGATAACAGAAGCTTGCACCTTAAGCTGATTCATGGTATTGCTACCTAATGCAGGTGTAATTTCTATTATTTTGAGGATATTGAAATGGATGATACGTAAATTTAGTAAGACACAAAGGATTTTCCATGGAAAAGTGCAAGCATGGATCTTGAGGAGTTTATGAACTTGATTTGCCAAATTTACTATTCTTTTTGCTTACAACTTGAGCTCTTTTTGTAGAAAGCCCTATTAATTCAGAATTCTTCCCTTGCCAGCAGTTTAGTACCATTTTACACATCACTTCAACTGATATGAGTATCTATGTAAGCTATAAAGTCAGTGGCAAGACAGGTCCTGCGTGTAAATCTTCAATGTGATATGCAGTCCACTTCTGTCACAATCTGTGGGATTTCTGCATGCTGTGCCATCAGAGAGCCACACTTATACTGTGCATGTATTCTCTCCCTGCCCTGTTCACTCTCTGATTCCCTAGAAAAAACAACCTGGGAATCTGAAGTTCTTCTCCTAACTCAGTGGAGTGAGTTGGGCTTTTCACAGTTTGAGCTTATGTAAAATAAATAAAACAGTTGCTAAGCACTTTAATTAATTCCATTACTTGTTTTTTTCTTGCTTTGAAATTAAAATGCATCTAAACCCTCACAATTATTTGGAAATTACTATTGTTGTGATAATTTTAGAGCAGGTATTGTCTGAAATCTTCAACATAAGAGAACATTTTTAAACTTGTATCATTATTTAGCATTAGAAATGGAGTTTTCACAAAAGAACATTGAAAGCAGGTTAAATTAACAATTATACCTCTCAAAGGTTGTTCTTCAAAGGCTCAGTGAATTCTGTGTTCTCAAAGAATAAATTTTCTTCCCATCTCAACTTGTAGTTCACATCATTTGATGGGGTCACATCTGACACCTGGAAATCACAACTTTGTGGCAGTTATCTGTCAGTCCTTCTCAGAATATTTAGAGAAGGTATAATACTGTATTGTTTAGTAAATTGCCTACCTCCTTTTACAATATGTGGTGTTTTTGTTTTCATTTTGTTTCAGTTTTTTCCCTGAGTAAGTAACAATGTTTAGAATTCATTTGATTATGCCTTTTATCACTTAGGAAGCTGCTAGACAAGAAGAGTCTCAGCTCAACTTTTGGTTTATCCCTAGTGTCTTTTGAAAGACACAGGTGTAGAGGAAATACACAAGACGTTTTGCACTTTCCTTCTTTTATCATTACATATTAACCTTTTTGATTGTCTAAATGATTCCCTGATTGTCTTGGATTAATGTAAGAATAGGTTTTCAGAACTCAAAATGAACATAATATATTTCATATGATCACTTCATTATTCATTGTATTTTAATATCTCATCAAATGAGGGCTGGGCTTTTTCCCAGTTCTCCCTGTTGCTGTCTACTTAGAACACATTTTTCCCCATGGGACAGTCACTTTGCATTGAGTTTGTCTGCTATTGTCTTCACTTCAATTTACTATTGAAGATCATTTTTTATATACTTGTGTGAAGGACGCCATACAAACATAAATTGTGTTGAATTACATAATAAAAAGCCTATTAGTGTGAATATCTCCTTTCAAGGTTGTCATAATGTGTCCTTTTGAAAAAGAAGATAGTTCAGTACCATGTTAGCTGTAATCATTTAAAATGTAATATGCCTGAATTGGTTTCTTTCTGCAGATTTAATGGGGTATTCTGAACTTTGTATCAAGGTCATTTTTGCACAATACCAATAACTAACACTACTCCTGTGAGTGAACCTAATAAATTACAATTTATGTTGGATTTAACCTAACTTGATGACTAATTTTCATAAAGAATACTCCTACAACTGGTAAACTTCATTACTTACGAAAATACCAAAAATAATTCCTCTGTCTTTTGGTATACCATCTGTCATTCTGTCACTACCTATTGTTCTGTATCCCAAGGTGGTGGAGATGAAAACCCACCTGAAATAGCACTGAACTCAGTTCTGCTCCCATAACACTTCTACATGGTATGTAGAGACTTTGAGCAACCTAAGGCTAGCTCAGTGACAGTGATTTTTGCACCTGTCTAAAACAGGGGAAAGAGTGCTTTTCCCTTGAGAGCAAGCCAGCATGATTACCTACATCTGAGAGAGTTAAGCAAAATACTTACCAAGTTACAGTCTAGTTTCCTGAGGAAGCAAGACATATATAGACATTTGGTCCATCCAGGTGGGAGTTAGCAGGCAAAGTATAGAAAACCCAAGCTTTGTTGCAGTATTTCATCACAGAGTGACTTGTTTACTGTCAGTGAGTATGTAATAAACACATCAAAAACAGGCCTCCAGGCAATTGTAGGTGCTACTCTAAAAAGATGAGTATAATAAGAAAAATAATAGAACAATGTTTTTGTAAGTCACAAGTCAAGAATAGATACCTTTAATGATATTCTGCACTTTGCTTATCATCTGAGATGTTAGAAGTACTTGGTGTAATTTATTCTTATACTTTTCTACAAGTGAGAAAACAGACTTGAGATTACCCTGGCATAATCAAATAACTAGGCTTCTTGCTTTGCAGTGTTCTGTTTAAAATGAAAAGCACGCTGTCTCCCTCATACCATTTGTAAGTCGTCATTATTTTACGTATATTTCTCATTCAGCAATCAAGTCCCTGTCTTAAACATGTGTATTTGCAGTTCTACAACTCTTTAGAGGTGTTCAGAACTGAAAGCATGCTGCAATATAATGCTCATCTCGTCATGCACACAGGCTTTTGGCGTGGTGAGATGAGTCTGCAGAATGAAGATTAATGTTATTTTGGTGTTGTGTATTGTGAGGATTGGCCTCCAGGAAATGGTCTTGCTAGGCTCAGTTACTTCTGTGTATATAGATATTTGCACAGATTCCTAGAATTTTAGAACAGAAAATTTGCATGAAATTAAATCAATCCTCAACCTTCTTTTCATGAAATCCTAATTTACATAACTTCTCACTTTGTAGCAGTTTGCATGAAAACACAGTGTTCCAAATAATTTTTTCCAGCTGCCTAAGAGATTATCAAATGTTTGGTTTGGGTGGGTTTTTTTGTTGTTGTTGTTTTTTTGTTTTGTTTTTGTTTTCTCTGGATTTTAAATATCAAAGCCTCTTTCAGTGTAGTCCAAATAATTCTGAAAGCATTTTTTTCAGATTTTTGTTTATGTGCAGATGGAATGTATTTCTGTAGAACAAATTATTTTCTAAATGCATAGTTTCAAATGGAAAAATTCACAATTTTGTGAAAGATTTTAAATCCTGGAGAATCAAACAAAGGTAATTTTACTCTTCTGGACATTTAATTATGAACTTTCCTGAAGAAAAAAGGAAAAAAAAAAAGAGGCGATGGCTAAGTGTCAACAAGGTGAGGAGATTTCTTTCTCAGAGCTGGTAGAAGAGCTGGTGAATGGTCTAAAATGTTCCCTACACTTTCAAAATTATATAAACTGTTACAACTGATATAAATGAAATGGTATCAACACTTCCTCTCAAGCACTGGATTGCTGCAAGCTGCTATGACTCCTGGCTGTTCCCATCAGTTCCCAAGTGAAAGTGTATTGTATTACCTCTGTGTCTGAAAACTCAGTCAGAGTGAATTCCTGCAGATTTTGACTAACAACCCAGTGTTTGATACTAACAGCTCCACATGAACTCCTAGGAAATCGTGAAATATC
>JAWWES010000081.1:53567635-53640061 GCA_035583135.1 Lophotriccus pileatus
TCCTGCAGATTTTGACTAACAACCCAGTGTTTGATACTAACAGCTCCACATGAACTCCTAGGAAATCGTGAAATATCTATCCTGTAAGGAATGTGAACGTCTCATTGTCTCCAAACTAGCAAGTGACTTTCGCTAAGCATCATAATGTTACAGTGACCGTGAAGATTTTCCCTTCTCTTTTGTGGACGACTTTATTGTTCTGATATTGCTGAAGATTCTAAAATTTCCAAAATAACTGAAGTTGGAAACCTGAGGAGGGATCATCCTATTTTGATTTCTTTTTCCTCACTGCAGTTCCTTTGGAATCTGTGGTGTTGTGAGGTTACTCTTGTGCATCTAATTTCAGTTTTAATCCACTGTAAACAGCTTGCATCACAGTATCAGTTTTGCTAATAGGTTGTCTATTTGACAAGAAAAAAAAAAAAGCTGTTGTAGCCCTTTGATAAACCTGTATCCTGTTTTGTAAGCACTACCAACCCTCTATTACAATTGCTTTCATTCCTGCTGTTAGCTTTAGGGCAGCGCTTGGACTGAATGTGATAAATTAGTCCAGTAACCAAGACTTTTCTGAGGAAACCTAGTGCAGAATACTTCCAGCTTCATGATCACCATACTAACCATTAGGAAAAGAAAAAAGCCAAACTACTAATTCAGGAGAGCAGAAGAACATTTGGGAACTCTTGCTTATCACGCATTGGGTATCCCTAGAGCTGTACTGTTCAGTGAGAAATTTGAAAGCTGGAGATAGGTTGTGCTCATCCTGAGTGATCTGAACTCCTGCTGCCCCTGGATGCTGTTATGATATTATAACTTGGCATTTTTAAATCCATCCAAGACTCAAGTACATTTATTTTTAGAAATAGTATGGAAGGTCTTGCTTTTCTTTTTTTTTAATTATAATTTTATTTGTAGGTTTCCCCTCTAGACAGAGGTAATCATTTCACAAATTTTATTTGCATTGAAAATTTTGTGCAGCAGTTTTAGAAGGTGTTTTCCTTCTATATTTGTCAACTGGCAATGAAGTCTGTTCTTTTTTTGTAGTAAATTTATGAAGTGATGTGGAAAAACTGACATGCACCTAGCTCCTGCTAGAGATGGTGAAGGTCGGCTAGAAACAAATTTATGCCTAGATATTGATGGCTCTGCCTATTTCTGCACTGCTTTGCCAGCCTCTCTGAAACAGCAGCAAAAGGGAGAGGGAGTTGCAACTGCCCCTGCTGTGTAGCACATTGCATTTCTGAGATGGAAAGATTTTCTGGTGATTTACTCACAAAATTTTGAGAAAGTGGCTGAGAATATGACAAGGATCATCTTGTTTTTTACAACTAAATATTTGTTGGTCTGGCTCTGTATTTATTTGTGTAGTCCCACCTCATTGACACTTAAAAGATAATTAGGACTGATATCTAATTATGAACATACAGTATTGTTATATTCATTTAGTGACACTGGAAACTTACAAGATATTTTTGATTATGGGTTCAGGAAAAATGAGATTTTCTGGCACTAAATGTCTATACATAAGCTGAATTAAGAGATCTATTATCACCTCTGTAATATCCTACATGGGATTGCCTCTTTACTAAGGTTTACTGAACATGTTTTTATAGAATGTCTAGTTGAGATTTCATATTCTCCTTCATTCTGCAGTAGAAGTAAAAGTCTGTTAAGTTAACAACGGCCAAAACTTCCATTCAAGATTATTTGGAAATATTAAAAGCAGGAAACTTAATATTTTGACTTAGTCTGACCTTGTGCATGACACAGAACATAAACACTTTATCTGGTAATTGCTACATTAAATTTGTAATCAAGGGAAAATAGAGGCTATTCTTCACCTAAATTCTTCATTCTTTTATTGAAATAAATTGTGGAAAGGGATCAGTTTCATTACCCTTGCTGTTGTTGCTCTGAATTCCTCTCAGTTGCCTGCTCATTCTTCACCTCTTACTACTGGCTTAAATCATCCTCTGCAGTCATCATTCTTTTTTCCATGTGGAGTGATACGTAAGGCTTGATGAAAACTATCCTCCTAATACTGGTATAAGAGCTCTTCCTCCATTGTGTTGTTTTAATTGCTTCCTTTTTCCCTCCTTGAATTTAAAGAGTGAAGAACATTTCACTGAGCCACATATTTGTGAGAATGATTACTGTCACTGTGATCTCTTCTGAATGTTTCAAGTCTGCAATTGATTTTATAGAACTAGGGAAGGCAACTGCACTGAAAGCCAAGCAATGTATGCACAGCACCAGAAACCCTTTATGAATGATGACGCTTGACATTGATATTTGCCAAGTGACACAAAGAGGTACTGGAAAGAACATAAATATGGAAAAGTATATGAGACTATCATTTACCCAGAGCTTTTTTTTTTTTAAGAAATCAACTTTAAAGTGAAATACAGAAATTATTTGAAATTGCATCTGTTAGTAATACCAGTTATCAGAGATGAGTGAGTTCTGCCTGGGTTATGCACATGTATAAGACACGTGCTTATAGAAAAGCCTCTTTGTCAGTTATGAGATTAAAAATTTACTAAAATTAATTTTCAGTCTGCATCAGTCTTTTATCAGCACCTAAATTAATTCAGAATTTTGTTATTTCCTAACACAGCAAATAAGTTACACCTTCTGAAATACTTATAAAGTGTAGGAATTGCACTCCATTGAAAAAGAAGATGGATTGAATTTTAAGTCAGTTTGATCCTTTAACCCAGTTTTTCTCATGATCCCTTTTAAATGCTAATGCAAAGTTTTATCTAAACTTAAGAGAAGTAAAGTATGTTTTTTATTCACTAACTTATTGGACCCCTTTTTGTGGTTTCTTTTGCAAGGTGGACAGGCCAGCAAAGACCTAATATGCTTGTATATTTACATGTATTGTCTGATATCCAAGATGGCAACTGATTTGGAGTAAAAAAGTGGGATAAGCAACATCTCTGCCATCCACACCTGTTCTGAAAGACAATTTATAGACACTTTTCTTGCTTGGTGATGAAAAAGGAATTGTCAGATGACTCCAATTTCTACCAGCACCCTTTCTCTGAAGCAAGAAGGGGAAGAGCATCATTCCGCCAGAGCAAGAAAAGGAAGAGTCATCCTGACGCTGTTTATCAGACTTGCTCAAATATTTGGATGCAGTTGCACCAGGCAGTTTGGAAATGCTTTTTTCCGTAAGTTACCGAAGACAGTGCAGCTCTTCATTAACCAAGCTGAATCAGAATCTACTTTATTAGTTTGTTTTGGGAAAAGATTTGATGCTTTTTTCTACAACATCTAAAAACAAATTAGAAACATTTCTTACATTTTGTCTTATATTCAAGAGTATTGTATGTGCTTTTAATCATCCTTACTTTACATTGAAGTAAGCAAAACACACAGAGGTGTTAAAACCAGATTTTCAAGAAGTAAGATTTTATTCTGAGCACCCTTTCTTTTTGATTAGTATTATGACATTATTCGTCCCTGGATTTTTTTATTTTATTTTGTTTGAATTGTTTCAGTGTACTGTAGTGGGTCATAGGAAGCAACAGAGAAGTGATTGCAAGGGGGGAAGCTTGGAGAATAGCAGTTCTGTGGTAAGAGCAAAATATTATCTTTTTGAGTCCTTTATTTGGAGACCCACAGAGCCTTTTTCTGACTAAATCAAGGATTAAAAGTAGATAATAAGCACTGAAATGTTTGTACAGGAAGAACTTAGCAAAATGATGGGATTAGACAGTTGGGGAAATAAACTCTACAGGTTGCAGAGGTTATGACATGTCAATAGATAACTTCTATAGGTCAGTATCCCTATTTCAAAGATTGTTCAAAACTGTTTGTTCACTCATTTATTTATTTATTTGATTACTTCATTTTCTTGTAGATGCTTTTAATAAGTAACATTAGGTCTAAAAACTAAAAAGTTCTTTGGTTGGTGGGATTGCCATTTTTTCTGAAAAACATGGAATTAAATTCCAGTCTGACAAAAAAATTTTGGTTGATAAGTGAAAAAAACTACAAAGGGAACTGTGTCCAAGAGTGAAAGAATCCTGTGTCTGCATCCTAAGATACATGGCAGCTTGAAGCAGGGATTAAGATAGGGGATCAATTGGAAGTAAAGAGGATAATCAGAGCTAAGATAGCCAGAAATGCTGGATGTGTGGCTGGCAAAAGAACTTCACCTGGAAAACTTTGTACAGAATTAAACTGTTGAGTTTTCTCTTGTCTTTTTTATTATTTTAATTTATCCATGTTACAGTGGTTATTTAATTAGAATCCAAAGAAGTTCACGAAAGTTCTTGATTTGATTGTGCTTGTACAGTAGCAGAACTGATATTCAATAGAATAGATACTTTCATAAAAATTATTTTGATTTCTTTACTATAATCTTAAGGGAACATGTTGCTAGCTTTTACCATAAAATATCTTCAGTCAAGTCACTTTTATTTTTTCTTTCTCAAACTGACATTGAAACTCTTGAGTTCAGGATGTAACACCTAAAAAATTTTCTGAAATACATATCACATTGTACGTATTAAAAACATTTAATTTTTTTTATAAGATGTTTCCAAGTAATAGAAAATATTACTTTCTTAATTTTTATTTAGTGATCTTTGGGTTTGAATATTTTCATTCTACGTATATTCAGCCAATGTTCTATATCGGGAAGTCTGAAATCTGGTGTCATAGCTTAGTGATAGTAAACTTAAATGAAGTCAGAGGGACTAGTTCAAAAAGGTAGTATTAATTGTAAGAGGATCAGAACTGTATAATTAACAGCCTGCTTGTATGCACTTCCATCCTTTATACTAATTGCTTATATCTCCTAGACAAGTACAGAGAAAACAAAGAATCTAACCTGCCTCTTTATAATTTGAAAAATTCCTATGATGATGCTTATTCATTCACCAGGGAAAACAAAGCAGGATGACAGCTGCATCCTATTCTCAGATGCTGAGCCTACATTCAGAAAGCTGTCTCTACATTTCATTTTCAAGTTAGATGTATCCTTGCAAGAAGGAGAATAGGGAGAAAGTAGAATACTCCATCATGAGATCCAAATCAGCCAGAAGTTTTGAGTGGAAGGAAGATGAGGAGATTATGTCAACTGAGACTGAAAGAGACACAGAGTGATCAAAACCCAGTCTCACATCAGTACCATTTTATCTAGAGACAAGATCAGTGTTATTTCATGCATGGACAAAACATTGCAATGTAGACATGGAATAGCAGCATTAATGGCTCTTTGCACTTCCTAGTGAAGTAGATTTAACTATTCAAAACAAATACTTATAGAAGTAATATCCTATATCAGTGTTGAGTAAGAAAAAAAAAGATTGGAGGATAAACAAGTAATGTTGCTATGTAAAGGTGCCCAATGCATTTATTTATTTATTTTAGTAAATTCTCTGTTTCCATGAAATGAAGAAATGTAGATTGTTTTGTTTGATTAGGCTTCTTCCCATCATCATACTGACAGTTTGTACAATGGCAAGGTGATGCTCAGAGTGGATGAGATGATAGAGAAGCTGCTGTGCTCAGCACTGGCAATAGGAATCCAGTTAAGCATTCAGAGTGTTTAAATTTGCTCTGATACGGTTGCATCTGCCATGATAAGCATTACCTAACTTCGGTTTTATCACTGAGCTTGACCCAATCAGTTTTGGGAAATAGCGCAAAGTATAGAAGTCATAAGTGTTACTGCTGTGCGCTAACCCAAATTTCTCTTCATTTCTCCTAAAGCCAGCATGTCAAATTGGACATTGGACAAATTGTTAAGTTATTTTTAAATGCACTGAACAGCAGAGATGAAAGAGATCAGAATGAGGCTTGTAGACCTGCCAAGTGCACTTCAGGATTTGATTCCATGAACCTCATACTGGCATGCACACACCTGTACAATTCATCCATTTTCATAGCAATATGAAGAAATCTTTCAGGTAGTTTCTCTATCATCAGTCATCTTTCTAGGTGTGGTACAGACCTGTCTGCAGTGTGTAATATATGTACATGCACGCTAAAATCAAGCATGTATTCCCACAACATACAACATATGGCTACACAAAAGTTTTGTGGTCAGATATTGCAGTTCGGCCAATACAGGGAACAATTTTAATTTTCCTGGTTGTGGTTTCTTTAAAAGTCAATGCCCAACCATGTCTGTCTGGAGAGATTGTTAGGAACTGTACGTCTCTTCTGCTTTTGACTGTTCTTGAAAGTAAACAGCTTTCTCCAGCTGGCACTTATGTGGTCTTTTCTGGAGAATGTGTGGCACAAAGAATGTGGCTTTTAAAAGCAAAGCATTTAACTACAAGTGAAAAAGGAAGAATGATGAGGGTACATATATAGATAGCTATAGAGAATCCTGATTTCTGAGTGCTCTGGAACTGCTCTCCTGGGAGACAGCTTGATGAAATCCTATCCTATTTTTTCAGATGACCATTTCCTTGATTACAGCAAAGTGGAATTAGTGTTTCAGGAACTCCAGAGAGAATTCAAAGGTGAAGTCTTAGATTATACTGAAAGCAGTTTGGAAACAAGAAGCTTCAATGATAAGAGCTCAACCTAAAGTGGAAGAGTTTTGATGATGTTGGGAGTGGGGAAGTAGGGGAGGTATTTGGGATTGTTTTGTTTTGTCCCAGGCATTTATCAAATGGGGCTTTTTCCTTTAGACTGAAGGCTATTAGTCTGAGTTAAGTTACTTCTGCTTATATTTGGAGATTGGTATGCTACGCAGTTAGTGACAATCTGTTAGCTTGTTTGGTTTTGTAGTGGTAAAGTGGTTTTTCCTTTTTTTTCCTTCTCCCTTGATTCATTCTTTTCATGTGAATGCCAATGTGCAAAAAATAAGTATCAGTCAACACAGACTGTCACCAACTCAATGAATAGAAAGTTCTGTTTCTGAGACATAAGCATCTACATCCTCTGATGCTTCTTGTCTTCTTTGCCAGAGCACACCAGGTGTGCAGAACAACACACAGTGGTGGGTACCATTAGTCTGTTACACCTCCTAACACTGCAGCCTGTGTAAGTGCTGTGAAAAAAAATTAAAAAAAGTTGCACCAGCTTCAAGACTTGCTAGAGCTTGACTTTTTACTCTTTCTGATAACAGGTGGGAAAATATGACAACTTCTTCACAGGAGTTATAATGATTTCACTGCAGTGGGGAAAAATAGTTTTCAACAGTCAGTGGGGGTGTTTATTTAAAATATCCCAAACTGTCACTTATTCAGCCACGTAGCAAGGTTGTTGAGGATGAATTGACAGAGCTGTGAATCAAGATTTCCTGCCCACACGCTTTCTTCTCTTGTCAGCCTTGTCAAATTTCTCTTGCTGAAATCAGGGAATGTTCAGTTCCTTTAAAGAAGTGATCCATTCTCTGCAAGCACAGTTCTTTTTTTCTTTCCGCCTCATAAATATTTAAAAAGCATTAATCTTGTTTGGTACCTGACTGATAAGCACTGGGCAAAAAATCTGTCAATGCAATTTCATTACTGAACTTAGATCAGAGCTTTTTGAGTGTTGTTACAGTTACTGGGTAGAATTTTAAAATATACCCAAATTACTTTGGAACAGACTCACCATTTCCACTCCTTAGGATCACCATTGTTAATTCATACATTACATAAAGTAGATGCAATTAAAATTTACCCTTCTTTTGTGATATGTTCCAACAGCAGTTATTTATGTTGTAGAATGATGCATGAAATATGAGTCCAAGACATCATGTCACAGTACTGGATGTTGTCATACTCTGAGGGAATGGAGTACGGATTCTGTCAGCTTTACTTAATCCTATAAATAGGATGCTTAACTGAATGTAATTACAAAAGAAATCAGTATGTTGTCCATGAAATAGTTTGCCATTTCTGTGTTTGTTGCCGTCATTGTGATGGATTTTTTTTTTTAAATTATTTTATTTTTTCCCCAATGAACTGTACATGTTTGACTGTTAATACTACATAATCAGACAATCCCAGGAGGAAACTGGAACTTGCTCAATACAAGGTTTATTTGGGCCTCTAGGAATTAGGAAATTGGGGGGTTTTGTTGATTGTCTTAAACTTTTAACAGCAGTAGTTGCATGCAGTTAATGATAGTACTTCTTTAATTTCTGTGATTAAAGAGGTTTGTCATGATTTAAACCCCCCTGGCAAATCAGTACCACATAGCTGCTTGCCCACCTACTCACCCTCCCACACCCACGCACAGCTCAGTGGGATGAGGAGGAGAGTCAATAAAAGGTAAAACTTGTGTGTTGGGATAACAACAGTTTAATGATTGAAACAAAGATAATAGTAATCATAATATAGGGTAATAATAATAGAAAGGGAGATAGCAAAAAGAGAGAAAGGAATAAAGCTCAAGAGAAACAAGTGACGTGCAATACCATTGCTCACCATCCACTGCCCCTGAGCAGCGATCAGCAGCTCCTGGCCAACTTCCTGCAGTTTATGTACTCTCTTCCAGACTCTCTCTTTGTTTCCTTTTGGAAGAGTACATTTCAGATTTTTACCTCGTAGCTTCTTACAGGTTTCTCTTTCCTCTTACTTCAGACACAAGAATCTGAGAAACACAGACGGAATAATGCCCTTTGAACAATTACTCGATAGATTGTAACTTTTTTTCCTTAAGTCTTCCCTCATTCCCTGTATCCCATTCTCTATACTGGATGCTACTTCAGACTTCTCTACATCACTGCCAATGCCAAGGTTATAGGATGCCCCAGACTGACAGAGGGGAGAACTGCTGGAACAGAATGGAGGGGTCAGGGCAGCTGAGGAATGTGGAAAGAGTCTGTGGGACAAATGGACAAACAACAAGTTTTACATCCTCACAGAAACTGTATGTGGTCATCTTGGAAACTGCTGTCTCCTTCACCCTCAAATCATGAGAATTACTAAACTATAAATATATATGAAGAATAAGTAGGGAGTGGTCAAGAGGGAAAAAATTGTATATAAAAATTAGAAGTTGTACTGAAAGAATCAGATAAAAGAAAAAATATGAACATATTGGAGGGGCAGTTGGAAAGAAATACTCCTTCTTGGGAATATTACATTAAAGATAAAAAATTGGTCAGACAGAAAACAGTTTTGGAGCCACTGCCAAAAGTTTACATACATTCATGAATCCTTCCATACTTAACACTGATTTCCTCTGTGGAGACTATGGCATTAAATTAGTTATGTCAGGCTATGCTATCCAGAAGTGGGAGGTGTGGTACAAGGCTAAAATTACCTTTAGACATGTGTTTTAATCTGTACCAATAAAACAGCTTGAAGTTTCTAGTCTTAAGAATTAAGAGTTTATCAATCTTCATGGGCTTGAAATCTACATATGTAAATTTATGAATATTTTAAAAAAAAATTAATGAACTTTACTGAACTGTTTCATTTTTCATTTGTCAGAATCCACCTTTTCTCCTGGAAAAATAAGGCATTAAAACTTGAATACAGTAGCTCCCCATTTTAAGTAGTCTGACAAATTACAGAACACCATTCCAGACTGGCATTCCCAGTCTATTGCATTTGACTTAGTACTTTTAAACTTTGTTATAATAAGTTTGGCTGGAAAAATTGGAACTAAAAATGTGCATCTCTGCAACTCAAATATTGTGGCTTCCTTCCAGCATGGCCTGTTTTCTTCAGCCTGAAAGAAAAACTGAATGAGAGAAACTTGAACATTACAGCAGGAGTCAGGTACTGACTGCAAGATCAATGGTTCAGACTGGCAATGCTCCACTGTAGTGACAGAAGGCATCTGCAATAAAATCCAGTCTGTGGAACTAAAACAGATGACACGGGTACACATGAAACCATCCATTAGAGATTGAGGGTGCCGTCCCTCTTAAAATATTGCAGAACCAACCCTTGCAGTCCCATTTGCAGTCTATTGGAGTGGTGATACTCAGTTGTCAAGCCTTGTCCTTTATCTGCTCATGAGAAAGACATATTTTGTATAGCATAACCCTTGGAAATAAGCATTGCTTTCTTCTCTAACAGTGCTATTTTTGCCATCTTCTGACAACAGTAACAACTTCCCAAGGGCAGGTTGCTAGATAAATCTGAAGAAAAATATAAATATGAGCTTCCAAAATAAACATGTGTTCAAGTTTTAGCACTGAACACCGCACATATCAGACCCACACTTATGATCTCTGCCTGCATGCCTTCAAATTACTTCTACTCCTTTGGCTACAGGCCCTGAAAAGTAATTGCTGATAAGAAATGCTATTCAGGACAGATAGAAATGTTAATGATTATGTCTGCGCTACACCTGAGATCATGTAATAACCCGTGACTTACAAGGGCTAATTATATAATTAGACTACAACATGGATGAAATAAAGCAATCACAAAGCCCAAGCTGAAGGAAGGAACTTTGATGTATACATTTTGGTAGAGATTGTTCTCCTGGATACTGTTTCAGCATTTAACATTACAAAAAAATAGAGATGGAGGATTCTTTTTCAATGCCTATTCTGCCAATAAATATTTTTTTTCAGTGTTTCATCCTGCCTACTCTCCTAAATGCTCTATTCATCTATTTTTAGATTTCTTTTCACATATTTACATTAATTGGCCCAAACAGGACCCAACTTTTATAACATAAAGCCAAACAAAATATTTTGAATTCTGAATGAAAAATCTAGTTTTCTCACATATAAGTAAATTATGCTGAACAACACATACAACAACCAAGAATTTATAAAATAATTTTTTAGCTTTCTAAATAGCTTTTAAACTGATGACTGCCAAAACCTATGGAAGAGAGAAAAATGCATAATATCCGCCTTTTCTCCTTTTTCGCTAAGCTTCACCTTCAATTTGTTATCAGAGGCAAGGTGTTGAGTATATCTCTCGAGTTTCAGTCTGAACCATGACAGCCATTCTTTTCAGTTTATTCTTAAGCTGTACAGATCTTTCAAACAGAGAAGCATCATTTTCATTTTACATATTAGAAATATCATTTAATGTCACGAACTTTAGTAAAAATACGTTTGCTAACATCTGCCAGAAAAATAAAATAGAAAATGTTTTATTTTTCTAGATAACATTAATGGATGAGAGAGTCTAGACCTGGTAAAGTATTTTGAAAACCTGATGATGGTCCTTTTGTTTATATTTTTGAAGTGTAAACTAGGTTTAGCTCTTGTTGACTCAAGGGTGTTAAACCTACAAGGCTTGCTTAGGGAAAACAGGAAAAACAACTGCATATGTACATGAACACAACTAATACATAGCATGCAGTGGCAGTGACTCTTTAGGCTCCTTAGGGTTAGGGTTAATCCATTCTAAATTTATAATTTCCTTAAATTCCTGCACTTAAATCTTATGTGGATCCTATAAAAGAGATTTTAATTCCTTTTCCTAATTTTTCATTTCCCCTGGAGACTGTGCCTACTGCTAAATCTGTTTTAAGTCTGTGTATTATATTTAAGTGAACTCTCAGTCTTTTGAGTTTACTGGGAACTTCACCTTACACAGCAGTAGTCACTGGATTCCCAGTAGATATCTCGGTGACTTTTACTGAGTACCCCAGTAACAAAATGGCAGGAATCCTCTTCCATTATGATGCCTTAGTGTGAATTTCCTCACGCTCTGAAATCTCTGTGCCAATTATCCTCTGCAGTCAGAGACTGCCATGAATAAGGTCCTGATGCTTCCTCTCCTGGCTTCTGTTTATCATTAAATGGAAGAGGAATATCAACTCTTCAAGGTTTGCTTTTTTTCTTGCATTTGAAAGGGTTACTGCACAATCATCACTTTTAGGCACAAGGCTAGAATAATCTTTTTATTGTCCATTAAGGTGTTTAAGCTCTTTAATATTACTGCCTGTATGGCACAAAAATTAAGTAGAAGCTCTTATATAAATGCTTCATATTTGCCTAGGGAAAATAAGGGTAACGGTTCAGAACTGCAGGCATCCAATGTTCTACATATACCAGTGAATAACAAATTTAATCCAGTAATGTGCAGTTCCTGAAAAAGGTGTAGTAGATCTTACTTGCTGAATTAGTTGATTTTACATGTAAATGTAATCTATTTCTAAAGACAGATTTGTTCCCAAGAATACAATTTGAAGTAATGAGGTTGCCTAAATCTGATGATGCTTCTACCTCAGGTTTGAAAGCTTCGAAGATGAAATTCATAATCATTTTGCAGGCAAGTTTAAATAATTCATTTGCTTGCTTACTATTCAAAATATACTAATAAAGGGAAATATCTTTCACAGTCAAAAATATTAAATGTGACTAGGAAATATAATTACTGAGCTAATTTTTTATTATCATATTCAGGTGTTATTGTTGGTGTTGTGGATGCTGTTTACTGCTGTAAAATTTTCCAAAGTGTGCAATGCATTTATATGGTTTTCTCATTTGCCAACAAACATATATAAGGCGTAAGATCTTTGATGTGAAGAGCAGATATAGGTGAAGAACTATAGACCAAATGCATGGCAAAGCTTATAAAAAATACAAAGAGATTGCACATTGGATGTCATATTGTAATCAGTAACAGAACTTTTATGGTCTTCACGAGTGCAAGATTATCCTCCATAAAGCCATGATTTTTAGTTTTTAATTAATTAAGAATCTTTCCCTACAAAATAATGCAATAAATGGCCTAAATTCAAGCAAGAATTCTACTCTGTTTAGTTCTTGTTTTCTTTTTTCTTTTTTTTCCTTTTTTTTTTTTTTAATAAATAAAGAAAGGGTTTTTTTTTTTTTAGAATTAGGTCAAACCTCTCTCCTGAAAGGGGCTAGCATACTACAAACACAGCTACTCTAGCTAGTGATATGCCAAAAAATCCAATAAACATAGGTGCCAAGATTAGCCTTTAATAAAATGGTGAAGTAAGCATTAAATATGTTCAGTGTTGTATCATCATAGATTCCATTTCAAACACTTGTATGTGAAATTTCTCCCATCTTGATGGAAGTTGTGACACAGCACAGTTAAATTATTTTAGTCAGAGCATGGGTGAAATTGTTGACACTGTTTAATAACTTCCTAGCCTTGAGGAAAACATAGTGGGAGTGTGATAATGAAAATGTTAAGTCTGATTTGTTCAGAAGTGACACTGTGATTGGCAAGATGAATGACTGGTTGCTTTGTTAGATGAAGGGTTTTTATGAAAAGCTGTTTAAGATGGTAAGTTGGTGTCTGTCATATACAAGAACTCTTTCATATTTTAGATACTGTTTATCATTACATTATCAGAAAATGCTGATGTTGAGCAAAAGAGAGTTTATTAGACAAAAAGTTAGAGCAAGAAGAGTTGATTTTCTGCAGCACAATATGTGCACTACTGTTGTTTCAGATACTTGGGGTGAGGTGAGAAAATTTTGTACCAGAAAGAACAGACAAGATTTCAAAGGAAATATCAGGATGTAAGGATGCATTAATGAAATTTGAAAATACCTTAGAGTCCCTAATACCTTTTATTCCCTAAAGCTAAGGGTGGTCAGGATCATCTTTTAAATGGATGAGCCTATTTATAAATACGTGGATTTGTAAATCTTCTGGATTATGAGTTCCACTGAAAACAAATAGTTTTTGCAAGTCCTTAAATGTTTCCTGAGGAAACTAATGAAGTCATGTATTACCACTGCATCCTGACTGTAATCAGCTTGATACTGCGTTGATAATAGTGTACATAGACAAATAGATTTTATTATTTGAGATATTGTAGCAATACTTGTGATTATGTGTGTAATACCAGTGATAAAAACATTGGTAATACAATTGTGTACCAGTGGTCTTAATGACTTCCAGAGGTTGGCATAGGAATTGTAAAAATGTTTCCAACTGAAACACTAGAGTATGTAGTACAGTATGACTGTAATTTTCCCCAGTATGTTTGCTGTTTACAGTGGCAGCTTCTAAGCTCACCCACTGCTCATACAGTTAAAAGCTAAAGTTCACAGTACCTGTTAGAGGGTTTAATGAGTATGACTCTCTAAATGATGTTGGTTCTAAATCCATAACGTAAAAATATGGTGGAAATATTTTGTGCTCTTAATGAGTATAACCAGAATAAATATGTTGTTTTATCACCAATTTTATTTTTCTTGAAATTTTGGAAAAAATAACTACATACCAAAGCATTTTTAAAAACCTTCTTAATACAATTTTTATAGCTATTAATGATTTCCCTTCTTTAATTGGAGATGTGAGCTGCTGCAATTCTGCAGCATGCACACTTACCTTATTAGAACATCAAGCAAGTGTTCTGCACTGTTGAGGTTTAGAAATAACAGTGGCACTTTGCGTTTGCATAAGGAAACTTTGCAAGGTTACAGATTGCAGTATCCTATCTGTCTGGCATAATTCTCAATTAGTTCCAAGACAGGCTTCCTTTCTTAATTACTTGTTAAAATATTTAGGTATTGCGAGTTTTATTTCAGAGTGTGAATACTTTGTTTTCTTTCTTTCTCAAATTGTTTGTTTTTTTAAATGTATTAACGAATTAATGTATTAAAGAAAACTACAAGTTTATAAAATAAATTTGAAAGAAATTAATGCTAATTTTAAAAAACTAAATGCTAAAATTAATTTTTAAATTTGCATTTATTTAATTTTATAGAAATAATGTAGCACATAATAAGTTAGATACTCAAATTTGCATAATTTTGGAACTATCATATTTGATAGGAAGCTATCATTATTCTTTTCTTGGTTATAGTAATTTGAATTTACATTTACAGTAATTAACCCTGTTCTCTGTAAAGACTTGAACATGTATGAACCAATGATAGTCAGTCACTTAGTGGCCTAAACAATGAGAAAAAATTACAGCTTTTCCAAGAGAATGACAGGTTTTGTCTGTGGGTGTACTGCTAGGGATGTCCTTAAGACTCTGTTGGCTCAGGTACAAGGTTTGTAAACTAGGAAGTGTATGAGCAACTTTGAAGTAGAGCTAGATAATTAGTTATTTTTTAAGTAAATACATTATGGTTTATTTAGCTCTAAGTTTTTTTCATAATTTTAGAAATAATAGAAAATCAATCAGTTTTTCTGTAAACATCTTAGATCAAATTTTATGATAAAAAACTGTTAGACCAGCACAGAGTCCCATTATGAAAATGTCTGCATGCAGATGTGTTTTCAGGGTTTAAATCTTGTCAGAAATTAGTGTCAAAGGGAAAAAACAATTTGATTCTATACAGTCAGGACAGAAATAAGAATGTGCTGGCTCACAAACTTCTACATCACATCATATAAATTTGAGGTGTGAATCGATGTCATTTTTTGCATAAATCAAGGCCAGAGCTTTCGAGGTATGTAGAGAGTTGACCTGGAAAGGCAAATTGGGAAGGTCGTCAGAAGGAGCTGTTGAAAATCACTGCCAACTTTTGGTCAGGTGATTCTGCATAACAGTACTGTGCTGTAGAGGAAAGTGAAATGAGCTTTCAGCCTGATTCTAATTGTCCCTGATCAGAGTCTGCCTGATTTAGCGATTGGAGTGAGCAGAGAGGCATAGCATGCACTGCTCACTCAGTCAGCCAGCACGTGTGCTTTACCTGAGTTATTTCCCATGGCAGATGCTGCAGCCTGCTGCCGATGGGCCGGGCAGTGACAGACGCGCTACCTGATCAAATAATATGTTTTACACTGGTGAGGACTCTGCGGTGTTACCATCAGTGTCACTGACTGCCAGACAAAAAGAGTGTCAATGTACCACACCAGCAACCCCTGCCCCCTGCTGTGCTGTGTACTTGGTCACTGTTGTGGTTAATGTACGCTGATGTCTCAGCCAACCTAACTAGAAAACATCTTTTAGTTATGGTACTTAGTAACAGCCGTTACCTCTACAATTTACTTGTCTTGGGTTAGGTTGAAAAGGCTGCTCTTCTGATACATGCATTTGATGTTAATTATATTTTACCATTCCAAGTGCTGTGGAATTTGTTATCGCATGTCTGAAGACTAAATTACGCCATTTTGTTTCATGCCAGCTCTATAATAGTTTCTATTCAGTAGGAGTTCAAGTTGTCCCATTAATAGTAAGAAGCTCACTTGCAATGTGTCACAGAATCGGGGTATTGTAAGTTGGATCTGAAAGATTAGTTCAAATGTTTTCACCCAGTTAACAATGAGAAGTCATTAGAGAGTGTTTGAGAAGAAAACAAAAGTGGAAAGAAAAATCAGACAAATTGTCTGAATTTCTGAAGCAGTAACTCTTGAGAACCTCTTTTGATTATACCTACCTGAAAGGATTTGGTAAAATGTGACATGACTACTCATTATTTAAAGAACATATCTTTATGTCCAAAAATAAAAATTGCTGTGCAAAAGAAGCATCACTCAAGGAAAACATTTTCTGAAAAGAAGGAGAATATTTTATAAATAATGGGGTTTGACTTTTTTTTTCAAGATAAAGCACATGCACATTTTCACTGAGTTCATTTCTATTATGTAGTATGCATGGGAGAATACATGAATACATTTCTGAAATTAAACATGCATGCCTAATATTATGTGAATATGCTTTTGCAGTTTGGCAAGCAAGCTGACTTAGAATTAATCTCTCTGGTGACCAGGGAAAAAAACAAAACAAAACAAACCAATTGATTAACTGAGATTCTACCTGAATAGAATATTCTTCTGCTTGGCAAAATATTGCACAGTAGGGAAATTAAATGTAGGTAGTGAAAAAGGTTTTTTTCAATATAGATGCTGTAAAAATCTTTGAGCTCATGCTGACCATAACTGTTCGTAGAAAGCACTACTGATCACCTGGGATCTGAGAGACTGCATTTGTGTGCCATGGAACCTGTTCTAAGAAGTCCTGACTTTGCATGAGCTGGCTTGCAGTTACTGTGCTTCCTGCTGTTTTCATTTAATCACAGACATATATGTTACTGCTATAGATACCTCTGCATGATGGTTTAGATATGACCTTTATCTTTTTTCCACAGCTCTGGATTTGGTTTGAAAAGGGGAAGGAAATCTATATAGTGTATTTTAAGCAGCAAATCTTTAGTTTTCAGCAGATTTAGAACTGTGAGATTTTGTTTAAAAATTAAATGTAGTCCAAAAGGCACTGTTCAACTTCATGGCACCTGAAACTGTCATTTATCATTTCATAAAAGTACTGTTGAGACATTAGTGTAGAGAAAAATGTTAAAAAACAGCTTTTGGTATGAATGCATTTAAATAATGTTGAAGAAGGTTTTTATCTGTTAAGCCATTGTTATGCTCACTGATGAAAATAATGAATGCATTAACAGAATAAAAAAGGTAATATCATTCTTTGAAGGTTATGCAACATGTAATTATAGCTAGGGAATTAAAGGATGAATAAGAGTGGGGGGTTGAAAAATTAAACAATAAAGCATCTTTTTTAAATCTAAAGATTTACAGTAATACTTGTTTTTTTTTTTCCTCCTCTTGAAAATAAATAAAAGCAATTTTACTTGTCTATTGCACTTGAAAAATTAAAAACTTTAGAAAGAATTTGTTCATAAGGCAGGTTCTCTTGGCATTCTACTTTTCTTTCTTTTTTTAAACTCACAATTACTGGGAAAGTTAAAAAAAAATTGAACATGAATTAAAAATGCAACTTTTATTTGGGTTATTCCTTTTCTTCCACAACAGGGTGGAGTTCATTATTCCCCTTTTACATAATTTTGTGTTTCAGAAGAACCAAATTTCAGTCCATATAAATCAGGCCAGCATGATTATAACTGATAGTGAGCCCTATTTGTGATAGCCATTCACCGGTCTCAATTTGTGGGAATAAATGTGTGAGAACTGTTTTTACACAGCTAGTGTTTTCTCCTTTAACCTCAAACTGTGGCTTTCTTCCCATTGTAGAAGATAGTCCTATTGCTCCTGAACACGAGAGGTGGTTGGTGTTATCTACTGCTGCTTACCCACAACATACCTTTTGCTTTATTTTTCTCTTACTCATGAGTCATTATTATACATAGTGAGAAATGGGACAAGAGAGTCTTCTGGCTTATTTACTTCAGTACAGTTGGCTGCTGAAAAGCGATGTGCTTACTATATAGTTATTTGAGATGGGAAATCCATTTTAACCAAGATTCAGAGTACCTGCTTTGTTAAGCAACTCTTGATTGATACCTCTTTAGCGACATTACACTGCTGCTGTCACCTCCTGGCTAAGGTATTAGAATTTCCCAGGGTTTATTGTATACGACTTAGAACTGTGCTGAGCTGTGCATTGTGTACTATGTCATACTTTATTCTGGAGCATTTTGAGCTTTGCAGAATGTGTTTGAGGCTGGAGAGGAAATTTTGTAGCAGGGCCCTGTCAGAGGAAGCCCAGGTTTATAAACTGGTACAAGGAACATGAAAGTGTACTTCTTAAACTGCTGACTTCAGTTTACCAAATGGAAAAAAAGTGCTCACATAATTAATTTGGAAAAGGAAACATATATGGGGAAACAAAGAGTAATAATGTGAACAGCCTTTGCTGCACATATCTGCTTCTCTGTTATTTTGAGAGTTGGTTAGAAGCTTTGATGGATGCCTTCTTAAACATATTGTTGAAGTGTTAAGACAATGGTGTACTGTGTGCCTGAATACTCCATTTGAAAAGAAGCAGGGGTACTTAATCTGCCATTGCGGCAAGAGTGCAGGTGTTGTGAAAGAAGAATACCAAATCAAAGCTAAAGCCATCAGCACAATGCCACTGGCAAAGAAACGTTGTGTTTCTCAGTTCTGTTCTGCAACTGCACAAAGCTGATTACATGTGTTTACTTGTCCACACTCTCACTGTGAGTGTTTGCAGTCTGGTAGGGTGACTTTGAGGACAGAAAGAAGAGTAGGAGGAATGACAGAAAAAATTGATTGTTTTCCTCAAAGCTAAGTTCAGTACTGAGAATGTGTATTCAAAATGATAGCATGGAAAAACATCTATGTGTAATCCCAGCTGTGAGGTACCTGATTAGTACATTTCAGTATTTAGGGTTGGTAGCTGTGATTGACTTGAAGAATCTCATTTATCGTGGTAGCTAGCTTTAGTTAATTTGGATTTCAAATTTTGGCCTTAGCTGTTATTGATCTTATGTGCACTGTTTTTCTTCATAGCAGCACTCAATGGCTGCTTTTGGATTGATTCCCTTTCTAAATAATAAAAACTGGTAGATTACTTAGGGTGCTGTGTGTCTTCTCAGTCTGATATTAGTTAACATTCATTTCTCTTTTAAGTGAGGTGCCTTCTGCCTGTGCTTAAAGTCTAGTTCTTTGCTCAGGTCTAGTCAGGTTTGTTTTACTGAAAGCATCATTAATATTCATAATTTTTTATTTTTACACAATCTTTTGAGTAGCTTCAGTTTGGCAGTTTTTTGTTGTCTATAAATTTCTGGCATTTTCATATTTTTAATATGTTGATAATCAGTCTGTGTCCTTATCTCTTAATTCTTTAATCTCTCATCTCTTTTTTTTTTAGTATATAAGAACTGTATTTAGTAATCAACTCTCTACAAGTGGCTTCAGTGAATCCGGAAATGAATCCAGAGGAATGAGGCCCTCTGCAGTGATAGGCTTAGATTTAAGATTGATGGTACTCTTTTTTGTGTATTTGGGACCTGTTTTGGTAAGCACTTTAGAATGTAATCTCTGTCATATAAAACTCAACATTTAATTTATTTTCACTGTGTGTCCTCGTCATAACTGGAAATGTTCTGGCTATTTCATTAGTTAACTTTTAGTATATGGTCTGCGTTGTTTCAATCCAAAACTTGTTCTCAGTTATAAAGTTTTATTTCATTTATGTTGGTTTTAAAAACTTATATTTTTGCTTGAGAATTTATGGAGGAAAAGTTTGACAAAAAACCCTGGCCTACTACTGAATCACTCCATTCGGTTCTGCATAAATATATACTTCTCTATCTACTTCTCCCTGGGTATTAATAGCCATTTATTCCTTTCAGTTTTAGGAAGTGATTTTATCTGTGGATGCAGATTTGTGAATTTTTCTTTTCTCTGTCTCTTCCCGTAGTTTCTCATGTCCTCACTTTTCTTACTTTATTTTCTTTTTTCTTCTTTTCTTTTCTTTTTTTTCTTCCTGACTCAATTTACATAGAGGAATACTGATTAAGAGTAAGGGTTTGGTTTGGTTTTAGTGTCATTGCTCCACATCAAGAGGCTTTTAAAAAGTGCACTATGCTCTTCTCTTTGAGATATGGGAGGGATCTGGTATGCATTACCATGCTGGTCACTCTCACTTAGCCTTCTTTAGAGGTCAGAAAATGCATAAGGTGCCAATCCACATTACACTTTCCAGGCAAAGAATATTTTTTTCCCAATAATTTCCTGTTGCATATTAATACCTCTTATTCCAACCTTTACTTTAGAAAATGGGCAGCTGGTTTTGGACATGTTTACATTATTTAAAACACCAGTGCTGTACTTAGTAGTCATGAATTTTTGGCTAGACCTTTTCCTCTCACAGTTAGAGTGAGAGGTGGCAATGGCTAAAGACTGACAGATGAGGTCAGGAACATGAGTAATATTACATTGTAAGAAACTGATTGGGAGCTTCCTCCAAGTGTGCTGAACTCCCAGTTCTACTTGAAGACTACATGGGCTCAGCACATTTTGGGGCAGCAATCTGTAAGATTCCTTCATTTTATTAAAAAAAAAGATTTCTAAGGAAGTTAGAAAGTTATTTTTTTTTAAATAGAATTGGGCACACCAAAAAAAGATATTTGCCATTAAATTAGTTTATGTACTGTAGTCAAGTGCTTTTGTGGAGCTGCATTTCTATTTAGAAAATACCAGTAAAGGCTGGATTAATTTCTTGTAACTTTTAGAAAGATATTGTGTTATTATCGTTCTGGATTTTTTTTTTTTTTTTTTTTTGCCAGCACCAGTTCTTAAGAAATAACATATTAGAAATCAGGTAGTTAAAACTAAATGATTTGAATTAATATTAAAATCTCTTTTGATGAGTATGGAATGTCATTTTAATGTAAATTTCTTAAATCCTTTTATCTGCTAGTATAATAAAAGCTTGCTACACTTGAGAAGGAAAACTGCTAGTTTTCACCTATAATTTTTGTTTGCTGCTCTCAGCTGTGCATTAGTATTCAGAATCAGCATTAACCATAAAGCATTTAAAGATTTTTCTATCAAACCCATCATTTTACTGAAAGGAGATACTGAAGCATAAAGTTAGCATTATAAAATAAAATGAGTAATTGCTGTCATCACTCCCTGCTTCAGAATTTCAAAAGAACATCTTTGTTAATGAAACACAATTTCTCAGAAGTCTTGAAAATTGAAAGGCTAAATTTTCTTTTTCCCAAAAGATTGTAAAGGATAAATGTCCAGTCCTTTGAGGCAGAAAAAAATATGTGGTCAGTAACATAACCCAACAATTGTAGAAAAGTGGAGAGGTCTTTTTTCTTACTTTAGTAAAGCTAGATAACTACCTTGGAAAAATTAAGTCTTTACATTTATAGGTTTTGGTTGGATCTCTTGAATTACGCTTGTGAACATATAGAAACTGGATTTGTGAGTCAAGGATGAAGGTCTACTGTCACAGAGTCAGCTGAAGGATAAACATCTCTGCAGCATTTTGGGAACATGACAACATGCAATGCAGGAACCTAATTGAAAGAGGAATGTAGATTCCTAAGATATGAAAGCATAAGCGAAAATGTGTAGGAAGACTTCAGTAGCTACTATGTAGCTGAAGTTGGTGATTGGTGATTGCATAGTTGTGTGTTCCCTAGCACAACTCTGACCTGAGGGTAAACTGTGAGTCAGAAATAAGTTACCTAGAAGTGGTGAACATATCCATGAACGACTGTTCTATAAAATAGAGAAACAGAGGTCTTCAGTAATGCCTTTGGAACCAAAACATACTAATATGCACCACAGGAACAAAATAAGCTATCATTGTCAACAAATAATATTTTTTTTACCATATTTCTTTGCATTAATAATGTTGATAAATCAGGCTTTTAGGCTTTTAAAGAAAAACTGGATAAAATACATCTCCTTAATTCTCTTTACTAGTATGCTTATTAGATTATTTCTATGCACATTTTCTAGAGCTTTAGGTTTGAATCAGATATTTTTGTACATCTGAATATTATAAACAAATTATTTAGAGTATCTATACATGCAAAAGCATGTGATGCTCCTTGAGTATTACTTGACATTTCCCAGGTGTTTGTACTGCCTCCAATTCTGTTGTGATGGGACCCAATACATCCTCACCAATACAAGACTGGGAGGCTTGGCTGATACATCAGATTTTTTAACTTGACAGGCTGCAGAAATGATCTGACAGGAACCTTCAATAAAGAAAAATTCCAGCCTAACCCTGCACTTGCAGAGGACTAACCAGTAAATGCTGGAGGATCAACAGCTGGAAAGGAGATTTGCACAAGACCCTAACGGTCCTGGTGGACAACAAGCCGAACAGCAATGAGTTCTTGCAGCAAAAAAGGCCAATGTTATCCATGGGTGCAGTAGAAAGAGCATTGCCAGCAGGTGAAAACAGATCTGTCCTCTACTTAGAACTGATGATATCACATCTGGAGTGAGATTACGGTGATGGGCTCCTCAGTGTAAGAAAGTCATGGGTCTGCTGGAGCAAGTTTAACAAAGGGCTACTAAGGTGATTAAGAACTGGAGTGCATTTCAAATGAGAAGAGTCTGAGAGAGCCAGGACTGCTCACCCTGAATCTGTGGTAGGCATCTTATCAGTGTGCATAAATGCCTGATGGGAGGGTGTAAAGAAGACAGAGTGGAAGTATTCTCAGTGATATGCAGTGAAAGGCCAAAAATATAAACTGAAATGGAATTCTGTTTAAATACAAGGAAAAAAAGTATTTTTACTATGTAGGCACAGGATGTCCAGAGAGATTTTAGAGTCTCCAGCCTTGGATATCTTTAAACCCTGACTGTACACAGCCCTAAGTAACCTGTTCCAGCTTATCCCCTGCTTTGAGCAAGCAGAGAATCTCCATTGGTCCCCTCCAGCCTCAAGTATTCTCTGGTGCTGTGATTCAATGAGTATACGTGATTGGATATCTAAGAACAAGGTCCAGGTAAAATTGGGCCAAAGATGTTTCTTGAGTTGGCTTTTCATCTACAGAAAAGCAGACATGTAATCCTAGAAGATTTTTGGAATTACCTCAGGAGGATATATGGGAGGAGAAGCAAAAATGTGACCTCCATTCCTCATGTTGCAGTGAGACCAACATGACAGTACAACATTTATTTTGTGGTTTAAACTAATCAATGTGTTGACTAACGCCTTCTAACTCAGCTAACGAAAACAGTGCTCACTGGAATCTCTATTTTTTTACGTGATAGAAAGTTGCTCTTCCAGATGAGATGGATTTTTAATTAAAATTGCTTTCATTCTTGAGTGGTATAATTTGTCACAATATGACCTCATATTTCATAATTTTGAAAGCTGCCTAATTCTAATTTTTTCCACTTTATAGGAAAAAAGCTGAAGGTCCAAGAAAATGTGTTCTAAGAAGTCACTGACATGACGGATTTCAATATCTCTAAGTAATTAGTTAAGTTATGCTTGTCTCTTTCATTAAAAGCACCATTAGACAACCAGATGCAAAAGATGACTGTGGTAAATGGTTTTCCAGGTAATTCTTGATAATGTTAAATGTGGTTGTCATTTCAATTGATCACTATGCATCTTTTCTTAAATATCCATCCATCTACTTGAGCTGCCCGCTCAATAAATTCTATGTGGAAATCATTAGGATAATTTAATGAAAAGAATTCCCACAGTTTAACCAGCTGCAGAATGTTTTCTCTGTTTCTCTGTTTCTGTGTTTGTTTGGTTTTTTTTTAAACTCTCCTGAAACTGGTGAAAAATCTATACTACAGATATTTTTCTTTCCTTTGTTCCTTGGTACATTTCTCCCTGTTTCAGGCTTCCTTTGGAAATGAGGTATACTATCAATGTGCTGAGTAGAAAATTGCAAATCTGTGTGAAAAAACATACATACAATGCCTACAATTTCTGCTTATGCTTGCCTTTCGTTTTAGTGAAAGAAGTGCACCAAAGGTTGATGGGGGTACTGATTCCTGTCATAGCACAAGGCTGAACTAAAGCACACTTTCTTTTCTGTAAATGTACCCACTTTGCCAAGTGAAAGCCCATAGTATTTGCATTATTCTTCATATCCTTTCGTTGTTATAAATTTTATCCTGTACAGAAGCCAGAGCAGGAAAAAGACTAGATTAAGGACTTTTTCATCTTGACTTTTTGAAAAAAGGTTGGTTGGTCACTTCCTTTTTCAGTGTTGCTATTTTATGAGAAAGGTGATGTGCAGGTAAATAGTACAGAATGCAAAATTATGGCTATTGCTGAGTGCTTAAGTAACACTGGTAGGTATGGAGTGAGAGGAGAAGACAGCATGGCACAGTGACATTCCCAGACTGAGAGCAAATTCATTGACAGGCACCCATGAATTTCAATGTGCACATTGCTTTTGTAGTGAAAAATGGCATTCCCATTATGTCCCTAATCTAACTCATAGCTTCTGGAGGCAAAACACTTGTAAATAATCTTAAGTAAGTCTCTCACAGTGCATTCTCCACACTGTGTATCTGCAGACTGTAGTATGATGTATCCTATTTCTCTTGTTTGCACGACAGCCAAGATTTCACTCTCTCTTTAACCCCTCTGAATTCATCCCTTTATAATATTGGGCCTTCTACATCTTCTTCTGAGTAGACTTGCTCATGTAGTAGTGGTCAGGGGCTGCAGTCTTGTAAGTTCTGGCATTAAAGACTGTCTCAATCTTTGTTGCTGCATATGGTGTTTTACTTGAACTCAGGAAGCATAGAGTACTTTTGGTCCCACTTTTTGACGTTAAAAGAAAGACAGTTCTTTCCTGGAAGCAGACGTCATCAGTGCTTAGAAATTTTCCATTGTTTTCTTTCAGAACGTGCTCTATTTCTCAAATTTTTCATTTATTGTTGGCTTTTATTTTGACAGCCATTTTTTCTTTATCTAATGGTGTTTAAGCAGGTAAATAGGAGATTCTTTGAATAGCATATTTTATTAAAACAAAACAACCTAATTAACTCATTCTCCAGTTATGTGCTCCAGTAATCCTTTAATGCAGACTACTTACAAATGGTGTTATTAAGGATAGAAAGAGCTAACATAAATCAGAACTGTCAAATGCTTTTTCAAAGACCTTTTTTCTCTCCAGATTTTAAAGGAGTCAGGGTATTAATTGTTTATTGTATATCTTCTGTAGTTCTTTAACTGTATTAGCTGGGAGCTGTTATTCAATGGGGCCTTTAAAATTTGGAGAAAACTAAGCAATAACTTAAGTTTGTGTAACTGGATTAAACAAAGTAAACACTGAAACCTTTGTTTTGGATTAAAATATCCTAAAATAAAGTATATGAAGAGGAGGGAAAATAAATTAGTAAAAGTGAGTAATAGTAACTCCAGCTGTGACTGTTTGAGACTATTTGATTCCATTGAGTGTACCAGAACTTTTAGTTGCTTTCAGTACTGCTCAGACACTGTATGGTTGTGTGCATAGAACTCCAAAATAGTTAATTAAAAGCAAAAGTGACAGACAAAAAGCTGAGTTTAGAGGCGAAAAGGAGTCATTCAGAACAGCAAGTTTGGAGCATATATAGGAGGAAAACTGAGGCTGGCTAGAGAAGACAAATTAGAAAACTTGGCTGTTTAAGTGAAGAAGAAATGGTGAAGAACAGTCACTTTGGGTCTAAAGCTAGTGATAAACTAGCTGGGAATAAAATTAAACATAAGGGGCAGCTGTTTGACAGATGGCTGGGAAAACAGGTAGCTGAGGATGTGCAGATTTCCTTCTGAGGGAGCCTGTATGGTGGATTCAGATAAATTTGGAGTAGGAAGTTGAGGGCAGAGTTGTAGTGGATGTGCAGAAGATTGGTGCCCACAGAAGTTCACTTTCTTTCTGAGCTCTGAATGGACCATGAGACTTCAGAGACTTGCTGTTCCTCTGTTGTCAGGAAACTTCCATTGCAGGCAGTCTGATTTTCTGATCCCTCTGCTATATTTTCAATACATTTTCTGCTGAAAATAGCTATATCCTCTTTGCCAGATTTTTATTTGTCAACATTGAATCACCATGTCACCATGTGTCACCTGGTGTGTTTCAGTGAAAGTTTGGAAGCCTGGAAAGTGTTTAGGCTCAGTGCACCTTCTCCTTTCTAGCCTCCCCAAACTTCTCTTTGTCAAGCCATCTAGTCAATGAATCTGCTGCATGTGTGATTCTTCTTGGGTTTGGTTGTTTTGTGGTTTTGTTTTTTGGGGGATGGTTGGTTTGTTTGCTTGCTTGGTTATTTTGTTTTCTTCTGTTGTTTTAAACAATTCAAAAGACCTCTTCCACAAAATGTTGTTCTGTGAGAGAGTAAGAGAAAGCTGTTGTCATAGGATTTCTGTCTTTTTTTTTTTTGAAAGTCATTGTATAGTGGATAGGATGGTGAATTCTCCTTCTAACTGTTGCCTTAAGGATTTTCTTACTGTCTTCACACTCCTTTGTAACACTAGATAGTTACTCAAGCCATACCTCTTAGAAGTGGTTAAAAAATGCAATTCTCATTTTTAAGAGGAACAGCCAGAAATTTCTGTAGAAATGTCTTTCAGAAATTCTGAGCACCTATAACTGAAGCCAATGGGAAGGCTAGTTTGAATGGATGAAGTACTGTATAGCAATCACCTTCTGAAAAATCATTCACTAGAGTTATCAAGTTGGGTGTAAAAATTAATAGGATTTTTCTCCATAGTCTGTCTATGCCTCAGTCAACTATTTGTAAAATGGAGTGATATCATCTTTCATTTTACTGGCCATTTTAAAGATTGATTAAGTTTTGAAAAGCAGTCCTCTGTTCTGAAAAGTGCCATAAAAAGTTCAAGACAAATGAACAGAACTAGTAGGTTTACCATAATTTTTAACAGTTTGCAGCAAATATTGAACAGCTGATCATTAATAACTTTTCATTTATCACAGGTACTTCATGACACAGAGTTTCTGAGGGGGAGGGGAAAGGCAGTCATTTAGGAACTGTATAATGTATATACATAGGTGAGGTGAATTCATGGTTGAGTAGAGTACCCTGACAATGATGGGGTTTAACTTCTTTTGAGTTCTTTTAGCTTTCTTTTGGTTTTATAAATGTAAATCTGTATTCAAAACGGGGCTGTAAAAGCAAGTACTGTTTTAGGTGGAGTAAGTTGTGACCGTATTGAAGATCATGGGAAAAATTGCATCATCTATGATTTATTCCTCTAACTTTTCACTCATCTCTAATGAATGAAATAATATATGAATATGTCCATGACTATCTTGAATGTCAACTTAGAAATGGAAAAACATGTTTGTTTGTTCCTCCACTGAAATGTCATGCTTTGGCTGTCCCCATGTGGCACTCAGGTGGGACAGTTTTCTGAATGAAATCTTTATGTGTCATCATAGTGTCTTTTCAGAATTCCTAATATTACTTATTATTATGTCTCCCAGAAATGTGCATAAGTGACAGGTAGCTCCTCAGCAATGCACCTGCTAAACCCACAGGTGTCTATCTGGTCAACTGCATTTGGCATATAGGCATGTTACCTTTAATGTGCTTTGAACAGTGATTAAAAATTCTTTTACTGGCCTCATCAGATTGCTGTGACTAACCGCCAGTCATATGTGTTTTAAATGTTGTTTAGGATATTAGATTTAGAAATTGCTTAAATCCAACTTGATATATCTTTTCCACAGAAAAAATATGTTTCCCTTTTTTTTTGTTTGTTTGGTTTTTTTGTTTGTTTGTTTGCGGGTTTTTTGTTTGTTTTTTTTTAATAATGAAAACAAAACCAATATAATTGTTTTGGTTTAAAAGGGGTTGCAAGTAAGTACTGAAATGAGTATCCAGATGTGCATTCCTTTCTAGGTGATCTGCATGGAATACAGTGTGGCTTGTGTGCCTGACAGGTCATCTTGTTTCTCAGATATACATTAGAAGTGCATCAAAAGCATTCTAAAACTGTGTAATAAACATCATGTAATCAAACTCCACCATACCTCTGGACAAATATTAGTACTCTTAATAATGAACGCTGAAGGCTACTATACATTTCACCTTACAAATTCTGCGTCTCTTCACTTTTTGCACGTACTTTCTTTGATGAAAAAAACTATATCAAGTTAACTATACTAAGCACACCATGTATTTCTTTTTCACCTTGTTGTGTAATTTCTTTCAAAAACCTCCATCCCACTTCTTTCAGTGATGCCTAACATCATCTTAAATTCAGTTGGGGACACATAGAATTTCTTGCTTTCCTTCCTTGCCTTTTTTTTTTTTAACTTTGTGAAAAATAAAAAATTCTGTATATTTTACCCTCAGTCTTAAATTTCTGCCATTTATGCAGAGTGTGAGAAGAAGAATATTCTGTAAAAATCAGATTATTTTATCATTTTAATATTAAAGTTATAGTTAGTATCTAATATTGGGGGAGAGTCAGCTGTGTTGTTAAATAATTTCTATTAAAAAATCATCAAAATATCGTACAGACTATAGAAACTGAAGATGAAATCAAATAAACATGGAAATAAAACATTGTCTGCTGATGTGGAACAGTATTAAGTTGTTACCTGTTCAGATTTCTATCTGCAGAAAACGTTTGTTAACTTGCCTCTCTTCAACTTTATCTACCAGGCAAGCTGTGCTATCATTGTTGGTGGAACAGTGAGCTTCTAACAAAATAACTTGCACTGGAAAAATTGAAATAGGTTATAAAAATGTATATTACCTGATTGTTTTAAACTGCTTTGAATTTTGAGGTAGAAAGTGAGATGGTCTAGTTTACCTGCTGTACCTCTATTCTGGGTACGTAGCAATTTCGGCCTGTGTTTTATTCTAGTGTTCACAGTTCAACTACATGAGCTAATTGCCAACAAACTTATTACTAGTTTTATGTAAAAGGGAACAATAAAATTGAATTTTTTTTCCAAGAGTATACTACAGATACCCACAGATATCTACAGATCACATTGCTGCAGTTTTGAAACAGTGCTTTATAATCAGATTCTTCATATAATGCATCTGAACTCTCAAGAAGTTGATAATTGCAATTCAGTAGGTAATTATACATGGTGTGCAATCCACTGATCAACACAATTGGTACAAATTATACTCTTAGGCTGGTCTTAATCCAGCAAATTCTACTTTAATCAATTATATTATTATAATTTTACAGCAAGATTAATAAGACCAGGTCTTGACATTTTTCATTAGCAAAATACTGAGTCAAAAATTCATCCTTTTCTTTATTTTAGAGTTAAATGTATCATAATGATATTGCATACTGACTGTGAAACTGCAGCGACCTGGAGTAGATGACCTTTAGAGGTCCTTTCCAAACCAAACTATTCTATGATACTATTCTATAATTCTGTTAGTACTCCCTGAGAAGTCCTTCCACCACTTGCATTCTCAGAATCAGCCCCAGATTGTGCCTAAGGAGCATGTTACCAGCATTTTCCTAGGAATCCAGAATAATACAGATATTTTTGTCTTATTCAAGTGGTAGATGTGCGTAGCCAAATCTAACATAATTTGTCACCCTCAACTGAGGAAATGTAGAGTTCCAAGTACATCTTTGCAGATGGTCAGCCTCTTGTAGTCCCAGCTTGCCCTTACAGGATGTACCCACTGGAGAGCAAGTTCCCTGACAGCTCTACTGCCTTTGAACTGCCAAGGGAACCAGGAAGAGGAATCTAGGAGTACGGCTCAGAGCTGGGTATTATACATGCCTGATTGTGTGTTGTAACAAATGCTGTTGCACTCTTCTTAAGGTTACCAACCAAATCTTCTTTACCATCCAGAAAAAAACAGTTTATCCATCTTCCAATATATCCTTTTCAAAACAGTAGCTCCAGTTGTCTCCTGGTACTTTGGAAGCAAATAGCTATCCAAATAACTGATTTCCAGTAAAGTGTGAAGCAGCTACTTGTGTCAGATAACTGCTTCATATGTGTGTTAGTGATTGACTACCCATAAGATTGCCCTGAAAGTCTGATGAACGCTACAGAGTTCCAGAGATTCATTGCACTGGTTCTTGGGGCAGGACATGTTTGGATGCTGTGATAATACTGAAACATGTTTGCAAACCATGTAGACACAGAAAGCTGAGATTGTGCTACGTATGTATTAATCTCTGTTATTCAGAGGACTAAAAGAAGAAAAGAGAGAAGGTCTCTAGGAAAGCAGGGACCTAGACAGCTTAATAGTCCTGCCTTAATTTGGCTTTGTTTGTCCTTAGAAATGCCAGAATTACCTGCAAACAAGAGTCTATCCCTGTGGTAGTGCTAGTTAATCTCAGTATGAATTGAACAAAAGGTCCTGAGGAGCACCTGAAAGCCCTGCAATATGGAGGGATGACAAAGTCTGCAAGTCTTGGCCCTAGGTCATGCTTTCCTAGCCCACATATGGGCAACAGCATGAAACATGAAGTGATTTATCTGTTCCCATTATATTTAAGCCTAAAAATACTATAGCAGCACTGAAAAACTATTCAGAAGTCTTTAAGCATTGAATTCTTTTCTTTTCATTTTTCAGGATGCTGACAGTCTCCCTGCTGATATTTTGATAGATTGGATGTTTTCTGTAACTTTCCGTAGCAGGTTATTCTACCCCTCTCTAGGCCCATTCTTCCCTCCCTTGCTTTTTGTCAGATTTACATCTGTTTCCTTAGCAAGCCACTATAAAAATGTCTTCAAGTCCATTTACGATCATCTTCAGAACTCTGAGCAGAATGTAAAGTGACTGAACTGTTTTGAATAAACAACTCTGGATTTTAAATTCATCAGAATCCTTTTTTATTTCTTCTTCGGAAGATCCCTGTCTTTGAATTGTTTGTGCTGTGCTTTGCCTAAGGATGTGTTTGCCTTGATTTGAATAGAAGAATAGCCCAGTGTGTTTGCATTTTCCCTCCATTTTCATAATTATAGCAGAAAAAGAGGGCAAGGACAGTTTTAGCTGAGTAATTTAGCATATTTTCACATTGAGATTTAGTTTTGCTGCATAGTACAGGACAATGCAACTCAAGTAGATGGCAGAAAACATGAAGTGAGAATGATAGGAAGAAAAAGGAACTTTAAGAAGATGATCTCTTTTGGAACTGTACTACAGTCAATAACTACAAATTAGGTACAGATTGAGTGACAGACAAACAAACCTCCGATGTACTCTAAAAAAGAATTGTAAAAAACCCTGCATGTTAGTCACTCTGACTGTCATCTTTATATAATAGAGTCAGAGAAGTGTATTCTCAGAATATAGTGGTTTTCTTTTTTTTTTTTTCCTGTCAACACTGCAATACTCAGGATTACGTGGCAGTAAGAGCAATATCTGCATGAAACATCTACTGATCTAAGAAAGCACTTTTCCTTTTTGAATTTCAGACTATTTTTACTCCAGTAAAATTCTTTCACACCTTAAATGATTATTGAATATAAAATGACTTTACTCGTTAGAGCTTCAAAAGAGGTTGAGTTCTGTGTTTTTGCATTATCCTTCTGGAGAGGTGTGGTGACTAAGTGATGTACTACAGACATAGGTAAACGAAAACTGTTTTGGTTGTTTATTCTCTCTGAATGATTTCAAGTTGAATATGGCAAGAATTTGAGGGTGCAGTCAGAAATGTGATGTTTGATATCCAAGTATAAATGTACATAGGAGAATGACAGGCTTTCTTAAACATGTCATCATTTGCCCTTTGTGTCTCTTTTTGCCAAGGCATTGTTTCCTCTGTCTGCACTGCACATGCTTATTTCCATTGCTGAAATTGGAAACCTGTATAAGAAATTCACACATTAAGCACAAAGTTAAGTCTGATACTCATATGGAATGTTAGTTCGTTGTACAGTAAAGATCTAATGTATCAGATTCTCCCCATTCTATACAAATCTATACAAATGTGAAATTAATTTAATTTTCTAAAGATTGTGTGTTTGCTTTTGTTTGTTTGTCTGTTTTTCCCAGCCCTGGAAAAAAACTCCTAAACTATCTAATTTCCTTTTTTTTCAGGAAATGTGATTATACGTTCCCTTTCAATGTAATTTCTCAACAGCAGTTTAATCATGTGCTTCATATTCAGTTCTCCTTCATACTAAACTACTGAATAGTTAAAAGGCATTAGGCTACTGTTTTCAAAAATGAAAGCTGGGCTGTTAAGTTATAAAACAAAGTTCTCACTTTTTTTTTTTTTTTAAGAAAGAAAATATTGGTAAAGTCTTGTTTTGAAACATTTAACTATAATAAAAGTACAACTTGAGCTTTGCAGACTTTTGTAATGTCAGACATACTTTAAAAAACATCAATTAAGAATGTAGATTTGTTTGGTTATGCTGTGCATATTACTTCTGTAGTGAAGTAAACTGAGATATGGTTTGGACACCTTCTCCTTCAGAATTTGCACCAAATAATTGTTTTTATGAATGGCAAAGTTCTGAGTGCTTTTTGTATATTATAATTGTATTCCCTCTACTTCTAAGAGAGTTATTAGCGATAAGCACAGTCCAGTGAGTTCTTCACAAATTTTCTATCACAAATATTTTCAATTCTGAATCACTTTGCTATGTGATGATTTCTCCCTGGTCTTACTCTATTTAACTTTGTCTACTTTTACATTAGCAACTAGAACTATCCAGAAGGAGTGGAATTGTAGAGAAAACCCATTGGCTTTCAGGACGCAGCATTTGTGTGTATGGAAGAGGTGCCCGATGACTGGAGAAAGGCCAGTGTTACTCCTACCTTCAGAAAGGGCAAGGAGGACTTGGCATACTACTAGCCAGTCAGCCTAACCTCCATCCATGGAAAGGTGATGGAACAGGTCATTCTGGAGGTCATCACCAAGCATGTAGAAGAAAATAAGGTCATCGGGAGCAGTCAGCATGGATTTACTGAGAGGAAATCATGCTTGACTGATGTGATAGCCTTCTATAATGATGTGGCAGGATGGGTTGAGGAGGGGAGAGCAGTGGATGTTGTCCACCTTGACTTCAGTAAGGCTTTTGACACTGTCTCTCATGAAATCCTTGTTAAGTAAGGTCAGGAAATGTGGGTTAGATGAATGGACACTGAAGTGGTTCAAGAACTGGTTGAAATGCAGAGCTCAGAGGGTCATAATCAGTGGAGTATTAAGCTGGAGGCCTGTAGTCAGAGATAATTAAGGATCTGGAGCATCTCTCTTATGAGAGATTGCAAAGCTGGACCTGTTTAGTCTAGAGAAGAGAAGACTGAGAATGGATCTCATTAATACATATAAATATCTCAAAGGTGGATGTCAAGAGGATGGTGCCAGATTCTTTTCAGTAGTGCCCAGTGACAGGATGAGGAGCAATGACCATAAACTAAAACACAAGAATTTTCACCTCAGCATGAGGAAGAACTTCTTTACATTGAGGGTGGCAGAGGCTTCAAAGAGAGGTGATGGAGTCTCCCTCTCTGGAGACATTTAAAACCTATCTGGACACATTCCTGTGTAACCTGCTCTAGGTGACGCTGCCTTGCATGGGAGTTGGACTAAACAATCTCCAGAGGTCCTTTACAACCCTGACAATTCTGTGATTCTGTGATTCTTTGATTCTGAAAGTTGTGCTTTGGTTTAGTTCTGACCTGATCCCACTAAACCACTGCCTGTTACAGAACACAGTGCATTAGGTATAATCAGGGAGTGCAACTTCCAGTGCTGGTTTATTGAAAAGGGATCCAGTTCACACTCCTGAGAGGCTTCACAATGTAAGCTACATTATGAGAAGGGAGGACGATAAGGAGATTGGCTGAAAAAACACACTCCTGAACAAAACTCCAATTAGAATGTAGATGCGCTATCTGTTTCTCTTGTTTTGCTCTAAAAGCTCAAAGATATAGGAACATACATACATATGGAAACAAACATACATTTGCAAACAAATGTACATTTGCATATCCAGTTTGTAGCTTGCAACTAACAGCTGACAGAAGATTAGGACACTTCTGTTGCTTGATTTGATTCTTCAATTTAATTTGTCAGGGAAAGGTTGTACTTCGTATCTGCAAGATTTTCAGTGTGAATTTAATGCAGTGTTTGCAGGGGAGCCCAACTGAATCAAATAATTTCTACAGAATTTCTCTAGTGTTTTACCAATCTCTGACCAAAAAGTAGTTTTACAGCTGTCACTGTTAAAAACAGAAACTTATGGAGACTAAGACCCCACAAAATCCTGAGAACTGAATTTACTTTCTAATTTAAAAATGGGGAAACATTGAACTTGAAAGGTTATGATGGTGATATATACACTGATACATGCCATTCAGAGACCACTAGGACTGTTTATTCCCCATGATTGACTTTTCCTACCTCAAATCCTTGAATACTGTGACACCTTAGATCTAGTTGTCAGGTAGAAGTTAGAGTTAGTTTGTTCTTATGCCATGCCATAAACCATTGGTTATGTGAGACTCCCCTAAGGAAACAGACAGTTTACATGTTGCTCTTCTGAAGGTTGGAAAAGGGACCTGGAGCCTTTTTTTCTCTTGGGATGACACCTTCTTGCACCATTTTTCATTCTCATGGATTGGTGGTATGCAGCACAATTGTAATTTATAGAATTTTTTAATCTTAAATTGAGTATAACTCTAAGGCTCTTGTGCCTCTTATAGCCAATAAACAACATAGGCATTTCTGTATTAAATTTCCAACACATTATTATATGTTGTTTTGCAATTTAGCAACGTTAAGGATCAGAGTTTGACCCCCTGTTTTATGTGCTTTATTATTTTTATGTCACTTTTACCACCAGTCCATTGAATTGGAATTAATGAGAAATGAGAATATATCTAATGCATACTTTGTAGCAAACTGCTGAAATTACTGCTCAAGTAATTTGTTGCCCACTGTAAGATTTTACTGTATCAGCTATGTTGTATCTAGTGATTATAAATTTAATGGTTTTGGTAGACTGCACTGAAGTTTTCTGAGAAAAATGATGAGAGTGATCTGGAGTAAGGCTCTATTTTTTTCCAGGTTAGTGCAAACCTACAGTTGCTATATTCCAGCAGCTCAGTTACTCCTTTACTACCATCATAGACTAGTTTGTGGGGTGGTGGTGGTTGTGGTTGTTGTTGTGTGCGTGTGAGTGTAGGGGCGAGTGAGTTTTCTGCAAATATTCGAGTGTGAGAGTGTGGGCTTTTTTCTACCTTTTCCTTTTGGTACCTTTAAATAAACATTTGCTTAGTGCTAACAGCTGTCTTCTAAACTGATAACAGGAGCCAGAAATACATAGTGCTAACCTTAATTACATGCTTCAGGATCTCATCTTTTGCACCAGCTCTGTCAAATGAAGCCTATATTTTGTCTGAGATTGGAATGTTTAATCAGATCGACATGAATAAAGTCAAGCTGTGGAATTTGCTCTACTGATTTTTTCGAATGTGTTAGAAAACTCATGTGCAACTTGTCTGTCATGCAACTGTAACTAGATAAATGATCTCTGTATTTCTTCAGGGCTGTATTGGTGTGCTGATTGGTTAGATCTTTCTTAGCAAAATGTCTCCCAACAGCTATTTAATAACAATAAGTAGCTAATATAATAACAATAGTTATTTTCAGTTAATAATGGTTTCTCTCAAATGATTTCTCTTACTAATTTCCCTTTCTTTGTCCTCTCCCTTCTTCAAAAAAGCATGCTGCAAAGTTTACTTGGTAGAAGTACACAATTTATTATATACTTATTTTAAAAATCACCCTTTCTATGATGTTGCATTTTGTTCAACAGCTGTAATAAGATTTTCTGGTGAAATGCACATAAGAAACTGAATTAGTTCTTTTCTATGAAAATCCTATGTTTCTATATAATTCTGTAGATTCAGGTTGGGAATAATAGCATTCAGATCATGCACAGCCTTGTAGACCAGTGGGAGCCAAACCCTACGTAGAAGAAAGGATGCAAAAAACATAAGGAGCAGTCAAATGGACCTCTGCTGTCACAGAGAAATAAACACACAGTAACTATCTGTATGTATTTGCAGTTCACATTAGAAAACTGTACTGCCCTCTAGAAAGGCTGTTTCAGAGTCTTACAGCACATTTCATTAGCAACTGTCTTCAGGTTTTCAGCCTCATTTTACTCATTCCCACTTTATAAGCTTTTCTTCTTATGTCAGTACTGGTCTCCTACTTTCTTTCCCTTCTTTGGGATTATCTAACCATGTACTTCTAAAGAATAACCATGCTACATTTCCCAACTTGTTTTGTTGGACTAAGTAAGCCACTTTTCTTCCCATCTCTTCTTTTATGACATAGGCAATTTATTTCTCTACTCATGATTGTAATTTGCCTCCACATGTACTGTGGCGTGAGTTCATTTTATTTATTTATTTACTTATTTTTTCTACAGATGATTGGCATCAGATGAAATGTTTCAGATGAAAACTCGCTCACACAAGGGATTTTGTAAAAAGGCTTTAATAATTGTCTGCTTATATAAAAACACTTCTCCTGATGCACCTTAAAATTGCATTTGCCTTTTTCACAGCTGCATCATGCCAGTGATTTATAGTCAACCCATGATCAATATATACAGACAGGTCTTTTTATCATTTTTAGCTGATGTACTCTCATTCTGTATCGTGGATTCATGTTAATAGTCCCTTGCCCTTGTTCTATTACACTTCATTCCATTTCAATTACAAACCTCAAAGCCACCTAATTTTTCGTGGATAATATTCTGTTCCTCCTTTATATTGATGTCTCCTAGCTTTATGTGATCATCCATTTTCATCACAGCAAGTCTACTCCTTGAGCTAAAGCCATTTAATAGGATCAGTATATATAAGACTCAACCATAAGGACTTCTGCTTTCCTGCATGCCAATATTGTCTGCTTATGCATCGTCCTTTAGCTAGTTTCTTACTTATGTAAACCTTCAGCAGTCTTCTATGCTATATTTGTAATTATTATGTATTCAGTGTTGTTAATTTAGTATCTAAAGTTAAACACTGAGGGAGAGACAAAGAGAGAGAGAGAGAGAGAGTAAGTAAGTCCACAAACTACAAGAAGTTTTCTAGGTTGTAACCTACTCCGTACAACATCTTTAGGTCCTAAGGAAAGTCTCCTCATTTCTGTCATTGCTAAGGCTGGTTATGTTTGCCTCCATTCTCCTTGGCAGCTTTGTTTTTGCCAGAGGATGCTTATGTTTTAAAGCACAATCAGTGGTACTGCTCTGTGGTGTGCTGTTCCCAGCCAGCAGCCAGGCACCAGCACAAACACTTGCTTACTCCCCTGCCTGCAGAATGGAGAACACAGAAATATGGCATAAAGAATCATGGATCAAGATAAAATCAGTTTAATAGGTGGAGCAGAAGATGCACACACAAGCAAGGAAAAAAGAGGAATTTTTTCACTGCATCCTGTTGGGAAGCAGATATCTGGCTTCTTCCTGGGAAGCCAAACATCAGCACATGTAACACTAATGCCATAACGGCAAACACCTCCACTTCCTACTCCTCTTGAGCATTTATTGCAGAGCAGAATGGTATAGGGCATCTATTTGGTCAGTTTAGGTCAGCAATCCTGGCTGTGTTCCCTCCCAAATTCTTGCTCACCTAAAGCCTATTTATAGCTGGACGGAGTGGGAAAAAGAGGAGACCTTGATGTCTGCAGGCTCTGCTCAGCAGTACTCAAAACCACTGCTGTGTTATGCACACTATTTTAGTCACAGATCCAGGAGAAAGCACTGAACAGGCTGCTATGAAGAAAACTGACTCCAAAAATTACATTTGGAGGGAAAAATTATATGAAATTATATAATTTTCCCCCAACAATATTTGCCGAACTAATTAGTATATAAAAAACCCTAAATCAAATCCCAAAAACCAACCAACCAAAAAACCTACAACAACCCAGCAATTTAATCTGTTAGGAGGGGGAGATACCAATCTACATGAAAGCTTTAGACCTTAAAATCAAAACTTTTTTTGTATACTTACACCATTTCTCCCCCCCCCCTTTTTTTTTTTAGCTTTGATTATTGAGGCTATGTCTAACAAATTATATTATAATGAAATTCATGTTATACTCATTTCAGTTTCCCAGTGAATACAATTCAATTTGCAGATTGTCACATGCTTGACTATACATAGTTTTTGTTCTTTGTCTGAGTTGTTTCTCATTTCACTATGATGCTTTAGATCTTTCTTGTGCTTCACTTGACCATCACTGAAAACAGTGATTTTTTTAACTGTATGTATGTATGATATTGCTGAGAGTCATAAATTCATACTGTTTCCATCTATATCTCAAAATTCATCTTATATCTAAACTCTCAGCTGTTCCCAACTAGCAAGGTTTCCCAAGAATAGAGCTTTCCAACTACCAGAAATTAAAATCAGTTTCTAGTCAGTCAGTGTGAAACTGACGGAGGTTCAAATGTGAATAAACTGATGGAGATGCTCTGGGCAACCCAAGAAGAGCATCTTGTGATAAAATTATGATCTCAGCTGGCAACTTTGTTGTAAACCCATAAATCTCTAAGAAAGGGTCAGCTGCTTTGTGTTATGGGTTGCTAATTGTAACTTTTAGACTAAGGGCATGAAGAACTACTCCCTCCAAAATAATTAAATAGCAACATTTTGGACTAAGTGTCAGTGAAGATTTGGCTCTACTGTTTTGACTTCTGTTTAAACTGTAGCAGGAAACTGACATTCCTGCTGAGCAACTGGTGTTGATCTGTAGCCTTTAACTCTGGAAATATATGTACTGCAAGCTTGCACTTTTCATTCTCTGAGGTACAGAATGAGGAGGACAGCTAAGGAGGTATTTCAATTCAACTTGGACAATCTCCTTAGAGAAATATTTTCTGCCTTTTTCTAATATTTTGGTATTTCTAGAAATTAATTTATGTGCCTGAAAGTTATTTCAGATGCTGAACTTTAGTCTCTTTTAAAATCTTGACGTATATTTCATTTAATAAAAAAGCTAAATGTATTCATATCTATAAAGATTTTATGCTTTATTTATTCTTAAAATAGAAAAAATACACTGACATATAGATATTTTCTCTAATAGATTTCGTGTATTGTTTAAAAAGTATTTATGAATGTCTTGATTCTTAAAAGCTAGTAATCAGTCTATGTAAGAAACAGTCAAGGAATTAGCAAGGCTCGATTCTATGGTGTACTGAAGACGAAGAGTAAAGAGTGTCAGTGTTTGAAAATGTACAAGATCCCCCAGGTGGGCGCTGTAGTTGTAATAGCTAATATATTGTCGAATTTGCAGTTTGGCTAAACTTTTACCCTTGGTGAGACAGGTATGTTTCATCTGTTTTAGTAGTTACAGTGTGATACTAAAGTGCAAAAGCCCTGTTTGCCATTGAACTGTAGCAAAGGGGTTGCACCATTTTTGTTCTTTAGTTTTTTTCTTCTGAAGACTTTAAGATTTCAAAGGGGCCTGATCCCCAGCTGTTATAAATCAGTGGATTTTCATTTAATGTGTTAGGTTATACCAGTGGCATTTCAGTTTCCTGTTCCTTGGTAAATACAACTCCTTCAGCCTGAATTGGTGCAGGTTCTGTTAATTTTAAGCCTTAGATTTGGAGATCTGTGCATTATTAATGATCTACATGTTAGCAACATGGGAGTATGACAGATTATTTAAACAAAATAATTTGTATTTTTTATTTTCCTCTGCTGAAAAGGCCATTTAGAGGTTGGTGCCAACTTGAGGGATTTTGAGCAGCCATTTTTATTCAAATGAGTAAGTATTTGAGAAGGGTCTGAAACAGGTGCCTGGAAACAAACCAATAACAGTGAAAACTTTTTTTTTTTTTTAATCACTTAGGAACCCAACCCACTAAATACAATAAAAGCTCTCCTGAGATTAAATATATAAAAGTCTTGAACTGAGATACTTCTTTTTCAGATACTACCTAGAGAACATGGTGTCATGATAGAAAAAGCCTTCAGTCCAAAGGTTGAATATTTCAAAATGGAGAGAAATAACACTGAATCCAAAGGGGATGTCTGGTTTAGAAAACATGGAACTTCTCCCCACCCCCTCCCCCACCCCCCACCTCAGCATTTAACCTTTCTAAAAAAATTATTTTGATTTCCAGCTGTGATGTGGAAGTTGAGCCTGAGAGCCTAAACATTCTCCCATTCCCAAATCATGCAGTCAGAAAAGAGCAAAAGTAGCCAGTGCTCTGCTGCATCTTTCTTTGTCCCCATATGAGAGTTCAGCTGTACAACCAGAATTCCTCCACTGGGGTTACTGTTGACACAGAGCACCAAGCTGGAAAGCAGAGATAACATGTGTCATTGCTGCGGTTTGACAGATACTCTGATTCGAACCTCTGTCCCTCCCTTTCCTTTTCTCTGTTGCACAGGTGGCGAAATCCTATTAGGACTGATTTACTGAGTGGCAGAACAAGTTCAGAATTCTCAGCTTCATTCCCTTTTGCAGCTTAAACAAGATTCTGAAGCATAAAATAAATTTTAATCTTTCCGAGGAAAGATGCTAATCTGAGGGTGGTTGTTGCCTCAATACTGGGTTCCTGCTGGCTTTGATAACAGCTCATGATTTGAGGAAATTTAGCATGGATTGAGATGTCATCTTGCAACTCACACTCCAGGCTTCCTTGACTAATGGGAAGTAAACAGGGGATTATTTGTAGTTGGGGCTCAGCACCATAAAATTCAACTATGCAGTTCAGGAAGTTCTTAGCAAAAGTAAGCATCTGATCCTTCTTTGTTACCCACTGGGTTTCCTGGAAAAGAAGTGGGTTTTCAACAAGTCCTTAGCCTCTCCACACAATCTTCTGTTATCCACTTATTTCCACTCCACAGTCCTAAGAAGTGCTTTGATTTCACATTTTCAAATACAGTAAAAAGATAATTTTAGCTATTCTGAATATATATGAATATATATTCAGTGGCATATAAATGATCGAGAGCGCTAAGGCACAATATAACTTTAATTATAAGTGTTACAAAGGTTGGTTCAATTCTCAAACAGGAATTAGCAATACCAAAGTTATGTTCACTCTCTATTTAGGATTTTAAAACTATTTAGAGGGGAAAAATTTCTTAAGAATGTTAAATGTGCATCTGATTTAGACTGAAAAAAAATGGGTTTTCATAGTTTGCAGTAATTTGGAAAATATATGCACTTAAATTTTTATATTTCAGTCTTCCATTGTCTGTTCAGTAGTTGTGTAATACACATCAAGTTAGATTCTGTTGTCAGAGACACTGTTGTAAATCAGCAACATTTCCACTGGAGATGCTAAAATTGCTTCAGTTTCAAGTTTTTTGTTAATAAGGTCAGGAATTTTGACAGTACTGTTCAGTGGTTGCAGACTTGAATAAGGTATACTGTTTTCAGAGTAAGGTTGGGAAGAAACTGTCATCAAGACAGGCAATTTTCAGAATGTTGATAAGATGCATGATTGACACCCCTATAATTTTGTTTGTTCTAAGCTTCTGTTTGTTCTTGGAACTTGGCTATTAAAGATGAAATGAAAAGAACTGTTCGCAGTGTTTTGGACTAAATTTGTCGTTACTCCTGAAATTTATGAGGCTGGAGGACAACATATTCCATATTAATGTCATTATCTTAAATGACTTCTTCATTTTTTTGTTGTTGTTGTTGTGTTTTTTGTTGTTTTGTTTGTTTGTTTGTTTGCTTGCTTGCTTTTTATCTGCAGGCTTATGGTGTTTTTCAAATCCCTTCTTATACTAAAAAGAAAAGTCAGAGAGGACTTCCATTTCTTAAAATGCTGCTCAGAGCTAGCTTAAGTTTTTCTGACTGAGGAAAATATGTACTTTTTCCTTTACACTATAGCACAAACTGCACGGATAAGAGACAAATACATTCTGTAAGATCTGCCAGCAGCACAGCTGGATCAGAGTTCATTTAGAGTGATGCTGGACCTGTGAATCATAATATCTGCTCAGCCGAGTGGGACAACTAAGCTTGTCTGCAGCAGGATCATATATCAACTTAAAGAGGAAAGAAAGTTGCCACAGAACCGTAGTTCCAACCAGCAGCACCACTTCAAAAAAAAGTAATCCTCTGGCATTAATTTCTTGTCAAGGCTAGTGATGGGTTACATTTGCCAAGTGAGATGTACTCAGCTGAACTGCAGTATCTTGGAAACACAACGTGATATGTCACTTTTTCTTTCTTTTCTTTTTAAATAATGTTACGTGTTGAGAGTGTCGTTCTGTGAATACTCACTGTAAATTAAGATAACTATTCACAGAAGTGCAGATATTGATCTTGGCTTCTAAAACTCTCAGACTATGCAATTCTAAAGCAGTTTGCTCCTGTAGATATCTATAAATCCATTTACAACATGAGGCTAGTTTTCCATTTTCTGTTCCAAAAGTATAACCCAAAGCCCATTCCTACACAGGCCCAGCCCTTACTGCAGCTTTAAGGGCGTGCTTAGTGTGAGTTAGAAATGAAAAAAGTACTTTATGTAAACATAACCCAAGCCACTTTTAAACATTGGTTTAATATAAATTTTCATTCTGATCCCGTAGCATTTATTTTCATTTGCCCTCAACATTCTGTCAGTCTCATTTTACAAAAGGGAGCCAAAGATAAGGGAGGTAGTTGTTCTGCCCATGGGTAATACGAAGGGATGCTATCAAAACCAAAGCTCAGGAGCCATGTCCTTCATGCTGTTACTGAGCCAGTGGACTTCCGCCTCTCCTGCTTGTGACACTGGGATCTCCTGATGATTGAATGAAGACTGAAAGTTATAATTCAGTGACCTAGTAACTGAATTTCCTTCTTGCAGGAGGGAAAATGGTCCTATGGGATCCAAAGCAAGGTGGAACAGTAGACTCTGAGGGAAGGACTACAGTCAGCTTTTAAGGAAAATTTTGTGTCATTCACTGGGGTTATAAAGAAATATTATTTATGGATGGTTTCTTAAGAAAATATTCTTTGTCTGAAGAAATATGTTTCCCCTTGTTCCCATTCAAGTGTCATGTAAGATTTATGTGAAAACATTTTTGAACGTTTATTAAAAAAGTGTGTTGTCCTCATAGTACTTCTAAGTTTCTTTGCATTGGAAAATGACATGTAGGTGGCTGCTGAAAATAAATATGTTATTATAAGTTCCTCAAAAATCTCCCAGTTTTTAGATTGATGAAAAAATATACTATGTATTTTGCATGGAATACATATTTAGAAATGGAAGCAGTGTGCATACTGACAGATCAACCATCTACATTCATTAGAGGTTGTTTCCTAATGTATAAATAATTAAATTATAACAATTTTATTTTTTTTTCATGACTGCTTAAATAGCTTTTTCTTTCTCTGGCATTCAGACACATGGTGTGACTCCTGGGGATGCTCCTGTGCAGGGCTAAGAGTTAGGCTCTATGATCCTTGTGTGTCCTTTCCAACTCAGAATATTCTGTGATTCTGTATGTTATATATCATTTGGCACAATAACATGAGTATCAGGATACTTTCTATTATTCAAAGTTGTCAAAAAATACTTGAATTAGTTCTATTGTTAATTTTTCTTTTTGATTCATTATATTTATTTTTAGTCTTACCAAATTTTAAAAAAATGAGAAATTTTATAACTAAAGCTAACAAATGGACAAATGAAAAATTGCAATAGAAATGAGAAGCAGCAGGAAGATTCTAGGATGATGGTTATGATGAAGGCTGTTTCACTACACAGAGTGTTGTCTCAGTAATGCTCAAGCTTCTTTTCAGTCACTAGTTCCACAGTTCTATTGGAACTCCTACGCTCTGTTCTAACAAGTAGTTTCTCCCTGTGTCTTTAATTTCTAGACTATCCTAGACACAAGCCTTAAACTTTATCTCCATTGCACTTCCCTGGTCCACCCTGAACCGAGGGATTCTCCATAGAGAAGTTGTCAATTCAAGAGTAAGCTGAAGGATATGCTGAATATTTTGTAGAAGTATTTTATGCACATCAGTAGAAAAAGCATTTTTTGCCATGGTAGGTTGTAACTGTTTTCAGACATAATTTCTTCAGATCTGCTCATTCTTCCTAACTAGATGTAGAGTTCACAGAAAAATATAGTCATGAAATGATTCAGGTGCACAAGGCCAGGTTGGATTGGTCTCTGAGCAATCTGGTCTAGTGGAAGATGTCCCCGCACAGGGCAAGGGGTTGGAACTAGATAATATTTAAGGTCTCTTCCAATCCAAACCATTCTATGATTTTATGATTCTTTTTAAAGAGTAAGACTATTACATAGATTTGTGTTTCAGTAGAAATTGAAAGAACGATAAAATGTTGGGAAGTTTGTGTGTAGTAATCAAGAATTTTATGCTTATTTTCTACTGATACTATTTTACTATTTTAATACTAAAAGCAATGTATTTTGATGCATTTACATGATTAGGATCTATATCTAGTTTATTCCTAGGTAGGGATCTGATGTTGCCTGTTATTCTCAATGATGTGTCTTCAACACTGTAAAATGATGCTTTATTTAGGCAATCCTGTCTATTACAGTTTGATATTAAGTGTACAACAGAGGTAAGAATCTGAGCGCTTTTCATAGAGTGCAGAGAAATATGAAAGAGCCTTCCTTTTTTTAAGTTTCTTCACATCTGGTCTAGTAAGAACGAGAACATGCTTCTCTGGGTAACAACGTTGCATTAATTTTCCTTTTACTTGCAAAAATTTCTATTTTATACTTAAATATTTGGTTCTGTACTGATTTTATTGACTTTGAATCTTTACCACCTTATGACAGGAAACTGCTTTGTTATTTTGAAGATCACTGTTGTTACTCAAATCTGAGATACCAGAGCTAATGGGATCTGAGATATGGTACACTAGAGAAAATAGGTACTGGAGGGCAGGTGAAAACTCTGGATAGTTGCTGTAGAACTTACCTTCCTAAAATATTGGAACACTGGTGTGCTAAGCACTACAGCCAGGGGGAGGAGAAAGATAATGATAACCTACGGTCTTCCATGTTCATTTATAATGGAAATAACAGTAGGTGCAGAAAGGGCAGAGTGTTTTGTTGTTTTTTTTTTTTTTTTTTCTTTGCTGTGTTGTGTTTTCTCTGTGTTTTTATTTGTTTGCTTGGTTGGTTTTTGTTGTTTTGTGGGGGGTGAGGGGTTGTTTTTCCTTTTTTTTTTTTTATTTTTAGAATTGCTGTTAAAATATGCATAACTTTTGAATGCATGAACTTTTAAAAACTAGTTTTACAATCAGAAATAGCCCTGGTGGAGTTTCAGTGGAATTATGGATGAAGTGTACTGCCGCTGGCTGTATATAAGGGTACAGAATCCAGACCTATTGCAATGTGTATCTGTATACAGCATACTCTATAGGTATTCAGTATGTTTTTCCTTGCCTTTTAAAACAGAAATAAATGTTTAATTTCCAATCCTCATTCTCAATATTTTAAAGCTGTCTAGTGTCTTCTGACATTTTTGAATGCATATATTTGTAGCACAGGAGATGTACGTAATGGTAAATCTTTTGTTATTTTAGGTTTGTATTGGCTGGTAACCATCACAGCAAGGGCAAAGTTACACCACATCTGCAGTTGATCCTTTGTAACATTTTATTATGTTGAATTACTAAGTGTCAATAAAGAATGCAGATTAAAATGAGGTAGAAATTGCCTGTGTTGTTCTGTATATTAATCTTCAGTAGCAGAGGCACAGGAGTGTGATGTTATCAGTGAGTTCATTCTTGGAATAGACTATGAAAAAATTAAGCCTTTCAAGCATAGCCAGCACACAGAGGTAATTAGTTGCATTTCCAGTTTAGAGAAATCTCTTTCATAAAGGTTCATAAAGGTAAATAATAATCTAAGCAAATTTTGTGGAAAAATAAGAATATCTTCAGAAATCCCTGGCTACAGAAATTCAAGTAGGAAACTGGAAGAGTTCTTTCCTCTAAAGGTACATTTGGATGTCTTTTCAATTTCATTATTCTTAAATATAAGTTTTAGAGACTCAAATGATTTCTTCATATAGCAATTATTTTACTGAATACATAAAATTCTTTGGCAAAAAGAATGATGGGCATATTTTGATTAAAACCCCTGCAAGATCTGTAAGAATGAACACATTTCTTTGAGGCAGACATAATGCAGCAAAATTTTGACTTGAATTCCCAGGTTCATAAAGGTGTAGACTGAATACTCAGAAAATTTTTTGGCTTTTTTTTGTTTGTTAGTTTCCTTGTTTTGTGTTTTTTTGTTTGTTTGTTTTGGAATTTCATACTTACTCTTCTTCCAAATAGAAGTAGCTTAGAAATGCTACTGGTTACTCTACATTTTGTTATGAAATATGTTGTATAGCATTCAGGAACAGAAGAGTAATAACTAAATAAAGTAATATTAAACAAAACTTAGATGGCATTTATACCACTTATAAGAACATTGTATGGAGAATTAAACTTTTTTTCAGAACTTTTAATTATGTTTGAGGCTTCCTTCTCTCTTCATTTCTCTTCTTTATAACAATATGGCTATACAGAAAGTATATCCATTTAAATACAACTTCAGCATTAACAAATCATTCTATTTATCAACAGAGTGTTGCTATTATTAGAGTCAAGATACTGGAAAAAGGAAGAGATTTTTCTTATTATTTGTACACTTTATTGTATATATTTATGAAATTCATTGTTTCTTAAGAAAATGGCTGTGTCTTAAACTCTAATGGAATCCACATATTTTGTGTTTCTGTTGCAATTACTCATGTGAACAAATGTGAAGAACATTGAATACAAAAGAAGTTTATAAAGAAGAAACAAAATAAAACCCTTCATCTGCATGGGCCTTTCTGTTATCTTTGCTGCCTATTTCTCATTAATTGGTTTTTGCTCTGAATTCTAACTCTCAAATTGAAAGTGGCCCATAATCCCTCAGTCATTAATTCCAAGTTGGATGTGAAAGATGTGGTAAAATGGCTGGAAATAGCACATCTAAAGTACAACCACAACAGTATTTCTCTAGATTCATATAGACTGTTCTTCAGGCAGCTTTTGTGAATGGACCAGGTGTTTTACCAGTGCATCTAGACCATTTCTGATAATTGTTCTGTAATTCAGCATTTGCTTGGGGTTGTCTAGTCTCTCTGCTGGGATGACACCATGAATACAGCACTGTGTTTTGGTTAATCTGGCAGCCATTCTAAATAACACAGTGTGGGACAGAGGTTTAAAAACAGGTAGCAGAATTTGATCTGGGTCTTCTGGTGTTTTAATAGCACATTTTTATATTACCAATTTTACATTTGGGCCTACAATAGCACTTTTGTTGTAGCAACAGGTGTCTGTCCAAACACGTGTGTATATTTCAATGGAGTTGGCATAGCGTAATCTTCTCTCAAAAGGAGATTAATGGAACAGAATTTTTTTGTCTGCACAAATTAATTGAACAGTTATAAGATGGATCACTACTTTGTAAAAATTACAGTTGTGTTTAATGTAATTAATACTGTCTATTAGAATTGGTCTGAAATAGGATTATTCTCTTGCACTGTTAAAGTATAATTGCAACACTAGATTTGTCTGAGTAAACACTGTCACTGCATGCCACTCCCAAGATCATCTGTCTGTGGTAATGACTTTCAAGAGCAAGTACTTTGCAATTCTGAGTTTTGCCAAGATCACACCTAAATAATGTCCTGAGAACTAACATCAAATCAGTGAATTGCTTATTACCTGAGCTTTTTTGCTTCATTTTATTATTCCTCATAATAGAACTCGTAGTGTGGAAGATATATGAGGTAAGTAGTACAAAGCAGCCATTTGTTCCAAAAGTTGTCTGAGCCTGCTGGTGCGTGAGTTTCCAAAGAAAAAAAATAATCTATTTCTATCAAAGAACTGCAAAACCTTTGCTCACTTTACTCTCCCTAAAAAATTTGTGACAATTTCTTGAAACTGTCATTTGAAAAAGACAAAAAGAAAAATTGCCGACAAAAAAAATTAAAACAGTAAGAGACCTCTCAGTGGAGAAAATTCTGTAACAAGGCTAGGCGCAAACAGAAATATGCAATACAGTTAACACCTGATTTAGTGCTTCAAGTACCAACCCTGATGTCCCACGTTGTCCAGGAAAGCATTTTTTATGCAAACTTTAGTAATAGTGGCTATAGAGTGGACAAACTGCAGTTTTCTCAGTTCTTGATGTTTTTCAGAAATCTTGTTGTTGTAGGTAGAGTGACAAATTCATTTTTCTAACTAAGAAGCACATTTTCTGTTACTGAACAGAATTCCTAGCCAAAGGTCAAGGGATTAAGTAAATATTTGAGTCTTTGTTCCCACTGAGCTTAATGCTTCACTGCAAAATTTGACACTGTAAGTTATACAGGCTTTCTTCCTTACCTCACTGCTGATGGTCTATGTTCAAATCTCTTGGGGAGAAGGATAGCTGAGATGCAGCTTTCATACTTTCTTCACTAGCAGAAGGAAGTCTAGTGTTTATAAAGAGTCTTACCTAACTTAGCACAGAATTTAAAGTGCCCTGTGCAAGTTCTTCATCTGCTTGAAGAAACATGGAGGAAAATGGAAAAAGGCCAGTGTTTGTCTGTCAGTGTGACTGGCCAGTTCAGGTGAAGTTGCACTGTGAAACAGGGAGAAGACTATAGCATGACTCTTTTTCAACCAGTGGTATTCTCCTCATGTCAGGAAACAGACTGTCCATTTCCCAGAAACAGATTTATGACAAGATGTACTCTTCAAGAAGGAGAGCCTCTTGTGACAGCCCACAGGCTGTTTGAAATGTTGGAGTCAGAAGCACACAGTGGAAAAGGCTGAAATGTTTATAATAGGATGCATAATAATTTTGGTGGGGTATGACACCTAGGACTTTCTTTAAAATGTTGGCAAAAACTGTGGATGTAAGGGAGCTGGAAGATTTCTGTTCCACTAAAGAAATTGAGTGAAGGGTGGTAAAAGGGAAGAAAAAGCATATGAAAATTCTTTAGACTACAGACAGAGCATATGGGTTGAACAAATTACATATTTGTCTTTATTTGCATATTTCTAGTAATAGCTACAAAACAGACTATTATCTTTCCACATGCCAAACATATGCATCTCCTCGCTTCTGCTAATCCCCAGTCTGAAAGCCTTGAGCAATAGATAGCTTGTGTCAAAGAAATTTGGGTGGCCAAGAAAATAGTGGGTGATGTAGCACAAACTCTGCAAGACAAAGGTGGTAGTAGTGTGAGATTGCAGTGATACAGCAGAATATATATTTGGCAGTTTAGGGTGTTCCCATCTAGGGAAAATCTGTGAGGACCTTCAAAGTATCACATGTGTTTCCATTGTTTTATTCTCTACCTTTTGGCTAACCTTCCTCATCTTTTCCATTCTATTATAAACCCATGGAGAATAATTTGTATGGTAATTTTTGTGAATTAAGTATCTTGGGAGATAGATGAACATCATTAAACTGTTATCACACTTAGCATTCCTGTTTTCAAAAATGGAAGACTAATTTTACTCCATTAATTTCTTGTGGATTGGTTTGTTTTTTTGTGGTGGCCACAGGTGTCCAATTTATTCCCAGCTCTGTGTAGATATTTTCATTTTGAGTCTTAGAAAATATAAATGTTGTATTAACTTGGAAATGCTTACATGTGAAGATGGCTGGAATATTTAGAAAAAGCTCTGTAAATATTTTTAGCAATAGCAATGATTATTCTTACTGTCTTAAAGGAGATTGCTTTTGTTGATGAACTTCAGGATTCTACCTTGGTACACCATGATCACCATCTGCCTATGAGCACAACCATCTCATCTGTTCTTTCCAAATTCTTATTACATACAACAGAACTGTTTGGCTGAACTGTCAGGTCAAGACCGAGCTCTGACTCTTCTCACTGTTAGGTGATTTTTTTGACTTAAGAGGATTAAGATTTTTGTTGTTTATAACATTAAATTTTCTTCATGATCATGTAACTGTGGCAGCAGCCACATTTCCACTTCATATTTCATCTCTAGTTTTTCTATTAATCATATTACATTTCCAATTAAGTTCTACTTATGAATTTGTTTCATGACGTTCTTAGGGGAATCAGTAAATGTGTTTTATAATTAAGTGCTCAAATATTAGAATTTAATAGTTCTCAATTAGAAGGTTTTTAAATTAGAAATTTGTCTTCCTATACAATTTGAGGAGGTAAAACCTAATTTATGTCTTCACCTTAAGGAAAATTTATAAAATCAACTAAACTAAAGTAGTGAAATACATTTTTTAATTAAAGGTAGGAAACTGCTAATGAAGTGCAACTTAGGAACATAAACTAATAATGAAGGTGTTTTATAACATCATATAGTTTCTTTATGTTATAGAATGAAATATAGTGGTTTACAAAATTAGAAACTATACATGAAGCAGTGATTTTTAATTTGCCAGGTGAAGTGTCCCATGGCAGAAGTATTCCAATCATCCTCAGTCTCACTGTAGAAATAAATATGTACCTACTCCAGCACTTGAATAAAAACTAAAATATTTGCATTATTCAGTGACATGCATGGTGTCATGAAAATACCTGATACTGAATGTGTGTGTAAGTATATCTGTTTTAAGCTATTTTTGAGGCACAGGGAGTCATAGGAATGTTGATGGGTGGTCAGGGCTGTGTTCGTAGTCAGAAATCCTGTTTTCTTCTTGACTGAAATCTCACTGGAGCCAAAATGATGGTTCTGTGGGAAAATCAGCACAAATTCTACATGGAATATTGGCTAGGAACTGGTGTTTAACTGCAAGATCCATCGCTGAAGGAATGATTTTTCTGTACCAGCTAAAAAGAGAGTGGGTTGAGACCAGTACTCTCAGGCCTGGTTTAAGATGTAAGCAGAACAGGCAATTGCCTACAACAGCATATTAAAGGGACTGGCTGTTAGAAAGACACAACATCTTTATGCCTAATCTCAGCTTGATTCTGAAGAGACAGCAGCATGAAGATCCCAGATTACATGTATGTTACTGGACATGGAAGCTTTTCCCAATTCTTAAGCCTCTGTAGACACTGAGCCATCTTGATCCAGTCTGAGCAGTCTCCTTATCCATGAAAAAATACCTGGACGTGCAGGCTCAGCTGAAGACACAGGTGTTTTCTGGCAGTCTGCCTGGAGAATTAGGGTATTAGGTCTCCAGTGTATCCCTGTAAGTAGGTCTAGACACTGCCTGAAGCATTTTGTCCGTGCTACTTATGACCCTGAGGGCAAACAAGCATCGGAAACAAGCTCCTTTTTTATGTGTCTGAGTAAGAGGTGACCTCCTTGACTCCATTACCTTGCTCTAGCTACCCTGCTTCTGCTTCCCCCCCACAACTGCTCTAGGGAAAGGTGTACAGAAAAAGAAGACCATTGCAGGGAGAATGGGATTCCTGAAGACTTTTTTTCCCCTCCTGGCTTTCATCCCCTTCACCAGGGCAGTGGTGCAACATTGCCTTATGATCAAGACTATGTGGCAAGGACACAGTGGCAGAGGGGGATCTGGAACAAGCTGTATGTGTAAGGTCATATGTGGTTATTTAAGCAGTGGAGTGTGTTTGCTTTTGTCAGCCTGAGGTACAGAGAGAGGTGTCCTAGGGGAGCCATCCTCCCACCTATTCAGTATGGCCTGAGCTGTTCAGAAAGGGTGATCCAGTCCTGAAATTAAACTCGCATCCCCAGGGAACCTGGTACAACAGAGATATAGAAGCTATCTTGGCAAGAGGGAATGGCTTAAACACCACTTAAATCTTCCAAGAAAAGGTTCATTCAGGTCTTAATGGGTTTTTAGGCCATGAACAGACTTTTCACACTGGTGAAGTTTCTCTGCTGCGAATACTAGCAAGTAGTATTTTTTTTTCCATTATTTTAGTATACTTAGAGATCTGTACAAGAAATATCTCACAGAATGCTTTGGAAATCTAACCCCACTCTTTGCTTTAGTTTCCTTATTCCTTTGATGACACCCCTGCTACATCTCTCTTTTTCATCAGTTTAGTTGTGTTTTGCTCAATAGTGGCTGATAAAACCCAGGCAGGAAGCCCTCACAAGCCTTGATACAAGCTGGTATGTTCATGATCTTTGTCCTCTTGCTCATGTTGACATATTGGGGGTAGATCTCTCTTATCTCTTTAAACAATTGGATGATTAAGGAAGCTTTTGGGTTTGCCATGTTTATATTACACAAATTTTATGTCTGTGATTACAATTGTATCCATATACGTGATTCTACCTCATAGTAAGCTCCAGTGATGTACACAATAAACTGGGACACAAGATCTTTTATTAATTATTTTGGTGGTGGTGGTTTTGGTTGTTTTTTGACATTCTGTAATCTGACATCCCTGTGTGTTTCATTGTGCTTTTTGTCTAGCTGAATTGACATTTTCCACTGAATTATAGACTGAAAAATTCAGTAACGAATGATGCTGACTTATTCGGCAAGATGATCAACTGGTACACATACCAGAGTGGTGCAGATCGCAGACTATAATAAAAAATTACTTATGTATTATGCCCTTCATTAATATTTCAGGATTCAGACAGTAAAGGGAGCAATTTATCTCGGTATAAGTTAGAATACTGTTTAATAAGATTTTCTGAGGAGACAAGATTAATGTTAATAATGTTTTTTCATTGACAGGAAAATAATGTTAACATTAGTAACTCACTCTTTCCGTTAAAAGTACAGCATTTGTTTTACAGCTATTCACAACAACAAGGTTAAGCTGAAAAAAGCATGGACTATAAACAAGGTCAGACCTATAAAATAGAAAACATGAATCTGTTTTCCTAGGCTAAAATCTTATTAGAATGAATATTCTGCAGAATCAGAATGAAGGTGATCAAGGCTATAAAGCTATTCAAGCAGAATAATTCAACTTTAGTGTCTCTCAATTCCAGGAAGTGGTTACTTTTTTTTTTTTTTTTTTTTTTTTTTTTTTTTTTTTTTTTAATACTCTCAAAAAAAGAATTTGAAACTCAATTAATTAAACTTCAGGCTTTCTGTGTTTTATAGTCTACTTGATTCTGGAAATAATACATGCAGCTTCATTTCACTACTCAAGTTTTAAGGCCTAAATGAGCTTGGTACAAAATTTTTTGAAGGTATATTGAGCAAAGTCTTTATTCAAGAAAACAATACATTTGCTGTGCTTGGGTAAATATTTGCCCTTCAGAATATATTTGGCTTCATTAAGCTGACACATAGACATGAATATGAAATATTTGGTTCCTCTGAGATTGCTTATACACAGCTAAGGACTTTTCTAGGTTATAACAACATACATGCTAATACTTACTCCGGCACTGTTGTAGTTGTGCTGAAAATATTTTCATGAAGACTCTAAGGTTTGTACCATTTCAATAAACTATGTTATATAAAGTAATCTACTTTATGTAATGTACTGTACAAATATGTACACAAGTAGTTACGTGGGCAATTACTTTTATGCATGCATTATGATCAAATAAGGATTTATATAAATGTTTATGCACACATACTTCAAAAATCTGAATTTTTGATATGTCCTAAAGCATAATGGCATATTGAGCCACCATCTCTCGTGTACATGTAACACAAAGAGTATATTCAATGCCAGTGTTCATAAACTCTATGTCAGTCCACATGCACATATCCACACAACAGCATATCCAGGGCAAAGCTCTGGCATAATAAGAACCTCTGTGATTGGTGACTTCCCATTCTTGGGAAGAACTTGTTCTGTGTTCATATGTAAATGAAATGCTCTTTACATTGCCCACAGTCCTGCTGAATTTCCTGATTACCAGTTTCTATGTCTTTTCTGTCTCTGTGAATATTTAATTAATTATGAAAGGAAAAACAACTAAAACTGCAGAAATAGAAAACCAAGTAATTCATAAACTGGTGGTTTTAAATCATCCTGTCTACATTTGTCAGGGAAGGAACATTTATTTTTGATTTTTCATTTCTCTTTGTGGAGTATTTTGGTAGAAATTCCTAGATTTATATGCAAAAATAGTCCTTTCTTATGGGGAATAAAATATGGCTAAAAAAATGGGAGGAAATGTATTTCTCGATGTTTTCTTGGGTTTACCCTTGTTTATTTTGAATAAGCGATTAAAAATATCAGGACATGTATGCACCGCTGTGAAAGTGGATGTTGGACACAACTGAACACATCAAAATTTTTCTTTCACTGCAAATGTTCAGCCCTCCCTGAACTCTGTTTGTTACAAGCTTATCTAAGGCAGAATCTTTCATGTAGCCAATATAATTTTTAGATGTCACTTGGGCTGGTCACCTACGCATGGTCTACACTGTCTAATTTAGAAAAATGTAGTTTTATGAGTACTGTTCCTGTGCTCTATGATGAAGCACGCAACTGTGAAAATAATTCTGAGTATTCAAAGTTCTTGCCATTTTTCTAATAGATGCTGATTCCTTTTATGGTTTTGCACTTGCATTTAAAGACTCTGCTGTCCTATAGGAATACCAAAAGAAGAGAATGTATTAGTCAGTCCCTTTTAGTCTGTTATTTCTGCACATAGAAATTGTGTGTACTTAGGTGTTCTAATGAACAGTTTATTTTTGAAGAAATCCTTTATTCTCTGTGCAGATAATCCGAAGGTGCTTTATGATGGTGCTTGGGAAATGTGCAAAGCTTTCCCTGGCAGCAAGATCAGATGACTAGCCTCTATCATGTCTACTGAGTTTTGAGAAGTCAGATTTCAGCTCCTCTAAGATAGAATCAAAGCTCTTCAAAAAATCTAATCATGGTTGTCAGATTGATGTTTGCTTGAGACAAACACCAGCAGTAAACATGGCCTACAAGATTTATTCAGGGAATAAAGCATAACATTTACACAGAATGAGGGCAGCATGAGAGTGAAGGGAGGTGATCAGAGCTGACCTTTGGCAAGCAGTACAAATTTCTAAGTATGAATGTCCCAATCAAATAAACCAGTTTCCAGAACAGTTAATTCTTCACAAAAGAGAAGGCCAAACAGAGAGTATATTTGGGATGGGACCATTTTGAGTTAATTTATTTTAGTATATCAAAGAAAAAATGCCAGATTTCATTTTAATAAATAACAGTTAAGAAAAGTAATTGGTTGAAAGACGAAAGTATTTTACAAGTATAAGTCTTAAGTCAGATTACTTCAAAAACTGGTAATAAACTGTTGATGGAGGAAGAGTAATTGCTTTTACTGAACTAGGGGTCCTTGATTCAAGAAATTCAAGTCTTCCTTGAACTTGGTGAATGTCTTCAGGTAAATGACTTTTTCCTCTGTTTTACCTGTGAGAAACAGGAATATCAATGAAGCCTTTTGTTACTATATTGTGTGCATAATATCTAGATATTTTGCTCTTAAGTTATTTTGGTTTTGTGTTTTGGGGTTTGTTTGTTTCTTTAATTGTCAGCATTGTTCTGCAGAGCAGGTAGCCTTTTCATCTTGCAAATTTCTACTGAGTATCGTGATTTGTGCTTCATATGAAATGGCTTTGCTACAGACGTGATCCTTGACTCATATGAAATGACTTCACTGTAAATATGACACTAGTGTGAGTCACTCAGCTTGCTGGATTGCTATTAGTTTGTAATAAACATTTAGAAAAATGAAACATCATTAAAGGAAATCAGCTGTTTCATGTAGCTGCTGCATATTTATTGACACTCTGATTACATGAAGCAATTAGTTCTGACTGGGGGAGGCACACTGTGTCTCCACCTCTTGGCATCTTTCCATTCTGTTCCTTCTTGTGCTATGCTCTACTGTACTGACATCCAGAAGATAAAATTAATAATTTTAAAACCACTTGGTATAATACAAACAAAGTGATTGTAACACAGCTTTAATGTAGTCATTCCTCAGTAGTTATACACAGCAGAAGACCATCAACTTATGATAATTAACGTCTCCTCTTGTAATATATTATCTGTTAATTAAAGAACAAGCATTATGCAAGCTGTGTTATCCAGTCAAAAAAAAGGGATGTTTTAGTTTTTGTTTCACATCACTATTCTGGGCAGAATTGACTGCTGTTCTGTGATTACAGGAAAGCAGAAACAAATTAATTAGACCTTAAAATCAAAACACTTGTCATTTATTTGCTAAGTGAGAAAAGAATGGTAAAACATAAGTGAACTGTTGTTCAGAGTCAGATGCTCTTGAACATCATTCCCCTATCTTTCCAGATCATGATCTTGGGATGAGGATGTTCCTCAAATAAATCACAGTTGCCACAAGGAAATTTTTTAATGAGTGTTAGCCACTGATGCAAGTTTGATCAAAGAGATAAGATGACATCACATGAGATAGATGAGAATCAAGCGGGATTTCCAAGGAGGCTGACACACCGACAAAGAACAAACACTTTGCAGTTGCGTTACGTAATACAGGTTAGTGGATGTCTCTGATGCACTTGTGGTCAAATATCAGTGCAAACTCCTGACAGAACAACTGCAGGTCTTAAGTAACACTGGTAGAAAACAGGTCTAACTGCTATTGGTTGCAATGTAGCATTTTTTAAATGCCGCTCAGTGCACACTGACACCGTTTAAAGCCACTGGGCACCCAGCAACACTGCAACGTAGGTAGAAGTGTACAAATGAATCTTTACAGTCTGACTCAGTATGTTGTATTTTCTATATAGTGTCATATCTGTATTTGGAATTTCATAGTATACATTAAAAAACAAAGCCCACTTTATTAGGGTTTATATGCTAAATTAAAGAATTAGAGCATAATGGCTAATGATAATTATTTTTCTGAACAGAACAGCAAAGCATGTGAGTAACGATTTCTAGCAACAATTTAATGCTTTTATCGCCACCAGATTAATGATCAGTTTTGTCAGCCTTTTAATGTTAAATGAATATTCATTTGATAATTTTAACATTACAGCTTTACATTGCATCCAACTTTTACATTACAAGTTTAATATTGAAGCTGTTTATTAGAACAAGATGTTGTATATTTAATAGAACAACAGCAAAAATGAAGAAATCTGGAATCATGTTGATGATACAAAGAGGTATTTGTGTGCAAGAACACTGTATGTTGCGGCAATGGTGCAGGCCTGAGTAGGGAATCTTTCTCACAGCTATGTGACAGATTGTTATGGAGGAGAAGGTTTTGTGCAGTGCCCTGACAATTAACTGTGTAAATTATTCTCTGTTCCTGGGTTGCCAATGAACAGTTTAATTTAAAATGGACCTTGTTGCTCCATATACTAAGAGCAGGATTGGAGCTGTACTTGGATGGTAGATGCCTTTTCTCTGAAGTATCATTACAGTGCACAGAGGTTCTTGTGCACAGTACTGTAGTGATGCGATATTTCTACAAATCATAAAGCAGATTCTTAAATCAAACTTGTCCTTGATGATCACTTGGTATGTTAGTAGATTAGATTTTAGCTTCTCTTACGCTGCTTAATAAATGTCTTCTTTTGTGCACTCACCTTTTCACCTACCCGTGGGATTATTATGATACTCTAATAAAACATCAGGAGCTTGCAGTTTATTCCTGGAGGGATTTGACTCCTATTTTCATCTCTTACTGCCAATCAGCAGCCTTACATTGAAAGGTAATTAGATTATCCTCTAGGTCTCTTCACAGCCTTCATTGAATGCATATAAATTCAAGGATTCAAGTTTGCTAAAGGACTCTGTTTGACAGAGTATCATGCAAAGCTCTGAAACAAAACACTTCAAAGGTATTCCCTTTTTGTTTGCTTGCTTGTAGTTTCTAACAAACTTTTTCTCTGATATATGGCTAAAACAATGATAAAGTATTTTTCTACTGTCATGTATAGTTGATACTAAGTGTGCCTATCTCATAAATAGGAATAGAATCTGATGCCTAAATTCAAAATTGAGTTCCTTTTGGCTACTGTAAAATCATTATCTGCAGATACCAGTGCAATTCACTTTATCTTCATTAATGATGGGTAGTTATATGAGATAACAAAATTATATGCTCATTCAGAATGATTTGATGGTTTTACTGTGAAACTTATAGGAAAACAATATTGTTCTATTTTCTTATTTACCTTTGTTGCCTGTATGTTGTTAAGCGCTAAAATCTTACTTCCCCCATAAAGGCAGTGGATATGAATCGCATGCACAGAAGAAACTTTATGCAGGAAGAACTTTCCATTTCTGCAAGTCACGTTTCTTAACTACAAATGCAACTTAAATGCATCATTAGCAATCATTACTGTGGAATGATACAAGTTTAAACATAAAAATCTGTCTCTTTGAGACATAAAAATAAAAAAGGCCAAAGAAACAAACAAACAAACTAGTTAAATTAGTATTCACACCCTCCATAAAGGCATTTAGGGAGGTTTGATCACTACTTAAATTAGGTTAGACATTGGGTCATTGGTATGTCACCTAAGTTAAAAGTGATCTAAATTAATCTGTGTTAGGAGTTTACTTGGGATTAAAAGATCCAATTAAAAATGTTGCAACTTTGGTTGTCAAGTCAGGGGCTTAGAATTAGAAAACAGATATTCCTTAAAGACCTGTAATTAATCTTTCTTTTTCTCCTAAAGAGTTCAGAATTGTTCCTTTAAATAACATTTTTAAAGTCATAAACTTATCCATAGTGCCTCCTTATGCAGCTATTCTCCTATTTTAATTACTTTGTTATTACCTCCGGTAGTTTTGTAGATGTTTTAAAGTTATCTTCTTTTCAAGATGTAGTTAATCTTTGTTTTTATTTTTAGCCATTCATTTTCAGACACATTGATTTTTAAGATCTGTCTTTTATAAATTCCTGCAATTCCTTGATTTTTTTTAACCAATTTTGTCTTGTTTCATTTTTGCAATTAGTGACTATCTACTATGGAAGAAGAACAGCAACAAACTTCCTAACAGAATAGTATTTCCAGATATATTTTTTTTTAAGCTTAAGATATTTTTACACCTGACATTTCACAGTTGCTAATAGAGCTGTTTTTAAAAAAAAAAAAAAAAAGTTTTTTCTTTTGTTATGTAGGTAATGGAAAAAATTTATAGAATTTTGGTGGGAAATGCATTTTCCATCAGAGAAAAGGTGCCTTTGTTTCAAAAAAAAAAATTGAGTTAACTAAACAGAATAAGTAAAGAGTGTTATTTGGCCCCATTCTGTTGCAACTCGTATTTAGGTAGATGATGTTAAAAATCCTAGGTTTTTTTTAGCTCTTTGTAGACTTTCCTTACCTTGTTGTATTCTTAGTAAGGATTGAAAATGAAAGGAAATTTTCTGTTTATATCCTATATTACAAGGTTGCTTTCCATTTTTTTAAAATATATTCTGGAGAAATACTTTTCCTTTAGTCCTTATTTTATTTTTATGATTTTTTGAGTCACCTGGAAATAGGACTACTTATAGGAAAAGATGTATATTTAGGAAAGTGTACAGGTTACTGCTAAGGGTAGCTCTTCATCTGAAATGTGTAGCCTTATGCCTGCTCTTACACAAGAGTGTCCTGATTTAGGTCTAATTTTGTATGGTTCATTCACGTCAAATACTAGCAGGGAAAGAGTTTTCTGCTTTTCTTCTCCCTCTCCCACCCCAAGGAATGCAAAGCTACCACTGACATTCCAATGTAAGTTACAGTTCTGTTAAGAGTTATGTTTTAGAATACTGCAGCTATCCAGAAGAAAGAAGGACTTGCAGTATTGAACTGTGATCGTCTTATGGTTTCCTTTTGTACAGCCTTTGAATGTGAGCCAAGTACCATGCTGAAAGTGTGTTGTAACAAATTTGGGTTGGGCTGCTTTGAGACCTGTGCTTGAGAGACCAGAATTCCTCTCCAAGGAGTGTGGAGTGGCTGTAGCTGCTGTGAATGGAGCTGTAATATTCAGGTTGGAGCTGTCAGTAGTCACTGTCATTTCTAAAGAATAAGGGAATTCAGAGAAATTGAAAATGGGGTCTGTCATTGCTTTCAGTTATTCCAAGTCTGAAATCAGCTTAAATATTTTCACTGATTTCCTTGAAACTGTAAATTCTATAAGTTAGCTGTCTGGCCACTTAATGGAGCAAACTGATGAACCAGTTCTTTTTTTTCCTGGAGAAAGAACTTGCAGCTCTGATTCTATAATATAAAAAACTTTAAAGACCTAGGACTTCCTGCTTCATTTCTCCCTCCCCCCCTTCATTTCTTTTGTTCCTTTTTTCTTCAAAGTAAGCTTATTTTTATATCTTTGCCATGCATGTTGCATTTCAGAGCACTAGGAAGACAAAACATAGAAAGTAAAGCCTCCAGGTATCCACTCAGTATGACATGAATAAGGGACACATGGATGCTCCCTTTTGTTTCTCTGAAGCTTTCAAAAACAATGAACAGGTCTCTCAGTTATTAATTTCTTGTCTGTAGCTAGTCAAGAATTTCTTGTCTGTCACATGCTATAAGCAGCAACAGAATAAACTGGTGAACTTCTTTTCCTTCTGGGGACTGAGAACAGAACAAAGGCCAACAGCTCTGGACATAGGATATTCAGACCTCATGGAGGGGTTATTTGACTTGTATGGAACAGCTGTTCCATGCATTCTGAAGTAACAGTTATTGATCCTCAGTTCTCAGGCTACCTCTTTCTAAAGGTTTTGGATTTTGTTTTGTTATTCTTAAAATCTCAGCTGTTTGATGTAGGCAGTATGTTATAAGATCATTAAAGTGTATCATAAATCGATTTTTTAAATTTTTAACTTTGAAACCAAGGTTTTAGATTTTAAGTCTTCTGCAGAAATAGTTGCAATGATTTTAAATGTATAAGACAAGTTCATCTACACTGCATTTATAGATATTTTTCATTTAAAGTTGTGGCTTTGCCATTTAAAAGTGTTATCCTCCTTGCTCATAAAAATGTTCTGCATGTCTCTTAAGATTATTAATTCCTCTTAATGAAAAGTTTTATTTCATTTTATGGAAATTGATACTTCAGCAAATTTTATCTATTAATTTGCCCTCATTAGTTGTCTGGCATTTAGTGTCTGTCAGAGTCAGTAAAAACTAGTTATTTAATGATTTGTAACAGTCTGTGTTCCAGAAAAAATACATGTCTAGCAGGCAGGAAAACAACCTTTCTCACGTGAGAAATTCTTCTGATATTATTCCCTGTGGAAGAGCATGAACTAGGGGATAAGAAGATTGTGAAGTCTTCAACATTGCCATGCATGTTTTGCAAACACTTGTATTTTAATGATTTCCACAAATACATTATTTGCTTTGAGCTTCACAGGTGATGTCATCAATGGAGGTACTAAGGGAGAAGCCAGCAACTCTCCTCCTGTTGAGAGACTTTATACAGTGCCTTTTAAAAATGCCTTTGAAAGGCATTTTTTGGCCAAATTGCCTGATTTTTCCCCTTGAGCTCCATGACGTGTGCTGTCTAGCCATAAAAGAGAAGGAAATTGTTCCCAGACATCTAATAAAGTCAGGTACAAACATGTTTTTAGATATTTTAGTTATTATTCTGTTCAACTAAAATTTATCAGAAGCAAGACTGGCCACTGAACTGTGCAACATATTATTCCATGCAGTAATTTAAACTTTATGTCTTAAAGATGAATCACTATTTTTACTCACTAAAATTCATGTAAGTGATGCATTTGAAAGCATATAAAAAGAAATTTTTCCTTTCTTCAGGGCTGTGTTGCTTAGATAGCTTGCTTAGTATGCAAAACTTCTAGTTGCATTTATTTAAAGAAAATTTACCAGCAGCTTAATTAGAAGAATCTAGGGACAAAACCAAAGCTCTAAGTATGGCCTTTCCTTTACAACGAGATAGTTTCTTCCCATCCCCCATCTTTTAATCAAATTAGTATTTTCTCTGTATTATGCTTGTAAAAACATTAAGCTAAAAGTATTTTTGGCACTGATGCTTTTCAACTGCATAACTTTAAGTTGGAAATCTTTGAAAATCATCTATTTTCTATGAACTCAAATTATTTGATCTGCAAATGCCACCAGGAGGTTCTTGTAAACTGTTTCCTTTTTGGTAATCCAGTCTTTGTTGTGCTTCTTCTGCTTATGGGTATGTTGCTCAAATTTGTTTCTATTATCAAAAAGAGAATTTGTAAAAATGTATTTATTTTTTTTATTAGGAGGTTAAAGAAAAAAAGTATTTTTATTTATTTCCGCATGCATGAACAGCAACAGAAAAGAGACTGTTTATCTTATTTTTAACTATTTCTGAATCTTATAATAGAATAAACTTTTGGATGATTAGCAGACAGCAATGCTCCCTCAACATGTAGGTTTAAAATATACCACCAGTCACACCATTTATTTTTGTAAGTAAAATATAGAAGCCATGTAGGATGCACTCAAGTTAGTTTTTTTGGGCTGACCCGCTCAGAAATTAAGCTAAAAAAAGAAAGGAAAGCTAGCAACCCTTTTTATTTTGGGAGCAGCTTTTGTCTCACTGCTTCATCTTCTACTTCATCCATATACTATTTTATTCGTTTTCGGTGGGGAATAAAGATAGAAATATGTTTTCCAAAGGTACCTGTGAAGTTTGGTTCATGTCTTGTGTTACAGGTGTCTCAGGCATTTCGGAATTTTTAATCTGTGGAGCATCAGTTTCTGGACAGCAGATTCCTTTAGAAAATGACTTGTAGTCCTCAGCCATATTTGCCATTAAGCATCATATTAAAAATTACAGCACTAATTCAATTATCTGGTATGAGGTCATGTCAAAATGTGCTACCATCCAGAGCTATTTATTTAGGATGCTGCCTAGTTCAGACTCTTTAACTGTATTAATCTCAGTGCTACACTGACATGTTTTTAGCACTTCCAGTTCTGGGATTCATTTATTTATGGTCTGTGCTGGTATCTGGGAGGTGGTGCAGGGAACAACATATGCATAAGCACAAGGTACCTCTGGAACAGTGTTCCTTACTCTTTTCTCATAGTCTCAGAAAGATGTTTGTGTAAGAGCTGGGCATTGACAAGCCTGTGTCCAGCTACTTGCACACCTTCACACCAGTCATGTGTGTATGCAGAAGCAAATACCTTCTTTTCAGATTTGAAGATAATAGGCTATCTCAACTTAATTCCAAAACATTGAGGCTTGGAGTTTTGTACAAACAGGATCTTGTTCGAAAATCAGCTTGTCCTTTTCAAATGGACACTCCTGGCTTTGTACAGCTGTAATTGACACAGGAGGAAAAAAGGGAGCTGGCTCTTTGTTAGAAGAAAATAGGTAAGAAAAGCTACAATCTGCCTTATCTATAAAAGCTTTTAGGTGTCTGTAACTGAAATTGGCACCATCAACCTTGATATCTGTCAGAAATAAAGAAGGTGAATAAATGTTATAGATGTGTATTGTAGGTATGGAATTGAAAGATCTAATGTCTTTACCTGAAAATACAACAGTACAAGCTTGGTAAACAGTTCAGAAAACTCCTGGCATCAATCACTGATATTCTTGATGTTTAATAGACTTAATGAGAGAAGAACCTACATTTTCTGTGGGAAGCAGAATATGCAATAAAGATTATTACCTCCTTCCTAAAAATAAGTAAAGTAAAAAATAAAGTATGTACTTTTCAAAAATCTGCAAGACCAGAACTTACTGCATACAGTGAGCTGCAAATGCAGGCTGTCACTGGTGGACAGTTTTCAAGTTAAATTCTTTAGCCCCCTTCAAATTCGTCAAGAGCTCTTGCAGGAACAATGAGATGTCACGGGGTTCTGAGTAGAAGCATAATATCTCATAAAGAAAATCTTACAGAAGGAAAAAATTGGGCTTCTGTTCTGAAATTATGAATGTTTATTACTACAGTCGGTCATTGTTTTGTCAGTCAGCTTCAAGTAAGGTCTTAGATAGCCTGTCAACAGATTTAAGCGTTTTGCTGCTACACTTCTGACATAAGGCGGAAAATTGTTTTGTGTCATGGCAACATCTACAAAAAAAGTCTCAAATGCAGGCATAGAATAAAAATGCTTTCATATGTTTGTTCATGAACATGCATATGTGGGGGGCGACTTTTTGCTCTTGTTTTTCTTCTGGTTTGATTTGTGTTTTTTTGTATTTCCCATTTCTACTTTTTACATAGGAAAGTGGAAAGAAAGGAGTGTATGCTTTTGTGGAATTCCTTAGGCATATATTTTGATGAAGAAATTTCTTTATGTTTACTGGGGGAAACTAGCAAGATATTAACAGTAAATAAACTGGAAACCAGGTGAGAAAATAACTCACAGATAAATCCACTTCTATTCAAAGAATTAAATGTGTAGTGGAGTGTCACTTCCATTATAGGACCTTCTCTTCAGGAACCTCATCCTTACTCCTAAATTCAATATAATGTTGTCTGATAAAGAGTTTTGTTCATGTTTTGAATTATTCTACGATGCAAAATGTTTATTTCACACATTAAAACCCTATAGATGCTTTCATGTGCTGGGTAGGTAAGAACTGTTTTATTTATTAGCTTAAAAATTCTTAATCTTTGCTGAGCTGAAATACATGGTTGTATCAACAGAGAAAAAACAATTATATTCTTTAGTTCTTGCTTTTACTTTAATTCTGGCTCAATCTTCTCTTGAAAGCAAAGTTTCAGGCATTCCTGTTCCATGTTTTTTTATTTAATCTTAATTTCTAACATTGTATCTGTATAACTGTTCATAGTTTTATCTTTTATTATAACTTTTTTCATATTTGGTAATGTATCCTTTTGGTTCATAATCTCAATTTGTGTAGGGACTGATGTTCTCATTTTTTCTAAGGCTCAAATTCACTGACTTCTGGAATAGTTGTTTTCTGAGTAATGCAATTAAAACTTCCTGCGCAGACTCTACTGCATCCTAGAATTTTCAGATCTGTACCAAAATGCAGTTGTTTCAATGTAGGCTTTCAACTTTTGTAAAAGTGTTTTACAAGTCGGATTCAAAATAAACTGTCATGATCCTCAGATGTAGACTACGCAGTTTTTAATGGTCTTGTGTAACTGCAACACACATTACATTTATATTCTCAGACATGAAACTAAATATTATATAACAAAAACTGTATTCAGGTTAAGCAAAAGGGGGGGAAGAAAAAGAAAAAAAAAAGAAAAAAGAGAAAAAGGTGTCTCTCTCACTGTGAGATCAGATTTAAGTTTGCCTTTTTTACTTAAATACATTATTTTTCTCAACTTTAGATCTGAAAAAATACTGTAGTGTTTAAATTACATTTATATAGATACCAAATTTGTTGGGCTGAAGCAAAGATCAACCAGAGTATTCAGAGTTTAACTCAGCTTCAACCAAAGTTTGCCTAAGACCTGCTCTTTCTTAAAAAATCATGATCTGAAGTTCTGGATCATTCATAAGTGTTTCATCACTATCCCTCAGAAACTGATCATTCACAGATCAGGTTACATATCTGGCATAGAAAATCTGTGTGTAGATATGCGTATTTGTCAGTGCATTATTTATAAGAAGCAGAAGAAAAGAGTTTACTTGACTGAACAACAGCTCTAGGTTGAACAGCTAGACTGAACAGCTCTCTCATCTCTATGGACTGTGGGAATATTTGCAGCAGTTTATTTGTATATATCTTTCCATCAGGATATTGCTTAATTTCCCCTGAGATTCCCTATTAGTTTTGAAGGTTAAGGAAAAATAAGAAAGACCATGGCAATACTGAGTGTTTGGGGCCTAAACCTGTGTCCTGGTGCTTTCTTTTGTAGCAGAAAAACTTATATTGACCTTCACGTAAACTCAGCCCATGCAACATTTAGAGAAATTTTTTTTCTCACATAACAATACTTTGTAAGTTGATGGAATTCACTTCTGCAAATTCAGCTGTTACAGTTGGGTATTTCTTTGCCTTCTATGCCTTTTCTGTGCTTTACTGCTGACAGAGTTACTGCTTTCCTCAAAATACTACTGTTAGATAAGGTACAGGAACTGCAGCTCTGAAATCATAAGTGATGATTATATGCAGAGGGAAAAATCTGAAGAGACAGTGAGAAGAAAAGACCACAGTACCAGAGGCATTTCTTTGTGTCTGAATTTCCTTAGCAGTACTGCTGATTTTTTTCTCCCAACTTCTAAAGAGAATAAGTAGAACAAGTTAGAAGCTTAACCGTTTTATGTTTGTTCACTTGCCTGTAAAATAGAGAATATTACGTGTGTAATACTGCTTTTAAGATGAATATGTTAATGTCTAAAAAGCTTTTTAAGAATGTAAAACACTATGTAAATGTGAAATATTAGCATACCTTTCTATTTTAAGAAGAGGGTGAGATGCTGCAAGAGTTCATGTGCTGCTCTTGAAGTAGTTCAGTGCAGGCCAAAGTGTCTATGAGAGCTTGTCCTGGGAGAACCTCTGAAGTAGCAAAAGCTTTAATCCAACAGACTTTTACACACTTGTAACTAAGTCTCTTGAGACGGGCTATTAATATTGTTTCTTTTTCCTCCCCTATTCATCTTGGGGCTGGTTTTAATAATCAGTTTGACATATTGATTGAGGAAAGCACCTCACACAGTATTGTTTAATTTGCATAAGTCTTAGGTATGTCTATCATCCACAGTAAAAACAAAACACCCCAAATCACACAACTTTCCTCGTTTCATCCTACTACCCCCATACAAGTTCAAGCTCTAGCTTAGTTGGAAGCTCATGTTTGCTGGAGGGGGAAGTGGGAAGTCTCAGCTACCTTGTTCATCTTAAGATGACTATTATCATAAAAGTACGTATTTTCAGTATCTCAAGGGAAGGTTTCAGAATAACTGGTCTTGTGTTAAATCTATTACATAGAGAGAAAACCTTCTTGAGATGTGGGCTGAGACAACATGATGCAGAAGGCATGGCATCTTTTAATTACTTCCGTTCAAAAGCTCTTAATCTTCTGGAGAGCACAGTTAGGTGTTAAATAGCATTATGATACAACTTGTGCAGGTGGAGAGCAGTGGCCAGCAGTGTTTATGTATTTCCTTAATAACATAATATAACAGATACTCTTCTGTTTATAAAAGAGTTTAAAGTCCTGCTGTCTTATTTGTATCTCACATATTTCTATTAAATAAACCCGCTTATACCTCTCATACTGTAGCATAGTGAAAAAAAAATTTTTGTACCTGAGAGGACCAAACTTTATTGTGGTTTTTTTTTTCCCCCCCTCTTTTTAATTAAAGAATGAAAGGCTGCTCCTGTGCAGTCATAAAAAGTGCTGTGTCAGAAAAGGGACACTGGAAAGCCATTCAGATAAGTACCAGTACAATTACAAATTTCATGGCTTTCTGCACACCAATGATATTGTTTATCAAGGTTCTTTTAAATGTTTCATGATATAGAAAGGACCAAAGATGCTACATTACTTTCTGTGTTTCACCTAAGTATGGTTTTTATTTCTATTTTTTTGGAAATAGCAACTGGACCTGAAAAAGTGTACACTGTCATTGACAACATCACATTTCGCATTTTTATAAATAGTCACACACTTCAGGAAGTGTCAAATAGCTGATGTGCTTTGCCTGTAATATTACTTAATGAGCCCTTCTTGCATACTACATTTTAGTAATAATAAACTATGATTAAAACTGGCCTGAAATGCTTTAAAATGCCACCTAAGAAGTCTTACAATTTATATATATTCAGTTACACTCTGGCAGAAGACTATGTGAGAGGATAGAGTCCCATCAAATGGCTGGCTCAAATGATGTTGTGCTCTCTTTCTTAAGCTCATTCCTCCCTCCTAATGTTATGGTGGAACTATAGCTATGCAGTGCTACTAGTTTTTTGTCTCTGACCATGTAAACCTAGGATTTTTCATTGTTTGGGTGAGTGCTGACACTCTTGACATTCCAAGAGAGTCTTAGGATCTCCTGTAGGGTTTCCCCCCAGCCATGTGATGCTTGAAAACATGATAAATGAAGGGTCCTAATTCTTATTGCACTCATTTAGTTTAAAAGTAATAGCACCTTTGGTATTACTGGATAAGAAAGGGAAGCTTTATTCAAGGGACGCTGGTTTGAGTTTGCTTTTTTTTCAACACTACTAGAATTACAATTCAAGTCAATTAGGTCACAAAATCAAGAGTAAAACTGAATCTGAATTTAGGGTCATATTATTCTGGGATGTTTGTGCAGAATGCTGGTCTTATTTCCTTAAGTTTGTGGCAAAATTGTGGTCACTTCAGAAGCAGAAAATGGAAGACTGAAATTGTTTCCTGATTCTGAAATAATATGTATTATACATACATGTCGTGACAAAAAAATGCTTATCTTGACCAAAAAGAATGTTGGTAGTTGGGTTTATTCAATTTCTTGTGCAGCCTATGTCATTATTAGAATTTTTTTTTAACAGTAAGAAGTCTTGAATTTTAAAAATATACTAAACCAAACTGTTCTGAAGTTGAATATGTAATCATTATCATAATGTTAATAAGAATAATAAACTAATAATTTAATATTAACACTGTGCCTGTGGAAGATAAGGTTAAAAATATAGCAGAAGACAAGGTGATTATTTCTAAGGAAAAAACTTCATCCTGATACTGTAAGGCCAAGTAATACCACAGTAGTCAGTAATTGGTATGTGGTGGTTTTATATAATGGACATTTACATAAATGGACAACTATAAGAACTATACTTCCTCAATTTGCTAAGATTTTAAAGTACTATGCATATTTTTTTAACAACTTTAGCAATAATATCTTGATTGAATATCTTGATTGTATGTTACTGGCTGGGACTGTTACTATTAATAATTTATTTCTACCATCTTTCTTTCCAAAGCAAACACTTAATAAAACATATTAACCCCGTTATGGATATATTTCAGACTCTTCATTGCTTTAGGTCTATTATATTTTTAAATGCCTTTGCATATATTTCATAATGTGTTAATACACAACATGTTGGAGCCAAATACTGTGTTGTAAAACTGAGATAAAATCAAGAATGATCGTATGAATACTCCATTTTACTTCACTTTCGTAATTAAGTGAATAGCGAGATAGGCCAGGTTTTAATTTTGTCCTGTTTGTATTTCACTTAGTAGTTCTAGGAAAAAGACAGTTTAATTATTATTAATAATAACATTAATCCCATCTCTAATTTTGTGCCTATTAGTTGGGGTTTTTTTTAATGTCCTAGCTGAATTTTAGGATTTTAAACTTATTGTTAATAGGTTTTGTGTGCGCAAATATTGAAGGTATGTAAAACAACCAGTTCACTTGCCCTCATACTTGCCCTCAACAGAAGACAGATCACTATTTTTTTAATTTATTTTCATACAAATAACTTAATTTTATAAAGAACTGGTGCATATATTTAGTACTTATGAGGTACAATCCCCTACAAATATTGTATAATTTGCTTATTCCAATGGAAATTTACAATGAGATATTTCAATCTTTTTTTTTTAATTATTTCATAAATATTCTGTATGAGCCTGTTGCATTTACCTAATACAGGGACAACCTTATAGCATGGTGTGGAACTAACTTGTTGAGCAATAGTCAATATATTCTGTCTGTTTTCTTCCTGTTCCATTATTTTTGCCAGATGTTATTTTCACTGAATATTGTAGCAGATTCCAAGTGTTTAAGTTCTAGAATCTTTCATTTGAAGCATTTTTGGTAAATTACTAATTAAAACTATATGTCTTTTTCTGAAGATATAATTATGTCAACATAAAATATTAGGTTTTGCTTATTAACAGATAACTGAATGTGGTTCTGTGGCTAAGGTTACACAGAAGCATTGATTAAATTAATGGTTCTTCATGTTAAAGCTATCTTAATTTATTCATATACTCCTCTCACTTCATATTTTCAATATTGCAGACCTGCCTAAATCAATTTAGTTTTGCTACAATAGTTAAATACAAGAAAATCATTTTTCTTCCACAAAAATGCTTCCTAGGAATTGAATGAAAGACCTGAGAAATAAAATTTAAGTCAAAAAATAGTATCTAAATTAGAATTATTTTCCTGGGGCTATGAATTCAATACGAATGTCACTTTTACACTAATTAGTTTTTTCTCATGAACAATCCTTGCAGATTTTTTGAGACAGTGATTGAATTAAACTTAGGTTTGGATTGCTTGTGTACATAGTTTACCTTTTTCTAAATGATTTTATTTAACATTCTGCTACAGATGGGAGCATAGATCTAAGGACAAAAGAGTTTCAATGCTGACAATATGATAAACAAATGTAAATTATCTGTTTTGAAGATCTGATGATCTTACACTCTGCAAATTGTTAGCCAAGAGAGATAGAGAACTGTAAAAGCTTCTGTGACTTTACTAAGCATGATATTCAAGCACGCGTGTACATCGTTTGCTGGGACTAATTTAGGGGGTTAATCAGATTCATCCCTCCACATCAGTACATCTTAATCCCTCAGTGCTCACACATACATTTTGGAGGTGAAAATGCTGAAATATTTCAGTTGTCAATATAGTATGCTGTACATTGTAATCACAACCTCAGTGTTGCACATTTTGAAATAATGAAGAAGTAGTAGGTTTGTAATAGTGCCTGTGTGCAGTGGAAACATGAACGCTCTTCCAGAATACCTATGCCTGGTGTCTGGGGAGAAAATTACTTTAGTTTTGGTCTTTACTTCCTGAGAGCTTTGGCCACGTAGTGTTTGGTGAATGGCTGTTCTGACCTCAGGCTTTTAAAAATACACAGCATGGATTCTTTAGGTCTTTGTATATGAAGTAAGCAGTTGATACATTGCTGAGTTCAGAAAATAAACCACCAAGCAACACAGTAGTATCATCTCAGCCTGGCTGAAGCAGTTTTGGACAGGCTGGTCTGAGTGGTACAACCTAGCCCTGAAAACTATAGGGAGTTAGGCTTGTGTTTTTGCATCAATTTTTAAACAGGACTCCTATTGTGTTGTAAGGCTTTTACATTATCTGGTCAGTAACAACTGTGGTTGTATTAATAGAATATTCTATGAAATCTGTGAAACAAACGTGTCCTCTGTTCTGGTTATTAATTTGTAACCTGAGTTCATGCCTATCTCTGCAAAAAGGAGCAGAAGCAAGAGGCATCCTAGCAGCCAACTGCCAGCAGCATCTTTAGTTGAACTTTTATTTTCCCGCAAAACAGGAGAGAAATTGAATTTGAAAGGTTTTCAGTCTTCTGAATTTGTGCAGAAACTGCAAAAGGAACTGAATAAGCAGAAGATTTCAAAGCATATAACAAGTTTAAGAAAACGGAAAAGAAAGCTATATAAGGTAATTTATGCCCTGGTTTGGTTTAATATATTCAACTGAATTTGATACTATCTTCAGAAGAACTAGTACATTTTCTATTGAACTAATTCAGAATTCTTTTATTGAAACTGATTATTTAATTTTCAACTTTCTCCTTATTAAAGCTAAGGAACAGTTTCCCTGAAGACATTTGCATCTATTAGCAAAGGAAATATATGTACTACTAGAAAATACTTAACCTAGGACAAATTGGTGACAGCAGGATATTGAGCAATTAAGTCTGTGTTCTCAGAGAGGAGGTAAGGGAAAACCCAGATAAATGTAACAGATGCTTGGGTTGCTTAATTGAGCTTCTTAGACACTTTTTTTTTTCAAAGGAAAAAAAAATGTGTCTATCTATATATAAAAAATAATCTTTTGGGATTTGACTCTGAATGCTTTTTAAAGAAAATTCAAAGGTTTCTGTGGAAAGTAGGAGAAGCAATGTTATATTTTGCTACCCAAAAATTTTATATTTTCAGCAATGGCTTACTCTAGTGAATAGATGGGAAGGAGCAGGCACCAAATACATTGACAGTCTGGTGACAGACTACAGACCAACTAGGAAAAAAGGTTACTCCAAACATTTACTCTAAATTTCTGCTCTACCTTAAACTGGTGTCAAAATGTTCTCACTTTGCTTCAGTGTCCTCCATTTTTAGTGTGATCAGTCTTGGTGTAAATGTAACTGAAGTGTGTATATACTGAAGTATATATTAATATATAAAATCAATTTACAGTGGTTTGTACTGTATCATTCACTTTCTATAATGTAGTTTTCAATACTAACCTTTGGTTTGTGATGCTTAATATTTTATATATTTTGAACATTTCCGTTGACTAGTACGATGCACATATTTTAAATAAAATATTTATATTTTAAATAAAATATTTATATTTTAGACTTCACTCATAGGAAAAAAATATAATTTTTTGTGTACACTGTGCTAAATTTTCAAACAGAACATCTCTGATTTTCAGTCTTTTTTCTCATAAAACTTAGCTAAAGTTTAATGACCTCACTGATGAATAAATACATTTTATTATTCTCTTAATATTTGGTTCATCTTATTGTAGGTGATCTCTGCATTCTATTTTGATTCACTAGAATTGTTAAGTACATATCAAGAAAAATAATTTAGGTGCTAGAGTCTACTACTTGTGCAGTCTAATAGAAGACAATTTAGAGCATATATATGCAACACACCATTTTGAGATTCTATATATGTACATATACAACTACATAAGTATGCAATTCAATGTTAATGAT
>JAWWES010000081.1:53646060-53679920 GCA_035583135.1 Lophotriccus pileatus
CTGATCTCTTCTCTGTGGTGATCAGTGACAAGGCCCTTAAGGGCAGGTTTAGGTTGGATATCAGAGAAAGGTTCTTCACTCAGAGTGGTTGGGTGCTGGAACAGGCTCCCCAGGGAAGTGGTCACAGCACCAAACCCGGCAGAATTCAAGAAACATTTGGATGCTACAGGCACAGCACATAACTCTTGGAGATGGTCCTATGTAGGGCTAAGAGTTGGACTTGATGACCCTTGTGGCTCCCTTTCTACTCAGCATATTCTATGATTCTGTGACTACAACACTGCCTTCCAGCAGGAAGACCAAGTTACAGACTCTTTCTCCAGACAAAAACCAGTAATGTCAATGAGCATGTAATGTATCCAGAGTTCTTTCACATTAGGGGCAGCATAAACTCTATGGAATATCTGAAACAATGTGAATTTCTGTCACTGTAGTGGCAAAAAGGTGAAAAATAAGTGAGAATTTAGGTAAAAAATGGATCTTCTGTAGAATGAGTTAAATATTGATGTCTGGGATAAGAATTAATGCAAACAAGATCTCAGATTTGCCTTAGAGTTATTGTGTCTGTATAAAAGCTGAATAGTTCCATAATTCAGGGCCAAGTGTTTATACCATGTAAATGACCTCATTCCATTAAGGCCAGTGACGTATTATGAAAGCATAAAGATCTGGACAAGTTATCTAAGAGAAGCAACTAGTGTTGCTATAGATAATTTACGGTATTTCTATAGGTTGTGGTGATTGCACTGTAGTAGGTAGTGAGATCAATGTACTAGTATGTGATTTAGCAGTAAGTGTGTAAGAGATGTGGGTTTATATCTCTTCACATCATTAAAAAGTTTGAAATGAATGCTGATTTCAGCATTACTTCTTCGTTCAAGGCCTCAGGCAATTACTTTTTAATCAGTATTTGAAGAACTCCTTTTTCACTATAAGAAATGCTTTTGTGAATGTGGGAATGGCCAGTTTTCTCCAGGCAATAAAAATCCATTAGAATCAGGAGTGACGTGTGGGGGGTGGTAGGATAACAATTTTGACAGTTCTGAGGAAACTTAATTTATGAAAACTTAATTTATACAAGCTGATAGGAATTCCTACAGTGATAATCTAAACAGAGAGAAATTTTTCAAATGAGTCAAACTCCCAGACTAATAAAAGGAGTCTACTAATCATCCCACCACTAAAGATAATATAATCCCATATAGTCCTGTGGACACATAGATTGCCATATGGAATCTCAGATCAGTTCAGATTTGTATAATACATACATACATACATACACACATACACACACAGACACATATATATATACATTAAAAAAAACACAGGGCATAGATTATAGACTTCTGTAAAATACAACAGTATAACTCTGTTATGATAGAATGATATCTCAAGATATATGATATATCAAAATTGAGCTCAAAATAATCCCATATTTTGCATTTCAATTAAAAACAAATTATGTGCATTTTTCCTTCTGACATGGGGACTTTCTGTGGTGACTGGGAAATTTAAAAAAATGTTCTAGCTAAAAATAAGATCTGTGGACTGTAGTAAGACAAACGTCTTCAGTTGCTCAATAGGATACAGAATTTTCCCATTTAATATAAGACAAGATTACATAACCATAAAAATCAATAAACAACTTGTTAACCTTAGGCAGTTGGGGGAAAAAATACACTTTGCTTAGAAACCAAGCAAATCCAAAGTACACTGAACTAAGATGTGAATAGTACTGAGAAAAATTATCTTATGTGACTAAGGTCCTTTAATCTACATTTTATCATCATATTAGTTTAGACTCTAATAAAACATAAATGTAAATAATATTTTTCAGAAATTAAATATTTTAACTCCAAATTCCTAATATATTAAGTTTTCAACGTTATCAGACATTAAATATGTCTATGTAATTCATACTGTTTTTCATTTTGCTTTGTCATTAGGCTACATCAAAATTTGTACTTAATTTGTCTAACATTTGTACAATTATTATCATTTTAATTGTTAATGGAGTGATGTTTTCTTCTGGGGGGCAGGGAACTGTTTTTCCAAATTCTAATAGCTTAGGCTAACAAAATCTAAGATAAGATAGAAAGCCAACAAAGTTGTCTTGTTTCTTTAATAACAGATAGATTAGCTTAAAATGACAGCTTTTGAATATGATTATATAATTTGGTAGGATAAATATTTAAGCTTATTTCATGTGCAATAACAGAACCATATAAAATATCAGAAAGAGTGCTAAAAAAAAAATGGCAAAGCAAAGCCCTAAACATCCTGACTTAATATTATGCAAGATTGGAATGACAGTTGAAAATTTAGCTTCAAAGGTACTAAGGCTTTGAGGCAGAGACTTGTTTCAAAGGTTTCTCATTTCCCATCTGGTTTTCCCCTGATGTGCAACCCCTGGTTCTGTCACTGTGAAATGGAGAACTGTCAAGATCACCTTTATAAAGTATTCTGAAAGATAATCTGTAATGGAAAGAGCCTTAAAAAAGAGTAATATTTTATAGCAAGTTATAGTTTAAATTCTGCTTTCTCTTTGTGCTACTAGAAGTTGAAAGAACTATAATAAAACAAGAAGAGACAAATAAAATGTCTTGGGTTGGGAGAAGGAGAGCAGGTTGGAGACTGGTAGAGCAAAGGCTCCCCCACTGTAAGGAAAGGTCATGTTCATGACCATCTGAGGAACCTGAATGTACATAAGTCTATGGGACCCAGTAGAGTTGCATCCCAGAGTCCTGAACGAATTGACTGATGTAGATGCCAATGATATTTGAAAAGTCAGGTGAAGTCCCACATGACTGGAAAATAGAAACATTGTGCCCATTTTTAAAAGGGGTAGAAAGCAGGATCCTGGGAATTACCTCCCCTCAGTCCCTGGAAATATCATGGAACAGATCCTTCCAGAAGCTCTGCTAAGGCACATGGAGGAGAGGACACAGCTTCACCAAGGGTGAGTCCTGCCTGACAAACCCAGTGACCTTCTGTGATGGAGTGACTATATCAGTGGACAAGGGAAGGGCTACAGATGTCATTTATCTGGATTTCTGTAAAGCCTTGAAACAGTCTCCCACAACATCCTTTTCTCTAAATTGGAGACAGATGAATTTGATGGTGGACTGTTAGATGTATAACAAAGGGGTTGGACGGTTGCATCCAGAGCGTAGTAGTCAAGGATTCAGAGTCTTGATGGACATCAGTGACAAATGGTGGCCCTCAGGCATCCACTGAAATCAGTGCTGTTTAATATCATTATTAATGACATAGATGAAGGGTTTGAGTGCACCCTCAGCAAATTTGCAGGTGACACCAAGCTGAGCGGTATGGTTGACACACCTGCAGGATGGGATTCCATCCATAGTGACCTCAACAGGATCAAGAAGTGAGCCCATGGTAAATCTCATGGTTTAACCAGACCAAGTGCAAGGTGCTGCACCTGGGTCAGAATAATCCCCAGTATCAGTACAGGCTGGAGGACGAACAGATGAAGAGCAGCCCTGCCGAGGAGAACCTGGGGGTGCTGGTAGATAAAGCCTGGACATGAGCTGACAATGTGCACTCACAGGCCAGAAAGCCAGATGTGTCCTGGGCTGCATCAAAAGCAGCCAGTAGTTGAGGGAGGTAATTCTGCCCCTGTACTCTGTTCTGGCAAGACCCCACCTGGAGTGCTGCATCCAGCTCTGGGGTTCTCATCACAGAAAGGATATTGACCTGTTGGAGTGAGTCCAGAGGAGGGTCATCAAGATAATTAGAGAGATGGAGCTCATCCTATGAGGAAAGGTTGAGAGATTTGGGATTGCTCACCCTGGAAAAGAGAAGGTTTCAGGTGACCTAATTGCAGCGTTCCAGTACCTAAAGGGACTCTACAAGAAAGATGGAGAGAGACAATTTGAAAGGCTATGTAGTGACAGGACAAGGGTGAATGAATTCAAACTAAAAGAGAGTAGGTTTAGATTAGATGTTAGAAAGAAATTCCTTACTGTGTGGGTGGTGAGGTCCTGGGACAGTTTGCCCAGAAAAGTTGTGGATGCCCCATCCCTGGCAGTGTTCAAGGACAGGCTGGAGCAACCTGGTCTAATGTCTCTGCCCATGACAGGGGATTTGGAACGACATGATTTTTTAGGTCCTTTCCAAACCAAACCATTCCATGATTCTGTGATTCTAAGGGAACTTGTCAGGAAAAGACACTTGACTTGAGAATTCTCTTCCTCTCTGATTTGAAGTTGTCCATCTTCAAATCCAGCTTTGAGACAATTTTTTTCTAAAGTTTTGAATGAAGATTGAGAGATATGCCATTAATGAAGGAGCATTATTGATAGCGTAGGACTTTCCTATATTGAACAGTTGGGAAGGTTAGTTTTTCTTATTTATTTTTAATTCCTGTATGAATGCTTTTGAATTAAACAAGGTGTTATTTTCTCTTAAATAGAAATAAGCTATTGATAAAACGAGCCCAAAACAAACAAACAAAAAAAGGTGTGTTGAACTGAAAATCAGCGATTAAAGTTGTTTAGGAGTAAATGAAAATAATTTATAATGAAAAACTTTTCCAAACAGAAACTTTCAACAAAGATTTGTAGATTTTATATAGTAATTCTTATATTCTATATTGAGTGGCTGTCAATATTGAACAATTGAGAGATGTGGCAGTCTGAACTCAGTAAAAATGCTTTGTGCTTTATTTAGTGTCCAAAATATCAAATTAGGTCTCTTTTTAACTCATGGTCTGCATGTGCAGAGTAGTCGTCTTTCTCTTTTTTCTCTTTTCTGTGGATTGGACTCCATAGTGAATGCTCTGAGGGAGTTGTGAGGTATAGTACATAGGACATAGTCTGGTTGGTAGGCTGAGTTATAGGGGGACAGATCGGGGAATATGCATCTAAAAGCAAATTTTTTTTGCAAGGCAATGTTCTTCCTTATTAAAAAAAAAAAGTTATTTCGACACAAACAGTTGAAACACTTCAGTGAAATAAAGCAAAAAAAGAGAAATGTCATTTCAGTTGAGTGGTTGGATTGGTACTGTTTGAAATATTCTGTTTTGTCACTTTCAACATTATATTCTTAAGAAGTTGCATTCTGGTGTTTCTATTTTTTTTTTTTTTTTTAGATACTTGCCTTTTCCACTCCATTTTAGGTAGAAATAAACAAGTTCTGTAGTACAAACCCACCAAATGCTTTCTTTGGCAGACCTATATAAAGTAGCAGCTGCCAAGCTACAAAAGAGTTGCTCTCAGCATTAATTATTGCCATTAACACATCTCTTGGAGTTCATGCCTTCTTTGAGATCTGAGATTATTTTTCTGGAGCTTTTCAGCAATGATGAATAGCAGATACCAGTGTATTACTGAAACTTGCTTTCTCAAACTCATCTCTGCTGCTCTTTTTATTAAAGCAGTAGAAGAAGCTATTTAAAATTACTCAGGCGGGGATAGTAGAAAAAAAAACTCCAACCCTATTAGTAGTAAACAGTATTAAAATATGCTATTATGTGACCTTTGTACTGGCAATTGTGCTTCAGCCATGGACTGTTTGGTTTTGCAGCTTATCCTTCCACTGAAGTAATGAAAAATCATATTTAGAAAGGAAATTATGTAAAAATTACTAAAGAAGAAGATTACAGATATTTTCTTTATTATCATTTCTTGAAAGTAGAAATAATTAAAATGTAATAAGCAGTCTCTGTGGTTTTGGACATTGTCTTTAGGATCCCAAACTTGAAAAGTCTCACAGTTTCACACAGCAAAGTTAATACATACAGTTCACTGTAAGTCATCTTATCTGTAAAAGCTACCGATTGATTTGCATGAATTTAAAATTGAAGATAAAATATGGACCCATGTACAACATAGGTACATAAGTGAATTTTGAACATTACTATTAAGTGCAGCCATCTCATCTAAGTCCCAACCCATCTCTGTAAGGGTATTGTTCTACAAATAGGAGTGACAACAGATGTAAGGTTAGATATACCGGTCAGAGTGTTTCATCTTGTAAGTCAAATCAGAAATACAGACTTGTTTCCTGTGCCTATTTCACTTTCGGCATTCAGCTTTAACACAGGGAGAATGTTAATTTATATTCAGCAATAATAAACCAAAATAAAACAAAAATAAAAGAAATCGCAAGTCTTTGTAAGGACTAGTTAGATTTTATTTTTTGTTTGTTTTTGACATTATTGAAGACACAGTTCATCAAAGTCAATAGTCTGATTTTATACTGCATTAGTATAGACAGAAATTTATAAATTAAGATGATTCAAAATATTCTGAATTCATTTCTTCATCTAAACTTAGGGATCCAAAACATTCTAATATGAGCTTGGAAAATGTTTTCAAACATTCAGTTTTCCCAAAGACAATATTGTTTCTCACCTTTTCTTATCAGTAGGTTTGATAAGCTAGATTAGCTGTAATGAATCATGTTATAAGAATTAGTCTGTCTTGGCTCTTTAATAAATGTGTTACCACCAAGGGTATGTCTAACATACCAGACCTTTGGATGCTTGTGATTAATGTTGCCTGCACATTATTGGATGTTGAAGAAAGCTTGAGCAATCTTTCTCTTAGTAGAGAAAATAATTAAAAATTGGTGCTTTGTAAATGAAGCATTCTTACAAAGTTTGAGAAATATCTATACTTGGAGGCTATTTGTGTACTACTTCTTGCTAATCCTTTAGGGATAGCTCTAGCGTTCTCTTCTGAAGCACTTGGCACTGGTTTTTCATTTTTTTTTGTTGTTGTTTGTTTGTTTTTGTTTGTTTTTGTTTTGTTTTCCCCAGGGGTGCTTTCTCTTAAAAATGCCTAGAAACAATGTTTATCCATTTAAGTTTAGTAGGCACTTACCCATTATCACTATTAAATATCTGCAAATGGAGAGCTAAAGTTCTATTTGGATTTTTGTAATTCATTTTTTGTTATTTGAACGTTACAAAATATGATATTTGGCCACTTTCTTATTTGCTATATCAGTGTTCTGTCTACTGGCCATAGATAGAACCCATCTTTTACAAAAAAAAATTAAGAACCTGCAATGTGTAATTATATCAGAATCCTATAGTCATAACGAAACATAGTAGTGACATGCATTTTAAGAATTATTAACTTGATTCTCTCTCCTCCCTTTCCCTATTCTCTCTTTCTTGCTGCTTGAACCCTGATGTTAGTTATTAGAAAACTCTAAGCTGTGTGCCTTGCTTCTTAGGTGATAATTAAATTTGTGCTTAAAATGTAACATTTCTCCAAATAGCCTTGAGCGACTTTATTTGATTAATAGCCACATGGCTATTGGTGTGATTGTAATTCCATGGCAGACTTTTCAATTCTTTTGTCTTGTTCTTCCCTATCAACTTTTTAAAAAACTGTCAGAAGTTACTGGCATATAGTTTGAAACTGAGGTCCATCATCTCTGTCTTCCCTGCAAACTCCTGAAAAGGAAAATGAATTTCTTACAGAGTGTAATCCTGCTCTCTTGTACAGTTTGGCATGAAATTTCCTACATAACTTTTCCTGTCTAGCTTGTGACTTGAGTCTAGTTCATCAAATACATAGATTTGTTCATGAACAAACATTTCATTTTACTTAAACTATACTAAGCAAAAGGTCAGATAAAAGTTACAAAGGGATTAAAGAATATGTGTAGCACTGTATGCAGATCTTAAAGACTGCTGAGAGAGAAACAAGGGGCTTTCATGGTATCCTGACAACTATATCCAGTGGATCAAGTGTGTTTTCAGTCATATTGGAAGGTTTATATTTGATTTTAAGTGTATATATTTTTTTTTTAAACTATCATCAGATTTTAATGAGACAATCTATATTACTTGAAATTCAGAGTTGGAGGAAGGATATCCATTTTTTCTGTGCCTCTCTTGTGTGTTCTAACAGGAATATAACTACCACGCTAAAAGACAGAAGAAAAGAGAAAATGTTTGATTTTTCCTTCCCCTCCCTCCCCCCACTAGTTTGCATTTTGGGTTCTCATTTATTTAGGGTGTTGCTTGAATTAACACTTTTAGCCATCTTTATTTGACAAAAAATTTTGTAACGTTAGAGTACAACCAGAAAGCACGCCCTAAATACTTACAAGTAGTATTTTAAGAACATTTGTACCATTTATAATGTCGTTTGCTTGACTACACTCAGAATTTTCACAAGTATTAGCCAAAAATATTTTGAGGTGGGTATTTTAGTATTGCAATGCTTATATAATATAAACAACTCCTAATATACGTATAAATATGTTAAATAGACAATGTACAAAAGGTATTATTTTCAGGCCTTCTGGGTAGTTGACTCTCATTATTTTAGCTGAGATTTTTTGTGCTTCCTAATTCTCGTCATCAATCAGCAGGTTCGAGGAAAAGAGGATTTTCCTGATACCTTTTAAGACAATCCCATTTCAGACTCAAGCCAGCTGTATTGTGTGCTCTTCAAAGTCACTGTTTTGTTTTTTTTTTTGGAAAAGGTATGATGAACAATTTAAAATACATATTGCTTTAAAAATATAAAATAGTCTTGAATATGGAAAGTATGCAATTAGGTTGGACAAACATCCATTTATTTCAACATGGACAAGGTAAGCTACCTTCCTGTCATGCCCTGGATATCACATATAGCTATATTTTCAAGGGTTCCCTTGCTTCTTTTGTGTAGAATAATGAATGTATTAGGCTCCAAGATATCAACAAAAGAAAGTCCAAGCTATAACGATTTATAGGAATTGACAAAAAAAAAAAAAAAAACAACAAAAAATACCTCCAACAATCCAAACCAAACAAAGAACCCCAGCTAAATTATTATTTTTACTTTCCTTGCTAATTCCTGTGGAAATATTTCTGTCATGGAGAATCCAACAGGCTTTTCCACCTTATGATGCTTTGAATAGTGGCATTCTGACCTCTTGAAGAAAATAATGGCTTAAAAAAGCATGTTCTGTTCTTTATAAGAGGGAACAGCTTTCAGTGACTTAGAGTCTTATTTTCAGCTTATGACTTTGTTATCATTATGGCTCAAAATTTGCAGATTGGTAGAAGATAAACAGAAATTGATTAGTTTTACAATTAATATTTATTTAAACTTTAGCTGGAAGAAAACGACTAGTGACTAGATCCTTTTTTTCAAGAAATGGATGTGCATATTAAACATGCAACAGTTCTATAGGTGGATTTCTGAAACATACTTATTCAACTAGCCATGAATGGATTTAAAACTATGTTTTATTTAAGGTTGTTGCATAGAAACACATTTCGGAGTAAACCAGATGAAGAATTCCCCAGAGGTGTAATGAGGCTGTGTGTCTTCACAGATTTCCGTGGCTTTTGTCCCTCCAGTTGTTTCAGTAAACAAGTTATACTAGTATCTGTTGTGTGAGCTGTTTGGATAGTAGTGGTAAGAGTTCACTGCCTTGATCATAGATATTCAGTTTTGACAAAGCATTTATTTCAGAAGGCTGAATTATGTTTTCCTCTCATTTTATGGACTTGGTAAAAATGTTGTGTTTTGCTTAGGGCAAGGAGTGTTGCTACTGAAGGTAATACAGAAGCTGTTCCACGACTGCTGATATTAAGCAGATGCTGATCAACAATACTCAAGATAAGTTATGGAGACGGGGAAAAAAAACGGGAATCTTATTTCAGTTGAGTTGTCCCCAGATCTAATTCAGTACTGCAAAGGGGAGACACTATTTTCTCATTCTTAATTACTTCATTTTATGAAGTAAATGTGCCATTTCATTAGGTTTCATTTAGACAGTTCTGTATGCAGTTTTTCTGTTTTCAAGATGAATAGATTCTTTGCCTACAAATTGGTTGTAGATTATTTTACTTATACCAGGTTCATCTAAGCTACTATTTTGACGGTCTGCTGATCATCACAAGTGGTTTGTGAAATTGAACAAAAATGTCGATAATGCCAAATACAGAAAAGATCAATGCATGATCATTGATCTTGATCTAAATTATTTTCAGAAATGTACTGCAAACACGATTTTCTGAATCTTTCAATACAACTCAGACCTTACTTATCATTCTGTTACTAACACATAAACCAGATGAGAATCCAGCTCAGTTTAAAAAGGATACATTGGATTTGCTAGAAACAACCAAATGCTGACCATAAGCATATTTGAAGAAAACTAGGCCTTTTGCTAATGAACTAGCATTTCTGCAATGCTGCTACATGTATCAGTTCAAGTTAGTAGATTTTAATCTTTCTCTTCTCTTCCTCTGACCCATCTTGTCAGCTTTCTGTAAAATGTATCCATAAAAAATCATGCAAAACAATATCTGCTACCCTGCTGAGATCTTGGCAATGTAAATCAGGTATATTCATTCCCTGCTTGCCTTTACTGACACTCAAGGTCAAAAATCTTATTCCAGAAGCCGTCTCTCTATTATCTGTTTATGGAGACACGTCCATATGTGGCATCCAGTTGTCGCCAAGGATTATTTTGGAACGATCTTCGTTTAGAGTATTTTTTTAAAATGTATGGGAAATACATATATATATATATATATATATATATAAAACATATATTAGCATTAATAAGTAGACATTGGATTCTGAAACGTAGAGTTTGCCTGTACAAAGAGGCATCCCACTCAAATAGGAAAAGTGGTTAGAAAGCTCAATATAATTCAGTTGTCCTTATGGGAGTTTTATCAGTATTTCTTTTCTTGGGTGCTGATTAGTAACATCAGGAAATACATAAGAAAAAGTATAAAGAGGGAGTGGAAAAGAACCCAAAACTGTAAAATATTTCCGAGATTTTTTTTTTTTTGAACACAGAATGTCTTCAAAAAATGAAAAAAAAAAAAGCATTTTAAAAATTGGTATTCTCATTGATTATGATTCTGCTTTTTTTCTGCCCATATCCATTTTTTATGACACACCAGTATATAAAAAAATTACAATAAAGCAATATACTGCTGGCTTGGAAATCTAAGGCATAACTTAGAGGTGGCTGACTTTGAAATATGATGTCTCTTTCTTTGAGAATAGTGTTTTTTATGTCACAGGCATATTTTTCCTGTTTTTATTCAGAACCAGAAATGAGATAAAAATAACTCAACTTAGCTTGAAAAATTAATTTCCAAAGACACATACAAAATGAGCAACAAAAGGCAAGACAAGGAATTAATTCCATATCATAGTGTTAAAACACCGTGTGATTTCTGTCATATTTCTATTCTCTTTCATTTTTATAAATATTTGATGAATGTGAGTCGACTGAGTTCCATGTATGTTTTTATTGTTATCCTACTTTTCCTTACTTAGGATTAAATTATGTGTATGCAACTTTTTAGGTGGAATAGAAGCTGATAAAAAAAAAAAAAAACTAATTAAAGCAAATATGGGTGAGGAAGAAACATAGTTGAAAAATGGTATCCCTGAGCTTAAAGAGCAGCTTTTCCAAAGTTGCTGGTAAGAATGAGACTAATTCCCTGTGTTTTGGTTCCATGTCCTGCTGTTACCATCAGCTTTACCTGTCTTTTTTCTTTACATGAGTGGAAGGACTTTAGATGCATCCAGTGGGTTGAAGAATATGCATGCAGAGAGAAACATCTTGTTCACAAATCTGTAACTGGATAGAATTCTTTGGAATTTTGTTAGCACTATTTCACCCTAGGTAAGCAGGCACAATTAATTGTGGCTGTTTTAGACAGACATATTTTCATTGTTTCCAGGGAATAAAAAACAGAATCTGTCCCACTCTGCCAGTGGCAGTCACTGTTTTTCCTCTGACAATTATGTGACTGAGAAATACAGGCTGAAAGTCACAGATCAGAAATGTGCACGGACAGTTTTGTTTCAGGTTCCTATCTGAAGAGCTTCCCGGTCTTGAGTAGCCACTGTGACTTGTGGCTTTCAATCCAGATCTTAAGAAATTATGCTAACTAAGTCTATCTGGTAAAAAGGTATGCCAAAGCCTGGAGATAAGGTCCTTCATTTAATTTCAAGTGAAAAATTTTTAGTGGATGCTTCTAAACATCCTGTTATCTCTGATTCTTAGGAGGTATCTGGAAAGCTTAGGGCACTTTTATAGTCACAGAAGCAAATAAGCAAAAATTTCGTTTTCAGAATAATTCCTGGAATTCCACAGGTTGGTAAACAGAATTATGCCACTCAGAGTGCTTTGAGGTGAAGAAATGTGTAAGTACTTATGTAGCTGTAGGAGCTGTTCAAACATCAGTATGCTGCTTCTGGGTGTCTCTAGAAGTCAGAAATTAGCTTAGTTTCTGAATGTTTCTGAATGTGCCACATTCAGAAAGTCTCTGAATGTGGCACATTCATTCTTACCTGTTTATTAACTGGTAGTGAAAGTACCAGTTATGATTGTACAGATAGCTGTCCATTAGGAGTTCACCCGAAATCATCAAGTTTTCACATATAGCCACACACAGCTGTTGGATTTTCTAGTTATTACTCGCTTGGCATAAATTTGAGTCCAAATGTGCATGCAGAATTGTTAGTGCTCTGTGCCATCCGATTGTCTGGAACTGGAATTGGGGAGGTTTTGTACTTATTTGGAGGGAGAAAGAATAACTATCTGAACAGTCAGGGGTTACATCTGCCCTTGTTGTATGTATAGATGTCAAAGAAAGGAAAAGCTACTTTAATCATATCCTGTCAGTTTAAATGTAGAGCTTTTTATATCCCATTTTTCTGGAAAATACATGTAGTACTTCACTACACAGTCATGCAAGTATGACACAGGAAAACCTGCAGAAAACTGTTGCCATAGTCTAGATTTTGAGTAAATAGCCTAGCAAGACATTTTCATTTTCAAAAGTCAAACCTGCCATTATTTTTATGGCTTTGTTTAGATTCCATTTTTTCTTTTTTGTACATCTCCATCTAGAGTTTACAAAGAAAATAGACCTGCTGTGATGTGAACCCCAAAGGAAAGATACGCTGCCTCTGTAATATACTGAAATGTCAGGAAATCATTTATTGAGCCACTGGTGCCTTTAGTGGCTGGTTATAATTTGCTTTACTGTCTGATAATGTGTGTGTTTGTAGATCAATTATCTCAAGAGCTCTTTGGAGCCATAAGGTTATCCTTCGCATATTTGTCAGATCCTTCTGTGCAGAGATGCCAAGTAGCACATTTTTCTTCCAGAAATTAATAGATCATCTCTCAAAGTAAGTAAAGAAAGACATTATCTGTTGATGGCAATACTTCTGATGCTGTAGCTTTGCCATACTTTTTATATATTTCTATACGTATATATATCATGAACAAACTGTAAGATGGAGCTTTACCTAAAGAAAGTAGCCTGTAGCTTCTTTCAGATTGGTGACTGTTAATTCACTTGTGAGCACATTTATTCGAATACCAGTATTTTAATCTTGCCTGCATCCAGGTGGACAGAAGAGTCTTGTCACACCAACATAATTTCTCTCAGCAGTCCAAGACTGAATAGACTTTATGGGAAGGAGTCTAGCCTTTAATGCTGGGAACAGGAGCATTGCTTGTGAACATCAGCATTGCTTGCTTTTCTCTTGGGACTGTAGCATTTAATGTGTTTTTATTATGAGTTAAGGACCTGGAAGGAAGAAAAGGAAATGAATTCACATGTGTCAAACAGATGAAATTATTTAATTCAAAATCAAACAGTAATAATATTTTAATAGCACCTTCACTAGAAATTTTTAAGGCACTTTACAAACATTAATTGTGAGAGAGGACAAAAATCCAAAGGGATAGTTAAGTTATATGTGATTAACTTAGCTACAGAAAGCTAAAGTGATATGATAATATTTCATCTTGATAGTAGAATTTCTGCTGAGGACAGTCCTAAAAATCAGCTCTAGTTTACACAAGTTTTACATTAATATATAACTTTACATAAGTGAGCTGTGGGTTGCTTCTGATATGTATAATATTGTGCAACTGGTACTCTGACAGACTGATCCTTGATCCAGTGGTGGCCTGAAGGGCGGCCTCAGGCATTCCACTATCATGCTGGCATGCTAATTGTCACACTGAAAACAGAGTCCACAAAGCTGATGGTTCAATGCAAGAAGAGATGGGGGAGGTTAAGCATGGGAGAAGGGCATGCTCTGTGTTTTCAGGACTTTTATTGTGGACTAGATCTAAACTGTCTTCATGGACCAATAAATCTTTATCAATGAGGCACCTTTCATTTTAGTTCTGACTGAGAGCAAGTAAGTTTGTGTTGATGCAAGACGATGCTGCAATGTAAGAGGGACAGTCCTTGGGGGGGTCACTTGAAAACCAACATCTGATCTGAACTGCAGTGCAAATGTAGACATGCCCTAAAACCAGGAGAACTGGAAATTCTGAAGAAACAGATATGCCTGAAATTGTGCCTCTCCGTTACTTTCACAGCTTTTGCCACCATGTGTCAGAAACCTGTATGCCATTTAAAATCCTCTCTTTAAGGTGAACAAAGGTTCAATTTTACTTTTAGCACTAGAAGGTAGATAAACTCTTATTAATATATTGACTAGTATACTTGCCTAAGAAACAGAACTCCTATATTTATTTTATTTTACTTTTTTTTTTCTCCTGCCTTTCTGAATCTGAGGCTGTTTAAAAACGTGATTTACAGCTCTAAGAAAAGTGTTTTCAGCACTTGCCCTATTTTGTACATGAGTCAAAGACTTCTGTGGTCATGACTTGAACTGAAGTGTTACATTAGACAGCTAACAATATGAAAGTTATGGTATTAGAGGAAGAGCAAGCAAAGAAAACTCTAACTGATTTGATCATTAGGACTCTCCCTTGTGAAGAGAAAGCCATATGTTTATATAAACACATTTATATAAATAATATTTATATACTTTAACTAGGAACTTGAGGACAAGGGAAGGAAAAGTATCGTAAAATCGATCTGTAGTCAAATTACATGTGTTTGCCACCTCTGATGTTCTGCTTTAGTGGGAAATTCAGTTGTGAAGTTTTTTTTCACTGCTTCCTTGAAATTAAAACTTGAAATCTTTACGGAGTGCATATGTAAATAAACATGCAGAACATATTAATAGAATTTACCTGGTACATAATTGCAGATTGCATTAATTTTTTTTTTTTTTTTAATTTCTGAGAGATTTTAGATCCAAGTCTTCTAAATATCTTCAGGATAAGGGGGAGACAGAACCAGAAAACAAGACTTATTTCCGGTTTTAGAAAGCTAACTTTGGAGCTGCCATTGTCAGCCCTTTCACAGTATGTCTAATGTGTATTTATGGAGGCCACTGAGGGAAAACCAATATCTTGTTTTTGATCTTTAAAGCTTTATGCATCTAACAGCTAATTTGCTTTGAGGCCCCTTGGAGTGTTGAATTTAATTTATCAAAAGCAAATTAATATGAAATAGTAAAATGACTATTAAAGTGGAAGTAAAAATAAATGATTGAAACATACCAACAGAGGAAAATAAACTAGATAAATTCTGAAGTTTGTGCAGTCTTTCTCATTTTAATCACATAAATCATAATTGTTATTAGGCTGATGATGGGACAGTATTTTCTATTTTGTTGCAGCATTTAAGTTGAGAGAAAGGAAATATATGGAAATAAGGTCATGCAATCCAAACGTACATAAGAAAAAATGTCTGTATTTGTAGAACTAATAGTTCAAAGTACCTAAGAAAAGATTTTCAATGTGTATTTGTAAGTTTTGTAATAATGCAAGTAACTCCAAATATTATTTTTTTTTAATTCAGGTTTGTTTCTTCAGTTTTATCTTTAAAACTTTGATTATGTCTGCATGGCATTTATGTAATTTTTCCATAAACTTTTGAGTCCTGAGTGTTCACACCCAGAAAAATATGGTGCTGTCATTCTCTGAGCAGTACTTTTTCTGTAACTCTTGCTTTATCTTAACATGGAGTAAAGACAATACATGAAAGTTATGATCAGGGCAGTTAGCTAGATTTCTGGGAACAGTAATCCTAATCCCAGCATTGTCCTCTTTTTGGAGATGAGCTCGATCACAATTTCCAAACATAGCTTGAAGATTAGACCCTTGGTGACAAGTGTTTGTGTTCAGTGGATTGATTAGTCATTTGTTAACTTAAACATTTCTGTACGTAAAGTCATGATCTGGACAAAACAACCCCAGTTTGCACAAGGATTAATTACTAGATCAGAATTTAATCAGAATTAATAATTTTCTTAACATTGAGAACTAGGAAGACCCCTGCTAGCAAAGCTATATGTGGATGCTGACCTCTGTGCAATGGGAGCAATGCCCATCTGTGATCAGTGAGATTTGCTGAATGTGTGGAAAGTTTGTCAATATGTCTTAGACTTATATCTGATTCTTTCAAGTCCTTCCCAGAATTTATTTCATGAATAGAACTGCCTTTGCTACTAAAGCAAAGAAGCATGATCAGAGATTTTGTTCTATGACAAATTAAGTTCATAGTTCAACTACTCCATGTTCATCTCCTCTATTGTCATCCAAAGTCTGTGCCAGAGAAAATTTGTAGCTAAAAAAGATTGAAACAAATTCTGCTTGAGAATGAAAACAAGACAGGAAAATAGTGGTTTTCTACAAGCAGATGAAAGAAAATTTAAATGGGGATGTTAAGTCAAAATTGTAGGTTGAAGTCTTTTTGGGACTCTATTTACAGTGATTGGAAACACTGGGAACCAAGGCACTGGGAGGAATGGCCTCCATGAGCACATGAAAACAGCAATCTTACAAATTCACCAAAGAAAATGTATTTTCTGTTTTTTTTTGTTTTGTTTTGGTTTGGTTTGGTTGAACCTTGGCTTCTTTTTCAGTGTAGATATTCTAGATTGCTAGTTCACATATGCTGATAAGAAGGATCAGCTTTTAACAAAAAAATAACAAAACCCCAAACATTTCTATTAAGGAAAACTTCATTTTTTAGTTGCTTGTGACTTTTTTGGGGTATTTGTTAATTTTTCCTTTTTTACTGCTTCTTTTAATTGTTTTGAAATTTCACCTTATGCCTGTAAGGAGTCTTATTTGAGTTATGCATTTTTTTCTTTCTAGCTGTGTGAGGGACCATCACCCCTGCCTTTTTGTGCTATCTTGTTTCTATAGCATCCACCTCAAAGAGCAAATCAATATATGAATTTTATTTTTAAAATAAATAATAAAGTATGTAATTAATTAAAGTTATATGAAGTTTTAATGCCATCTACATTCCTTTATCAGAATTAATGTTTTTGCTGTCTTTATCTTTCTTGCTGGAGACTTTTTTATATAACAAAAAAAAATATTGCTTGTTGCTTTTTCTCATGCTGATCATGAATTCAATAGGGATCAGCTCCTGCCAGTAAAGGCTGCATATTTATGCTATTGATTTGTGAGGAAGCGAAGCTGAGGGCTGTTTGTATTGTGCTATAAAATTAATAAATAATGATTCATTAGGACAGCATCCTGTGGCTCATGGGTGAGCAGTAATTTGGTTGTATTTCTATTCTAAATGTGGTTGTATTTCTATTCTTAATGTGCTTTGGATACCACAACAGGGGAGAACTGCTGTTGCAGTACATATAAGCACTGTCCTAGTCTGTGTCCTCAGGGATTTGCCCTCTTTCAAGGTGGGGAGGTGGAGCAACAAGAGGCAGACAGTGCATTGTCTCTGCCTTCTCTCTGGGGACACTTCTTCCTCCAGCAAAATGATGAGAAGATCGGTGCATAGGTGTGCAGAGAATCATCACATGCCAGAAGAGGACTGAGGTCCCATTATCTTTGTTGGCTAAGATAAGGAAATCATCTTTGCCATGTGGTTTTTATCACACGTAAAATGCTCTAGAGACCACCAACCTGCTTCTACTATGGAGTATGAAGTTAAGAAAACAAAAGACACAACAGTTTCCAGCCCCCAGCAGAACCAGTGTTCCCTTTTCCAAATTATCTGATGGTGCTGTAATTGCTATTGTTATGCTGAAATAGTTCACTTATTTTGACACTGTTCAGCTTTTTTTAACTGTTTGGCAGTAATTGTGCCCATCCTTAATACAGGCCTGGTTCAGTCCTTCCTTAGGCAGAATTTAGTTGTCATAGAGTGTAAAAATCTGAGCTTCAAGGGCAAAATTGGGACATATTCAATGGGCATTATAAAATACACTGAAGCTGGAGGAATATTTACATGTGTTTTAGATTTAGCTGTATTGGACACATATATTTTAACTATTTTTTGAATCATCAGAGGGCTTGCATTGACACCCAATATGGTCTTGCAGAGTGCTGTGTGGTAGTTTCACTCACTTCAGCAACTACTACCTCCCTTAAATTCAGAAACACTAAGTAGATTGGAGCATGTGAGTGGTGGAAAAATAAATGTGAAAGCGCTGGCATGCTTGAGGTCTTTTGTGTTAGCAAAGATTTAATATTCATATGAATGACAGATCTTTAAGCTCACAATGCGCAAACCACAGAGAGGTGGGACAGAAGGGAGACCTGTATGTACAGGACAGTACCAACTATGCACTGAACAGCCTTAGGGATTCCAGTGCTTTTAATTCATTGAGAAGACTTTAGATGTGCAGTGTCTGGTGTCAGCCTTTACATGTGATGTACCTGAGAGCACTGTCCTTCTGATGGACCAGAATGAAAGTTTAAAAATGAAGTAATAGAAAGAACATATAGCAGTATACAGTAGGTACACATACATCAAAACTAATAACAGCACTGTCACTTGCTATGATTGACAGGTTACTTGTTTAAAGAACCAACTGATATCTCTGATACTTGACCTGTTTCCATGACTTTTAATTTATTTTAGTATTTTTTTCTCTAGTTTACTTATAGACCGGAAATTTTATAGCTTACATAATTCTGAATTTCTCTGTAAATTCTCTGTAATTAATCCTTTCTAGGGGTTTTCGAGGATAGACAGGAGAATGAATAACAGCATTACTAGTACAGTATGTCAGTACAGAATAAACAGAGCAGAAGGAGGGAGACAGATTGTTTTTGTGGTGTAACAATAGCTAAATATTTACATTTTCTGCAGCAAAGCGCAGCACAGAGGAGTCATCTTAGCTTGAGGGCTGAGGTTAGAAGCTTGATCTTTTCAGTATAATTGAGAGACCACCACTGATGTAAAAAAGTGAAGGTAATCACTTTCACCTTTTTTGTTTTAGTCATAAAATATTTTTGTTTAGGTTTATTCATTTTCAGAACTTACAGGTTGTCAAGGGTTTGATTCCTATAGCAAGGTGACAGCCTGGAGAGTAGATAGGAACTTCACTGAAGCTCTGCATGCTTCTCTGAATGAGAAAAAGGAGTGCTTTGAATCTTGCAGTTTAGTAGATTTAACTATAGTGATGAAGCACTGAAGGAAAAGAAACATTGGGAAAACTGCCAATAGAATTTCAGGTACTGGTACAGGTAAGCTAAATTTGCTATGAAAAGGCCTACAAACAAAAATCTAAATCACAAAGGAAGGAAGAAACCAAATGAACACTGTATAAATACATTTCATTCCTCCTCTTCTTTGAGCTGTTATCTTCTAACTTCACAATCTCCTATATTACAATTTTGCTCTTGCTCTTCTATGGAACTTTTTGCTAATTCACACCTTTCCCCAGATCCAGGGGGGGATGGGGCATGGGGGGGTTGCCTTTTTTGTCCACTGGGTTTTCAGGTGGGACTTTTGTAAACAGTTCTATGAATTGTCTGGAGTCACTTGGAGGATATGTTTAGAATCCACTGAGTGTGAAGAAAAAGATCATTCTTGTTTCTGCTTTCAGTTCATAATGTCCTGTGAGACTAGTGCTGAAAATGTCCAAAACCCTAACTGCAAGTTGCGCTGGAAATCTGAGACAATCTTTGAGGCCTGTAAGAGACATCAGCTTTTCTCAGTGTAAGCAGAGGAATTAAAAGTGCTGCCAGTATGTGGTGGGCTCCTGGAGAAATGTACTGAGTCAGAGAGAAATTTAGCCCATATCTGCTGAAATATGTTGCTTTCTTGGCTTATGTTCACAGTCTGGTAGAAAACATCCTGACATCTTCCTGTTATTTCTTTGAGAATAAAAAACATTTCTGCCTTCACTGTGAACGTGTTCATCTTTGGAGATCTCTACCAGAAAAGGGTTCACCTCCCTTTGCAAGTTCTCGCCGCCTGCACCGTTTGCCTTTACCCACATAAGGGGCATGGAAAGCCGGTAGCGATGATAAGGGACAGAGGGTACTAAGGCACAAACGTTCAGCTGCTCTCAGCAGGAAGAGTCTTGTCAATACTGGCAATAAGTAATGTGCTAAATATTTACTGTCAGGCGGCTGGCTTGACCACAGCAGGTTGGAAACTTGCAGCAGGTGAATGGCTGTACATACTTAGGTCACCCGTGTTTTCTTTGATGAATGTGTATAGTATCCTTGATCTGTATTATTACACTCAATTGAGGGGAGGCTATAGTAAGTGATAAACCCAGAAAAAATGTTTTCCACCATTAACAGATAAAATAACAGTCAAATAATTGTACATGGGAGGCATCAGCACTGTTATTTTCATTTTTTCTCTAGTTTCTAGCAGAGTATCCCACATTGAACTGAAAAGCTTCTGGTTATGCTGTTTGAAGTCGAAAAAAATTGATTGAACAGGCTGGTTGCCCCATGGTTATTGTGACCTTTTATTATTGTTTTTATTTTATTTTTTTGAATTAGTTAAAATTTATGTTATTCATTTTGGGGTTATGCAGTTATTTATTTTTCTTCAAGATTAGATTACATTGGTTTTTTTCATGTGATGCTTTTGAACTATTTTTAGAAGTACTGGGAGAAAATATGCGTGTCTTTTACACACACTCTTTTGGTTGTTTTGTATGTTATCAGCTTGTCTGGTATTTGAAATTTGCCTATTTTAAAATGCACTAACCGAGGCTGCAATTTAGTGATCACAGAATCATGTAATATTTTGCTTTACAAGGGACCTTTAAGGGCCAGCTTTTCCAAACCCCCTGCTGTGAGTAGGGTCATCTTGAAATAGATCAGGTTGCTCAGAGCCCAAATCAATATGACCTTGAATATTTCCAGGGATGGGGCAACTACCATTTCTCTGGACAACCCATTCCAGTGGCTGTCCACTCTTACAGTGAAGAATTTCTTCCTTATTTCTAATCTATATCTATCCAGTTTCAGTTTGAAGCCCTCCACCCTTGTTCTGTTACGACATGCCCTCATAAAAAATCTGTCTAGCTCTTTTGTAGGCTCCCTTTAGGTACTGGAAGATTGCTGTCTCCACAGCACTTTCTCTTCTCCAGGCTGAGCAATCCAACTCTCTCAGTCTGTTCTCGTAAGAGAGTTGTTCAGCCTTCTGATCACATTCCTGGCCCTCCACTGAACTTGCTCCAACAGGTCCATGTCCTTATGTTGGGAGCCCCAGAGATGGATGCAGCATTTCAGCTGGGATCTTATGAGAGTGGAGTAAAGGCGCAGTGGGTAAACACTAACTTCTTTCACAGCAAGAACTTTTAAGTTTACTTTATTTTTAAAATCCTGAGTAATTGCAGAAACTTGGAAGACTTCCTCTGCCACCCCTAAGTAAATAAATGCATTTGTAAATCCATGCTGACTACTACCAGTCACCTCCTTGTCCCTCCTGTGTTTGGAAATGCTTTCTATAAGGGTTAGTTGCTCCATCACCTTCCCCTCTATCACCTTTCCAGGGACTGAGAGATTGCTGACTTGCCAGCAGCTGCCTGGATCTTCCTTCCTACACTGAACAGGCAAAGACAATGAAACAGAAGTGCTGGGGCCTTGAGTTTTGTCCATAAAGGATAATTCTTAGAATTTGATGGTTTAGATGTAAACTTTTCCATTAATTACAACATGCCAATTACTGTTTTGTCATTTAGAGCACTGGAGGCTAATTCTTCACTTTATTAAAGAAAGTATGTAAAGCAAAGATCATAAATTTCTATCTTCATTCCATTCTGCTTGGCGTTACACTATTTTCAGCCAATGGAAAAGCCACTCTGTGAGGCATTTTCTGGGCAGTTACTTTAGTGTCCTGAGTTTTAAAGTGTTTCCAAACTGCCCCAAGCAGCAGCAAGTTTTTCTGAAAGCCCTAAAGCAATGTGGTACACCAAGGGACAGGTTTTATAGTTCCTTCTAATTGATATATGGTTATGTGAGTTCCTATGTCCTCTAAGATAACTACACCTCCTCTGCATTTCTGACCTACATCTGTCACTATTTTAATAATACATTCCATTTCAGTGGTTGCTCCTGAGCAAAAGGTGCCTGTAAAGAAAATCATGTATATCAAGTTAACTGATTTTCACATTTTAATCATATGAACATTTTACTAACCACATTTCCAGACCTAGACTTCTTTTAAACTGGGAAGATTCTACAAAATTTGGATTAAGGTCTTTTGGCCTAAGTGTAAAAATCCAGGCAAAAATAATGGTGATCTTTATTTTGATTTTACAAATTAATGGCTAATATTGCTCATGATATAAACATGATTAGTCTTGGTGTTTCTGGGTCAAAATCAGGTTATACTTCAGTGTATGCGTGTTTCAGTTCCTTCTCTCTGTGGTACTTTAAAGCAGCAGGATGTGTATCCCAAGTGTCGACCTGTTCTTGATTAACTGGATTCCACTGGGGGTTATAAATGAGGTCTATTATCCATCTGCTTACACAGATGGAAAACCATGGCTTCAGATTTGTGGAAGCAATCCTCAAGATTGTTTTATCTCAGGGCATTTAAATATATTTTTAAAAATATCTTTCTGATATTGTAAATGAATGAACAAGTGAGAGAAACATTTTTCAGTAAATAGCAAGGGCAACACATGCCTTTTCTGATAGCATGAAGCAAAGCACAGACCATTATTCTTAACCATCATGCATTTCCATCATTAATCTATACCATTACCTGGGCATCATGCCATGTGCCAGCTACATTCTAAATACAGTACATGTAATCTTGATAGGAAATTTGCTGGAAATAAAGTGTCATGTCACTCTTCACTAAAATGTGACAAGTTCTGGAGTTTGACTTTGAAGGTTTTTTTTTCTGAAATAAAAAAGTTATTGCCTTGTTCCCTTTTCTATATGAACTTCTTGGGAAAAAAATGTATTTTATAGGCATTATAAATATAACTATCACTGGAATACAAAGAGTTAGTAGCACTGGGTCAATCTTTTGTGTGTGGAAGCCTTTTGCAGTGCTAGCTAGCTGGTTTTTAATTGTGATTGTTAAACCAGTTGAAATGTCCTCTGCATTCAGCTACAAGACAAGAGAAATCCTCTTTCTTTCAACGTTCTCACAAAACCACAAATACTCAATAACAATAATAAATAATTCAATTAAATACAATGCAACAGACTGTAGTTGAATTAAAAACTGATTCAAAGTGGGAGAAAAGGAGCTAATTTAGAGCAGACAAGAGAGGAGATATCCTTCTTTCTAGTTTTACCTGGTTGTTGTAAGATAATACATGCCTGCATTCCAAAAGGAACAGAAGAGAAGTAGATATATTTGTTCCTTTCTTAGTAGGATATACAGAAAAAATTGAAAACAATAATTTAAAGTTTGTTTGCAAAAGACTTGGAAAAACAGCAAGTGAAACTTCAACTTCCTGGTTTTTTTCTGAACATTGCTATGGTTGCAAAGTAGCCAGAGCTAAGGAGAGCTTAATCTCTGAGAAACCAGATAATGCTCTTAGCTAAATAGCCACTTAAAAGGTGCGGAGAAATAAATGTGAAGCAGTTTTTTCCCTTTCTATTTTAAAGCCACACATATTAAATCTTAGTTTCTGGATTTCCATGTTCCTCACATTTCATGAAGTCTTCAGCATTATTTATGCTTTTTTTGTTGTTTTTGTTTTTTTGTTTTTTGTTTTTTTTTGGTCTTCTAGATGATTTTAGACTGTGGCAGGAAGAGGTGTAGCCCCTGCAAAGGCAGAGGAGATCTCTGCGGCAGTGTGCTCAGGTGTCTCTCATCACTGTTCCTGCAAGCACAGTGATTGCCAACAGGCACACCTGGAGAGAACACAGCCCTCACTTAAGCAAAATGTTATAAATAGAGGGTAAGGTTAGAAGAGGAAGGATTGTGTCCTTGAGTTTCTCTCTGTGGAAAAAACTTGGATCTGCTAGTGGCATGCTATGCTGCGGCCAAAAGACTGGAGAGCAAGAGGAACTCAGGTAGCCAATGGTCTGGCTGATTTGTGGTCTGGGTGTGCATGCTGCTCTGACTCCTAATGAGGAGCTCATGATCCTCACTCTGGAAGAGAATGAAAACTAAAACTGTGATATTCATATTTTTGAGGGTTTGGTATTTTTTTTTTTTTTTAACTTCAAAGGTGGAAAGGGCATTGATACGTTTTGCTACATCCTGCTCTGGTGGTATGAATTTGGACCTAAGTTGTGTAGGTCTTTAAGTGTTTCAAACTTTAATCTTGTGGTTATAGAAGTATTTAAGAGTATAAAGTCATTCTGTTAATTGTTGGGTTTGCTTCTCCAATGCTACAAGAAGCTACCTTGGAGGGTGGACTGAGGCTGTCAGGATGTGGGGCAGGCAGCTTGTTCTTCTTTTTTCTCTGTACCTGAGAAAGAGAGGTGCGTTGCTGCAGATTGTTATGTCTGCAGCTTGGCAGGCAGCAGCCAAATGTAACTGCTAAAGGGTTATTAGAAGGAGGATAAGAGAAATAGAGGGAATGAGTGGTACAAGAAGCATGTTAGTTAGTGAGCAAGGATTTGGAGAGGGTGGTTCCAAACTCACACTCTACTAATATCTAGACACTGATGGCTTACTTTAGTGAGTACCCCTCATCAAGGGGCTAAATTGCAAGAAATTATAAGTAAATATATATGGGTTACTGTATGTGTTGATTTAACAGTCAGCAAGGTTAGCCAGGGAGGAGTTGAAAATGTATGGTGTTTTTGTAACGAGTGTGGAAGGCCATGGTCCCTTTATCTTCAGTGAGGGACCTTCAACCTACGAAAGTATATGATAAATTCATATTTCCAGAGTTTCAGTTTTGGGAGAAAACCAAATCCTTCTAGCCTTCCAGTGATTGCAGAGATACCAATCCAAACGTGAAACTGAGATGGACTCATTAACTCTTTGACTTTGTTAGTGGCTTGATACAGTATATTTAGGAGTGTGTGTTTTTTTGCCACTTTGCATAAGCTTTGCTAAACTATGAATTTGGAAGCCTTCTTGGTAGTATTGAATGTTCTTGGCTGAAGGATGGGAAATGAAAGGGAGCAGGAAGTAGCACAGGGAATACTGAGAATTAAGGTTGAAAGAAAATTGTAGAAGTAGGATTGTTACGCCTCATCTTCACGTGTATGGTACAGCTAGGAGTTGATAAAGAGAATGATTTAGATGCGTGTCTAATTTGGAAAAAAATATACTATATGTTCTTCTTATTTTTTGCCCAGGAGTTTTATTTTAAACCTTTTAAATTGGTGATCCTTAATGAGAAGTGTGTTGTAGGTGTGTTGCTCATGTTTAAAAAGGCTAGAAATGGTTCTTGTAAAACTAGAGACACAAGACTTGGTGTTTTTATCAGCCTCAGGGTATTTCTGCACACATCTGCCTTCCCCCTTTTTTTGTGCACTGCTTGAAAAATATTGCTTTAAGTAGTGAGGGAAAAAGAAAATATAGGAGAGAGGTGAGGATAGGAGACTTTCCACTTTGAGCTTGAGTAGCCTACCTGCCAAGTTCCAAATTGTTTTAGTCATGTTCTGTTGGTTGCTTTCCTTTTGAAATGCAGGAGATGATAAAGAAGGAAGGATCAGCAATATGACATAAAATACTAGCAGTCTATAATCTGCTTCAGTAAAGAAAGTTTTCTGCATTTCTTCCAATCTCTTCTGATACATAATACTGAAAGTCAGAAAAGCACAAAGTTACATACTGGGAGAATTGCAATAGAAGCAAATGTTTTTGATTACTCAAGTATACTTCATTCTAATGGTACTAAAAAAGAAACAATTATAGTTATGACCAATGTGCAGTAGTTACAAACCCTTCCACCAGCTCTTATATGAGGAAGAATGTGTCTAAAGAGAAAAGATGGAGGCCGAGTGCAGTTGGTAGTGATATGTATCAAATTGAAGATCTGCATCGTTGACTTTACTGAGTCTGTGCTCACTTCTATAGTTATTGTACCTAAACTGACTAAAAGTGTGGAATGAGAGGGTTAGGGTTCTGAAGAATAAACCACACTAGAACTAAAAAAACAAACACCACAGTTATTCAGTGGAATCATTTGAAATGGCATTTCTCTTGGTATTAATATTTTCTTTAATCCAAGTAGTCCTTTTTTATTTATCCTTCTTTCTAACATCTGTTCTGATGTGGATCTAGTTTAGTGTCTCTTCAGTTTGCTTGAATTGCTCTGAGGTTTTTTGCCCCCCTTTAAGTAACAAAAAAAAAAAAAAAAAAAAAAAAAAAAAAAAAAAAAACAAAAAAAAAAACCCAAAACCTAAACAAAAACTCCTCAATCCACACATAAAACCAAACTCTGCAAAATGTCAGATCTGATCTGGACAAGACTAAATAAACCAAGAACTGGGTTAACTGCTGATATAGTTGCTTAGCTGGGAAAAACATCTATTTGAAAATCCCCAAACTAAGGTGTAATCTGCTAGTAGCAATAACCTAGCAGCACTTCACAAATACCAGACTGATAGCTGACATGGGAAGGGCACGCTATAGAAAACAATTATTCGAGGAGCACTGAAGCACATCCAGGTAAACTCCTCAGCACTGACTAACTACAACTATACAACAATAAAAGGACTTAAAAAAAAAAAAAAGGCTGTGACATTTTAAGTACTGGGATTAAATGTGTTCATGTAATTACTTACAAAAATGTTTTTTATAAACACCTTCAGCTCTTTCCTCAGACAGCAAATGCTAGTTTGCTCTGCAGACAAGAATAACAGCACCAGCTCTCCCTCCTCCATCATGAAATATTCACAGACTCACTGAATGGTTGAGGTTGAAAGGGACCACTGGAGGTCATCTAGTCCAATCTCTCTGCTTGATCAGGGTCCCCTAGTAAAGCATGTTACTCAGCATTGTGCCCAGATGGCTTTTGAGTATCTCCAGAGAAGGAGCCTCTCTGAGCAATCTGTATTCTTATATTATGCAATAGCTGGACAAGCAAACACCTGAGGGGAGAAATAAAGTAATGCTGAAGGCAAGAATACCTTTTAGGTTTGCTGGTAGCTCTGTCCCGGATGGGAATTTGTGTTGTAGAAAAAACCAAATGAACCCAAACCAAACAAACATCACCCCTCCCTCCCTCCCCCTCCAAAAAAGACCAAACACCAAAACCCAAAATCAAACAAACAAACCATCACAAAACCAAAACCCCCTACAAACAAACAAAAAACAACAAACCAAAAAAAACCCAAAAAACAAACAAACACCAAAAAAAACCCACCGAAACCAGAAGGGGTTGAAGTATTTTCCTTTTTTCTTAGGCTGAAGACATTTTCTCTAGATTGGCATTTCACACCAGCAACATTCACCCACTGACAAAACAACTAATGCAGTCGGCAGTTCTATAATCTGAGAATACAAGGGAAGATCCCAGGCTCTGGTGAAGCCAAGGGCAATACTGTCACAGAGCCAGGATTTCTGCCCTGACTCCTGTGGACTTAAAAGACAAGGTAACAAGTAAATTGTTCCTTGGGTGCTCTCTTAATCTGGAGATCTAAATTAATCCGAGCGTCTCTGGTGTTTACTGTGCTGGTGTTATTAGCTGTTTACTTCACACAAAGCCTGTGCTTAACCAGCTATAGACCAATTCTGCTGACTTACATCACCTACATTTGTCAACTGCTGTCATCTGCCATTCATATAACCACTACCCCATTCCCACAGAGGCTCAAGAGTGCTCATGCAAAGACACTTTTGCGTTAAGAAAATCAGTCACCTAAGTCAAAGGAAATGCACAGCCTGGGGAAGAACTGACAGCTTCAAAGATTTATTTACTCACAGAAACTTTCAGGTAGGGGCATATTTCCTCACATGCCCCTGCCTTTCCATCTAACTGATTTGAAAATGTAGTGGGTAGGTCAGTGCCTGTACACTTTCCAGTTCAGCCTCCCTGAACATCTTCAGGCTGCACTGACAATGGGGTACAGAGCCTGGATAAGACCAGCTGTTACATCTCTTAAACTATTCCTCAGTCAGGCAACACGTGTTTTTCTGATACAATTGGCACATTATAACGGCAGGATTATTTACAAGGATGTAATGTTTTAAATCACATATCACTTCTATGTGAGGTGGAGAGAAAACACAGCCAAAAGTAACCCCTACGCTTTTTTCACAGCTTAGTTTATTATTGCTGCTGTGTCAGTCCAGCTGAGTGAGTAGGTGAGCTGGTGTGTGAGATAATCTCTTAGCGTGAATGCTCCACTTTTGGTTTTTAAATAAACCCAGACATTGAGATCCACTATGGGTGGTTTACTCTGTCACACTTATGACACCTTCCAACCTAATACCTTCAACACAGCTGCCACACACAAGTGTATCCTATGAGGCGAGATGTTAGCGTACCATTTCACAGATGGAGACACTGATGCTCTCAGCAGCATGTACCTTTCAAACATAGCCTCCAAAGTGCCAAACTCAACAACACATGAGGCATCCAACATCACTGCTCCCATTTTAAAACTCTGAACACGCTTCTTCAAGATCACAGAGCAAACCTGTGGCTGGAAAAGCTGCATCAAGGGAGGTCTAGACTGGTCATTAGGAAACATTTCTTGGCTGAGAGGGTGGTGAAACAGTGGAAAGGCTTCCTAGATAGGCAACTGATGCCCCAAGCTTGTCAGTGTTTAAGAGGCTTTTGGTGCCCTTAATAAGGTGCTTTAACTTTTGCTCAGCCTCAAAGTAGTCAGGCAATTAGACCAGGTGATGTTGTAGGTCCCTTCCAACTGAAGTATCTATTCTATTCTTATTGTTATTATCATCATCATCATCAACTGCAAGGGCAGCAGCACGAAGCCTTATGTAAAGTGTTTCTAGGATTCCCTGGCGACAGGCACTGTATCTACTAAGTATGACAGCACAGTACTGTATCTACTAAGTATGACAGCACAGCACAACAGTACAACAATAAGTCCCCCAGCACAAGCCATCTCACATGGGCCTCTCATTCAGCTTGTGCTCCCAAGTATTATTGTCAAATTTCTCAAAAGGCTTTCTGCATAACACAACTCTAACAGCAGTTATTTCACCTTTTAATAGCTCTAAACAAACACTACTCAAGAAAGCCACAGCTTGACACTTGAGTTTAATTCAAATTACAATCTCCTGGTTCTCCCTCTTTCCTGCTATTTCTCAATTTCTTCCAGTATGTTTTATCATGCACCTGTTCAGGGATATCCCAAGGCTGAGATTGCCCCTTAATCCTCAGCCTGTTACAGTCAGAGCAGAAATTCCCTTGAAATCCCCTCATATGGAGGACTTCATACCAAGCCTGTGTGTTTTAAGTGTAACATAGAAAAGAATCTTGTAACAACAGACATGAAAAGTCAGTTCTTCTAAAGGGAAACAGATTATTCCATATCCTCTTTAAAATCAATACACTGCCACTGAAATACAATTAAGCTGTGTACATAGACAGATCAAAGATGATTTATTAAACTGTCATGTGGTGCCAGTGAGAATGCCCTTCCCTGTCAGGCCTACCGTCCTTATCTCAACACTGAGGTGGGGCCACTTCAGATACTTGAAATTAAATTCCCCAGAGCTCACAACTCTGAGTAATTTTTTTGTAATACAGGCAGTATCATCCTGTGATGCAATTTATTAGCAAGATAGGAACATGTCACAATAAGCAACAGTTCGTGCTACTTTGAGTTGATGAAGCAGTGAATCCAACAGCAATGCATAACAGACAGCAGGTTGCAGAGCCATCAGTTCTTGTGGAAAGCAAGGACTGACTTAAAGCTCCAGCTCCACAGAAGAGTATGTAAGGAAATATCCTTAGGTAGGGATCTCCACTTTCCATTTAAAAGACTCAATTTCTTTAAAATTCTGTCAGTTATGTCCTCAACAAACAACAGAGAACAAACAAGAAAATTTTCAAACAAAAGAACAAAACTGTATTTAAGTTGATGCTTACAGTACTACAGCTAATCACAGAAGCATTATAAGAAAAGTCTGCATTCCTAAATGCATATGTCAATATCAGCCTCAGGCAATGGAATTATATTTCAGACCAAAACTTAAAAAAAATTCAAGGATGCATAGCTTGGGGCGTATCACTTAATATCGAGCTCAGTTTTGAAGTTTAAACACTGAACTTTAAACAGTTTTCATATTTTCTCATGTCGTTTCAGTGTACTTTAACCAATATTAACTGAAGGCACAAATCCTACCATTCAGTTGTTTGCAGAGCAGACTAGCATGATCAAAAGAGACCCTGAACACCTGTTTGGATTTTTTAATTTCACAGAACTGCAGCTTGAAGAAGTTGAGACATTACTGACCCTCAGTAAGCACTACCCTAAGAGATATTTTCCTTCAAGAATAAAAGTATTCCACTTCCTAAATTTCAAAGACAGTAAGAAGATTTTCAGCCAGACTCAAAATGTTATTTAAGAACCTGGTATTTATTCCTGTTGATTTCAGATGCCTTAATACCTTTGTCTTCATATAGAAACTGTGGCAAGTTAAAAACTCCCTTGCCAGCTACATCTTCTGTTAACAATTCCAGAGCTCAAGAATTCTTCCTATAACAATGTGGCTTTTTCCTTGCACTGGGCTGAATTACCAGGATTCATATTTTGCCCACAATCCTTAAATGGACATAACCAACCAAGTTGTAAAGAAACTCATTTCTAAGGATATCATAGCACCTGTATATATGGTAGAACAAGCTTGCCAGGACAGCTTGAAGCTGTATCACAAAACCCCATCTACATGCTGACAAGATCTAACAGTTAAAAAAAAAAAAAAAACACAACAAAAAAAAAAAAAACCCACACCAAACCAAGATTCATTGTCTTGTCATTGCTACAAATGATCTGGGATTTGTCCTACCAGTTATGTCAAGGAATACATTATTCTGAGTCAAGATGAGTGATCGTTGCTTTTGCTTGGTTTCAAGGGAATTACGCTTACATGATGGCATTCAGTAAGTCTTGAAACTGTTGGCCAATTCTGTCAAAATGAAATAGATCTAAAGACACTAACTGAGATCATAGCCCATCTGTACTTGGTGTACTTGTGCAAATGCGTGCCTGGCAGAACAAAGACAGGAGTTGTGCCCTGGAGATTCAGGGACATAAAAACAAAGCACTTTGTGACCAGCCAAACTCAGGAAATCAGATCTCCTACAGAACTGCATTCCTTGGTTGATTAGAAGTTTACACTGAACTGTACAGAACTGCGTTCCTTGGTTGATTAGAAGTTTACACTGAACTGTACAAAGATTTTCTGTTTCTGTGTTCAAAACACAGCGTATCAGAGTTATTTGGGTTCTTTGAAGTTTTAAGGGAGATGCCAGTTCAGGGGCATCTGCCCAGAAAATCCTTCTCCCTTTCTCTTTACACCTTCATTTACACCCAATATCTTACTGCCAAGACGTTGTCACATATGAACATATCACTCAGTCACTGAGCTAAAAACTGGGCAAAACTGGCAAGTGTCTGATTCTAGACTTGCATTTTCCCAGCTAGCCTGTTTCTACAAAATTTGCAGGGACTTAATTACCTTGGAGCTGTTCTCCTTCTGTCACACTTGGTGTGAAACTGAAAAATGGCAATAAAATATTATTTAAGGGACAAATACATGTGTACACATATATTAAGGTATTGCAAACCCCTTTGCTCCAGCAGAAGCTAGTTATCATTCTGATCTATGCAGGTGTGTATCATTCCCTCAGGCAGTGGAATTGCTCTCCAAAGTCATGTGGATGCAGGTACAGCCACATTCTGAGGCTGAGCATCCACAAGTGTACACAGCAGCTTTTAGGGTGATTTGCAAGCCACAGATAAGTGGAGGAGCACAAAAAATGGCTTACTCCCAAGGCAAAGCTAGACACTTTTTAATGAAGTTAGTGCACAAAGGCCACACAGAGGACCTTTGCACCAGTAACAGACTTGGAAGCGTGGTAGAAGTCTTGGTTAAGATGAGAGAGAAAGAAGGAGCAGTGAAATATCTGTCTGAAGGAGAGAATTGAAACTATCAGAAGGAACACAGGAAGAAAGGTTAGCACCACAGTACCGCACCCGGAATGGTAGCTAATTCTGCCTTCCTTGGAAATTTGAGAGGACTCTGGACCTGATGATTCACAAACAATGTAAAAGCAGCACTGGGTGTAGGGGAAAGCTGGTTTTATAGAGAGACCATCAGCTTTGTCAGACTCTATTTCCTGACAGCTAGTTTGTAGGGAACAATGTTGCTGTGACTCACCAAAAGATGTTTGTTTCTTGTGGAAACAAAAGTCGCCACGGGACTGATTGCATTAAGTTATATTTCCTTGAGATCCAACTGGCTCACACACTTGGCAGCCACAGAGACTGTGCCAAGCTAATGTGCATTTCAACATCAGATTGGAGACATTTTTAGGAAAATAAGGAAAACGCTTGAAGGCAACCAATCAGCTTTTAAAGTTTTGTGGCATTTTTTAAATTCTTTCCCCAGAAAACAAGCACTGAGTACAAAGATTTTCAAATTGCACACAGCATGCCAACAGCTTAAAAGTAACATCCAAAAGTAGCAGCAATGAGCTGGTAAGAGCAGCATAGTGGTATGATTTTTCATTAATGATCCAAGATGGCCAGGCTTACATTTGAGGCAAAAGAGAAGGCAGGCATCCTGCTCTGATTAAGCTGCAAAATAAAGTAGTATTGCAACCATCATTTTCACAATTAGTTATATGCATGCAGAATTCCTGCAGAATTCAATTTGTTAGCCTATTTGAATAGACCTATTCTAAGAATAAAATTTTCCTGGACTCATACAGGCCAAACCAATATGAATTTGGGAACAAAAGACATGGCAGAAACAAGTGTATGAGAAACCAAAGCCTTACGACACATAGGGGCGGGGGGACTTCGCATACAGAAGTTGCACAGAATTTAAAAATTAGGGTAGAGAGCCTTGTAATAGAAAACTGGGAAACTTTCTAACAGTTTAGGAAAAAAACATGTGACAAGGTCAGACCTGCTTAAGGGGAATCAGAGCCAAGCTAGGATATATGTAATAGATTTTAAGGCGGGAGAGGTGGGAAGGGAGAAGAGGAACAGGGATTTTACAAACCGCAGTAGCGTCCTGGCAGTGGGGACCTAGAGATGAAGAAACGTGAGAGTAACGCTGAGCAACCGGCTTTGGCAAGAGCCTGATATCTGTCTGGGGAGAAAAAGTTGCAGAATTGCATCTGAACGCTGAACGAAGCTGGCACTCGTTGGCAGATGCGATTCTCTTTTTAAAGAAGCTAAATAAAAGGCTTTACCCGTTTAGCTTATATTATTTAGGGAGATAGCTGCAGTAACTGCAGCATACGCTATTATTTGTATCAGGCGCAGACAGGGAGGTCTCGGACTACCCAGGGAGCTGTCCTGGCAAGGACGAGCCCTGCCGCCGCTCCCGCTCTGCGGCTCCGGCAGCCCCTGTTACCCGGGGGGCCGAGCGGGGACGGGCTCCCGTTTGGCCCCGCCGCGCCGGTCCCGGGCCGGAGGGAGAGCCGAGCAACAGGAGGCGGGTCTGGAGCCGGGCGGGCTGTCAGCGAGCCCCGCCGGCCGAGCCGCGCTCCCTCCCGGCGGGAAGGCACGGGGCTGGACGGGACGGGGCTGACGGGACGGGACGCCGCAGTCCCAAAGCTCTGGAGTGCCGGGACGCCGCAGTCCCAAAGCTCCGCAGTCCCAAAGCTCCGCAGTCCCAAAGCTCCGCAGTCCCAAAGCTCCGCAGTCCCAAA
>JAWWES010000081.1:53680020-53693665 GCA_035583135.1 Lophotriccus pileatus
AAAAAAAAAAAAAAAAAAAAAAAAAAAAAAAAAAAAAAAAAAAAAAAAAAAAAACACAACAAAAAACCCAACAAAAAACCCACCACCACCACCAAAAAAACCCTAAAGCAGAAATACCCTGTAGTAACTTAGGCCTTTAAGCAGAGTTCCCTATTGCACTGAAAGACAAATGTCAGTCAAAAGGAGAGGCAGTACAGGGGTTGTAACAATGTAGTTTTGACTGCAGTGAGTGGATCAGGGGGCTGAAGAGCTGGGGTCATGCTCTCATTAGGGAAAATTCTTCCCGTTTCAGAAGTTCAGTTGTGAGTGAAGATGACTAGTGATGGTTATGAAATCTGTGACTGTTTTGTGCTTGAATTAGAGTTAGCTTCAGGAGGACATGAGAGCTAAATCATTGGTTGTGAATCAGTGTATAGCAATTCAAGGTGAGAAATTTAGTACCAGTTCACTAATCTGAGTTGTGGGCAAGTTAATTGGAACAGGGCGAATTATATAATAAAGATATTGAATTAGGGGTTTGGTGTTGTGCTTTTGCTGTTTGGTTGAGAGTTTGGGGTGTTTGTGATAACATGAATTTTGTTTACGTGTTGCTATATAGAATTTAGATAGCCTATAAATGGAAAGCAAATGTACTATTTATAATACCATATTAATAGGAACTACTTTCATTTAGAACTTTGCTAAAATGGGGCTTCTGGAACAAAACTTGAAATCACTGTAATGGAAATCTATCATTTTTGAGATGGTAATAGCTTCACAGCTGGAGAAGGACATCATAAAAGGGAAAGCACTCTGTGCAATCCTTTCCTTAGAGTGAAACAGATGGAAAATTCATCTGACTGAACATGTGAACTTGAAAGATAGTGAATGAGACTTGATAGCTTCAACTCACAGATCTATAAAAGAAAAAGCATGAACTACTGCATTTTGAAATAAGAAACTTGGTCTTTTATCTTTGTTAGTGCTGAGGGATGACATTAATTTAGCAAGCAGAATGTGGAAAATCTTTTTCTTAATTATAATAATACTAGGAAATTTTCAAAACATTGGATTTTTCTTTTTAAGTGAGGACCGTTTTTCATGCAAAAAAGAATAATTCATTCATGTTACAACATTCATTATGAGCTTTAAATATAACATTACTTATCTGAAGAAGCATATCTCTTTACTTGACTCAGAGGGATAGTAAAAGTAAAATCGGGGGGAGGATTTGTCATCTTTTTTTTTTTTTAACAGAATCTGCCAAATTAAATGTGGGTTGAGTTACTTTAGAATTTGTCACTTTTTCTGGCTATAAGACAAAAAACCCCTGCAACCTTGTGAGCCTCTTTGAATGAATATTCCTCTCCCTCCTATGAGATAGAATGAGATAACTGCATGTTTATTTTACTTTGCTAATAGAATATAATTTTGAAAAGGGGTTATGTAGTGGTTAAGAAAACAACCAACCAAAAAACCTCCACCAGTTGTCATTATTAAACTTAACATAGTCAAAGAGTTGTTGATATAGTAATAGTTTGTTAATGTGGTGTGTTGGTTTTGGTTTTTTTGCTTACCTTTATTTAAAATAAACAAAAAACCAAAACCAAACAACTAATATTGCTATTTTTATACCTTGATCTTGATTCTGCACTATGAAGATAAACATTTAGGTAAATGAAACAGTCCAAGGTGGTGGTGGAAGCACCATTCCTGGAGGTGTCCACGAAATGACTGGATGTGGCACTAAGTGCTCTGGTCTAAATGGTGAAGTGGAGATCAGTCAAAGGTTGGACTCGATTTTGGAGATCTTTTCCAACCTTAATGATTCTGTGAAATTCCTCCTTAAACATCTAATTTGCTTGAACATTAGTCATAATATTAATCTCCATTAAATTTAGACCAGCAATAATACAGTCAATAACTTGTTTTTCTTTATTCCTGGATGGTGAAGAGATGTCTTTTTGTGACACGACATGAAAAGATTAAAATGATGAATGACATAATTTTTGTCAATTTTTTTTAAATTTTATTTTTATTTTTTTATAAGCAATCATTCCTTTTGCTGTTTTACAGTTCTCTTTAGAAAGTCCTCCAGATGAGATGCTTTTGCAAGAGTTGTTCTAGTTGAAATTATTTGGTGGTTTTGCAGACTTACGGAAACAAACACAGCTCTCAAGGAAATAAGATCAGTGTCTTGTGAACTTTAGTTTACTTGTGGATGCAGTGCTAAGTTGGAGCATGGTTCTCTTATAGGACTGGTATCAGACTAAGGTAATTGTCAGAGGCTTGTTCATTTGATAAAGGCTCTTAGAAATGGTACCAGTAATGTACCTCATTCTTATAAACACTGCTCTCTGGAACCTTAACATGGCTTTGCAAAAAGCAATTTTTCTGTCTTGTGTCAAATCTAATACCACGAGAGCAGACCTTATGTCACTCTTGGACTGACAGAAGAAGAAAATAGCCATTCAGTAATTCTTCCTTAGAAGTCTTCCAAACTGCAATCAGGTCTGAAAAGCTTTTAAGGAAAGCAAATTTTAATATTTTGGTCTAAAGCAATTCTGTTGAAAAGATTTAGAACAACCAATCTCAAAAGCTATTTGCTCTCACTTCCCCACTCTTCCTGCGTCTTTAGTTTTCAGTTGGGTTTTTTGGTTTTGTGTGTTTTTTTCCTAACAGTCTGCTGGAATGAAGTGGACTAAATTTGGGTCAATTGCTCTGTTTCAGTATTTCCAGTGACTCTCCATCTTTTTTTCACATTGGGCCTAATATAACTTCCTCTGTATTTTGGGTTTTTTTGTTGTTGGTTGTTTGTCTTTTCCCTTGTATCTTTATCCTTTTTAACAGAAATCTGTTCAATGACTCCTTTTTCCCTCTAGTCCCTCTTCAGTATGGGGGAAAAAAACTTGTTCCTGCTGGCTGCCTGCACTAGGTTTTATAGTGATTTTTATAAGTACCCTCTGCTATTGAGGTATATTCCACAGCTGACTTTTTTGTATCTTGTATAATTTTAGATTTTTGGGTGATGTTTTTAATATTTTAGTTTAGTATATTAAAGAAACTTAACTCAATGTAGTTAATGTATAATCAACCTTTACAAACACGTGAACACACAAATATAAACACCTTTCTCCTCTCCCTTCTCTGCTGGAGGCAGTTCAAGGCCCTTTAAAAAATTACTGTCTTTCATAGTAACAAATATGTGGTTAGAAAGAGTTGTTGATATTAATTTGCTTCCACACTCTGAAGTAGGTTAAGGAATAGCTTTTTTAAACATAAACCTCTTGGATATTTCCTGTCTTTTCATGTAACAGTGCTTACTCAGTAAATTATTGCACAGTAATAATTAGTGAGTTAGATTAAAATCATTAATATTAATTTATATGTCTTATTCACTATAATAGATGAATTATATTTAAAGAAAAAAAAACAGGCTATATCTAAATGAATGCTGTTGAGTCTAAAAAAAAAGATGATATGTCACTTCCCTATTAAACTGAGCTTCTTTTTGTTTTTATTAAAGGGCAAGATAAGGGAAAATGCCCATTTGCTCTCTTCTGTCAGATCAGCTTCTGCTGCTTTGTATTCGTCATAGAGCTTGGGCATATAATAAAGGCATGGGCAAGGGAGCTGGATTCCCTCTTCTGCTTCATACATTAATGTCCATCTCCAGGTTTGAGCCCTTTTCTAGGTTTCTTGAATTTAGTGGATGAATCTTTGACTGTAGATAATGGCTATGGCTCCCCAGCTGGTGCCCAGTTGTTTGCTAGATTAGAGCATTATGCTAAGGTATGTATTTATACCAAGTATTTGCTCATCTTGTTTTTCTATTCCTGGCAACCATTAAATAACAATATTAAATTTCAATTTATGCTATTATTTTGTAAGCACGACGTGCAATTTATGCACAATGGATTTCACCCTCTGAAAACAAACTTCCCCAGAATGTTCTTCTCTCTCAGTTCCCTACCTGCAGGATTAGTCTGTTGTTTGTAATAGTCATGCTTTCACCAAATATTTATTTATTAAATATGAATGTCTTAATTGTGCTTCTGAGTTTCTTTAAAACATCTTAGGACATATTTGCCCAGTGATGGCCTTAACCTGGGTATGGTACTTCTCACTCACCTGATGATACATTATTTTGAATGTGTTTTCTTTCTGGTGTGAGTCTGTTTTGTACATGTGTGATAGCAAACCTTTCCAAACAAAACCACTGTAACTTTAATAAACTCTTGTAAGAAACCACATTTGAAACTTTAAATCTTCATAATCTGTTATGTCCATTACACTGCTGTTTTCCTCCCCACCCTTTTATTAAATCAGAGGAAAGGATCACCTTTTGGCAGATTGTTTTTCTCATAAATATTCATGTGTCCGTTGTTCTGATTTAACTGTTTCTCCTTTTTGTTTTCTTGTTTGTGCTGCTCATCTTTAACCTTCAGCTTTATACACAGTCTACTTTATGCTAATAAATAATAGATTTCTACTGCTAACATAAAACATATATCCATGAATTTAGAAGTATTCTAAACAATTAAAGTGTAAATGCACAACTATCAAGTTGACTTTACAGAAGGACTTGCATAAGAAAGCCTGCCTTTAAGAAAGGATATCGGGAGATCATTGCTGCCAGAGAAGGAATGAATTACAAGGATAATCTTGATAGTCATGGCCAGGAATGTAAACACACATTGTATTTGCCAGTATTTTTTAAATGACAGCAAGGTCATTTCTGATTTATTGGGAATACTTTACTAACAGTTTGTGTCTGTATGTATGTGCAGTATGCATGAAATCTTCCTGGCTGTACAAAAAAGGTTATAATATGGTGGATGGGAATACAGAGAATTTGTCTTGTGGAGTCAGATGCTACGTTGGATGATGATCGCAGTTAAAAACTGCAATTGTGGCTTTTCATTATTCTTCAATTTTTCATTGTTTATAGAAGCAGAATATAATTTTCTTTTACTCTTATGTGTTGAAGTTAATCAAATCTGACATTGCAGAATTACACTGTGCCTTCCACAATCAATTTTACAGCATTTTTGTAGTTTTTATATAGCTGTCTATCATCATCATGGCTAGGCTTCGCGAACAAGGATTTGGGAAGGGCTCTACCCACGCTTGCTACAAGCGCACTGATGGCTAAAAAGGCCAGTGTGAGGCAGACAAGTCTGGTTGCAAAAGGTGCAGCAGAAAGACTCCCCAGGTGATACTGACAAGACGCGATTCTTTCTGCGCTGTCTTTTCTCCTCGAGAGTGATCCTGCGCGTGTTATAAATAGCGTGTCTCATGGAGGCCAGAGTAGACCAATGGTGATGATCAATATGGCCAAGGCTGAGGGATTGCTTCAGGGAGTCCTTGTATCTCCTCTTCGGGGCTCCTCTCTTGCGGCAGCCAGTGGCAAGTTCACCATAGAGCAATCTTTGGGAGCTGGTAGTCCTTCATCCTGGAGACGTGCCCTGCCAACGCAGCTGTGCTCTCAGCAGCATGGCCTCAATACTCGGGAGTGCTGCCTGTTCCAGGACAGATGAATAACTGTCTATAGTTTCAAACTAATACTGTTCATTAGGTTTTGATATGGTCTTCTGACTCTGCAAAAAGTTTATTTCTTGTTCATTCAAAGGAATTGCTGGCTTTGACCAATGTGCAATTTTCAATCTCACAGAACATGAATTCCCAACTAGAAGACTTGTAAGCCCTCGTATGTGGTTCCTCTAGCTGTCAAAATGGAGTGTGCTATTTTCCTTTGAGTCCAATGTCTGTTTGAAACAAAATCAGTACCATGGGAACCAGAATGTTGCTAAGGTTTGCATGTAATTCTCTTCCCCCACGGTGATATAACTGGAGTATACTCTGAGACTTTGGTGCTCCAATGTGGGATTTTTGACCTTGTTTTGATACGAAATAGGTAACTGTCCTGATTGAGTCTTGCCTCCACCTTTGTGCATTTGAATTAAATGCTCGTGGTAGTTATGTCTACGAGAAGGTGTTGGTGGAGTTGACCATTTTAGGCTCTAGCCTCTTGAATGGAAGCTACCAGCCCATTTGAGACTTCAGATAGAGTTGGATTCTTGGAGGACTCAAGTTTTTCTGCAAAAATGACTACTGTTCTCTACTATCTATCTAATCTTAAATAGTTTTTCAAGGCTGTTATAGTAGAATTAACTAAACTTTAGTACAGTAATAAGACATTTTTATTGTGGTTCATATCCAGAGCATGTTTTTACTTTGTTAATGAGTATCCTCATGATTAATATCACCCTACTAAAAGTCATTGCAGCTCACGCTTTTATCTTCCTTATGTTCTGCTTGGTGTGCCAACATCAGCATCTCATCCTTACTGTGTTTGTAGGTTTTATTGGCCAAATATAACTTAATTGAGTGATAAGTTATCTTACCATAATCTCCATAGCTTGGTTGCTGTTCTCCTCAGGCTGAGTTAAACCAGTGCTAAAAGCCACTGAGACTTCAACCGTTGCTGAGGAGACATTCAGGTTGTTGTATCTGGCTTAAAATTTTTGCTCTGTACCTGTCTTGTATCAACCTTTGCTTTGCAAACACCCTGTTGCTCCCTTAAATTCATGACTGTATACTGTTTCTTACTGATATGAGCATCTTAAGAGCAGCACAACACATACATCATTTGTATGCATGATAGTCATTCAACCAGTTATTTTTACTCATTCTCATGATTGAAGTTTCTAGCATATAAGCATTTACAAATGTAAAGTATTGGCATAAGTAGTGCAGGAACTTGTAATGCAGGTTAGCAGGCTTTCTGTGAGTGCAATGTGGTCTGTGTTGGGTACACAGACTTTTCCTAGAAAAGGAAAAATAGGATGAAAGAAGAGCCTTTTTTTGAAAAAAGGTTTGAAAAGAAAGGGTTTTGAAGGTTTTTTCAAACCTTCTTTTGAAAAAAGGTTTGAAAAAACCCTTTTAATCAGTTGATTCTATGAATTGCATTTAATAAATATTGCAGACAGTATTGGAACTGTTTCACAACTGATGAACTAATAACATATAAACTGTCATGTTATCACCCAGAAATATTTTGTGGTCTGTAGATACCACTTGAGTTTCTCAAGGTGATGAGAGCTGAAACAAAGTGTGCATCTAATTAAAACTAGTCACTTGTCAATCCTTCTCAGTTTTAAATAGGAGAAGATTACAGAAAGAAGGGGATTAGAGGGAGGGAGAACATCCTTCACCATCCATGTCACGCAAAAAGGAAGAACAACTACTTTTAACAACTCAAATTTCACAGACATAAATGGTAATGGACTTACTTATCTATGAAACATTCCCACCTAGTGTTAACTTGTAATGCCTCTCAAAATCAGTGAAAGTTGACTATAAAGGACCTTAGTTCCTTAGAAAATTAAAAGAGTAATGCCAAAATAAAGGCCATCAACTTTTCCTTAATTTCCAGTAACAAAGGCAGTGCAGAGATATGATAGAGGCTGTAATCCAGGAGGGTAAACAAAGCCCTTGCTCAATACTAATTAAAAGGCTTCAGAATGCAAGGAGTCTTAGACACTTAAAAAAGGAAACTTTAATTGGATTAACTACTAAACAAATTTCAAATTTAGATTCTTTGTTTTTTAAGAGGAAAAATAGCAACATGAAAGGTTCATTTACAATAGGAGAGTTGCTAGGTAAAATGGTCTAAAGAATGTAATCATAGCTTGCTTGTGTTTAGCATGTCTTTGGATAAAAGTAGCTTGTATGTTGTCTCAGCTGACTGATAATAATATACTTAGCTGTGGTTTGCACTGAATTGTTGGGGGATGTGGGCAAGGGGTTTTGGCCTTTGTACAGGAATCTTATAAAAGTGGTGAAATCCCCAGCCAAAATCAGTCCCTTTGGTTACCAATATGACAGTACCCTAGTCTTTATAGCGGGAAATTGAAATATATTGAATGAAATCTGATTTTCAGAAAAGCACTCCAGGTACATTTTTTTATCTGAAATTCTCCTTCATCCACCTGGATAGATGGGACCTCTTGCTTGATTGCAGGTGATTTCTTTCTTGGAATAAAGAGACAAATAATACTTCTAGTACAATGAATGGATCCCTGTGTGAGGGTCTGAGTGCAGACCCCTTGTGCTGGGGGGAGTCGTATGGCAGCAGCAGAGTATTAATGAAGACTGTTGTCATATGGAGAACTCGAAGTCCAGAACTCCTACTTCCAAACAAGACTCAAACTTCTGAAATCTAAGAAAAATTGTTTGCTTTATACATGGAAGGGTTAGTATAGTAGGAAAAGGTGTATCTTTCAGAAAAATGAAGTGATGTCTTTAGTAAAATAACATGATGCATCATTGCAGTCTAATCATATATTTTTAAAATATTTCACTTTGCACTGTTAACTAATATTTTCCCTCTGTTATTGAAAAGAGTGAAACAATTGAATCAAAGCAATCCTTTTGCAGAATCTACTGTTTTTCTATTATGAGCTAAAAACCTAAGAGAAACTTTGCTTTCGTCGTGTTAAGTGTGACATGAACAGGAGCCAACGAAAGCAAAGGCCAATTTTTCAAATCTGCCTGAAGTATGAACAGCTGGGTAATAGAAAGCACAAACTTCATGTGATTGGTATTGAATCAGTGCTGATGGGCAGAGTAGTCTACAGCCAAAATAGAACTTGAATGGATCATGTGGAGTGCCAGCCTCCTTTATGAAGATGAAAGTTAAAAAGATCTGAGGGACTCTTATAAGAATCTGAAAATAGAAACTATGTTTAACTATCAAAACTCTAAGAATGTCTGAAATCTAGTAGAATGGAAAGGACACAAATTCCAGGAATTAAAAAGTTTTCAAAAGGGTAAGAGGAGGCAATTAAGGAAATCATGTAATACTGTGAGCAAGGATTGGATGTTTCTCTTCTGGCAGCTCTGTTTGGAATGGCACAGTGGGATTTTTTTAAGGACATTACAGTTACCCTGACTGAATAAAATATTTAGTGCATAGAACTCCTTAATATTTTGGAACAGGACTTCCACTGGGGGTTTGAAGGACAGGTGATGGATGAGCCCATCTCAAGCATGTGAGGTGCAGTGTACATACCAGGGGTGAGAGTTATAACACCCCCTAAAGTTGAGGACCCTGGGGGTCCATCCTGTATAAAGTTCACTTACACAGTGAAAGACAGCATGGACCTAGAGTAGGGAAGAACAAAGGGCAGACAGGCAATAGCCGGAAGCAGAACTGTTTATTCTCAGGGGAGTTTGCTTATATCTCTCAGGGTTTGGAATGTGGGGAATTTTGGGAGGATACAGGATAGGCAAAACCTATAATTGGAAGGTCCAGTTTAAACACAGTCAATAATGGGTAAAGGAAGGAAAACTATAAATCTTAGGTTACGTTAGCCAGTAGTAAAAAGGCTTAAAAATCATGAATAGAAAAAGGGTTAACTAATTGAAACTACAGATTACATGCAAAGCAGGATTATTTCTAACAACACTGTTACTAACTCGATTAAACATAACACTTCTACAATGTAAAAACCAGTCTCTGAGGTAGGAAGCAGTCTGCATTCAGGGTAGCTGTATTCCAAAGCTGTATATCTTCAGTTGTCTCTTTCTTCAGAGGCTTTCCTCCACCAGGCATAGGCCTCTTGTGCGGAACTCCCAACAGGTACATTTGGTAAAAAAATGAGATAACATTTTAAGATAAAGTAAGTATTTTTTGATGGGAGGTAAGTTCCCATGTATAGCTTTTGGGAGGTGAGTTCCACCAAAAATATGCCACATGATCTTGTTGGGAGTTCCGCCAGGAGAATGTGTCCTGATCTCTTGTATAATGGAGTCCATGGAACTTCACCAAATGTTACTTTTAGGAATCTGAAGGCTTTGAGAGATGGCATCTAGGATGCTTTAGGTTTCTTCTTGCAGACTTTTCCATTTCGTGACTAGTCCCCATTTGATTACCTCCTAGTTGTCTGGAAGCTGTCTTACCATTTTAAGAGCTGTCTGGCATCAGAATGTCTTTTTGTATGCAGGAACTTAAACTTCGTAACCTATTTGTCTTAATTATCTTATTGATAAAATAAGTTGATTTAATGTTCCCTCCCTGCAGGGTGAACTTTTTCAATAGGGCTATTGTAAATTATTTACTGAACATTTTAGAGGTGTTAAGAAATTTTCAAGGGCAGAGGCAGAACTGGAGCATCATTTTCACAGCACTTGTTAAAGCCCAGATAATGAGGTAGTCAGCATATATATTCCCCAATTAAAGGTCTTGGTTTTTTACAGCTTGTATTTTTTTTTTTTTTTTTTTGTTCTCCACTGGTTAGTTTTGGTCTGTATTCTTTATTCCCAAGCAGAAATTTTGTATTTCACTTTGTTTAAAAGTGCATCAAAGTTTCATGAGAAGACAGTAGGGGTTTTTTTTATCTCTTTTCCCTCTTTTCATGAACATGGAAAGTTTTCTTTTTCATAATTCTCTATTTCCTAAATTTTGATAGAATGCAAGGGGAAAAGTTCTAACTCATTTGGGTTTTGGATAGACCATGTTGATCTTTCTTAGACTGTTAGTGCTGTCTTAGGCTATTTGCCTGAAGTTACTGTTGTGAACAGCCTGATGCATAGCCTCATGCTGAGACATGTTCTCATGAAGTTTTTTTTTTGGAAGCTGAGTCAAACTAAACAGTGGTGTCTTGATCTCTTGAGAAAAAAATAATTCAGAAGATCTGTGTAAAGTGTGTGTAACTTTGAACAGGAAATGAAAATTGGAATATTTTGATTTGGTTAAAAAACTCAGCGGAATTAATTTCAGAAAAAGAAAATCTGCCTTTACTCACGTGGAAAGTCCTAAAGTATCAATGAAGTAATATGTAATTTCACTGAAATAATTTTGAGAAACTGGTCCCCCAAAATACTGTCCAATAACAAAAGTCTTCTTACTGTTCTCAGTGCAGTCTAAATATTAATTCCACTGTCTACAGAGCTTTGTTCTTACCTTATTTACCATTCATAAATATACCCTTACAATCTTTTTATATGGCTCTACTGGACTACCTATGTACTAGGTTATCATGGTAATCTAGGCCACTTGGATTTTTTTGGTCACAATTCTCTCTTGCCTCCAATGTACTTCATATTATCTAAAGTTTGATCATGAATGCTTGGGGGAGAAAAGGCAAACAACAGAATTTCAATGGTTTGTGAAACTGGGACACCTTGATCAGCACTTGAAGCACTAATACTCAAACTATTAATTATATTAATAAAAAAGCTAGACAAGAAAAGAACACTGAAATAAAGGTATTGTGTAGGATCTAGTTTTCTGTCTTTTTCCAGAAGGGATTTAGCTAAATCTGGGGAAATCTCTACTGTCAAATCAAATAGATTAATCTTTCGTATGAGTTTGTAATCATATCCGAGAAACAAAAAAGCTTTATTTAATGGGATTAAAATTGTGTTATTGACATTAGGATTAATGATTTATTTGCATCACAAAAAATCTGTTCTGCCTAAATATTTTCATAACCAAAGACTTTTTTTTCTGTTCTTATTGTTGTAGTGCCACAGCTGCCTGCTGATACCTTTCATTTCACCCTTCATGCCACCACTTTCTGTTTTTAAGCTACTTGAGTATTCCTGCCAAAATAACATATGTGTATCACTTATTTTTGATATTTTTTCCCTCTAATTACAGAAAAGCAAAAATGAACTCTTGTAATTGGAAATATTGGAGGAGGAAGGAATTCTTCAGGTGATGTGCTAAAAGAAAAATACTATACAGACTCTGTTACACTGTAGCAGTATGGGGCTTTCATTATTTTATTCTGTCATGCATCCCAAGTAATAGAGATCATTTCAGGTGCAATAAACTATCTCTCATGCAACCAGAGCTGTGGTTTAGTGCATGTAAGAGCTATAAAGATATCCTCTGCTGGAAAGGAAATGTTGTATGAGGGTATTTCAGTCAACATTTCTTTCTTCTGCATTCACTTTCTCTCATAAATGAATATTGCTTCTTTATGCTACTACGCTACTTTTTTCTTTGCTACTGCAGCTAGTAAATTATGTACTATGTTTCTGTAAAAGTTCTGATATCCTTTCTGTCTTTTTTTTTATTGATACATATATATTTATGAGGGTAGGAAGAAAGAAAATGCAGTGTGGTGAGTTCTTCTATAGTGAGAAAGGCGACGGCACGTTCAGCCTGACATTCATAGCTGCTAAGTTTTCAGTCCGACCTTTTTCTTTTTATGTATTTACTGAATGTCTACAGGACTGGGAATTAGTCTGGTGAGCAGCTTCCATTTATGAAGGGAAGGATGACAGTGTTTTAAAGTTGTTTTATAATTTTATTCCATTCTGAATCTAAAACACCTGCTTTATGTGAGGAATGGAAGTACAGTTTTGGCCAGGTCCAAAAGAACCTTTGTTGGAAAGATCCTGAATAATGACACTAAAATCAAGGTGATGCCTGGAGTTATAGAGGTGGTGGTGTGTGCTGCCTAGTAAAAAGTCCGAATTGAATCTTCTAATTTAGAGGAAAGAAGCTTCTGAGAGCAGGGATGAGGTGAGAAGCTTGAATTGTAGCTAATCCAGAGTATCAGGGTGCCCTGGAGAACTGAGTCTTTTCCTCAAAGTGGAGGGGACCAGATAATACCATAGGTGGTGTCTTAGTGAGGAAGAAGGTCTATGAGGGTTACAAAAAATTTTGCTTCGTCTGACTTGCATCTGTGAAGATCTGGTGTCAAAAAAAACATGCTCATGCCTGGATTTCTCTTATAAAGTGCACTGTCAGTGTTGGATAAAACTAAAGAGGAATTACTTCGTTAAGTTAGCACCCAAAACTATATCTGCTACATATGATTTCCAGTATAAAGTTCCTTTAATAATATACTGTTTTCCTCATTCTCGTTGTTTTGTTATGGGACTGGTCAAAGACCCTTGAAGAAATCCCTGATAAAACCAAGCCCTGAGCCAGGCATATAACAGCAGAATTTATAACCTGACTGTGGGATCTCTGGGTTTCAAATTGCTTATACAAAGGAGTCCAAAGAGACTGGGAAAACAAGTGTAGCTCTTTCTGTAGAATGGCTTGAACTTCAGTTTCTCCCAACTTAGTTGAGTTTCTTTGTGCAGGGTGACTGAGAGCAAGATAGCAGCAATCATAGCCTCCTTCAGCTACCAGAAGTGTCATCTTGGACCTAAACCACTGGTCAGCTGACATAACTGATGGTTGACTGTGGCATATTTTTAATTTCAAAAAATCTCATCCAGTTTGAACACTCATGAGAATGTTTGATTACAGAACTGTCAGCAAGCATTTTGAGCCAGATGGAGATATCAACTGCCTAATTATTCTTAGAAATGAAACTGTGTGAATATAAGCTTAAATCATTAACATTAAAAGTTACATTTGGAAAGTACTGTCATAAGGTTTCTGTATCATTTACCTACCATTTAAAATACGTGAATAGATCTTTGGTGGGACTCACATAAAGTGTTATTTATCATGTGCTATTTCTTCATCTTTCTTTACTTCTCTTTCTCTCTCTCTCTTTCTCTCTCTCTCTTTCTCTCTCTCTCTCTTTCTCTCTCTCTCTTTCTCTCTCTCTCTTTCTCTCTCTCTCTTTCTCTCTCTCTCTCTTTCTCTCTCTCTCTCTTTCTCTCTCTCTCTCTTTCTCTCTCTCTCTCT
>JAWWES010000081.1:53693765-53717037 GCA_035583135.1 Lophotriccus pileatus
TCTCTCTCTCGCTCTCTCTCTCTGTCTCTCTCTCTCTGTCTCTCTCTCTCTGTCTCTCTCTGTCTCTCTCTCTCTTTCTCTCTCTCTCTTTCTCTCTCTCTCTCTCTCTCTCTCCTTCTTTCTTTCTTTACATTTATTATATATGGATGCTTGCCATTAAAACTGACCTGATCCCTTAAGAATTGGGAAACCATTCCTGAGTTCAGAGGAGTAGAAATGCAAGCTCCAAACCTTGCTTCTGCAGCTGAACTTCTGTAAGGATTAAGCCAATCTATGAAGGATGATTTCAGAACTATCTGTACTTGAGATTCTTCAGATATAAGAAAACACTTGGTAAAAGAACTGCCTAATGTGCAGATTTTCTTACCCTTGGAGGCTCCATGGACTTGGCCAGTGTAGCTGAGTGCTAGCAGGCATCATTGGGAGCCAGCTCCTTCCTGTTGCTAAGGCCTAATTAAAATGTTTCTTCTTTTACCTATAAAATTGCAGTTTTGTAAGACAACAGGAATTTTTATGCCCGAATACTCTTATTAATCCTCCTCTCTAGACGCTGAACAATAGCAGGAAAGAACACAAGGTGAAACATGAATGTTTCAGACAAGATTAGATGATCCCTTGATTATCAGTAGTGTTGATGACTATTCCTTAAGAACAGTTCTGCAAGCTCTCGCTATTTATTGGGATGAACTAATCTGACAGGAATGCACATTTATTCTATTTGAGTACTTTTGAATACTTTTTTTCCATAGGTTTTCCACTCTGAATTCTCAATAGCTCTTTTGTTTGCTTGCTTTAGCCTTTTATATCAAAGCACTTCCTCATTTAGTATCCAGGGAAATACTAAAAATGACACAGTTTTGACTAGCAGATACAACCACACATTATTAAATTCATACCCTGGACTTAAAATATGGCCTGGGAGAAGAAATTAACCTTAGTCAGACTATTCTTACTTACAGATGTGATATTAATGATTACTGAGCCTGCAATGTCTCTTATATTACAAATGTTATTGGTGATGAATTATGATATTATCATTGCAAGTTGAGTAATTAAAGGACCCTTGTAATGGATATTTACAGGTGTGCCCATTAGAAGAATATTGTAATGTTCCTTTTATAATTTTAATGCCTTTAATATTAATTCTTCCTAGTAATAAGATCCTATATGGTACTCTTCTAGTAGATTAGAAAAAGACAATCTTTAATTTTTTTTTTAATGGCATTTTATTTTGTGTGGAAAATAAACAATAATGTTCTGCATGGAATGAGAGTTAGAGGGTGATTTAGTGGTAGGGGGACTGTTAATTTGTTTTCATTTTGCGGAAAAAAGTACCAGGTTAAAAGAAACATTTACTTATTCTAATCATTTTACTTCACCTTTTTAAGTGTTGGGAGAAAGATTAGTTAACCATAAAAAAAAAAAAACAACCTGAAGACAAACTTATCATAGTCTTTGCTTTAAGGAAAATAACTACAATCAATTTCTCTTAAGAAAATGAGCTGAAAATTATCAGTGTTGGACACTTAAGTTTATAAATCTGATACCAACCCAAAGGAATACACTAAAGGTAGCATATAACTGCTTTCTGTAGAGAATTTTGAAGTATTTTCATTTTTAGCGATCAGAATTATGGTTTTAAAGTATAGGAAAGACTGCAATAAATAAGAACCTTTTTAGTGTCTAAAACTACTAGTGATAGTGATTAGAGGCAATTATTACCTGTGGATGAAGATGAAGACTATCAGCATGTGCTCTACCACTAAAAGGAAATGAAGTATCATATTTTCTCTAATGATTTGGAAAAATTTTATGACAGAACTTCAGGTGTATGCCCTAAGAATGTTCTGGTGATGGCAGAGCTGGCATAGGAAATGGAGGTATGCAAAAAAGAGCTGTAAGTTGTAAAGACGAACAGGTGTTGATAACGTAATCATACCCTTAAGCAAAGCAAATAAAAAAAAAAAAAAGCTATGTCTACTCTTATGATCATTCAAAATGTCCAAGCATATGCAGAGGTGGGATTACTATCAATCACATTGGTGACAGACAAGTGTCTTTAATTGATCAAAAGTTCTAACATATGTGGCCCTGAAAGTGGGATTTGTAAGGAGGTAAGAGAACCCTAGAAGAAGACAATTAAAAATAAGCATAAAGAAGCTGTGACAACTTGATTAAGACTATTGGAAAATAATTTACATTCCATGTGCATCAAACAGTGTTCCTTTTCAACCAAATGTCTTATGTTAAGCAACACAATTGAACCAGAGAAGTCAGGGATATGTAAGATGATGCCAAATACAACTATTTACCTTAATGCAAGATATTACATCAAAACACTTTCAACATTAATGCAGTTACCAGTGCAAGAGTGAAAGCATATGAAATGCAGAAATGGAGGAAAAAAAGGTGGAAATCACTTATTTGCAAAATTGCAGTTGTATAAAGGTTGAAGCAGCAGGCTAGTGAGGACCTTAAAAGTGAAATAGGTAACATGGGAACTGCTTCCCAAGTAGCTAAGCAGTCTTTGGAAAAATCATCTTCTTGGAGAGACATAAGAGACCCTCAGAAGGCCCTGGTAGTATAGTAAATGAAGTTTTCAAACCAAATTCTAAATAACTTTTTATGGTTGGGAAGTTTGAAGAAAATTAATTGCATGATTCACATAAACTTTTTTTTTCCCCCCAGATAAATGTGGTTACCATGTTCAAACAAGTATTTTTATACATTAAAGAAAAATACAGTCACTTGAGTGTTTTTTCTTTTTAAAAACCAATATGTGGACCACAAATTTCAACTCAAAAAGTGGTCCATAATGGAGAAGATGCAGGAAAAAAATTGCAGGAGGGCAGTGAGAAAGCAATTGCAGCAAATGCAGTAACATCCAGTCAGCAAGAGGCAAGGTGGAGAGAGACGAATGTTTCTTGGAGGACTAACTGTTTAAATTGCAGCTGGTGGTGTGGGGGCAGAAAGCAGAAAGCTGGTGCTGATCAAGACATAAAACACTGCAGAGAAGCTTACCAAAATGGAGCAATACAAATATGTGAATGGAAAGAAGAGGGCATGGACAATCACGAGCAAAGGTCTTATAGGGTGCCAGGGAGAGTCATGAAGAACTTTATGGAAAGGGACAAACAGAATTGTTGTGGATCATATACTTCAATCCATGATTTGCTTATTGAAACAGCTAATTCATCTCTGAGAAAGATCCCATGAGATTAAATAACACCCCAATTTGAAAATGGGGAAAAATAGGATGAGACAGTCCGTTGTTTGTCCAAGGCTCTGACAAGTTTAAGTGGCAAAACTTGGATTAGTAGCTTCAGTATTTCATGCTTAGGCTATTCTGCATGCTTCTTCCCATAAAAACCACAACTGAGGAGAAAAAGGCTACATAAAAACTTTACTCTGAGTTTATTAGTTTCAGCTTTTAGGCTGTGGGTTGGGTTTTTTTAACCCCTTTTTAAAAATTTTGTAGTATTCTCATTTATTGGAATAAAGTTAACAAGGGAACACGTATCATTCTCCGATTTTTGACTCTTTGATAAAACAGTCCCTAATTAACCCTAAGTAGATTATGTTTCAAGACAGTTGATCCATAAAGGAAATCAGCCAGACTTTGTTGTAAGGCTTCTGTGGCTTTTGTGGTTCCTGGTAAGGAGAGCTCTTCACAGCAGCGCTGAAAAGATACAACCCACAAAGGTTGCTGTCTTGTGCTGTGATCTACCAGGTCTCATAATACTGCTTTTGTTAGAGATGTAACAGGCTGTAGTCACTTGCATATTGGAAGATGTGTGTTCCTCTCTAGTAGGTACTGAGGAAATGGCCCAGTACTGAAGAGTCATTGAGCAACTGTAGATAATATCTTGTGAATATTGCACAGACTTGAGGCTCACATTACCTTAGGGCCTCAGGTAGTCCCAGCAGTGCTCTTGTGCAATTATTGCTTTTAATTAGAACTGACAGAAACCTTTGTCAAAGCCAATATTTTTGTGGAGAACATAACCATTTTCATCTGGAAGGTTTGGGCCGGGTCCTTGCCCTGAGCTGTGGGAATCCCATACAGATTGGTTAGTATAATAGGTAAAGAAACCGCATAGTCTTAGTAGGAGCTCTCAAACGCATCCAGCTCCTTTTTCCTAATTAGATGACCTATAAAACTCATGAATCCCAGAGCCTGTGAAAGTCTGACTCTTGGTAGTCACAGAGTGAAAGATGACAGACCTGCTTTTAGGTGCTGGATAATTCAACGGTTAAAACATTAGGTACAGTACCTAAGGAGTTTTACCAAATGGTGTTTTCTTTCACACATGCCAACTTCTTTTAATATTTCTATTAAGACCTTTATTTTACCAATAGTTTCATTTTGAGGTGTTGTTTAACAATTAACAATTAATATTGTTTAACTGAGCTTTCAGTTGGATGGTAATAATTTATCCCCTTAAATGGATCACTGTTGGGTTTACTGGCCACACAGCATGCATCTCTGCCTCTGTCATGTAATTACAAGAATGAAATGATATTCTATGACCTGACATACTTGTCAGATCACAGACTTTGATCACTTTAAGTCGCTTTGCTCTGCATGTTATTGCTGCACATTTTTGGGTTTGTGACTATTATTTTCTAATAGACCAGTGGTGCACATCTAAGACTGCTATACAGAGCTTCTTGTGAACAATATACGTACTTGCATAATTTTAAATGTCCTTTGGAGCCTAAGAAATCTGCCAGCCACAATGAGGGTGAGTGTCTTAATTTTTCAGGTAGGCAATCTGTCAACTGTAAAACTGAGCTGCTCGATGTAGCTTGCAAACTCAAACATTGTGTGCTTGTACATCACAACATCCAGCTGGTGACTGCCCTTTCTGTCCTGGTAGATGCTTAAAAGAGGAGATTTTTGTGCTGCTCTTCAGAAAGAGGCATTTTTACTCAGGTCAGCTACTTTTCCCCAGGACAGAATGGCATGGGGCCAGGTCAAAACTGCAGGGAAATCTGCTAACTGCATAAGAAAATCTTGTTGTTTTCCTTCATTGTGCAGCAAAACGGGAAGAGAAGCTAAGTGCCATTATGCCTCCTCACTCCTTTTTGTTTTTTTAATGGTTGTGCAATGTATGACTTTTATTTTTTTCCCCAAAATTTAAAAGTGATGCAGATGTACAGAATCTGAGAGGACAAAGGGAAAGATGCAAAGGTGATAAATTCCTGTTTGTGCTGCCTGTCCTAGTTAGAGAGGCTAGAACCAGTTTATCACTATGTGGGTACAACTAAAAACTCTGTATTCTACACCCTCTGTCACTGCTGATGGACTGTTAATAATGGATCATTTGCAGCAGCTGCCCAGGGCACACCTGACACCTCAGGCTACAAACTGGGTGTTAAAGAAACCCTGTGAGGGGGATTTCTTTGTCTACACATTAATAACTGTGGTAACTCCCCTCTGGAAGGCATTAACACTTTCACACCCACCCTGAGGGGTCATCTCTAGTAATGGGCCATACTGGACTGGCATAGTAGGCAGCTGAGATGACCTAGACCATCAAAGACTCCAAAAATACCCTTTGACTCATAGAGTTAAATCACCCATTGTGAAAACACCTGCCCTGAGGGAGCTACTGGACATTCCCACCTGAACCTGAGCACATATAATCTTGGAGTTTTTGTACCACCCGTTGGATCCAGAGGAGGATCAGAACTCCAAAAATACTGCAACTGCCACTCTCAACAGGACTGTAACCATTATTCAACAGAACTGTGAACATCATCTGGACCAACAGATTTCCTTTCCAATTGTTTTGCAATTAGGGAGCCACGTGACAGTCAGCACAGAGGTTGACAAACACCATTCTGTTCTTATCCCAAGGTGCAGGGTTATACATCTGTCTTTGTGGATTAAAACCAGTTTTTCTCTGTATCGTATTTATTGTAATCTTTTTAGTAAATTTTAACTTTGACTTGTAATCTCTCCTGAGATGGGTTCATTTATCCCACTGGTTTACTTTTAAACCAGCACCCTGCCTCAGCCAAGGGTTTAGTTACCAGCTAAAAAGTAACCCATTTTCTAGAATAATTGACAAATCATGGTATCTTAATGAAAATCATTACAGATAAGTATGCTTCTCTTAGTTGCTAGTTACTTAAATATTAGATGTTGGATCAAGTTTGTGCTGTCTTTATTCCTAAATAAGTGCACGTTGAGTTAAGCTCTGTAAGTAAGAATTAACCTAGAAATATGTCATGCTGGCATTATAACCTTGAGAAAGTCTTAATTCTAACATGTGATAGGACTGGGTTGGAAAAGAAGATGCACTGACATACTTGGTGAGGTGCTCCTTTTCTGAGCTGTTTCCTTGTGAATACACAGCTGTAATAAATTGGTGTTCACTTACTGAAGTCACTGCTTTTTCTGTGTAGCTATTGATGTCTCAACAATGCAATTCAAATTGTTTTTTAAAATAAATAATTAGGAAAAGTAAGACGACTTCAAAAACTTCTTTGAAAAGACTGCATTAATCAGAAGCACTTTCTGGATTGAAAAACCCCGCAAGTTTTACTGGAATTACATGTTCTGGCCTTTCTTAAAAAGAGATTTTTACCTCTGTTAAGTCCTTTCAAAGTGAGCAAGTAAAATGCTTATAACACTGAGCTAAACAACTTGGAAAAGATGATAACGAGGGAAGAAGAATTTTAAAATTAACCCTTAAAGGTAGCAAAATCTATGGGGTTAAATGAGGCCTCATTAGATGAGGCATATGATTACAGGTACAGCAGTTGGCCAGTGGCCCATGTTTACAGTTGGAAATACAAGGAGGTTATTCAGATTATATGTGCATGAGTAGCTTTGATTTATGGCATTTGTTTACCTCAGCTTGAGGACTAATAGGTTTATGAGAGAAAAATAAAGTTGTGGCTCTCATACCTCATATCTGTCTGTTATCCTCTGTAGTGATAGATTTGCAGAAGAACAGAGGCCCACAACACCCATCAAGAGAAAAATAACTGTAACTACCCAATTAAAAAGATGTTAAAAAAAAAAAGGAGTTGTTTATAACAATATATATAATGCAAAGTGATAGGATGCTGGTAGTTAGTGGTATTTGGTTTGTTGCTCAGTATTTCCTAAAAATTTTCTTTTGAGAGACACAATTTCAAATGTCATTATTGTGGTACTGATGTGACAGCAAGTGCGTTTTGCAAGTCTTCAAGAGAAGGGATTTCTTTCTCTCTTCTTCGTGAATATTAAATGTTTGCAGGTCTGTTTCCCTCCAGACTAATAGTTCTGGAATGGGTGCCAGATGCCACTGGTCAGTGCAGTTGACATTACCCCTGACTTGGTCCAAGTTTCTTTTTTTTTTTTTTTTTCCTAGAAAGAAAAACTTTTCTTATTTAAGTGTCAGGGGAAGGAAACCCAAATGAAAACTACATCTTCAATTCTTAAGGAGTTTTATCATTTCACACTTATGACCAGTAATGATATCAAAGCTGTTCCAACAGTATTAAGAAGCGTGTGACATTATCTAATTTTGAGACACAGATTCTACTTGTATTTACAAGACCAGAGACAAAAGCTTTCTGCTCTCTTGCAATGCCACTGTTCATATGGTGTCCCACATTTTGTAACTCCTGACGGGATAGCTGTGTGCCAGCCCTATGCACAGCAGAGCGTCTGTACTCTGCTGTCTGCTCTGCAGCTCCCATGCCTGAGTTTGCTCTGACCATGTCAGAACTGATTTGGGAGTGCATTTATAACAATTCTGCCTGGTTTGCTCCTTTTCAGAGTTAAGAAAGGATTCTTTTTTTTTTTTTTAATGTGTCTCTTTATAAACACTGGAATAACTTTACTGACCTGTCTGCAACATCAGATAAGACAACAATGCTGAACAGAAAGGTCACATTTAATGGATATCTGAACCAAGAACTTATAAAAAAAATCTTGGAAACAGAAGTTGTAAATATCATAATAGATGTTACTTTATCAAGAATCTGTTTGTATATCTTAGTGTTAAATGAAACCTAAAACTTACTATTTTGAGTTACGGTTTTCTTTAGTATTATGAGTATTTTAAAGAACATTCTGTGTTTTAGTGTTCTCCTTTTTTTTAACTGGTGTTTCTGTATGCTTTTAATAATGCATAGTGTAGTTTGGTTAGATTTTTTTTTTTCCTCCCTCCTTTTTTTTTTTTTATTCCCTAAGGACACACATTTAACTATGAGGAAACCTTTTTGCACTTAAATTGCAACCATCCCTCTTGAAAAGCAGAGTGAAGATTTGAACTGGATGATAGAATTTTTTTTTTTTTTTTAATTATTAACAAGCTCAGATACTAGTTCCAGGCACTGGAAAGAGTTGAATGCCACAAGGCCTCCGGTGTTTAAGACCTGGCATTCTCTAATGCAATAAGAAAGACTTCCCTGGTCTGGTGGCAAGTGGCAGAAAATTATGGTTCCATCAAACATAGCATAAAACTAAAGTAAAAGAGAACTAAAAGAATAAATCTACATGGAAAGTCAGTGTTGCCTCTTGACAGGCAGCTTTATTTATTCATTAGTAGTCTATCACTTGTACTAAATTTCAGTCAATGGCATTACCTCTCTGACATTTCGTTTACTTAGTTATTAAAGTGACGTGATTCATTAGGCTTGTGATGACTTTTTGTATGTCAGGACTACCTGGGAAATGTGGACTGCAGTATGGACTGCCACTTCAGTATTTAACAGGCTAAACCTGGCAGAAATAAGCACTTTCATTTAGTGATTCACATGGTACCAAAAATAGCAACATATGTATATAGAATATTAAATACTGAGAAGCAGTCATGGCAGCAAAAGCAAGTTTGGTACCTACATGGTACCATGACAGAGTTAATTCCTTAGTTGTTATGAATGCATCACAGCACTAATAACTTTGTATTTTTTATTATTTAAATCTTTTCAATGTAAACACTGTGACAAACATGAACTCAGCAGATAGTTTCATCCAGTGTGAGTTTTGAGGACTTAAACTGGGATTTAAGGCAGTGTTATGCTATGTGTTACTATTGTGTTGGGATGGTTCTACCACAGGAATTAATTTCAGGAAAATAACAATAATAAAAGTGTATAGAGAAAACATGTTGAACCTGGCTTTTTAGCCAGGTAATATTACACACATGGATACAGTTGGGATTCCTTTACAGTAAGAGTGGGTAAGATGGTTGTTTTTTCTCCATAATTGTTTGGAAAAAGTAGGTCAGTAAGAACTATATCAAGAGTTTCTCAATACAGTGGCAATTGCCTCAAAACCGCACAGATTTAAGGTAACTTCTTTCCGCCTGCTCCCCAACATCCATTGTTTGTTTCCCTTCAAAGAATAATGTTTCCTCTAAAATTTGTTTTCAATTCTGATGCTAAATTTTAATTTTATGTGAACTGTATTCTAATATGGTACAGAGTGAGAAGTTGACAGACAGGATCAAGAGTCTCAACATGCCTGGAAAGAGTCTGCTGTTTTGGTCGTTAAAGAATCTTTAGCTGTTTCCTTGTGATTCCATATAATGTTCATTTTTAATATGTGCAAACAGTTGAAACAAAAATAAAATCACCATATGCTAGGAAATGCCTTAATATATCAGTCCATTACTAGAAAGTTTCATTACCCTGACTTTACTCAGTTGAATCAAATGAGACCAGTCAGTTTAGCAATGCTGTTGGAAGTGGATCTGATACTTAATTGGGATTGGTTTCTTGGTCTGCAACCACTGGTTGGTAAACTGGAGTAAGATGAGTAGGAATGGCAAATTACCTGTTCAACCATCTTGCCATTGCTCAGTGTTGCATTTCAGCTTGAAAAATGTCTTTCTTGTTCTCTCTGGCATTTCTTTTCCTGTGTTCCTTGCTCTGTAGACCCAATTAGAAGAGCTGTAGCACACCTAATGTACCCCCTTGTCATTTTGAAGAGTTAGCAGTACTTGTTCTTCAGAAAATGGTTTTCAATATTTAAGCTTAGAGGCAAAGGGACTTCTTGCCTGAATTTTCAATATAGAAGTTCACAGGAAAAATCTGTCTTACCCTCCCATCCCCAGCCCATTAATTCTTTGGCTTAGTTTCTGTAACATCTATCAGTGTATCAAAGCCCCTCAAGACTTGTGACAGTTGGCACACCTGTATGTGTGCATTCATGTGTATGCTAAGTCACTGTGTAAACCCTTGAGAATTCATAATCTTGAGATGCTTTCATTATTTTAAAAGAAATGCATTTGTGTAATGAAAACTCTAGTTGTTTCCTGAGTTAAAACTGCTACAGATCTCTAGAGTTGATTTTTGGTAAAATATTTAGAGTCAAGATTATTTTATTTCCTATTTCAGTGTTACGTTTTCTGACCCTTTGATAAGAAGGGAGTCTCTTTCCTTCATTTACTTTTCTCAATAGTTTTAATATTACTAAAATAAGAATCACCCTCTTACGTGGCAAACAAAAAGCTTATTCAGTAATCTGACAAGCTGCTCTTGTACTTGCAAACAGGAATGTCCTGCTTTCTAGTATTCAACTTATTTTTTTCCTCCAAAAATTACCATTTTGTAGATACATGGCAAGCCTCATCTTTCAGGTGAGTTTTGTACATGATAGAGAGTTTATGTAGAAGTGTCTGCTACTTGGTTTTATTCTATTTTTCTTTTATCATGTAGCTTTTCAGCATTTGTAGTATTTGGGTACTTTAATCCAAACTGAAGCAAAGTTGCTGATTCAAGGAAGAGATAGAACTGTATTCTTGTGTTTTTGTTTTGTTTTTTTTCCTGACAATTTAACATAAAAGCAAAGAGCTGAGGTGTATTTTTCACTGCAGCTTGTGACTGCTGATCAGAGAAAAAGCAACTTTAACTAGTCATAAATTATGTCCATCTGTGGATGCAGGTTTTTAAAGGGGAATTTGAGAGTTGAGGTGGTGGGAGAGCAGTGATGCTGTTATAGTCTCCTTCTGTGCATTTAGACTTCCTCTACTGATTATTTTAATGCAAATTTCAGTTATCATTAGTTCATTTTGAATACCAGAAGTGAGTGCAAAAACAGTTCTGCTCAGCTCCTGCCTGCTTGGTTTATTATGCACACCCCCATACAAAAATTACTGGCAATTTCACACACATGTGCTATTTTAGGCTCTAAGGACTAAAATGTTCTGAAACCTACTTTTCTTTTAAATTGCTAGTGAACTAGAGACAGGAACAGGGTTGCTGCTCTAAGCTTACCAAGGTGAATTCCTTCATATTGGCATGTCCCTGATCTCCAACATAGTAAAACAAAGAAACCAGCTTGCTCAGGCCTGCGTGTTTCTGCTGAAACTGTCAGCAAGAGACAAAATTAGCAGCAAGTGTGACAAGACACCCCTTGAAATGTGACTGAAACTAGCAAATTACTCTTACATCGTGAAGATCAAGGTGCTTATGCCAGTGTTGACCATGAATTTTTGCAGATTGTATCCTTCTCAGTTATGTCTACTAAAAAGTATTATACACTCCATCGCCTCTTCAGCTGTTTTATTTGTGAGTAGAACTGGCTTAAGTAAAATTATACCGTGTGGTGGATTCTCCAGAGCTTCCCAGGCTGTCTGCTTTGGTGGAATAGGACACTGCTTATAGTTAATTTCTTTTTCTCAGGTCTTACTGGTATTTCCCCTAGCCCAACTGAAGCTGGTAACTACTAGCTGTAGATACCATAGACATGAAATAGCAACGCTTCCAGATTTAAGATGTAACTGCCTTTCATTTCTCTTTAGAGCTAAGCTAGCCTCTTTCACTCAGTTGCCCCACACAGACCTCATTTTCTGCATCTCCACTGTTGTCTGTGTTCTGTTCTGAACTGTCATATTCTCGTGTTTCACCCCTCCCTTGAGGCATGATGCCCACAGTGAGATACGGCAGTATTGTTGAGGCTTTGCCAGTTCTGAGGGGTAGATAAGTGGCTACACTCCTCCTGTTTATATATTCCAGTCAGATTGGTTTTATACCTGATAGGATGAAAATGCTAATTCCTATGTAGCCTGTGCTACTTTTGCTTTCTGGCCAACTGGAATTAATCAGTCTTTCCCCAACTTATGCTAGTGTAGCTGATTAATCCTGCCTATATATGTAACCCTAATACCTGTCTTGTTTCCTAGATAATTTCTTCAGTTAGGTAGCAATAGTCTTTCCCTCCAACTAACAATTTTTCTAGATTTGCTAAATCTGACTTTATAACACTTCTGGACCTAATAGCAATCTCTTTCCTTTTATTATCCTTATTATTGGTGATGGTGTTGTGTATTCCTTAACTCGTGGGAGACCCTCGAACTCCATTTTGGATATCTGTCCACATTAACTGCACATACAGAGGTGTATGTACACACCTCTAATCTTTTTTTCTTGCTTTCTGCTGCTGTTTTCCCAGGCTACTTATGAGAATATCACATGAGTTGTCAAAGTTGTACTGAGGTCTTGATTTAAAGTATTTTTCCACTACTTCTAGAAAGGAAGACAAAAGATATACTGTCACACATAGAGAAACATTCTTTATATTTATGTAAGATTTGTTCTTGACAAATACTGTTTGACTGCTGTCACCTTGCTTGTTGGGAACCTGAAAATTATTTGAGTAGTTGCTGTTATTTTTCTAGGAATTGAGGGTGAAATTACTAGATCATCATCCTTTACCTCCTTTATTTCTCCTCTTTTTCATTTTTTTTCTTTTCTTTTAAAAAAAATATGTCGGCTCTTTTTGTCATGGATATTTGCTTTTTAGCCTTACCTGGTCACAGAGCTGTAACTGTAATTAGAGGACTTTTAATACATAAAATTAAGTTATCATCGGCTTATAGTCATCTACAATTTATAGCAGTTAGTGTAGTAGCTTGTTATACATTTTTAGCAATTATATCTTTCAATTAAAGAGAACTTCTAGTAATTAGTGTAGGTTCCTTCTAGTGTCTTCAGTTACCCAGATTTTAGTCACTTGGACCCTCTGCAGACTCAGTCAAATTCTTAATAATCAGTGTCTGAAATGCTAATCTAAACTCAGAGTTTGCCTGGTAAAACATAAGTGAGTCTACCTTGGAGGAAAAAGATGATGGAGGAGACATCCCTGGCCACCAGGGGATCACAAATTTTGCTATCCAGCAGCAGTTCTGGTCTGAGTCCCTGGGAATTGCAGCTGTTTGATGTTATAAGCAATATCTCCTGTGTTGTTAAACTTCCCTGTCCCTTAACAGGTGTCACCATATCTTGAAAACACTAGACTACATAGACTATTTGCCCACCATATCCTGTTGCCAGGATATGGTGGGCAAATAGTCTATTGCAGTGCTGACACTGTCTGTTCTGTAACAGGGGTCATCACTTCCTGGTGACAACCACAGTGGTGAGAAGAGGAAGAGATGAATGGGTGATGGATGATCAACACACTTACATATTATGACTATTTGCCTCAGAAAATGGTGTTGGTTATGTTTACCATATTACCAGGGCACAAAAGTAACAAACTATGCTGGGATCTAAAATGAAAAATTACTAGAGCCAGGAGAAAGTCACAGAAGCAGTATAATTACAATCCTTCAGTGAATTTATTGGTGGATTGCCCATCTTTGTGGATTAGTGCAGTCACTGCTATGTCCCAGTTTGCATCAGTGCCCGTGGTCTGCTGCAGGAATTAGGGGTGCTCTCATGTATGAGCATCATATGCAGAATGACAAGATTTTTTTGGAGTACTTCTTGTGCACAAGTATACAAGTATTACATACAAAACACAAGTATTTTTTCTAGTATAAGTTAAAAAATACAGTTCATTTAGGGATAAAACATTATATGTACCTATGAATGATCAGGGATTTTTTGTCTTGGTCATATTTTTACTCTTTATATGGTTTCTGTTGCTTTGGTTCATTGCAATAGTTTGCAGCTTTATCAGCACTATCATCCTGCTGGAATAGCGTCTTGGTGACATCAAGTTCTGAGAATGTGTATCTGTCTCAAAGGGCTTGTGGTGGTCTAAACGGAAAGGTAAAAATGCAAGCATGTTGCACTTTATACAATAACTATGTACAAAGCATTGTAAGCTATTAATAAAATATGTATTTAGTGCTGTAAGAACTAAATGATTAATGATCTTGAAGTATGTTTTGCATGGGAGAACAGTCACTGAATAATGTGGAGATAGGGGTGGAAATAGAGGTATTTCCAGCTGGATTTCATAGAAGGAGTAGTGAGCTTTTGTGATCATCTTGCAGATTGCTGCAGAAAACAGACAATTTTAAAATTACTGTTGGCAGCACTTGCAAATGAAACAAAATTACTGGTATTATGCTAGGTCATGAGCTGTCTTCAGGAAAAGAAAATTTGTATTTTTAGCCAAATGAATCATAAGTTTTGTAGGAACACAGTGGTAGTACCATAGGATGTGGGATTATCAAAAAGGCAGCGGTTCTGGAAAGATTCTCTGTATAGTACCAAATAGCCTGAGTTCCCAGTGGGTGAAGTTAAAACCATGATAGTGCATTGATACTGTAGTCTAAGGAAGATGTGAAGGCATGGTATAATATTTTAACTTGCAGGATAAGTCATAACTAGTGATTGAAACTGGAAAAAAAGATGAAATAAAGTGAGAAAAATTATGCACACTTTGCATAATAGCCATGACTTGCAATTGCAACGAAGAACTCTGATTAGGTCTGATATAGAAACTGGCTGCTTTTTCAAAAATCTGCTGTATAAAATGTTAGGCATGGATATCAGATCATGTGTTAGGCCTCAGGTTTTACTTATTCGAGTAAGCTAATTAAATATTCAATAAGAAGCACTAAAACAATTAAAATAGTTTAGGTATGAACATAACAAAATACCTGCCTAATTAGGAACAAAAAAAATTAAAATGGCTAGAAAGAAACATCAAAGTAAGTTATATATGTTCTGGAAAAGTGCTGTATTTTATATTAATATAATATGAAAATATAATTATCTCCTGAGAACTCCAGGGACATATAAATGGCTACAGTGAAATTCAATTGCATTTGGATGAAAAATGGTGGACTAGCCATTCTATGATTCCCTCAATGGTAATGGCAGATAATGCCTTTTATAAGGTATTATAAAATTACAAATAAATATAATATAGGTGGATAATCAAACTATAAATACAGTAAAATAGATTAACTATTTAAACTTATTGAAAATAAAAGTATATTCTGTTGAATACATGGAAAACAGAGACAATCTTAAATTGGAAGCCTTATTTATTTAAAGGGTCCTCAGAGCCCAAATACTTCTGGTGCCTTCTAGGAGAGAAAATACTTAAGTCCCAGGAAATATGAAGACCTACTTCTAGAATTTCTAGCTGCTTCCACTGCTGTGTTTCCAATATTTCTGTCTTATCCAACATGTGTCATCCTTGGTTTAGATGCTAAGATCCATATTCTTCTTTCCATATTCACTTAAGATAGAAGAGTATGTATTATTTCTTATTAATTCAGACATTACTGAACTTCATAATTAGGCTTAGCATGTTGTCATGCTTAATGTTACATAACACACTTACATGGTGCAGGCTCTATTACACAGATGATTTCACAACAGGTTTTATCTCACATGATATTCTCAGAATATCCATGGACCTAAATTTCAAATGTCAGTAAAAATTTGCTTAATAACCTATTTAAGGGGGTGAATCTTTGACTCTTCCCCAAATATTAGCCTGTGCATGCGCCTTTCAAGTAGCAGCTCAGTCTATGAAACAATGCTCCTCTCCCAGATATTTGCACACCTCAACTAAACAGTATATGGGTAGTTTTCTGGAAAAAATGTAATGTTTTTTATTTATTTTAATTTGATCCTACCAAATATTATACGGATGTGAAGGAATATATTCGTATTCAGAATAGGTGTTCATTGACCTTTAAGATCAGGCAAAACAGAGCCAAAGATTACTCCTGGTGAATTTAAAGACTTGTTAATTCACTTCTCCCAGAGGAAATTATAAGTAGAAAATTTTTACTAAGTTTGTAAATGAGTCCATATTTATTTCTGATAGGGAATGATATGTCTGTTGCTATGACTTTGGATGCAAGTAGTAGGAAATTAAAAATAACATCTCTTCTTACATTGTTTTCCTATGTCAATAGCATATGACAGATGCATGGAGATTAAAATGAAGCAGCTCTAGAAGAATAGCAGTCAGAAATGCAATACCTTCCCACCCAATGACCTTTACAATTTAAAGGATGAAAAGATACATTATGCACAAACATTTTGTTATCCTCAGGAACAAAGTGCTCGTAACTGAACTCTGGATGGTACAGCCTGAATACAAATGAGCATCCTAATTGAGCTGGTTTGATCTTTGTTAAACTATAGTCCAAGTCAATAATATACTGTTACTGAAAGAAGCAGTCCTCTCATTAGAGGTGGAATAGCATGACAGAGAGTATCCCACTGTGGCATCTATTCTGTCATCGATTATGCACTGCTAATCAGTGAACCATGGCATTAAAATCAAAGGTCTCCCTTCTGCTGTCAGCTTCTTATTTGCCAGGTTCTTTGAGGTTCATTTCTTGAGCAAAATCAAATTTTTACCAAGAGAAAACACAATCTTATACTCACTCAGTTTTGTTGGACTTTGTTTCTTTTGGGGCTCTTTGTTTTTTTTGTGTAAGTTTTGGTTTGGTTTGGTTTTTTTTTGGTTGGTTTTCTTATTTTGTTTGGGTTTTTTTCCTTTGTTTTCTTGGTTTGTTTTTTTTTCGTTTGGTTTTCTTTTTTTCTCTTTTTTTTTTTTCAGAACGGGTTCTTAGCAGAATAATATAAAAGTAAGTCACAAGTGATGAATATTATAACAGTGTTGCTTGATATAGCACTGGACAACATGAATGTTGTAAGACAGTATAAAAATCAATGTAGAAAAAATACTTTCTCTGACGTAATCAGGAGGGGGAAAAGAAGAAAACTTATACTTTTTTTTTTTTTGATACTATGTACTTAAAAAAATCCTTACTCCTTCTTTAAAACATTGCATTACAAATTCCTTTCGACTGGGAAACTGGCTGCTTTTATGTGAAAAATGCAGATAACAGTTATGACTGAAAACGGAAATTGAGATATTTAGAAAGTCGTATTCCTTGTAGTCATTTAAAAGACAAGATTTGTGACCTTCTGCTTGCTAAAACATATGACACCAAGGTGTTCTGGGTTGCACCTGCTGACTTGATTTCTGTTGTGTGAAATCCTGGTTTATAAGGCATGGTTGTGACCATAGACCCCTCTACCCGAGATCTGTTTTCCGCCACACTGAGCAGAAGTTACTAAGTGATAGAGAGGTGCTTGAAGTGTCTCCTCTGAATTACTGAAGAGAGAGAAAATGATGCTAGTACATTTTTTTTTTTGGGGGGGGGGGAGTGTGGTGTTGGTTTGGTTTGGTTTGGTTTTTTTATGCCACTCTTTGATTATCTACCTACCTTTAGGGTGTTGTGTATGTTTAGTTGCTTACTTGACCTTTGGGAATAAGAAAACTAGCTGGTTGAAATGTCTCATGCAAATAGTGTATTTTATGAAATTTAGATGTTTGTGTTTTGTTTGGTTTTTTCCCTAATTATTTTTCATACATTATGTGGTGCTAATAAAATAGTCTATGTAAATTTTTGCAAAAACTGAATGTTTCTGATTGGCCTTTTTTTTCCTTTCCCCCTTGGTTATTTATAAGACAAAGTAAATAAACTTAATATTCCTCCTCCCTTCCTTTCCTAACCTGTAATGATGTGCTCTGCTGAGCAGCTTCTGCATCTTATACCTCTCATGGCTCAGCTTTGCTGTGGACTGTGATGCTGCTTATGTATAAATAACATGCATGATCATTTGGTAGAGACTGGGATTTTGGATTAAAGCAGACTTATAAATGCAGGTTTGTTATCAACAGACAACACATTTTAAAAGGTAATGGTGTGCCAAATCAGAACACAGTTTTAATTTAAATAAAGCATACTAAAGAGCTCTGACTATGTTAATTCAAATTTGAAATGAAGCTCTGGTACTTCAGCAGCTTTTATAACAAGAAAATTCAGTGTTTCTAGAGGATATCTTACTTTGGACTACAACTGCAATTAGGCCACATGCTTTACTTCCTCTCTACCTCCAATAAATGTTGCAGAAATGGTACAATGGGATTAAAGTAAATTGTGTGGTTTTGTGTTGGTTTTCTATGCTGAATTTTGTACTGTGTAACTGAAAAAGGCATTTTTTGCTTGTCAGGGGATGACTCTGGCTCAAATATCCTAATAATAACAGAAGATTCTGAAATAAAAAGCAAGTTCTTCACTTGAAATTTTCAAGTTGACCGCTTTGGTTTTAGTGTGTTTCCTAAAGTATGTTGTCTTTTTTTTAGCAGATATTTACTTGTCTAAACTTAGTTAAAAATCTTATTAAATCTGGTTAGTGTTTCTGCTACATACTGCACGAATTAAACCTTCATCCTGGTCACGCTTTATTGCTCTGAGTTGCAATGCTAGTAGAAGTTATCAAACTATGAAGGAAGTGTACTATACCTTAATAAGATACCTTTTTTTTGTTTGTTTGTTTACAGGTTTGGATTATAATTATACTTAAACTCAGGCTAAATTTCAATCTCATTTACTTTTCAACCTGGTTGATTTGTAGTGTTCCAGCTCAGCCTTTTTTCTTCCCCTTGTTTGAAGACTTGTTTGCAGTACAAAGGTGGAATTAGCTAATTCTTCTGTGGATGCAGTGATTAAAATACTGTGTATTATCACTATCATAGGTAGCTCAAGATGAGTTAAATGGAATTGGCTGTTTTGCATGGTGCATTTCTGATTTTGTATTAAAGTGTTTGAATTCTCCTTGTCACAGATGGTAGGCTGCATGTCTTGACTCATGATAAATGTAGGTACTGGACTGGGACATCAGTATTTTTGATAAGAATGCTATGGGCTTTTATCCCAAAGATGCTTTTCCATGCTTGCCTTTTCAATCTTTTATGCATAAAAATCTCTTCAGACCTCATGAAAATACCTCATTTTGCTGATGCAAACTCTGTTATTAAAGAGACTCTTCTGTCCAACTTCCACCTTTTTTCCTTTTGTGTTCGATCTTATTTAAACAAGCTTTGAAACATGGTGTTGAGCTTTCTCAGACAAGCAACTGTGTGATTTTTTTCACTTTTGCCATTATGAACTTTGAATTCCACTGAGAAATAGTTTGTCAGTAACGTGAAATGTCATTACCAGTACAAGGGTGGATATCTTTCTGTAATTTGGAAAGTTAAGTGGAGCTTTGCTTGTTCTGCCAAAGCTGGTTATTGATGATTTACAGGTGTTGGGAATTGGTAGTGTAAGTATACCAAAGGACAGGCCGTTTGTAGGTGTCCCGTGTTTAGGCACAAATATGATTTGAGCAAATGTGCAGATGAACTGTTATAAGGGCAATGCCTGTATAGCCTTGATGGTTGAAGAATACTCAAGTATTCTGATTTGGAGCAATCTCTTTTGTAATACCATGAATTATAAATGCTCTAACAAGGATATCTTGTACTTGTTGCTTGGTGTGTAGATGTAAAGAGCGTTGTACCCTGTCATATAAAACTTCTAGCACCTGACATGCCTCTTTGTTGTCAACTAAGTATGTTAGAAAGCTAAGTAATTAAAGAAAGGGTTGTTTAAATGTTTAAACGTTTTCTTCAAAAACACCCTAATATTTTTTGTTGTTGTTGAATTACAGATAAATTACAAACAGTTCTTTCATTAAAGAGCCAGTTAGGGACTTATTACAAAATTAAGGATTTGGATTTTTGTTGATTATGATTTCCTTTCACTGCTAAAACAGAGAGAACCTAGATGAATTAGCAGGTGAATTACAGCAAAACAGACAATTAGTAGATGCATTAATAAGGATAGATCTAGAAAGAACAAAAATTTTTTTGTTGCCCACTGAAAACCAAAGACATGCCAGGAAAAAACCCAACTACATAATCTCAGATTATTAAAAAGAAAAAAAGGAAGGTATTTGAAGGGTGTTGTGGGCTTTTTCATTTTCTAGCATTCATTACCTATTAAAAGTGACAGAGTTTTAAATACAAAGTATTTTTCTGTTTGATAAAGAGATATTTTTTTAGACAGTGTAAAGGCAAACTAGAACATGCTGATTTTAAAGTGTTTTGATACAGGTCTGCTCAGTTTCATGGTATTTCTTCTTCCTTTTTGTGTTTCCATTTGCAACCATCATTTTGCATCTGACTGGGTTGCAGATGGTTAAGGCAGAGCTCTGGCTTTGATTAGAAGAGTTGCATGGTCCAAGTTTCTGTCTTGATGTGCCTTGCTTGTTAAAATATCAAAGAAACACAAGCATTTGTAGGTAGGCACTCTTGAGTTTATGGCATTCTTTGGTTAATTCTTAGCTCTTACTCTTAATAGTCCCAGTGGGCTCTCACTTTCTGAAACCCCCATATTGATTTCATCAAAGCAAAGCAAACATTGGTTTACCTTAAATAAATAAGTAAAACTATTGACTCTTACGGCATGCAGAGATTTATGGACCTATCAAAATACATTTATTAAGTCATTTTCTTATGACTGTAAGTTATTTCCACTGAGGTTCTCCTCTTTCGTTGATTCATATCATGTGTTTCTTTCACTAAAAGGTCTCTACTTCTCTTTGCTCCTTAATCAGTTTTGTCTTTGTTTTCTATTGTAGTTTAAGTCCATATCTCATTATTTATTTTATTATAATTCTCCCCATCCCCTTCTTCCTCAATAACTGTACTCCCATCTGATACACTCCTTGTGATTATTTTGCTGATAACCACTTTTGTATGATTTCTAAACTTTTCAGTCCAGCTTTCTAGGACAGAGTTTAAAACAAACACTGTTTCCATTTTGCATTTCATCTGTAAGTATGTTTACATTGATCTTCTGTTCTGTACTTAATCACCAATACATTGTTTTATGGTGGGTTTTTTCGTGGGTTTTTTGGGTTTTTTTTCCCCAACAGTATCCTAAGAATCACTTTCCACATGTGTTCTTTGTGGACTGTGAACACTGCTGACTTTATTAATTAGGTGTTGGTACAGAGATCATGGAACAAAGCAAACAATTTGCTCATGCTTCCTTTAATATTTTTTAAATTCTTCTTTCAACATTACTTCCTTCATACTGTCAGTTTTCACTATCATGTACAATAATAAGCATAAAAAGTGAATGGATTTTCATGGTTGACAAATGCAGTGCCTAATAAGGAAAAAATCAGATGATCTTATGGTGTTAAAGCATCATGTGGGAAAATAAAATGTAGAATGTTTTTAGAAAAATTATTAATCTGAAAATTACAATAATTTAAGGGGGTTTATTGTGTTTTTTATCATGTAAATTACTTTATGCTAAATACTGATTAACTTCTATGAAAGTTGAGCTTTACTAACATTTCCCTGAAAATGTTTTATCTTTCCTCGGCTTGAACAAGCAGTCAGTGTCATTAGAGGGAGCTTCTAGTGATCACATATGTGTGTGCTGTTGAGGGCAAAAAGGATGAAAACTAGTTTTTACAGTTGCCTGTAATGAACCGTGAGTACATAACGTAGACAAATTATCAGTGAGTTATGTCTTTTGAAATTTTATTTTTGATTTATGGAAGCTAATGAGTTGGGGAGAAAGCTCTGGCTTTCAAACAGTACAGTCAGTTCTTGTAGTTCTTGATAAAGTGGTTCAGTGTTTGTTTTTTTTTTTTTCCTCTCTCTTGCAGTCTTATCTTTTTTCCTTTTACCTGTTGTGTTACTTTTATATTCTTGTTGTCAGATTTCTAGTTGATAATACTTTATCCATATCAACCTTTTTCCATATCTTGTAAGAAAAAGGTTTTCAACCTTCAAAAGAACAATCTTGGGGCTTAATTCTGTCATGACTATGAGGAAAAATTGTCCATCTGGGAATTGTGTTGCAGTTTAACTCACTTGCAAGTATGTCTTACTGGTCTCTTCTGTGTCCTGTCCACAGAGAACATGAATTTTAATGCCTAGTTGATTTGAGCTTTGTGGTTTTCTAATGGAAATGATATCAGCAGATATTTTATCATAGCAGGTATCCCTGGAAGTAATGTACTGCACTGCCTAGGATAGTTAGTTACTATCTTGGAAGTTTTAACTTTGTTGGTGTTATCCAACCCCTATGGATAGACATTTTTCTGTCTGACTTCTCTCACTTATTCACTGATTTGCTTTTGCTCTGCTTGCATGGGTACTAGCTGTGACAAAACCACGTCTTTATAGTGTTGAAACAAGACAGTAATTCCACAAGAGTTAATAAATATGAATTATTTAGTGCTTCTAAACTTAGAGGCTATAACTATATTAATGGCAATATTCTGAGCTAATTAGTTAAATTATTGTTGGTCTTTTTCCTGCTTACACCTGATCTGCCTTCCATTTTCCTTTACGTAGAGGTAATTTTCCTTTTGTCCAAAGGCAAGTGTAACAACCTCTCATAAAGACTGACCACAACTGAAAACGAGTAGGATAGTGAACTAATTGCTTTGTAATCATGCCTGAATATTGGCACTAGACTCAAACCTGCTCTCACTATTCTCGTTCAGATAAACTGTTGTCTTCCCCTGAAGTCAATTATGATTCTTTAGTATCACAGTCAGAATTCTATGCTCTTCATGCCCATCTTTCAGTATGGCTGCAGAGAGAACACTTTTCCAAACATACAGCATTTCCATTCACAAGCTTTGCTTGCTGTCAGCTTCCAGACTATCTAGCTCTTCTATAACAGGGAAGTACCTAAAGGTATTTTCTTTGTGCAGTCACTGAAAAGGTGGTGTATTTCTGTGAGGCACCTTTTGAGGCAAAGCATTTCCTCTTGATAAAATGGAAGCATAAAAGTTGGATTGTCTCATATTTTATTGTAACTTGGAATTTCTATGTGAAATGCTGCACGAAATCTGTGTCTTGGTCAATACGCTATCACATTTGGTCACAGAAGGAAATTGATTGGTGAAGACTGATTTACCTCAGTTGAAATTGCAATCCCAAGCTCTAATTTTTTTCTGGTAAAACAGTGTGTGCAGCCAGCACTATCATTCAAAAGACCATAGATAATGTCTCTTTATACATTTGTATATATTTAAATTATTTTTTGAACAGTAGGGGTACATTCCCCCAAACACAAGTGCATGCAGACAACTTTAGGGCATAGTGAATTCTCCCCATTGGACTGAAAAAAATTTCCTATTTCATATGGAGACAGCAAAAAAAAAAAAAAAAAAAAAGGCACTGTGGTGGTAA
>JAWWES010000081.1:53717137-53769940 GCA_035583135.1 Lophotriccus pileatus
AACCATTACTTTTGCAAATGTAACAAGAAAAGTGTCAGGAGCTCCATTATTTAAAACTGAGTTGGGCAGGGTAGAGGATAACGTATGATAGAGACCAACTCAGCAAGGAATGGACTAAACAATTCACTGAACTCTATTTCCTCAGCAATTTATTGACTTTCATTTCATTTTCCTGCATCAATAAGTTTGGTTGTTAAGGCACAGACCCTTGCCATTCCTCTGAAAGGCTTCAGCACTGCTTTATGTAACAATTTCACTTTCCAACAGTAAAAGAATGCTATTTTCTACAAGTTGAGGGTATGTTCAATCTAACTTAAAACATATGTGAACAGTAATTTAAACAATGCCAAAAACCCTGCTCCCCAGTTCCATCTTCAAGAAGTCCCTGTGGTCACATGCTGTATTCAGATGCTGGGAGGAGAGGACATGCTTTTCAAAGGAGCTCTAAAGGCCAAGAATTTCATTTTCATGTAGGTTATTTTCATAGTCTGGACAGCTTCAATTGGAGCTGGCTAAATCACTCCACAATTATTTGAAAATTCAGTGTTTGGCTTCTGTCATCACTTTATGGGGTTATAGAAAAAGCCTTAAAATTATGCATGGTCCAAAGGAGAAATTTAATCTTAAGGAGTTCCATTTCTGCTAATTGCTAAAGCTGAAAGGAAGTCTGTCAAAGGCTAATAATTCCCCGGCATCTTCTGAAACGTGAACATACATTATCAAATAAGATTACACATTACATTCGTCCTTTAGAGGGCATTCTATGAATAAGGAATATGCTCTGGGTAACACTGAGGGTCAGATTTACTCTGGTGTATATTTCCATATTTGCACTTAAGCTAATGAAAATGCATGAGTTACACTGCCTGCAGACATTGCTCTTTGTCTTTAAATGTTTATTCTTAGAGCCTGAACTGCCCTAAATCTTTACAAATGGATCTACGTGTCTTCTGAATAGATTTCACACTTAGCTTACAACTGCTATTTTCTGTTTTATTCTTGCCTATATATCTCACTTCGCTGATAAAGGAGCAGAATCAGTCAAAAGGAGTGGTTGTTGCCCACTGTCCCACAGGCTTCACGGGTAGGAATTGTTTTCTATGTGACTTCTCTCTTCCTAGATCTAGTGGCGTAGCTATATTTAAGTTAAGTGTTCAAGACACAAAATGGTTTGTCAGCTATATGCAACCTAATTAATTCTAAGGGTATTATCAGACTGTCACTCCCTAAGAATAAAAAATTTATTTTGAAATAATAGTCTAGTATTACATATAGCTAATAACCACTAGTGTCTATTTCATTCACAAGAACTAATATTATTGGCTAATAATGGAAAACATATCAGCATGTCTATAGCACCTTTCTAAATCTAGTATTTAATTCTTCATTAGAGGTGACTTTTGGCATGGATTTCCTGAAAGCTTTGCAGATTTGTGATTTTATTGACATGGTTTTGGAAAACCAGAATTGTAAAGACAATTGGATTGGAAGAAAGATCCATTGATGTAAAACATGAAATATGAGATAAAATTTTAAAGAATCTTCAATTAGAGAGATGTAAGGACACTTAAAGAAGAGAATCTAAAATATATTGTGAGAATGTAAAGAGTGGAAATATCTTCTTTATTGAATGAAAGGTATGGAACAGGAAAGGTATGGAAAGATGGGGTTGCATACCAGGAAAGACAGAAAGAGCATAGAATAAAAAATCCCAAAGGCTCTCCAACAAACCTGAAGCCTCAAAGCACGACACAGGTGTTGCATGCAGTCATTTAAAACAGGCACGGACAAATGGTGGGAACACACTTCCAAGAGGAAAATCCAGAATATACTTTGCCTTATATCTCATTAATGTGTTTAGACCTGTGAAAAGAAATGTGTTCTTTGAGGTTATTTGAATGCCTAAGGTTGACCTTAAGCATATGCCACTGGGTTGACAGATGGCATTAAATATGAGATTAGAGGGGAGATTCTTTAGAAACTCCCATCTGAATTCCTAAGTCTGAAAGGCTGCATAATTCTGAGCTGTTGGGCTGATGTAACAAAATGTGTAAAATTACCCATAAAATTGAGCCTTCCCTATGCAGTGGTGACTCTCAGTATGACAAAGGGGAATAAAAGAGTTGAACTTCTGCGTAACTTCTGGGACTCAGAAAAGGCTGAACTGTCATTTGTACCTTGAAATGAAGCTCAAAGCCAGTTACTCACAGAATCAGCAGCTCTGTTCTTCCTGATCATTGTAATTGTGCACTGCACTCAGAAGCACAGAAGACTTCTCTGCAGTATATTATTTTCACTGAAAATATTTGCCAGATAAAAAAGACGGATTGAATGAGAATAAGTGCTACTTTTTCTTGCAATAAAAGCCTCTAATTTTTGCATCTCTCAGAATTTTCAGTGCTTGGCAGTTTTGACTCTTACTTCTGAGCACATTTTAAACAGGTCTTTCATTGATTCCATTTTCTGCAATCTTTTAAAATCAAATATTGCTGGTGAGGACAACTTTAAAATGCACGCTGTTCCTGTACAGATCAGCCTGATGTCTAAGGGACTGAGGTATTCAGGTTCCTTCAAACATACCTATTTTCCTAAAATCTCAAAAAGTATAACAAGAAAAAATGTAATAAACATTTTCTAGTAATGCAGTAAACAATTTTCTACCTCTTCTAAGAATCCAGTTGATAAACTAGGAAAGATTAAAAAAATTATAGGATTAAAAAATGAGCATCATGCAAAGAAGAAATAATCAAAAAAGTGTATATTCAGTAGGACCAAGACAAATTTCATGCCCTTCATGACCTGGGAAAAATTAATTCAAAATTCAAATTTGATTACGTGTATGTATGTGTATTCATTTCTCTGTTTGTGTGTGTGTGAGGCCAGCCATGTCTCTCCCATTTACTCCACATCTGATTTCTCCTCTCTGAGACTCTATTTGTCATTACATACAATGGCTGAGCCTTACTTTGAGACTCCTGACAAATGCCATCTATTGCTATCCAGTTACCTCTGTGTTGGTTAAATGTTAAAACATGCAAGCCACTAACCTTTTGGCTAAGCACATGTATGGTTTCTCAGACTGGCTGGGTACCTGTCAGTAACATAAAAGGGAAACTATGTCAGCTTGATGTATGTTTCATTGTGAGCATATGCAAACCTCTCCTGGAAACCAACTACAAAACAAACAGAAGTAGAGTCTTTTTGTTGGGAGTTTTGTCATTTCTTTGTACTATAAACTTAGCTGAAGTATGTCAAAGTCCTGAGAGCAGATATGGACTCCCTAACACTGGAAAGAAGGCAGGCCTGAGTGTGCAGAAATGGCTAGTCTGTTTTCAGTAGCAGAGCAGTGCAAAAGCAACCTGAACAGACACATCCATCACCTCAGGGAGCCTCCTAAACCTCTACCATCAGCAGCTGAAGCAATAGTCCACCTGCCTGATCAAACCATATAAGAGGGCAAACATTTAAACAGTTTGTCTGACTTGACACAGGACAACTGATAAACTCAGCAAGCAGCAAGCAGCAGATTTTTCTAAGTGACAGATCCTGGTTGCATCAAATTCTTACACAAGAACTTAACTAGGAGAAGAAATGGTACAAAGCCAGAAAACACTTATCTCTGTTTCCAAAATGCAGGAATGCCACTTATGACTTTAAAGGAGCAGCTTTTGAAGAGTATGGATTATTTACTTGTAAATATTATTTGCAGCTGCTTTCAGTCTTTGACAAAGCATCAGCAGCAGCAGATATATTTCCTTCTTCAGTAGCCAACCTGTACAGACAGAGAGCACACCTGTGTTACTCATGTTCAGCCTTCTAGTCACCAGCAAACTTTTGCCTCCTCAGTCTGCAGCAGAACACAATTGCAACAGCAGGAAATAGATAAGACAGAGTAGTCAAAGAAAAAATAAAAATGTGTGTTAAGAATAACAATTAAACACATACTTTACTCAATACATATGAGAAAGCTGCTTTGAGATCTCTTAAAGGGCTAAAAATCCTTAACTCCACTCTATATTAGACAGTAGAGTACATAAATTACAGCTTTCACCTGTGATCTTACCTTCTCTTTGTCTTGAAACAAGCTGAGATTTAATCCCTCTCAGACTTCTTTTTCTCAGACATTGTTGATTGGATTGAAATCACATGAAAGCCAACAAAAATGTGAATTTTACCTCCCTTTCGTTAGAACTACCAGCAAATGACTCCATCTTAATGTCCACAGTCCTGAGCCAGTACATAGTAAAGCTCCCTCCTTTTAGCAATGATCTCATAACTGCTGAGGAACACAAGTTATGAGAAAGCTCAAATCTGTGGTAAGAAAAAGTATCTGAGACTTTCTGTATGGCTGTCATAGGGAATTGGTAGTGGTGTCTTGATCTCAACCTAGTGTTACAGAGAGTTGTGGGTGTGTTCCCAGTAACTGATACTCATGATGCAGCAAGATTTGCTTTTTGGGAGACTAGAATATATTAAGTCTGTGGTTGCATTTGCCAGTCTGGAGATGTCTGGCAAGTCAACTTTATTCCTTACCACTCCTTCAGATGCAGTCCAGGTTCAGCCCAGGCTCACTTTAAATTTAATTAGGATTCCTGTAACATCAAGGTGCTGCCACAGGCAATGATTACAGAGTGGTGTGGAATCAGCCTTTGCAAATATGTCTCTCTCATTGTGCTCAGAAAGGGATGGCTGTATTCCTAAAATCACAGAATCACCGAATCACCAAACATGCTGAGTTGGAAGGGACCCACAAGGATCATCAAGTCCAACCCTTAGCCCTGCACAGGACCATCCCCAAGAGTCACACCATGTGCCTGAGAGTATCATCCAAATGTTTCTTGAACTCCATCAGGCTTGGTGGTGTGACCACTTCCCTGAGGAACCTGTTCCGGTACCCAAGTATCCTCTGGATGAAGAATATCCAACCTAAACTTCCCTTGACACAACTTCAGGCCATTCCCTTGGGTCCTGTCACTGGTCACCACAGAGAAGAGATCAGTGTCTCCTTCTCACAAGGAAGCTGTAGACTGTGATGAGGTCTCCCCTCAGTCTGCTCTTCTCCTAGCAAAAGCCCTGGAAACCAAAGTTAGACAATGCAAGTCTGTCCTCTGGTTTCATAGCGGCCGCAAGTACTTAACTGCACCTGAGGCAGCATTCCTGATGACAATACTTCTAACACAGGACAGCCTGACTGGCTAAAGGCTCTGTTTCCAGTTCAAATTAAGGATTATGCACAGATCCCATGAAGCCCTTCTCTGTACTCCCCTTTAACAATCTACAAAGAGACGCTGGCCTGTGTATTTTTAAAAAAGGCCACCCAGCTCCCCTCATCAGACAAAGCAAGTGTGCTACACATGGAGAAGAAGAGTGGTTCCAGTCCCCAAAGAAAGACTAATTCATAGAAAAATGTCAGGGAAGCCTGTGTAGGATCTCAGAGTACAAAAAAAAAAAAATCTTCTGTTAATACCATCCATCATTGTAATCAGGGCCATACGTAGTAACACTCGTGTTTTCACTTCACAGCCTAACTCCATGTTCAGGATCTATGAAGGAAATTCCTCTTTCTCTTTCTCTCTTCTAGCAGAACAGCTGACACCAGCATATGAGATTTATTCTCATGAATCCTTATCAGAGATGCTTTCCCTGCCAAACCCAGGGGAAATCCAAATGCAATTCAATTTGTGAAAGGAAATGGGTCACCTATCACCTAACACCTGACAGGATTGTCTGACAGGGCACTGGAAACATCTGTGTACACCAAAGCATCATACAGTTCAGATTTTCTAGAGGACAGTGAAATACTGTCCTGGTTCCAGGTTAAATTTTTGCAGTAGCCAGAAGGGGACATGGAAGAACCTGGAGGTTATTCTATACCACCTCACATGTTTTTCTGGGGATGGGAAAAGGGGTCTCTTCCAGTTGGGGTAGTGTGGTGGCGGTTCAGATATTACTGGTTTCCACATGGTGAGCATTCAGCGAGTGAATCATTTGCCTATTACATCCTTTTATTAAAATTGTTGCTGTTCCTGTTCATTTCTTATTTTATGCTATTTCCAATAAATTGGTCTTGTCTCAACCCACGACCTTTACCTTTTGTGCCTCCAATTCTTCTCCCCAGCCTGCTGCAAGGGGAGGGGGAGAGGGAGGGGGGAGTGAGTGAACGGTGCATGGTTTGGAGTGTTTCAGTGGAAACACTAAATTGGGCAATACCATTCCAAGGAACACCAGTCCTAAACCACAACAAATACTGACCTCCAAGTATTTCACACATGGTTGACAGAATCTTCCTTAATGAACTCAGACTTCACAACATCTTGTCTTGACAAAAGGATAACATTTGAAGATTCAAAGAGAGTAAGTAGCAAAAGAGGTTGTCTGAAATAATTTAGGTGAATCATATTCTTTGATTAATTTCAAGGGACAGTGAACATGGACCTGTTAAATATAAAACCCATGCAAAAGACTATGAACCTTTTTAAAATATCTACTTAAGCAATATCAAGAGTGATACAAATTAAATGCCAAAAGTAAATTGTATCAAAGTTAGGTTCTTGCTTCTGTTCCTTGCTGACATCCATAATCAGTTTTGCTGTGTTTTATAACTGTGAATTTGAGAACAAAAAGTTGTGGGAAAAAAAAAATTTAAAAAAATCGAAAAAGACAGTTACAACACAATGATCTTGATTAATTCAGTTGAGTAGTTTTGGTACAGTCAGACCAGATAGTTGCACCTGTAGAAACGAGGGCCAGACTACTGCAGTTTCCCCACCTCCACTACCTTCCAGCCATTCCTCTGAGCAAAGAAAGGGTTTATTATTCCTAATAAATGGTTGGGAAATTTTTAAAAGCAGCCAAACCCAGATCAAAAGTATCTGCAAATCATCTCTCTTACCCTCAGATTAACCTGGTAGCACTGAAGTCGGAGGAACTATGGTCTCCACCTGTTGTCCAAGCTACCTAGGGAGAGCCTGTACTGTCAGAGCAGCACGCTAACAAAAAATAAGCTAGTAAAGAAGAAGAATTTGCTCAAGAATTTTCCTAGATTGTTAAAAACAGTGGGAAATGCTGCTTCAGATAGATACTCTGACAAGAAAAACCACTTATACAAAAACATCAGAATTTTCTAGGGAAAATGTAATGTTCTGCTAGGAAAAAGAGATGCAATTTTCTGTCAAGAAAATAAAAATGCTAGTTTTGTGATTGACCACCTGGAGGGTCTCTACCCATTAAACTCATTACTCACTGGAAGAAAGCAAATAGGTAAAAGCAATCCCTCAGGACGCCACTACCTTCTGCAGATATTCTCCCACACAGAAACCAGTTAGGGCCCTAGGTTTTCTTTCACATTTTCCCACTTTCCTAACAGGTTTGGGTTTTAAATTCTTACTAACTTTATTTCAGATAAAAATTTTCTACATGTACAGGTAACATTAAAATCCGTGCTGAATCAGTATAGCAACATCTTGCAGAAGAACAGCTTTTAGGAAAGGATGTAGTATTACAGAAAGCATGGTAAATGAGTTTTTATTGAATGTCTTCCAGGGTCTGCTCAAAAGCCCCTGGTTACTGGGCAATTCACAGATGACATCCTTTCCACTCACATGGATTTGCACCAATGTGAAAAGTTAATTTTCATGTAAATTGCACAGGAAATGGAATGTCACCCCTGGAGCCAAGGAGGAGGTAAGTAAAAGAAAATGCAGATGAAAAGTATCATCTGAGTGAAAGTACAGGGCAGAAACTAAGTAGGATGCTGTAGTTTGTAAAAATGCCCTAGAGATCATAAGACTTATCTCTCCCTTACAGAATTTCTCTTCTACACCAACATCAAGGTCCAGATTTCAGTCCCCATAATTTACCTTCTTCCAAGAGCAAAGCCCCACTTCCTGAGCACTTACTTTGGTTCCTTTGTACATATTTGTGAATGGGATGCTACATAACTTACGAAAGTGTAGTTGAATGTAGCACATTTTCTGTTTCTTCTACAGCAAAATGATGACATAATCGGTGTAAGGAAAACCTTGCTGTCCATGACCTTAAACACTTAGCCTTTGAAATTAAATTCAAAGAGAAGGAAAGTAGGTTGCGATGCTTATCCTTTTCAACTTCGTACATCCAGGACAAAAATGTATTCCAGCACAGCCTGCAGAAGATGTCATACTGTAATTTAAGAGGCAAAATCTCTACTTCCAAGATGCTAAAACTTGGTGTTATGAATGTAGAAAGAAATAATTATAGTAAGAGCCCCAGACACCAGCATATATGCAATCAAAGCTACCTCTGAAGAAAGAGCTGAGACAAATGGCAAAGTGAGAGCTCTGCAAGGCAAGAGGAGGAACTGGGAGTAAGTGAATTAAGAAGCAGCAAATAGCAAACATCTGCAAGAAAACTGCTGATTTGTGGATGAGCAACCTCTCTTGATAAGCCAGATGGTTCATTAGCAAAAAGCATGAGTACATGCCAAAGCAGCTTTAACTCTGCAGTGACCAACACCTGTCCTTATTGCATTACAGAGACAGGGCACCCCAGAGCTGTGTCATATAGTTTTGTTAATATTAAGGCTGGCAATACTGGACAACTGCAAATTCTAGCCTGTAAATGGCCCCATCTGACATGCATTGAGCCTGGGATATAAGGCAGCAGATTATTGTTAAAGGTATAACAGACATGTTGCTTTGTAGAAACACATTAATGCCCTTTGCTATTACCTGTCCTTTTATGACCTCTTCTCACCACCCACCACATTCCAGGGAAAATGTGGGGTTTGCACAACGTCCAGTTTGTTTAATTTTCATTTCTCAAGGCATCAGACATTCTCTTTCCATCTGTGCCTTTACCTTTCTCTGTGACACTGATATTAGTTATGGCTAATGCTTGGTTATTCTTCCGCCCAAGCCAGAGACTTATTTTTAGCTTTGTAAATACAATATATGCTGTGGCCAAATTTCCAGCTGCTCTTTGCTCTCACATTAGTCTCAACTGTGTGTGAATGCGTATATTAGAAAATCAGGCTTATATAAATTTGGCATATATTTGGGCATCAGCTTTACAGAAAGCATAAAGTGGATAGAGAGATTACTGCCCTCTTTCACCTCAAAAACATCAGTGTTGTAGATTGCCCATTAAAGAAAGCTCTGAGAACACCTGGGCTTTGTATCTCCAGGATCACCTCTATGGAAATCAGAGGATACTTCATGCCACGGTCACTAAGTCAGTGAAATAAATCTGTATTTGTACCTTCCCAAGTACACATTGCAATGAAAAGGAAAAGAGCTGGAGAGTGAAGGACAATGCCAGTAATTTGTAGGTACAACCCTTTACCCAGGAAAATGGGGTACATAGTATCCATCAGAGACAAATAATTGCTTAGTAGATACTGAGTCAGTCTTGTAATTTCCCAACCAGCTGGCAAGGACATCCTTTCAATGGCTGACTCTGCTTTCTCCCATGTTGATAGCTTTGCTCTTAAGGCTAATATTATATTTAAAGGATACTTAACATTATATCAATATAATGCAGATGCTTCACCTTGCTGGAGGCCTCCGTCTGGAAGAGAAATAGCTTGGAAAATCTGACACCATCAGCAGTGTTGCTGTCCTCTTTCTTTACTCAACACTTCCAAGAACCTAGATACAAACCACCCAATACATCTAGCCAAGCACACAAAAAAAGAATTCATACATCTGTCTTGTTTCTCCATTTGTGGTAATGTCTCCATTGTGTCTGGACATTATTCCATCATTTGTTTTATGTGCCTTCTGCGTAGAAGCCCAAATGACAAAACTCACTTATATTCTGCACACACTACCCAGAGATGGCTCTCAGTCTTTCATCCTAACAAAATTTCAAAATCAGAAAAAAAAAAATCTGATCACATGTAGCTGGTCTTCCCATTGTCCACTGAAAAACACAGTGTCATTTGAATATGTCTTTATACACTCCTGATATGGCCAAAGAAACTGAATGCTGAAAAACAACTATATTCACTGACCAGTTGGCATTATTCTGAATTACAGGTGTGGAAAGGCCAAATTTCCTAGTGCCTTAACTTCACCTTTCTGGTCAGAGGGATACACTAGCATTCCTTGATTAAAAGCAGTGTTAGATATAGACATGTAAAATTTGAAGATGTAACACTTCAACAAATATGTCTTAAAACTGGATTCATGTTTGTCTATCTGGGTTATGACATGACTACCTGTTTTTCCCTTCATATGGGATTCCTTGGGCCCTTTTTATTTTTAAATCTCATTCAGCTCTTGTTTTTCCCTAGCCACTTCTCTGGGTTTTGACCTTAATTTAAGGACCTTTTTCCTGGTTTTTTTTTGTTGAATACATCCTTAACTTCTGCACCACATAATCTAAAGCTTTACAGTGCTGTATTGTCCTTTGATTTCCTATTTGCACTTCCTCCGATAGCTTATGTGATTAGACTTCAGCTTGGGTTTACAGAGATAAGGTGCTTTTCTTCCCTCTCAGGACGAGTATTTCAAATGGATCCTTGCCATTTTGCAAACAGCTTGTACTACAAACCTCCCTGTGATACTTGAATGTTACTGGAATTCTGTCCCCTGCCTCTGTCTATACTCATGAGAAATTTCTCTTCTTCCTTCTCCCCCCAGTCCTACACTGGAAAAGACAGTGGTGGTTTGACCCTGGCTGGGTGCCAGACACCCACTAAAGATGCTCTATCACTCCCCTCCACAACTAGACAGATGAGAGGAAATATGATGCAAGGTTCCTGAGTTGAGACAAAGGCAGGGGGAGATCACTCACCGATTACTGTCACAGGCAAACCAGACTCGACTTGGCTAAATTAATTGAAATTATTATGGTGGATCTGTCTTAGAGCCACCTGGCATTAGCTCTGCCAGACATAGAGGAAGCTTCTAGCAGCTTCTCACAGAAGTCCCCATGCTAGCAAAACCTGGCCACGTAAACCCAATACAAACCCAAATAATCTTGTTGGCTGCAGACGTTACAACCTTGCTGCTGCCTCCTACACAAAGAGGAGGGTGTCAATAAATGACACAGTGGTTGTGGTTTAATTAAGAAGTGGTCTATCATGTCCTCTGATATATGTCTAAAACACCCTTCCCTCTCACCAGTTGCACACGATAGGTTGACATCCTTGGCACATAAAGAGTTGGATGTTCTTTAGAACATCAGACACCTCTTTTCTTAGGCATGATACAGTGCATCAATCAGTAAACATTACTTTGTGCAATCAGACTCAGGAAGCAGCTTAGCTTCACTATTCATTTGCTGGGATGGCACACAGCATAATTTATTAGGACCTGCGTTCATGGCCACATATATGACAACTGACTTGCAGCTATGAACCCTCAATGCACACCTAAAGATAATCACCAGTAGATCTCTTGTTATTGTTCCCCTGGCATGTTTATTCATGGGCCTTCACCTGTCTTCTTGTGACTTTGACCCTCTCTCAAGTCAGTAGATCTGAGTCTGTCATCAACAGTACTGCTTATTGTCATTATAGAATAATCATTTGTATTTTCACTGAGCCTTGATCAAAACTAAAAAGTCATTGTCTAGAGCTGTCACAGATTTCACAGCTCTTCTTGCATTGGAGAGACAAATAAAAAGCCATCATACTGCTATGGCAGAGCAACTCTCTGGGACCCTATTTTTGTGCCATGCTTCATGACTATGATATTTCAAACATGTCTGTATAACTTTGGCTGTTTGGCCAGCCAGTCCTCTATGCTTTCACCCTTCCAACACACTCTCCATTAGCTTCATGCCACAGTCTGTTTCACAGTTTCTCACTGCTGCAATCAAAAGCTGAAATTGCTAATTTTCTCCTGTTCATTGTTCATACACCAGGGAGCAGAGCCAGGACAGTCACTTCACCTTAAAATGCCATTACTACTGTTGTGAGGTTTTTCATTCCATCATCTTTAGAAATACAGAACACCTGATGCAGCACTGGAGCTGGCCACAGTAGAAGCACCTTTAAGTGCTGAGATGCCAGGGAGACTGATGCAATCCTCCAATTCTGCATTTAGATTCAAATTGCATCTTTAACCTTTGTCTCTCTCATAGGTAGAAGGAAAGATAGAAGAAGGACAAAATTCATTTATGCATTTTGATATGTAATTTTTCTTAAAAGATGTAACAATAAAAAAATACAAAAACTGTTTTAGAAACTGCAGTCTTATGTCTGGTCAATCAACATTAGCATAGAGATTTCATATCTAGATTTCATATCTCTAGAGAGAACACACACTTCTTTCCTCTCTTTTAACCAGTAAATCAGATGGAAATTAATCTATTTACAACCACTGTGCAAAATATTTCATAATTCTAAAACATTAATTACAAGTCTGTATATCACAGCAAAGATAAATTTAATTGATTGAGAAACCAACCATGACACAAGAAGGTCTTACACTGAGTAGTGAGTACACAAGTATGCAGAACTAGGCATAGTCTGATGCATAGTATCTTTATCAATTGTACCCATCAGAATACAGAGTTGAGATCCTGCTAGTGTGTAAAACACATGTCTGGGGAATTGATTTGGCTGTGTATAGGAGCTGACAAATATTTTCAGCAAAGTGTCCTTCACACATACCTCTACTGCCCTTCAACTGCTGCATATAAGCTTTAAATATAAAGATCCCCATGTGTTGTATTTCCCTTTGGTAAAAAGCCATCTTTGAGTAACTAACAGAGGAAAAACTCAGAGTATTTGATGACCAAACCCACTAGCCTAACATTTTGGTGGTTATATGCTTTAAAACAGAGTAACCCACCTCTGGGAGTGTCCAAGGCCAGATTGGATGGAGCTCTGAGCAACCTGATGTAGTGGAAGCTGTCCCTGCCCATCACAGGGAGGTTGGAACTGCATGATCTCCAAGGTCCCTTCCAACCCAAACTATTCAACAATTCTACAAATTTCTATTGACACTTCAGGCAAAAATGCAGTGAATCTTTTTACAACAGTAGTCTCCTCCTCCTGCAAGAACATTTTCTCTTGTAGCAGCAAAAGTTTAAATTTCATTCCCCTTATTCTTACACTGCCAGTGTGAGAGTCTGGGCATGGCTATCAGTGAGCTACCTTCACAACACATCCTTGCACCTGCACAAAGGACAGCATGAAGTTGGTCCCATATGGTGCATGGCAAAACCAAAATTTTGTCTTGCTCAATTTCACATGCATTTGTAAAGACAGTTCTCATTAAAATGTATTTCCTAGTTTAAGAAATAAAAATGCTTGATTGTCAGGTCCTAAGTGTTTTAAAATTTTCTGTGATACGAATGTTGTTCCTGCAACAATTTGTAAAAGACATATTATCACTTGGAATGATTTCACATAGAAAACAACTAGGAGTAAAAGGTAAAATATCTTTAAAGTTAATTATCTTTATCTAAAGCCAAGCAAAGACATTAAGAATGTATTAATTTTAAGAGAAGTAAAAACACTTGTGTGTTTAAGACAAAGAAAAGGCACATCAGGGATCCCACCTTCTCATTCAGGTTCTTTGTGACTCTTTTAAATGAAGTTTCACTCATGTTGCTTATGCACTTTGCAGGGGAACTTGCTCCCTGAAGGGGCTCTGGAACTCTCAGCAGTTCACCTGTTCTGTGTAAAGGGTGATGACAGCTAAATGTTGGTACCTGTGAAGACTGGCAAGAGCTACTAAACCCCAATCAGCAGGCAATGTTAACTGACTTCCAAATTCTACTGCTCCCCACTGGCTGTAAAGTCTGTGAAGTGCTATGAGGATGTGAATCTTTTCATTCAAGGTTCTCAAGCTTACATTGTCTTCTGCAGGTAGTTTTGCTCCAAGATCAAGACAAAAGTCATCATTTATTAAATAGCCATTAAATAAAATGTACACATCATCAATGGAGTTAGTCCTGGATTCCAGTTTACTTTTAACCAGTCAAATGTCCTAACTAATGCCAGTGAACCTGATTTCTTCTGGAAACTTGGAAACAGTCCAGCAGTTTTATGAGGACCACCAAGAACTTTCGTAATAGGTGCTGAGTTTACAAACCATATTCTGATTCTTAGACTAAGGAAAAAAAAAGAATAAAAACAAGGTCCATAAAGGTACTTAAAAGCTTATTATTCCTAAAATGGGTCTAGTGACTATACTATGTGTTTATGCGTTGCTGTGTCACTGCTAACTGTACTATTTTCTTGCTCATTCCACTTACAGATGCACTGTGTTATGCAGTGGATTGCCAGTTTTAATATATTGCTCCACAGAAACTGAATCATTAGCTAATCCTATGTGGAGACATCCAGAAACACTCTTGAAAGGATTTTGACTCTTTGATTTTTTTCAAATATTTCCTTCAAATGAAAATTACCATTTTTCCACTCCAGCCATCCCATACTCTAAATGTTAAGTTATATATAATGTTTCCCACGGAGTATTCACAGGCTCCTAAAGCTGTTTTTGAGATACGTTGACAGTGAATGGAGCTTCCTCGTCTCAATTTTATTATATATATGCACATTTATATGCAAGAGAAGCAGTCCTGCTGAATCAGAGAAGGAAGGGAAGGAGGTGCTCCAAGCACCAGAGCAGAGATTCTCCTGCAGCCCATGGAGGAGACCACGGTGGAGCAGATATTCACACTGCAGCCTGTGGAAGACACCATGGGTTCTTCAGCTTCTTCTCACTTTTCCCTGGTTTACAGCCACACAGGGATAACCATAACACAGGGATAACCATAACACAGGGATAACCATAGGCTACCAAACCTCTGCTTCCACACACCATCATACATTTGATTTTTTTTTTTTATGATTATATTATTCAGTTCTCCCACATTCAGTCCTTTTTTTTTTTTTTTGCTGGAAAAGATAAGAAATACAGGTATATTATATTCTCATGGGCATTCTTACAGGCACGAATGCCTATATAATTTCCCTATTCATAAATTAATAATAAGTTTTTAAATATTCAGATACACTTCAGACCGCTCAGCTTTCTAGCACTAATGGTATGTCACACTTCAGCAGTAGAAATTATCATATAATTTATTTTAAAAAAAAAATCTCAATTTTAGCTGAACCATTGTTTTAGCATTCACAACAGTTTTCTAGTTTTCAGATGAAGCAATCTGTAGGAATCTGTGCAAAATCAAGACATTTCTCATAAAATTGCTATCAACTTTATCAATACAACGTTTCAGTAACTTATAGATCATCAAAAGGATGTGATAAATCAGAGTAAAGTTTGCAGAATATTCAGATTTGTGAAGTGTTCCAAAGTGGTTTTTATCCTAACTCAGGATGGGGGCAAACTTCTGAAATTTCAGTATATATTATAGGGCAGGATTTCAGTGCTTTGACCATTCTAGAGACTTGACATTTCTCAGAAACCACCACTATATTAGGGTAAGCATTGAGACTAAAGGGCATAAGCATTTAAAAATGTTCAAGAAGTGCTATTGCTCCTGTAAGTTATATTTAGAATGTTCATGGTCAAAATTAAATATTTCTACAAGCAGGTATGTGACACTGCATATTAGAGGCCAGAGAGAATGACAGTATGTGAGATCTTCTGTCTAAGAATGGTAATAACACATTAGTAACAAAATCGTAGAATAAGCTCTACAATAAATGTTTTTAGGGAGGTTCGTCATTGTGGTACGGTGATTCACATTCATGTAGTGACCCTTTCCATTGTACTGAGTCAATAAGGCATTTCAGCATGGGTATATACGTGAATTCTGTCAAAATCAAGCATAAGCTTAAATATAGGATCCCAAAATACCTGAATTCAGGAAAAAAATCCTCATGTTGCTGGGGCATCAGCAGAAATGGGTATAAATTCTGCTTCTAGGTAATGTCCCTGGAGCTAAATTCCCCTCTTCATGAAATAAGGCAGTGGAGGTAGGTCTGTCCTCTAACGAAGACATTCAGAAAATTTGTGCAGACGGAAACTGATAGTGCTTGTTTGCCACCTTTCCACTACAGCCTTCCAAGTATTAGGAGCTATGTGACTAGGGAGCTTAGAGACAGTATAGCAAAGAAATTAACTGCAAACTAATTACACATGGCACCAGTTTCATGCCTTCTCACCTTATCATCGGAAGACTTGCACACATATCAGCAGATCTCAGTTCCTGCACCCACACTTTTCTGGTAACAGCTACCATCCTGCTACATTACAATAGGAGCACTTCTTTCTAGTTCTCTCTTTTTGTCTATTAGTTTAAATATGAGTATAGAAGCACTTGAAACTGACCTAAAAAGGTTGGATTAATGAAAATCATTCAGATACTGAATATCAGAAGAATGGGTCGAGGATTTGCATGCATCAGTGTGGAGCTACTGCATACATTTCCATAACAGTAAGCCATGAATAATAAAACGTACAAGTTTTATGTTTTTATCATGTCATCATCTCTGATTTAATATTCTTTTTGGTGCATTTTTTTCTTCCTTGTTCACAGTGTTCCTTCCTTCATAATTTAGTTCAAATGATAAGCCTTTCTCCACCTTTGGGATTTTTATTTATACATATTTCCCTTCCTGATGCAAAATAGAAATATGCATTAAGAAGACATCCCAGAGGTGATTAAAGTCATTCATATGTAAAACAAAAGGAGTACTATCTGGGGAGGACTACTGTTCAAAAAACTCTTGTTTTCGTCTTTTTTCCCACCATTATGCCTCCCAAAAGGAAACTCACACACGCCAAAATAAATGACAAAAAAAAAAATTGTGCTGCTATTTGGTTAAGGTCTGAAAAAATTGTTCTCTTTAGGGAATGGTGGTAATTTGGCTTTTAGCATTTAGCAGGCAGATGGTCAATCCTTGGGACAACCTGATACTGTAGTTGCTGAGTTCTAGCAGAAGTGTTACGAAGTAGGATCCTTCAACTCTGAACCCAATGATAATGTTTACTTTTCATTTCAAAGCAAAAAAACCCAAGATTTATATTGGATATTATTATCATCCCTATTTTGCAAATGAAGATCAGAGTAAGAAAGCCTCAGAATAGGACACAGTTGTTTTTAGACAAAATTTTATATTTTCCCCTTAACCACTGCATGCAAAATGGAAATGGAGGGGGACCTGAATTGCACTTAGCTATCACCTAACCAGAGAGGCAACCAAATTTCCTTCAGCAAGATATTTCATCTTTTCATTTTGTGGAGTCTGAGACATTTTCAGTGAATGCCATAAACGTAACTGTGTGACTTGGTCACTGTCAACTTGCTTTATTTTAAGACCCTGAGAATAATGTAGGGATTTCCCAGGGTGCTTTGTGTGCTTAATATTCTAGCATAAAAATCCTCTTGTTGACTGTGTCTCACTAGGAACACCTAAGTGTCAGTAATACTGAATTATTTAATATCCAACCTTTACATCTGCTTATCTCTTACCATAATTCAGAGACTTGGTGCTCCTCCATCAGTTCCACCTATGGAGCTTTTTCCAATACATTTTCTTTGGTATTTACCTACTGGAGCAGATCTGAGCAGATCAAGTGAAACATTCAAATGTTTTGAGTTAGACCAAAACTGTTTAAACACAGCTTTACTGGAAGACTTTCAGTGTTCTTCAGAAACCACCTTAACCTTCTGAAATGGTTTTGGTCTAGGCCTTCCTGACAACCAACTTGTAACCAAGGAAGTGGCCATCTAGCCTTGGAGAAAGACTAATTATGTGCTTTGAGTTGTGTTTTGCAGGAAACCAGTCACCAGATGAGAAAAGACCTGAACTAAGCTGATTCCAGTGTCCAGTGATGAGACAGCCCAGACCAGTGAACCAGCCATAAAGCTGAACTGTGATTGTAACCAAGGAAGACCAACGATCCAAACTGAGCTGATGCTGGTGCAAATTCTCAACAACAAGATGACAGACAAAACAAGGACTATATATATATAAAAATATATAAATATATATATATACACACATGTATGTATATATGCGCTGGATGTAGGTGAACACGAAATGTAAGTGTTATGTAAAAATAGTATGGAATAAGGGGTGGAGAATGTAATGGTTTTGGTCTAGGCCCTCCTGACAACCAGCTTGTAACCAAGGAAGTGACCATGTTCCCAGTATTCCATATAATTTTTATCGTAAAACCAGAGCATAAATAAGAGGGAGATTAGAGGCCTCGCTCTCTTCTCTTCCGGGGAGGTTCAGGAGCAGTGGGTCCTCGTGTTGGTCTCGCTTACCTGGAGGCTGAGGCCTGCAGTGACTGCTGCTCTGCCACGCGGGAGGTTGGAGAGTGCTGGCCATGCCTGGAGATCTTGTTTCTCTGAGGGACGTGGTGAGATTCGTTTTGCTAATTCTTTATTTTGCTAGTTCTTGAGTTCGATTGTACACATCTGTTCTGTGTCCCTTTTTGTCCCTTTTTGTCCCTTTTTTCCCCTTTCCCTTTCCCTTTGGGGGTGTTCCCTTTCCCTTCGGGGGTGTTTGGATTCCTTTCGCTGTGTACATAGTATTTTAATTGTGTATAACTGTAATACACGTAAATATATATATATATTTTTATATAACTAGATTCCTTTCGAGTTCTTCAATTTTTATAGTTTTTTTTGACTTTGCCCTAAGGGAAGAAGGGAGGGGGAAGGTGATGTTACTGTGAGTTCGCGCATTTGGCAGGGAGCCAGATCCAAACCATCACATCTTTGCAAACTCATTCTCTTATTTTATTCTAAATACATTTAGATATCAATGTTGTGAATTGATGAACAAGCTGTATTTGGCAAATGTGACTATTTTGTTTTAAATTAATTTAAAACTTGTAGTTTTGACAGCCTTCAACAAATACTTAAACAACTATGACAGCTGCCAATTATAACAACAGCTGTAACTGGAGACTAAAGAAAGAAGAAACTAATATAGATTTTTATAAGGGACACTTCAGTGTTTTCCACATCAAGAATTCATTTGAAAAAAAAAAATACCTTTCCAAATGCATTTTTCTCTTTCCAAAAGGAATAATTAAGATTTCTTAAGTATAAAAAAAAAAACCCACACCAAAATATAAACAACCAAACCAAACTTTTTCAGCATCCAAAAAGCTCAATACAAGAGCTAAAAATTAAATCACTTACTAAGGTGTCCTGTCTCATTTATTTGACCTATTTTATGTTTATTTAAAAACAAATAAAGCACTGTAAATGTTGTCAATTAGGGATGACCTGAACTACTTGTTCCTTCCCCTACTCTTTCATTTTTTTCAATCAACTTTTCTCCAGCTCTTTCTCACTGTCTCAGTCCAAAGCTTTGTCAGGTACATGTCTCTCAACCTCAGGGATTCATTTACTTTTGTATATTCTTAGTAAGTTCACAGATGACACTGATTTGGGCAGGAGTGTTGGTCTGCTGGAGGGCAGGAAGGCTCTGCAGAGGATCTAGAGAGACTGGATCAATTGGCTATGTCCAGCTGTATGAGGTTCAATAAGGCAAGTCATGCACTTAGTCACAACAACCCCATGCAGTGCTACAGTCTGGAGGCAGAGAGGCTGGGAAGCATCTCCATGGAAAAGGATCAGGGGGTTCTGGTCGATGGTGGCTGAATACAAGCCAGCAGTGTGCCCAGGTGGCCAAGAAGGCCAATGGCATCCTGGCCTGTATCAAAAATAGTGTGGCCAGTAGGACCAGGGAAGTGATTGTCTGTACTCAGTAGTGGTGAGGCTGCGCCTCAAATCCTGTATCCAGTTCTGGACCCCTCAGTACAAGAAAGACAATGAGGTGTGGGAGCGTGTCCAGAGAAGAGCAACAAAGCTTGTGAAGGGTCTGGAACACAAGTCTTCTGAGGAGTGACTGAGGGAGCTGGGATTGTTTCGCCTGGAGAAAAGTAGGCTCAGGGGAGACCTCATCATTCTCTGCAACTGCATGAAAGTAGGTTGTAGCCGGTGGTGGAGGGGGGAGGTTGGCCTCTTCTCCCAGGCAATGAGCAACAGGACAAGAGGAAATGGCCTCAAGCTGCACTAGGGGAGGTCAGGTTGGACATCAGGAAGTTCTTCACTGAAAGAATGGTTAAGCATTGGATCTGGCGGCCCAAGGAGGTGGTGGAATCAACATGCCTGTAAGTGTTCAAGAAATGACTGGGTGCGATACTTAATGCTATTGTTTAGTTGGCATGGTGGTGTTTGGTCAAAGGTTGGACTCAATGGTATTTGAGGCCTTTTCCACTCTTGTTCCATCACTCTATAATTCTAAGAGTCAGTAAAAGCCTGACTTTTCAGCATGGTTAGCATGCAAAAATTGAAATCTGGTAAAAAATCAACATAAGAGATCCATAATAGTTTGCATGCCTTTTTATTCTTAGCTCAAATGAAAATATAAGCAGAAAATGGAGAATAATATGCCAGAAATTAACTTTGTCCCCTGATCAGAGTGTAAAACTCTCACTGAGGTTGGAATTTCAGCCCAGATGGCTTGGCCAAAGAACATATGCCGATAGTGTGAACTGCACTGTATATGATTTGACATCTTGACACTTAGCAAACTTAAAAAATGTTATTAGACAATGATACTATAAAGATGAGCCTTACTAATACTACTACACCTAGTTTCTGTTACTGTTTTCCTGGATTATGTGGCAGTGTGGAAGGCAGCTCAGGCTCTATGCAAAACATCAAATTCATTAGTACTGCACCCCCACTAACAAACCACCCAGACCTGGGCATTTCTGAAACTCAATTTACCCAGTCCAGTCTCTGGTTTTAAAAGAAAATGGTATCATGAATTGCAGCCTGTGATTGGAAGCAGGAGAACTCAGAATACTCCTGCAATAGAGCAAATATCTATCTCCACCTCCTGAAGCCTTCCCTATCCTCTGATGGGATGGAGATGAACCAGACTGGTCAGCTGGGGCAGACAGCAATGACGAACTGATTCAAAGCACAGATGTTGATACAGGGATATTTTGCCCCAAGGAACAAAAACTCTTACAGTGTGACACCCGTCCCTATGCTGCATACCCTATCTGCATGACATGCCTTTTGGAAGTGATGGTAGACCTGAAATGGTACATCTGCCTCAGTCCAGTTCAGGAGTGTGCTTCTATAGCAAATATCCCCTACATTTCTCACTTTGGCTTGCACCACAGAGAGGGTTTGGAGCTGAAATTCCAAACTTAAGCTGAAATGAATTTGAATTTAATTCCTTCTGGGTGAAACTGAACAAGAAAGCATATTCTAGAAAAGCACCTGAATCAAATTATTTACTGTTCAGCTCTCAGAAACGTAATGTCAGTGCTCACAACCAGGTAAGAATTAGTCCAAGGCAAAAATTCTTGGAATGCATTCAATGTGGACATTAGGTGGCATTTCACCACTCAGACCTTCCGGACCACAGTACTGGCTAACGTAGACATGTTAGCTACCACATCAGGAGAAACAGAAAGCCTTGGAGTACCCCAGGTGCTTCACCTAAGTGTCTGAGTCATCTTGCAATTGGGTTTCAAAGCACTAAATATTCATTACAATGAATTCAATCAATCTTTATGGTATAGAGAAGTGCAATTGCACAGTATTCTACAGGCAATTTCTGTAAGTAATTTTTCTTGTAATTTCCATTACAGCTGCGAATAGAAACTTGATCTTAATGTTTTCATAGCAGTCTCCCACTTGAGCTGTTATCATGAAGTATGTTTTCCATCATGAAGTACTAAGGACAGCAAAGCACAGATGGGATGGGCCATATAAAATTATTTAGGAAAAGGATCCTATTACTAAACAGTTACCACGTTAAAAATTAGGAGAAAGGGCATGACAAGATTATCTTACAAAAAGGATGCAGAGGAAGATGTATTACTCCTAATGAGATCTATTTACTTTTTTTTTTTCCACTTGAAGTTGAGACTTAAGACACCACTAAAGAAAAAAAAAAAAAAGACAATAATTTTTAATTATAGAGAAGATTTCTTTTTTCATAGGCTTCTGTAGAGCTTCAGAAGACACCAAAGAGAGGTATCCAAAGACTTCTGTGTACAACACTCCTAAGTGCAGTTGAAAACATAGAGTTATCTATCTAATAATCAAATTAATAATTGCTCTGCTCTCAGGAACATAATTTTTGAAGGAATTCCTAAAAACGTCTCTCTGCTTTCTAATGTCACTCATGGAGGATGCTAGTTTAGGCTACAGATGGCAACATAATTAGTTGATTAAGCAGAGTAATTCTGGAGTGTTCACTGATCTGATGCATGCAATGTAAGTACTGAAACGTTTTGTCCCTCCAAAAGAAAATGTTTTTCAAGTACATGCACGTGTACATACACGACAAAAAAACACATGGTCCTGCTGTGGTAATGTTCCAGGGATGCATCAATGCTTACCAGAAGCACCTTGTACCTAGCACTGGCATGAAATTGGAGTTCATATGACGATTCAGAATAAATTCTTCTGAAAAGTCTGCAAAAAAAGGCATAAATATGCCTTACAAGGCAAAAAGATAATAGCCTATCACACCATATTTTAGCAAAGGGTCACCACCCTCAGTGGAAACAAATAAATCATAAAAATGTTACTGCAAATGTCAGAAAAAAAGAAATCTCCTTTCCTTAACTTCAGAGGCACCTTCCTCCTATGAAATCAAATGCTACTGAATCAACTGAACTTTTCAAATAAACTCTGTAAGCTCATGTCTGTTTTAATCGATACAATAATTTAAATTTTGAAGTAAAATTAAAGCAGCTGTGTTCTTCCCCTATCCCCCCACCAATAGGGAATTGGTTCCCTGGCAATGCTGAGATAGAATTTTCTACAAAATCCAATCCTATATGATAGATTTCTTGGAAAATTTCATATTGGTTATGATGAAGAAGACTAATTGTTTTGTATCTGTTCTTCTCTTTCTTCAAAAGGAATAGTGAATAAAGGAACTAAATAACATCTCTCAGCCCACCAGCAGTAGCAAGAGTTTTTGATTTTAAAATAGAAAATTAAACTTTCTAAAGCTAAAGATTTTCACTCCAGATAAAACCTTTGCTTTGTTATTGAGAGTTCTGGAGAAATGCATTCAAGATTTTCTGGTAATCCATAATTCCTGTTTACTGATATGTGAAAATTACCACAAACTTCTCCTCTGGGATGCTCATTTACTTCTACTGTTAATGCAAAAAAACTGCACAACTATTTATTCATCCACATGGTAAATAGCCCGTGTTCAATCAACAATCCCTAACTTATACTCACAACATTTCTCTGAGGTTTTGTTTACTTCATCTTATCAACAAAAATTAATCCAAGACAGAAAAAAGGGATCAAGATTTCAACAGATTCGTTAGTAAAGCTACAATTGTAAGCTGCACCTTCCTGACACTTACAGCTATATACATTTCTCCAGGTGCCCAAGAGAGGACTAAGAGCTATTACCTCCCTTCTTGTCAAATATCCCATGAAACCTCAAGGGTTACCTAAAAATCAGAAGCTTTCCATGTTGTTTTGGAAAAAGGAGGCATTTTTCCTCCTGTTCTCCTACATAGCTATGGAAGATTAACTGCACTTATTGCTCTACACAATATACATAAAAACTAACTCTCCAAGTCCTTCTACAGAGACATTTTTGACTAAACTATGTGGATAATGGTCTTCAGTAGAACAATGAATAAGGGTCTGAATCATGGAGGGAAATTAATTTTATGTTAGCAAGAAGCTTCTGACCTCCTACTTTCTGGCAGCACCACACGTTCCCGTTCTGTAAAATGATTCAACAACTTTCTGGAAGCACAAGAGCAGCCCATGCTCCAAAAAGGGAAATGAAGAAGACAGAAGAACCTGGGTTGTTTTGTAATACTATGAAAATCAGGATCCCATTGGAAAACTAAGAGAAAACCTGAACACAGATGGAAGCTGAACCTGTAAAGAGATAAGCCATTGAAATGATAATATTATCGACATCAAATGGGTAAAAAGAGAAAACATAAAAACAGAAGGATTGGTAAGCCCTTGAAAATGTTTCAAAAGAAGCTTGAAAGTAATCTCAAAAGCCATTTGCATGGATTACACAATGAAAATGTTTCCAAAGTACATGTAAAATAATGAAAAATACTAAGAACCAAGCTAAATACATAAACTATTTAATAAACTGGAAGGTACAGCAGAAGCCAAGCTAAAACCAGCAAGCTCACATGATGAGCTGCGAATTATCTGACAAGGATTTGATGGTCATGCTATACTCAGGGCTCAGCTTTTACTCAATCCCTGCCTTACCAAAAGGATTTTATTTTGTGTTTATGGGCTTATTGCTATTAAAACCCACATAACAATTTATATTTACATTGTACTTTATGATCTGTAGCAAAATCCCTCACCACAGTGGTCTCAGAGGTGAGAGACATCCTTGTGTGTGTGTGAGGGCCTGGGAAGCATTTACACTGAAAATGCTGTTACGTTTACAGCAGAGAGGAATGCTTGATATGGCCAAAGGGTTTTGGGCAGGGAGTCTGGGGAGAAAAGGAGAAAGAGAAGTCATTCCTGAAAGACCTTGGAGGGAAGGCAAAATCCTGAAAATGCCACAATGACTTGAAGAGTAACAGGGTTAATTTACTGATGGTTTAGTAATTGTCAGGCTTCAGTGAAAGCCACAGAAAACCTTCAAAATCCCTGTAAAAGGGACCTGTTTTAAAAAGGTTGTCATGGCTGAAAAGAAGAATAATAGACTAATGGGACTAATTCCAAACCCAGCAGGTCTGGAGCTGAGGCCCCACAAAACAGAAAGCGAAAGCAATCATGTCAGATGAAAGAGAACATGTAAGGGGAGAATATTCTGCTGGGTACCGTCAAGTCAATTGTGGACTAATGCACATCCCTCATTGCTGTCACTAATTTAAACAGGCTGAACATTCAATCACTATTATTATGTTATCTTTTTAGCCAAAGGTCAAACACATGGGCATTGAAACATTACCATTTCTCCTGTACGCAGAAAGAAATCCATGTGCCTACATTTCCTATGTAATATTGTCCTTTGTTACTAGAATGTTTATTTGTAGCTGGAATTGAAGGACATACCTGAGGAAAAGAAAGCAGAAAATGCTTTGCTGGCAATCCCTATCCAATGAGTAGGAACACATATCAGCAAGGTATACTCCATCTCATAGCCCTTCCCAGTATGGACCCACACTGCTGTGCCAGCGCTGTGGCCACTACAGGGCTTTTCCATTATTTATGCAGTCCATGATGCACACACTGAAGAAAAAAAGAATCACAAACCAGAGTTATTAGTGGGATATCACATCATAATTCTGTATCTCCAAACAAGAGCTATCTCTGTTCTCTAAGTTTCTTAAAGAATCTGCAATAATTTAGGTAGGAAGGAAATTACATCATCTAGATGGATCTCCCAAATCAGGGCCAGCTTCCAGTTTAATAAGGTTGCTCAAGGCCATGTCCAAGAAAGTTTCAGGTATCTACAAGGATGGCAACTCATCAACTTTTCTAGGTAAATATTCCAGTGTTTCACATCCTCACTGTGCAAAAATACTTTTTCTATCTATCTGGAAGATTTAATGTTTTTGTATTGAAAGTAAAAATTGCTATCTGTAGTCCTTTCCACACGCCAAATAAATATATTTAATCAAACAAATGCCCATGCCTTTGCTGGAACTTGCAGTGTAACCTGAAATATAATAATACATTTTTAACAGGATACATCTTGCCAAAAAAAAAAAAAAAAAAAAAAAGGAAAAAATTCAAGACTCTTAGGATTTCTGAGTTCCTAGTCGCTCAAATTGAAAAATGAGAACAGAGATAAGAGATCATAGCTTTCCATTCTTCTTTTTAAACTAAAATAAAAACAAAACAAAACAAAAAACCACAAAACAAACAAAAGCCATAACCAAACAAAAAAACCTTCTTTGGATCCTTCCAAAAAAAAGTATTTTGATGCACCCCGTTGCAGCTCTATCTCCACATAGTACACACAGGACGCACCCTATCCTTCCACACCCTATCCTTCATCAGCAATCGCCAAACCTTCATTTTTCTTTCTCCTCTGGGAGCTCAATAGATAAATCGACCTTATTTTTTTAATAAGTGGGTCCTGTCCTTACAGCTGTTGATGTTTTCACCACTTGTGCTCCAGCAGCTGAAGAAGGGCACGCCGTGGTAACTGGCCCACAATTACTTCTGTGATCTCTGGCAGCGCTACAGCAGCCTTTGCTATGTGGGTGGGATGAACAGGTTTACTGGCAGTCTCAGGGAGAAACCTGTAAAATGATTATGTAAACACACATCATGGTCTTCCATCCTAAATTCCAAACCATTCAAAATGCTGACTAAACTAAACATTTGTGGGTTTTCTTCAGTGTTAAGGTTATATATATATATATAAATAATCTCACTTTATCCCACAAAAAGAGTTATGCAATACAGGTCTAGGGCTATAATAGCATAAAAACAGACATTTTCAGCCCTAAGCAGTACTCTTTTTTCTCTATTTATCTCTCTAAGTCATGCACATACTCTGCTCGGAGACTGAATCAATTGTGGTAATAGGAGTGGGACTGGCACCTGAATACCTCATTTTGAAAAATACAGATTGTTCCTAACTTCTGAAAGGTGTAATACCACCCTCTCCCCCTGCCCCCCGCCCCACCCAAGACTGCAAGGATCCTGAATGGCTCCCATTCCTATTGAATGCGTGTCACTACCAATGCTCCCACACTACAGAATTTCCAAAGTATCTGCCAAAGGTTTCAAATAAACTCCAAATTCCAAAGCGATACTCAGTGAGTATTGCATGGAATTTCATTTGGACTTGCTTTGAAGCAAAGACCTTCAGACATGAAGCCCAGAGTTTCCTAAACCTGAGGGAAGTTTTCAGGAAAGATGACTGAAGTTTGCAATAAAAAGCAATGTTAGGCAAGCTTTCAGAAACCACTATAAGCAGTTCACAACATCGGTATGATAATGCTCTATTCTAAAAGTAAAACACCACTGTGCAAGGTGTAATCTTTCATATAAATCCACAGTAAACCCTTGGAAATATGTCTGCTAATTGTAGCTGGTCAGAGCTGCCATATATGGCTTTATGTCATTCAGGGAGTCAACAAAGTGATTTTAAAAATTTCTGCTGAGAAAGCAGTGGAGCTGCTGAGCATGACAATTAATTGTTTCCAGTTCAATAAGATGAGGGAAACAAACATAGGAGACCTGTGGAAGCTAAGTCTCACATCCATCTCAGGATGTTCAGCAGCTATTTTTTTGGGATGCTACCACCAAAATCTTTCCAACACCTCTTCAGAAATCATCTCTGCAAACCTTGGCCAAGGAGGTTGCTACCTCCATTTCCTACTGGGGATCAAATCAAGTCCTGAGAGTTGGCAATTGTGCTCACCAACAGCAGTGAAAGAATTGCAGTGCAGACAGGCTTCCCCTCCTCCCAGCCCCTGTTCCTGCTTGCTCACGGACTCCTGTGGTACAGGGCCGTGTCTGTTTCCACCTCTTCAGCAGAGCACAGAAAGGCAGCTTTCCTCCTGCTGAGCAAATAATACATGCTCCCTGACCAGGTCTTGGCTCTTTGCACCAATATCTACAGCCGGCAGGACTTAACTCAAGCTTGTTCATAGTGTGCAACCCTTTGGTTTGAAAGCTGGCACCCTAATGTGCAGAGGATTTATGGCACATGAGTGTGCATAACAGAATCACACTGCTATTCCAAGAAATTGGACCCAACCTCATCCCGACAAAGCTAGTGGTAATTTTCCTAATTAATGCATTAGGAACAGTCCTCAGGAACTATGCTGAAACGTAATTTTCCATTAGCCTCCACAGGGCGGCAGTTTTACAATGTAACAATTATTCAAATATCGCTTCATTGTAAGAATTACAGATTTAAGTCGTGTCATGGGTTTTGACATTTGATAAATTCATGACACATTTTACTACATGTTCTTGCTCGGGTGTCGATGTGCAAAATCTCATAAATGCAACAAAATACAATAAAACTTTTGACTTAAGCTATTAATTAGGTGATTAAACTGTCACACAAGATTTGTTTGTCCTTTGTAAATTAGTAGCTCAAACCTCACAATTTATAAGCAATGCAAATAATGAAACAAAAGGCTTGGTTCACTATAAAAACCACTAAGCTTTTGTACAAGGCCAAGGCAGCCATGGAAAATTGATTTTCCACAGCTTACTCAGTCTTGAATAGGCACTGCTTTGTAAAAAATTTTTATTGACTGAAGCCAAAACTCATTATAGCTTAGACCATTAGGAACAATGTGTGTTCACTCCATTATTTTTAATGCCATCAACATCACATGTCAATCTCATGTATTAAAGTGGGAAGAGCTTGAAGATGTATTTGGATTTTATTAACCACGGTAAAAGAAGGGGACTATGACAGATCTTTGGTAAAATGTGGACCATGGGAGATGGAAAAGAATTAGGCATTAATTCTCACAGGATGAACTGTGGGTAAAGAGCAAGTTCAAGGTAAAGTGAAGCAGCACTTTTTGTACAGTGTATCATTATGGAACTCAGTATTATTGAACCTGAGGACAGCCAACATATAAACGGCACTAGACAAATTTGAGTAATGGGACATTACACACAGCATTCCAGATGCTACCTAAGTAATCTCTTGACCAATGATTGCCAGAAGCTGGGAAGCCCTGAACAACATGGTCTTTCCTCAGAATCTGGCCTCCCTGTGGGAAGCATGTTGAACCAGAGACCTCCTGAGATGCCTTCCAACCTGAATTATGGTACATCTCTCTATACGTGCGCTCATCTCACATTGTTAACATCCTGGCTGATATTAAAAAAAAGTTAGAGGGCTACATGGACATTTGATTTTTGCAGGTGTGGAAGATTTTACACTGTGTTAATAAACAAAATTGTGTCCCCTGATCCAAGATATATCAAAGTCAACAGCCTTCAGTAGCTTCTCTAGTCATTAAACTGGTCTAGTTAATATTTCCAGGATTACCGCAAAGAAATTCATCCAGAGCGTACTCCATACACCTGAATAATAATAATAATTTACGGACTGGGCAACCTGCATTTTATAATCAGTACAATTTCTGATCCATGCAAAAACCACCAGCTGCTCAACCAGCTTTTGGCAGAGACCCGATCTCATGGAGTCACAGTGCTTAAATACAGAGTTGCCACTTATGATCACCTAATCTGATCTGCTTTTCACAGGCCATTACCTTTGTACAGAGCTACGAAACAGTTGTGTTTGACTTAAATACATCATCCAGCATGACATCCCATCTTAATTCGAAAATGAGAGATGGGGAATCCATCTCTTCCCTTCATCAGGTCCTTCAATGATTAATCACTCTTTCTGTAAAAAATGGGCATAGAATTTCTAATTTTGATTTGGCTGGTGACAGCTTCCAGCCATTGCTTCTGTAGTACTCGGAATTTTCTTACTGTGAATATGCTCACGCATTTTAATGAGGTCACCTCTGAGCCTTGTTTTTAATTCACTAACATGCCAATTTCTTTATATCTCATGGGATGAGGTATTTCTTACAGCTTATGAATCATTTTAGTAGATTTTCTCTTGCTCTTTTAAATCTTTGAACCATTTTAAAAATATGAATATGAACAGGATACAATGTTCCATTTCTGTGCAGAGAAGTAAGACATTTCCACACTTCTACCAGGAATCTGTTTGTTAATGGGTATCCTACCATTGACTGGAGCATATAAACTGGATTCCTCTGGATGAAATAAACCCATATTAGAGGACTGACAGTTACTATATGAGAGACCTTTTTTATATGCAAAGGTTTAGTTGAACAACCAGATTCCTGAGTAAATAAACCAAATTTTTAGTGGAACATTCTAACTATCAAACTGTGGCCTTTTGAAAGTCATATTACTCCCTGACCTCAGCTTCCACAACTATAAAATTGGAACAAAATCTTGTTAACCGTGGCCCATCAGAAAAAAAAAAAAAATCCTTGCTGTAATACTGTCCTAGCAATTCTGTACTTTACCACAACTGAAATTTTCAAAAAATTATGCCACATTAGTGGGGTTGTTCAGAATGGACTAGAGAAGGCTCCGGGGAGATGTTATAGTAGCCTCCCAGTACCTAAAGGGGGCTACAACAGAGCTGGAGAGGGACTTTTAAAAAGGGCATGATAGTACAAGGGAGAATGGTTTTAAGCTGAAGGATGGTAAGTTTATGTCAGATAGTAGAAAGAAATTCTTTACTGTGAGGGTAGTGAGACACTGGAACAGGTTTCCCAGGAAATGTCTCACCCCTGAAAGCGTTCAAGGCCAAGTTGGATGGGGCTCTGAGCAACCTGGTGTGGTGAAAGGTGATCCTGCCCATAGCAGGGGTGTTGGAAATAGATGATCTTTAAGGTCCTTCCCAACCCAAATCATTCTATGAAAAAATAACTTTATGCAAAAGTTCTTTCTTCTACAGGGGCTATTCAAAGCAACTTCTCAGCCTGTAAAACCACCATAGACATAGGAAAAGCTTTTATCCTAATGCTACAGTGGTGAGATAGGTGGCTACTGAGATGAAAAAGGGCATGGGCTGCACTGTATTAGTTCAAATCTACTGTGTTTTGCAAATTTTAGCTCATTTTAGAATCACTGCTACCATAATTGATGTTTAATTATGCCAATTGAAATGCATTACTGAATTGAAAATCCTGGCTCTCCAAAATGTGCCTTATTTACTTTTGAAATTATTCCTTTTCAGCAATAAAGATACATGGTTTCTCAGAAATTATGGATGCTGCATTCCTTTTGCTGTTCAGGATTCTTATCATCCTTTCAGACAATTGAATTTCTTCCATTTGTAAACTCTATTACCAGCAGAAGGACTGCAAGTAAAATCCAATGACTGGAATCAGAGCTGTTTTGGCAACACAGGAATACTTTATTGATCCATATTAATACCTAGGAATTAAAAAAAAATACAAAAACAAACCTGCATTTACTTAGACTTAGGAATTAGAATTTAAGAAATACCATGAAAAAACTCACAAGGGATATAAAGTCATTACATTCTTACAACAGATATCAGTAAGATAACATTCTTTAACTTGAACCAATTTGATCTTTTGATTTTTGGAAATGCCCTAAATAAATGTGACCACACTAAATGTCTACAGACTGATTAAACAGAGAGACTGAAGAAAGCAATAGAAGGCGCAGCATCTTTATAGAAAGAGGCACTTTCTAGGCAGGACCTATTTTAAATCAGATTTGAAACTGCATTTTAAAGTAATCTAAATGGGAGTATTAAACTGATGCTAGAAGATATGAAAATACTAATAAGATTCTGATTTCATAAATAATTATTTGCAGAATGACTCTGAAAAAGTAATAGACCTTTCTAGATTTAAAAATTTATGAACTGTTGACATCCTATTGACTGGAGCATTTACTGCACCTTCAATAGGTCTAATTAAAGAAATTGTTCACAGAATTAAACATAGGACTTAGCAGGATGACACTATGCCCCGGTTCTTTGCAAAAATTTCCACACTCAAACATTTTCATGCTCATGCAGTGGCCTACTGAGGAACCTACAACTTGTCCTAGTGAAGTCAGAGAGTGTTTCTCATTAACTTCCACTACCTTATGCTTACCTACATATGAATATAAAGGTACTTAGGAGACATGCAAATCGCAGGATCTGATCCTTGATGATGCAGTACTGCTAAAAATCTGGTGTAAAAGAACACTAGGTTTGTTTCTTCCATCAGTTAAACTTAAATCATTACTATAGAAATTAAGACATGAAAAAAAAATTTATTATTTTTGCAAATAAAATATGTATTTTAATATGTTCCAATACAAATGTATAGATCCAGAAACTGTCAGTCTAAGATAACAGAGAACAAGAACCTGGAAAGCAGAGTCTGAAAAGGATCTGCAAGTCCCAGTGGAGAAATGGCATGAACTCATAAAAGCAACTACATTATGGCAAGAAAAACTAACACAGTTTTTAAATATGTTTAAAGAAATGAGTAAAAGAAGAGAGGCAGTTTTAGCTTGTTGCTGAGGTCAGTTTAGAATAATATGTTCCCACTACCTTTGCTTCTAAAAAGATGTTAAAGAAAAGGATAGAAATGTAGTAAGAGGTGGCATAAAGCTAAGACTTAAGATAATGACTCAAAGCAAGAAACTTCAGGGACCAGATCATCTTGGTTTTTCAAGAAACGGACTAAAAAGAGACTGGAAACTAAAACAGAAAAAAGACAATAATAAAATCAGAAGACGGACTCAGAAGGCAGAGAAATTAAACTTTAAAGCTAAATATTTTTCAGAAAGATCAATGGATTTTTCATCTCTTCCCAAATTGTGTATTTGCTCAATACAGGAAATAAAGAGAATTTATGATTTACTATTCTGTTCTGTTCATCTGCAAAGGTAGAAAAGTCAGTGGAGCAAGGATTTCAGCTAAAGGAGAGCAAGGTTTTCTGGCTCAGTGAGTCCTGTTCCCAGAATTTCACTGCTAACCAGGCATCTAACAAGCATTTTTGAAGATCCACATCTTGAAAGGATAGAACGTAATCATTACCTAACTATTCAATCTGTAAATCCAAAAGCCTGAAGTTGTCATCTTGAAAGTCATATTGGTATATTCATAGTACCTTCTGCATATTGCATGATCTCATGTCAGATATACAGTGCAATATTTTAATGGAACAGCACACAATGGAGATAAGTTTACAGCCTTAGTTTTTTTGGGGGGTTTGTGAGCTTCAGTCAGCATCAAAATGTTACTTATACTTTAGAGATGTGACAGAATACCAAGGACAGTAAAAGGTTTCAGGCTAGCATCTGGATTTTCTGCTACAAACCACCAAAAGAATGTGGTATTCTAAATTTTGAAATTTGGGTAATAAAATATTTATAATTCTAAAATATGCTTTACTGCAAAAGCTACCAGCCTTTGGAAGCTGGCAACCTATAGCAGCCCACAGAATACAACTGTGAATAGCAACAGGAATACCCATTCATCTGCCAGTGTAGATTCCTATTTGAATCTTCCCTAGAAAATGATTGCTTCACTCTTCTGCTTACAAGTCATTTGGTCCCTAGGAACTTCCCTCAGTTACCTTTCCTTTTATCCCTTCAGATAAAAACAGCTTTCATGTGTTGAATGAAGCTATAGTCTGTAGATTACCAACACTATGACCCATCCAGATTTGCCTATCTACCAGCTTCTCTGGAGGAATAAGTTTAACAAAGACGAGTGTCAGATTTTGCATTTGGGCTGGGGCAAATCTGACTATTCATTAAGATGGGGGAAGGAAAGGCTGGAGAGCAGTGCCACAGAAAAGGACTTGGATTCCTGGTCAATGGCAAGTTGAATATGAGTCAGCAGTGCCCTGGCAGCCAGGAGGGCCAACCCTGTCCTGGGGATTATCAGGCAAAGCATCACCAGACAATCCCAAGAAATGGAATTGTTCAGCTCTGCTCTGCACTGGTGTGGCCTCACCTTGAATACTGTGTGCAGTTTTGGGCACCACAATATAAAGGAAATATAATAAGGCATTAGAGAATGTCCGAAGGAGGGCAACAAAGGTGGGGAAGGGCCTTGATGTTAAGCCATATGAGGAGCAGCTGAGGTCACTTGGTCTGTTCAGCCTGAAGGAGACTGACGGGAGACCTCATTACAGTCTACAACTTCCTCAAGGGGGGAAGAAGAGAGGCAGACACTGATCTCTTCTCTGTGGTGGCCAGTGACAGGACCCGAGGGAATGGCCTGAAGTTGTGTAAGGGGAGGTTTAGGTTGGATATTAGAAAAAATGTTCTTCACCCAGAGGGTGTTGGGCACTGGAACAGGCTCCCCAGGGAAGTGGTCACAGCACCAAGCCTGACAGAGCTCAAGAAGCGTTTGGACAATGCTCTCAGGTACATGGTGTGATTCTTGGGCCTGTCTTGTGCAGGGCCAGGAGCTGGACAGTATGATCTTTGTGGGTCCCTTCCAACCCAGGATATTCTATGATTCTATGACACAGCAAGTCCACTCCAAATCCCCACACTACAAATAATTTTTGAACAACTTGAATCTAAGTTTAAAAACAAGCATGAAAATGCACTCTTAGCCAGTCTCATTCAGCAGCTGAACTGGAAGTTTCCATTTAATGTGATTTTCCATGTTTTCTTATTACAATGGCTGTGTACCATGGAGCCATTGACAAAAGTGGGCAGATTTTTCATTTTCTGTCTAAAGTTAGAGCTCTTACATGACTTGAATCTAATAGTATTTGCCTGAATAGAAAATCAGAAATCAGACAGGAATTTTTCAGCCCTAGAAAAGATAAAAGTGAGTTACTGCTTTAATTGGCTGTTGAATTAGCTCATATGAATAATAGCTTATAGTCTTTTCAAGTTCTGTGGTTTAATAAGACTCCTTTTTACTTCTTTGTCTGAAGATTTACTGGAAAAGATTCATTCCCTCTCTGAACACAGTGATTACATTCAAACTTCAGACATGAAAAAAGAAACAGCTATACGCAAATCAAAAAGCATAATTAGGATAAGCTGCTGGGAGCACAGGTTTTTTACCTCCTTCTCCACGTGTGCTATGTGATAGAAACTGAGGGAGCACTTTGTGACACGGGATTGCACTAGGCAGGCTTTGCAGAGCTGCACAGAAAAAGACAAGAAGGGACAAAACAGATATATGCCAGACAGCAGAATCATCACCTGTGTCACAGAGCTGGAACTCAGGTGGCACACTGGCTTTTGTAAGTTCAGAGTTGAACTCACAAACATGGAGGGAAATCTTATGCCATTCCAAACCTAAATCCCTTCTGAGCCCCAGATCTACACTACCTACAAGCAGACACTACCAAAAAGCCACTTTGTGTATAAAAATTATCAAAACAAAAGGTCAGTACAAAAGGAAACCATTCTTTATTTTCTTTGATTTATTTTTGTTGTGAGTTACTAAGCCCATAGCTCCCTACCTACATAAACTCTACTATGGCACCATTTTCCTTGCGAACAGTAGCATTAAAGATTTTGTTTTTCTCCAACCAGTAGAAGTTGTTGTTAATGCATTGCCACTATTTTCCATGGCACAAATTAAATATCTACCTAAACACTATTCAGTCTTAATGTACCTAACCATACTGCTCAGAGGCAGTGACTATATGGGGCACAGTTTGGAGCAAGTCCTCATAAGACAAGAATCTCCAAAAACTTCACCATCTTCTAACATCAGCACTCTTGTGGAAATCTACCCTGTACAAGGGCGATAACATTCTGTGTCTATGTTACAGTCTTTAATTGCTATTTTTGCATAGGACCACTCCTACATTCACCAAAGAGCTAATCAATACTTTGCTTTCACCTCATAATTCACTGTGTGGCCTGTGCTTTCTTTACTACCCACTATTCAATTTTGTTATGATGGCAGAAAAATATTAATTTCCTTCAGAGTTTCTCAGTGCTGCTCATCACTTCAACAACTGAATGCTGCACAAAAGCAAATTACTCTAGCTTCATAAAAATCCACAGTGGCAAAGAAAAGCTACTATTGCTCTTTAAAACACAGGGCAAGGAGGCACAGAAAAATTAAAGGCAGAGGTATTCACCAATTTTAGATCCCATGTCTGAGGCATTGCAGACATAATTTAAAAGTATTTAATGATATTTCAAACACAGACGTTGCAGCATCAGTTGCAGGTGTGACTGCTGAGCAAATTGGATTTAGGACTCTAAAAGGGGTAATTAAAAATTAGATAATTAGAATCTATTAGATTACTAGAGGTTCCACACACAGTGATCACAGAACTGGTTTAAGCACTAGATAGGAAAAGCATCTTTTCTGCAAAAGTGCATTATTTCAATCACATGACCTTTCTTTCCCCTCCCTTCCTTTATTCATTAATGACTTCCCAGCTCAAGCAATAAATGAGGCAGGAGCCACACAGGGATCTCTTGTCTCTCCTGCACAGCCCAAGTACATCCCTAGAGCAGGTCCATCCTGCAGAGAGCCAGATATCCTGCATCAAAACAATATGTGATCACCCATGTATCATAAGAGGACCAAATTAAGGTTGCCAAGCAACCACCTCCCCACATTATGCCACAAATCCCTGTCCTTCATCTCTTCAGCAAACACTTGCCAAGCCTTGTCTCACAATCCTACCCTTTCTCTTGTCTGCTTCTGTGACCCTAATTACCCACACTCCCAAAGGCTTCTTCATCGCTGTTTCTTTGTCCAGCCAGTACCCATTTTACCTCATTACTCCAATTGTTACCCTGTCTTTGTGTTCTTCATAATTAGCATTTAGTTCATCCCATTTTCCTATATCCTTGACCAGTCCCAAAAGATGAGACAGACACTGCTAAAAAAAAATAATGTGCATGCAATACTAAAAATGTCAGATAAAGGTAATGAAGTCTGGCAAAGCTGTGAGCAAAAACACTTGTTAAATAAAATTTCCTGTAAACTTTTTAATGCACTAAGAGCAAGATTGGAAATAAAAAAGTTCTCCTACGCTTTATTCTCAGAGTGGGTTTCTGCTACTGTTTCCTTCTAAATGTGAATTTCACCCAACTAATATCTTCAGCCTCTTTTATCCATTCTCAGCATATTTTTACTTTATCATCATCTGGTGTCTAAATCACTAAGTCAAAATAAATTTTAGTTGCAAAAAGAACAGATGATATCAAGAACTGAATCTTTACCTGAGAACCAACAATTACATAACACTTATTGTCCTGAAACATATCTATAAATATGCCTGACTACATAAAGAAAAATGGTCTAGAATACACTTTGAGCATCAAATGGTCAGTTGGTCTTCTCCAAGGTGTGGGAGACAAAAGCCATGATGAAACAACTGATAACCAGCCAACAGTCACAAGAAATTTAGTCAATCCAAAGAAGAGCAAAACCAGCAAGTTAAAATAGCTGTGTATCTTCTGCCTGCAAATAGTAAGGGAGACAGAGCTAAGTGCCTAAAATAAACAAAAGATGCCTCTTTACACAGCAAGGAGCCATCCTGTGGAACCTATTGACATGGGACATTGTGGATACTGTAGAAGAAAAGATCCATCCACAAAAAGATCCATCATCATTTTTATACTGAGTACCAAAATTGTATCAGGCTCAGGCATTTTCTGAGAGCAGTCACAGACTGTAATAACCCCTGAGGCAGTATGACATGTGCTTCTCCTACTCTCAGCCTTTTCCAGAAGTTCACCTACAACCAGTTATGATAAAGAGAAGCTGGACTACTAGAGGATAACTAAATGTGGAGACCAAAGGAAGGCCTAAAACTGCATCTGGGAGAATAATGGGAGCTTGCCCTCTGCTGCTGCTCCTAGGCCTGTACTTGTGGCTGCTCTTCCTACCCAGCTTCCCATTTCAGACACATCTCATCCCTTACTAAAAATAAAAACTAAGACTTTATCTGTGAACAGTGAACTGAAGAGGAAAGACACAAAAAAAAAAAAAAAAAAAAAAGGCACTTTGATGGTAAAACTTCTTACTGGGTTTTTAAAATATGTTTACCCAACAGCCCCCAGAACTCTTCAGGAAATGTTTCTACCCATTTCAAGTTCAGAACAAATTTTGAAGAGAGATGACCTGAACATGGTGTAACTGTTGTGTCCTTCTGACTTCTTGTAATTCTGGAAGAAGAGTGCACTGTGTTCTTGGCACTCATTCAAAGGTTGCAATTAGTTTCTGATGTATCATGCAATTATTGTCATTGTTTCTGCTGTAAGAAATGGGAGCATAGGCTTCGTGAATATGAACCTGTGAAATTATATTTCATGCATAATACCATGCATATTGCTCAGTGGTAAACATTTTCTTTCCTAAAGATTAAAGGAACGCTAAATGCATTTTTCCTATGAGTAGATCAGATTTTGCAAGTGATGCCTAGGTTTGATTTTTCTGAGCCTTCTTGCTGCCTATACTGAAATACATTGTTTCTTACTTAAATTATTTGAACAAATCTATTTTGCTGTTATCAATATTAAAAAAGGAGTATTCATGTGATGAGATATTATCAGAGAAATAACTAGAATTCAAGAAATGTGTTTCAGAAAGAGCTGGCCCAGAGGGTAGTAAACCAACAGACTGACAACTTTATTTTAATGTCATATTAGAAACAGCAGAACAGATAACATATGACAAATTTTTTGTGCTACCATGATACAAAACCTATTGCAGTTCATATTAACTGAGAATAATGGAAAACAAAATATATCAGTATATTTTAAATGTCTGGTTTTATTTGAGAAAAAAAGGTCTTTTTTCTTTTAAATGTCTCTAATAAGGAATCAGTAACTGGAGCAGTAAAATGTACCTATACTCAGAATTTCACAAATGATTTGACATTTGCAGCAGAGAACTCTATTAGTTAGTGTAGATTGAGGTCAGAATAACGCAATGGTGGGACAATACCTTCTTTCATTCTGTAAATGATACAAAATACTTTTATATCAACTATTCAGATGTGACCATACTACGTCATACTATTTGAAATGAGGTATCAACTATGTTCCTTAGTTACTTAGCAAGCATTTTTCTCTAAATTTTTGCTTATGTAAAGTTCTATCAGTCCTGAAGGTCATTCTTCTGCTGTTTTCCTGATGCTCTTTTTTTCATCTATTCTTGATAATACTACACATGAAAACCTTATGCTTAAAGGACTGATTAATAAGTCTTTGTTTATGATTTTTGAGCTTAAAATATTACATTATGGGCCTAAAAAATGAAATTCATTTTGGGAATTTTCACATAAGTTATTCTACAATTTCATGTTCCTTGGACAACATATGAAAAGAACCGAGAATAACTGTAGTCATTTTCATAAATGGGTATTATGTGTGGTTACCGCACTTAGAGTAACACAAAGTCAGTGTTCCTTTTTTATGTGTTTTCTGAGTTGATATTTTTTTCCCTATTTGATTGCAAGCCATCCTAAGATGTCCATAAGATGGGCCATAAAATGCACCGTAAGTTTTACTAGTTTTACTTAACTGTTTATTGCAAACCTCATTTTTATGTCTAATAACAGAAATGGAAGCGAAAACTCTAAACCTTTGCTTATAAAAATGAAAATCAGAATTATACTGTCCAATTTGGGCTCCTCTTTATTTTTCTTAATATTTTACTTGGACACAGATGCAGGATTAAAAGCACCTATGTCCATGTGCTTCCAGTGTATTTTGTCAGCCAAACTGAAAGAAGATGCATGGATGCTGGTAAAGGCTCATTAATCAAACAGATGTAGTTTCAGTAATTATGAAATCTCCCTATTAAGCAGAAGCAGTAAGTCATTAAAATATCTTCACCATCCTTTTGGCTAAGATCAAGCATACAATATCTTCTCATTAGGATAATGGATTTCAATAAAATGATATTCCATCACTCTCCATAAGGGACCAAAATGAAACTTTTTGGTTAACTGAAATCGCTTAATCATTCATTTCATCTTCCTCCAATCTTGTTCATTCATTTAGAAGAGAAAATTAATTCTTCAGAAAATCAGTCTACTATCCTGGCAAACTGCATTGAGCATAAAAGTTAACTTTGTAAATTAAATTAAGGGCGACTTAATGAAATTAATCCTGAAAATACAGTGAACAGAAGCAATAAGTATTTGATTTTTTTTTTTTTTTTTAATTCAGGAAGCTATTAATAGATACAAATTCAGGGTTTTTTTAAAATTTCAGGTGAAGTTTTTTGAGGAAAACTGGGGGTTAATGACATAAATTAGTTTAACGTTTTTTCATTGTCTTTTCAATTTGAATTTAATTTATACTGATTATTTCCTATTTGCTTTCAACACCTTTTCACTTTGTTTTTTTGTGAACTGAAAATCTTAATTATACATTATTAGAAATATCAGTTATGGATTTCAGAAGTGGGAGAGAAAAAATAAGCTTGAAAGGCAACACTTTAATTGACATATGATCTTATAAATTTTATTATAGCAGATTTTCCTTATCCTGACTAGATGTTCTTCATTCATAGTTAGATGGTGATCTTTATTTCACTACTTCTTATTATTCTGTGTAATCTACTCATCTTTAAAAGGACAAGGCACAGTGTCTGCATTGTGTGTGAGGTTTGATGGAAACTTTCAAATCCTGTTAGAGGTCTAAATATAAGCCAAATTATCACTCTGTTTATGATGACTAACAACACAGTATGTTTAAAGTTTCCTGCACACCTTTGAACATGTAAATGGGAAGATAAATCATACTGCTTTGACCAAAGTATGTAGTTGCTGCTGATGCATGTATGCCAGGAGTGGCAAATTTAAAATGGTTGCTCGAGATGTAGAATAGTGTGTAAATTCGGGATAGTTATGATACTTACTATGAAAAGTTCACACTGCAAGTTGCCATAGAAATTAATAGTGAATCCTCCAATTCAGCCATTGATTTCAGCAAATGGTGTTGAATATTGAATTTGCGACCCTAGCTCAAATTGCAACAGTTGATGTCTAAAAGCAGGCAAGTTAAAAGATGTTCGTAGGTTCCCAGTAGTGCCTTTCCTCTCCTGACAGAGGAGTTAGGCAGCTCTTCTGTGCTCATTAGAGGGGAACTGAGATATGCTCAAATCTTTTCAGTGTTCTTTGTTTACTGAAAGAACATCATAATAATCACTTAGTATCTTTTCCCATATCTTTTATAGAGGAGGAACTACGTCTGAATCATAGAGTCATTGAATGGTTTGGGTTGGAAGGGACCTTGATGATCATCTAGCTCCAGTCCCTCTGCCATGGACAGGGACACCTTCCCCATGTTTCATTTCAGTGGGACCTCAACAGACTGTGTCAAGGATAGACGAAAACTAGACCTTTACAGCTTTTTTTTTTCTGTGTGTGAATATTATACTGAGGACAAGGAGTTAAAATTTTTGCTTCAGTATTTAACTATGTAGAATGCAACTCACAAATTAGGTTGGTCTTCTTTAGTTCTCCTCAAATGGATCTGTAAAAAAATAAAACCAAAACAAAACACAAACAAAAAACCAAACACCTCCCAAAAACCCAACAACAAAAACAAACAAACAAAACCCCAAACCAAAACAACCCCCCCCAAACATTTACAGCTTTTACACTATATTCAGTTAACATGTTTGGTGTGAACTTGTGTGGAGTCTTTCACAAGCCATGCAGACAGCTCTCTGATATCTGATCAGCAGTGCAGTGGGTTAAACCTGGCCAGGTGGGGGAAAAAAAAAAAAAAAGATGAAGATGGTTGTGGGTCAAGATGAAGAGAGGGAGATCACTTGCTAATTACCTCATGGGCAAAACATTTATGAATGGGGAAAATGAATTTATATTTTTAACAATGAAAATAGAGTTGGATGTTGCAAAACAAATGGAAAAACCAAACCAAACAATGTAAAACATCTCCCTAACTTCAAACCCTTTTTTTTTTTTCCAAGGCTTAACTTTACTCTTTCACTCTTGGCTCCTCCACCTCTCCTCTGAGCAGTACAGGGGGTGGGGAATGGGGAGCTATTGTTCTCTCTTCTGGTTCTGGCCTCTCACTCCATTCCCCTGCTCCAGCATGGGCTCCTCTCCACTGGCCACAGCTCCCTTGGGTAAACCCATGTGTTCCAGTGAGGGCTCTCCAGAGGAATCGGGTGGCTGGAGCCCTTCCCGCCCCTCTTCCTGCTCTCCCTTTGGGGCTTGCAGGGCCATTTCTCACCCTTTTTGCCTCATCCTTCACTTCTGGGCAGTGTTCTGCCAGTGTTTTTCTGGCCACAGAGGCAGTAGACTCCTGCCGAGACCTGGGCAACTCCAGCTGGTACCACTCTAAAGTCCTACAGGTGATCCTGTGTTTGCCATATATATGTGTGTATACAGACTTGAAATGTACTTAAAGGAGGTATCCTTCACTTTGAACACAATGGGAGTTTGTTATCCAGACAAAGGTAGTAAACTGGAACGTTAGGAACTTGATATTCAAATATCTGATTAAAATCGAAGGGAATGGGCTATAATTGTTACACCTTCATTTTTCAGACATGCTAATTTAACTGTACTGTGTTCCTTGGATGATATGTTAAGCATGTAGTAATAATAAGGTTTTACTACGCATATTTATCAACTACTCTTGGCCTTAAAAATGCCTCAGTTGTACCCGTGCATGATAATAAGGATATAATAATAGACAATGCTGTTGTCAATGCTATTTGCATTTGATAATTAGAAAAACCTACCAATTTATATTCAAAAATGCTATGTGAACAGCAGGATAAGTTCAACAGCTAAGGTTGTTGTAAAACATATTGGCTTGGATTTCTGTAGAACATTAAAATAAAGTAGGTCTGGAAATAACACTTGGGCCGCTGTTTGTTTGTTTTGGGTTTCTTTGGTTGGTTGGTTTTAAAAGCAAAACAAAACCAAGCCCCTACCTAGAACTGTAATAGCTAGTCTTCACAATGAAAGAGGATACTGGTCACTAATCCTATACTAAAGCCCTTTTTAAAATTGTTTTGATCCACAATAAGTTCAGAACTGGCTTTCATATTTGGCATTTTTTTTTCTCGTCTGTTTCTAACCAAAGCTTTCTTCCTCTTGTCCCAGTAATGCACCAGATGAGCACTAGTAAGATATAAGCTGTTTTGCTACGGATGGCAAAAAACAAGTGAATTTTTCCTGGGGCAATGCAAAGGCTTGATGTAGGAGAAGTGCAGCACCATCTTTCCATTAGTTCTTTTTGATCTTTGCTAGTATGACAGAACCACTGAAATCTGAATCATCAACACTGATCAGTACAGGCCGTCCATGTCGTTTGACTTGCACCCTTACAGTTTAGTTAGAAATTATTTTTTATATAAGTAGCTCTTTGAAAATGTTGATACAGTCTGGGTTTTTTATACAGGACAACACAAACATACTTTTGCTTTAGATGGGGGAGGGAGAGGGAAAGAAGAAAAAATTATTTAATTATGGTGTACTTCATATATTTTAAGAACGTATTATATGGTACATATCTGTGGTGTTCTTAGGGCAGAGAAGTTTATGAAAGAGCCTTTTCCCACAGTAGTACTGCTTCAAGAGAGGTAATACAACCAGAAAGTTTAAACTGAGCATGGATCTCAAAATATTGTGTCTTTCTATGTATCTTGAGTTTATCTAAATGTTTTATTTAACATGACGTGCTCAGGTATTCTGTGAAGTATCAGTGGATCTTATTGTGCCTTTTTGATTGGATGTCATACTATTAACATAAAACCTAGACACCACTATGTAATGATTGCTTGCCATGTTTTTCTCCCTTATGTCCCCTTCAAGCCAAATGGTACAAATTCTTCATGCATGCTAGATGTGTAGCTACTTTTTCCTCCTTAAAAATGAAAGAAAAAGTATCAAATAAGAAGCAGAACACATGGTAACTGGCCTTGTAAAATTCTACCTAAAGCTGAGTCCCATGTCTTGACTAATATTCCTTCTTTTAAAAAAAAAACTGAGCTCTTCTAAAATTTCAGTATATATTTTCCTGATAAGTGCCATGGTTTATGCACTTGAATCATACTTAAAGTTGTCTGCTTGTGCAGTTCTTTGGTATTACTTTTCATGCTAAGAATTAATAAAGGCTGACATAGGCTTTCTTATGGAACTTCATTTCCTTTTAAAAAAGAACATAGAAGGACCTGAAACACTCCAAATCTGTATCTCCTCCTAATAATTATATATATGTATATATATACATATATGTACATATATATTCTCCCACCCCTCCAAGATCTTATTGCCTCAACTGAACGTAGAACTAACATCTAAAGTTTGGGCACACCACGTTATCTGGAATTAAAAACTGACTGGCATCTCAAAAATGGAGATTGCACCTCTGACTGATATTTCTCACTTTAGCTATCCTCAGTTAGAAAAGACTTGACCTATCATTCATACACATTTTTTAAAACTTTTGCAGTTTTCTTCTGATAAGATTAATTAACTTAGTTGAAACATTGACTTTACTCCCAAGTTCTACTCCTTCCTTAAAACCAGGGATCCAAGCAGATTGGTGAGGAGTTTGCTTGTGATGCTGGTTGCCCTGCCAGGTGTCAGAAAAGGAGTCCTATAAATACTTTACAACTGTGAGTCAAACATTCTCATCTGTCTAACTTGTAAGTCCATCATAAAGAAAAATGCTCTTTTCAGCTTCAGATATACAAATTTGTATACTAAAAGTGTGATATCTTCTTTAGCCTCTAGGGAAAAAAAAAATAAGGATTCTATCTTTAATTATTAGATGCTAGGTACTTCAGACCTTGAGAAATAAGGAATCCACAAAATGTGTGTTCTATGAAGCTCCTGTCCTGAACTGACTTGAACCTTGTGCTGTTGCTTCAGTATGCTTAAGGATGCTGAACACTTACTGCAATCAACTTGAAGATTTTATACCGGCATATGAAAATACTTGTTAAACTGCTGATTTAGACATGATTTTTTCAAGGTATTAGTGTAAGAGATTTGGGCCTCTAGTGCCAAAACTCACAGCTGTGTTCCATAATTGGTTTGAGTTTATGAGAGAATACTGCGTCTCATGGGTTGGTTGTAGCACAGCTTGCTTTACAATAAAGAGATAAGTTCAGAAATCTAAACTACGTTCACATTTTTCTATTATCAAATGTTCTTCAAATTGTTTTGTTGTTGTTGTTCCTTTCCTAACCACAGTTCTGTTCATCAAAATGCAGATAAGATTTTTGCCCTGTAAACCCCCAAAAAGGTATCACCATAATTTGGAAGCTTATCTTCTGTTTTTGGAAAATCGAATCAAGGCCAACATGATCTTAAACATATGCCACATATACTGTGAGATAATGCAAGCACAAAAATATTTCTTTCACCTGCAAAAATACCTTTTCAGGATGTTTCCTTGGTGCTTTTGTCAATGTATTGTGATGATTTATTTTTTATGGTCACTTGATACTTAGAGAAAGAGTGCTTTCTACCAAAAGAGTTTGCAAAATGCAATCAGAGCTAATCCTCCCACGGGCCACTGTGAGGAACTAAGAAAGCATTCCTTTTATACTTAGTTGGAGGGGAAAATAAAGCTTTAAGTAGAAGAGGCAGGAAACACCTTATTTGTCTTTTCCTATCTGGAAGAAAGTGGTCTGTCAGTATAATATGGTTAAATTCATAGATTAGACTCCTTTTGGTTTTTGTCTATCATCACTTCTAACAGTAGGTGACTGATAAGCAGAGGACTAATGGCTTCTGCTGTAAATGACATATCTGTTTTCTCCAAAGGGGATACGAAGATAAACAACAACGCACAAACACGGAATTAATAATGCCTTTGAATAAAACACCCAGTTTAGGCTTAAGTGATGTTTATGTTCTGCTGTGTAAATTAAGAAACAATGTTTTTCTGCTTTTTGCATTCCCTGTTAGTTTCCTTTTTTTTTTTTTTCCTCATCTAACCAAATGTGGAATGTGCTTTCTTTGCTTCATGGTATTAAATATATTGTCTGCCTGTTAGAAACAGTTTTGTCCCTAGCCATCATAGGGAAAGTGAAGTTTTCTAGTATGGCCTACAGACAGGAATCTGCAGCTTTTGCTCCGTATTCACTTTTTTGAGACTTTTGTCAGGCATCTCAAATTAATGTAAGTAGGTAGATAACATCATGAGATGAAAAAATATTTTGAACAACCTTCATTTTGTGAAACAATTCAATATTCATTCTACATACCAAGTTTAAAAGATCTCTTTTTTTCTATACCTATATGACATTGTTTTGAGAATTAACATTTGGCCTTCTGTGTGCATGTTGAAGTGTCCTCCGATTTTAAAGTCTCTCATTGTTTGTTTTGATATTGCTTAAATGAGGTAAAACCTGGATTAACATCCCTAGACTCAGAAAAATTATGTTGATATAAAAATTGTAAAAGTAAAGGCACCATTAAAATAAGTAGCACCATGAGGAAAAAAATTACATACTATGTTTTTGTTAAAGATAAAAGCTTAAATTTAGAGATGGAAGCCTGCTAAAGCAATGATGAAAAATTAAGCTGACTGATAAAAACCTTCAGAAAACCAGTTGTTATGCATTAGTGTCTTATCCCTAGGTCCTGAAAAACTAACACCCCCCCCCCCCCTCCGAAACCAAACAAACAATCTGCCTGTCCAAAAAAAAACAACCAAACAAACAAACAAACAAAACCACCACCACCCCACCACCACCTAATAGACAAAAGATACTTGTTGATATAAAGTTGACTGAGGAAGAACATTTGCAGGTGTATTTTAATTTAAATAAGACATGACAGGAAAAAACATGAAGAATTCCAGTATTCTTTTCCTTTATTGTTGTGGGTTCCTCTACTCTCTGCTCTAAAAATTTGCGTCATGACTCCAAGCTTCTCCACACTTTAGATAAGTAACAGTCTATGAAAAATCACACCTACCTGTAAAGATACTTAAGATGGAGCTTTGTTTGCTGTAAAATCCTTCAAAATGCTCAGGTATTTTCAGCAGTGAAAAGGTGAAGAAGCATATTTGCGTGTCAGAAGGTTAAATACTGAAGAGGCACCTGAGGATTGGATATGCAAAAATATGGAAATATTCACGAGTTTTACTTTGCATAGGGTTGATAGTCTATTATTGCTTATACACTAAGGACAGTTTAATGAAAGCCCAAGTACACAACCAGAACGACTGACTTTCAATTATTCCCAATGCCATTGACCTGAGTAGTTGAGGTTTTTTTCAAATGAGCAAAAAGAGGTAGCAAGTTTCTCATACAATTCTGAATTTCATAGCATGCAAAACACTTTACAAATGTGTTCATAGAAGACACATTAGCAAGGGTGGGAACATTTGCCAAATTGCCAGTGGACTATGGGGGGTTCTGCAGACTCTAAAGTAAAGCAAAGGCAATCAAGATATGCTGTTGTTTTGAACTGATGCAAAAACTTCCTCTGCCCACTCTCTTCTGATAAGGAAATCAAAACCAAATCACAACCAACAGCCAACATTGGTTACCTTAGTAACCTTACTGAAGCTATAGCTTAGACGCTACAAAAAAAATATATTTTTTAAATAATTTAAAATGGCATTCTACTAAATAACAATATAAGCCACACATTTAATTATGAGTTCCTTTCCACATGTAAAATACTAAAGAAAATACCTATTTTCATAAATCTGGAATTTAAATAATGACACTTTTCTGAAAAGTAGAATTACAAAAGTTTTAGGTACAGTTTTCTATTTTTCCTTTGTGAAAGGTTGAAATTTTGATAAATTTTAATTTCAAGAGACTGCTTAATTAAAAAATAAATCCTAATATCTCTGGGTAAACTGTAGATCCCAAGTACTGATGTTTATTTTAAACCTTTTCTCATTTCAGTGGTTAAAGACAGAAATACAGAGAGTAGTGTGGATTATGTTGTATGTCACTTGATGATGGCAGTGTATTAAGAAATACCTGATAGTAGTCATTGCATATTTATAATTTTTTTTATTATTTTATTCTGGGAATGCTTAAAAAAGTTAATTAAAAATTCCTCAAGCTAAGAAAGTCTTCTTACTTATTAGTAACTTGGTCCTTGGATTGAATAGGACACTAATTTATAGGATTCAAAACATGTGCCATGCCATGATCTTTCAGATAAATAAGTCATTGGCTACTCTAAAAACTGGTCAAGAGGTATTTGAAATAAAGTTCAGGTAAGAATTTAGGTTTAGGTAAGATTCAGGAAAATCTTGTAAGTACATTCTGTCTCTGGGCGTTCAAACGTACTTTTAGAAATGTCCCTGGTAATGTATCCAGAGACAAATTCCCGAATCAGAACTGGAACAAAGAAACAGGCCTGTCCTCTTTTGTGAGCAAAGTAATGGCCATAAAATAACATTTCCCAAGACTTGATCTTTTCCTTACAGAGATCTAGAGAAAGGCTTGAAGTAAACCTCAAAACAAGTAATTTTGATCACTAAGCGTTGTGTGAAGACCACCTTGGAGGAAGAGCAAAAATAACTGCTACATTTTTTTCCTTTTCAGCTGTAGCAAGCATTTTGAGCAACACTGTATTATGATAGGCAACTTGAAATGGAATATGAAACATCCCAGGCAATCAATATGAGCCACTCTAATCTTTTAAGATTACAGCTGAGCTCTAGGGATACAGAAAATCTTCAGTGACACTTGGGCTTATTTGCCTATGAGGCTGAATGTGAGCTTGGCTGTCTAGCAGTCTATCAAGACTGTCCTGTAAAATGTCAGTCATGTTGGGAAGCAGCAGACTTCGGCAATATGGAGAACAGGTGGGACAGGAGAGAGTGAAAAATCAAGCTTCTACTCTACCACTCATCATCCCTATCTAGTAGTTAAAGCAGTCCAAGAAACATGCTGAGGAGTAGAGTTAGATTTTTATCTTGAGAGAGAAAAAGTAACATGATATGGTGGATTTTCTTTAAACTGTCTTCCAAGCCAAGAAAAAGACAATAGAACATGCGTAAGACAAAAAAGATTGGTTGGTTGAACCACCCCAAGTGTAAAAAAGGCTAATACTTCCTTGCCAGTTGTATTTCCTTTCCCCATCAGAGAAGGAGGTCTTTGATAAACTTCTCACTGATTCCTTGCTGACTTAAGAATCTGGAGCATAAGGTATATCCTTCCTGGATTTTTCTAGCCATTGCCCTGAGTATTTTTTTTATTAGTGGCCCTTCTGGGGACTTGAGAAAGGACATCTCCAGCAGTGTTCCTGCCATTCATGATCTGAAGTTTGGGTAGAGGTGTATCATACTGAGCAACAGGCTTGTGGCACAGGGCCAAGTTTGCATTTCTTGTCACTGAAATTAACCTGTGACAGCCTGGTCTCAATGACACCTGCTTTTCAGTTTGATTTTTAAAGGAGTTTTCATTCACAATGAGCTGCTTTGAAGTATCTCTCACTTTTTGGTTAGTATCACTTTAAGAGTTCATTTGAAACAGCACATGAAATGTTCTAGCTGCTTATGCTTATTTATACCTACTCTTTGGGGGGATACAGTCTTGTGAATTAAACTTGGTGGATTCTAGAATTCATTTCGGATTACAAAACCTGCCTGTGCAATATGAAAAGTAAGGCTGTCTCAGAATACTAAAACACTGCAATCCAAAACAGCCACATTAATATTCCTATTGGTTGTCACTGGAGATATGCCAATTCCCATATGTATTTATCTACATTCTAGAGTGTCCTTGCAATCTCATGACTGGTTTTCAGAAGTGCTGGGTGGCATATTTCTCCTCAGCATGCTACAGACAAATTACATATTCAAATTGGAGGAGGAAAATGTGTTTAGGATAACTAGCATTTAGCATACAGTACAAATTAAACCCAGATGATATGATTCTATCCCTTGCTCCCCAACATTTATATTAGAATTCATATTTAAAACACGAACCTTTTGCATTATAAGTAAAGATTAAAATAGCTTTTAACTTTTTTCCCCCTATACTTGGCAGGCATTCTTGTATAATTAATGAGCTGGATATACTGTTAATAGTTAAGTTTTTGTGGTTTGTATTTTAAATAATCTGTTTGTATAGTGTAAAAGAGAATGGTCATGGCTTTTTGTTAGAAAGCCAGGGCTTTTCTGTATTTATTGGTTAAGATATTTTTTCAGTGCTTCTACTAATTTCTTTCATATTCTGGTAGTGATTCATTTGGGCTACTTCGGAATCAGAACACGATATTGCAGTCATTTGCCCTTTTGACTCTAATTTGATCAGCTTTCAAGTTCTTAATTTCTGTCATGTCATATACGGAGCTTTCTTTTAGTAAAGTTGTTATTGGTGGCACGTTTACATCTTAGAACCATCCTCACAAAATTATTATTCTATTATTATTCTATCTTATAATTTCACATGAAATCTTGACTGAAGATTTTAAAGCAGGAGAGGTGAGTTTTGTGGATTTGGGGCTTGGTATTTTTTTAAAGATATATTGCTCAGTGCACACTGGACCATAGTGATGTAAAAGGCTTTGTTATTCAAAAGCTTACTTAATAAGTCATGACTACTTATGTGATGAAATCTATTTATCAGTATCGAAGTATTTTTCCTTTTTAGGACCACTGTTGCACAGGTCTCTTTTTACTTTGCTGACAGAATCTTTGCAAGAGTTTCTGAGAGGTCCTCTGATGTATCTTCAACTTAATAATAAAAACCACCTGTGACTATAAATAAATAATGTTCCCATTTCTTAATATTTTTAGATATATAGTTGTTAATATGACTTCAAACCTGCTGCTAGATACAAATGTCAAGAAGACACAGATGAACTGCAGATTGTCTTTTTCATCTACTCAGACTGCTTTGATAAAAGATGTCAGCAGCTTTCCAGGTGACCTGTTTATTGATCAGGATGCTAGGGATTTGAACAGACTTCTGTGCAGTGAAGCATCAAGGTTTTTTACTCTGCTTTGCCCATCAAAAATCACTGAAGTCACTGGTATAGTGAGGATTAAGCTTTAGTAACCTACGGGGTTAAAAAGAGAGTTTGTGTGTATATGGTCTGCTTTGTGTGACAATCAACATCTGTCCTTTCAAAAACCTTGTTCTCTATTCCCCAAATAGTTCATGGACTAAGTGGGAATTTAAAGCAATTGCAGGCAAAGTAGGAGACAGCCCATTTTTAGTTTATCCAGATGGTTAGACTATAAAAATAAGCTATTAATAGATTGTAAAACAAGAAAGGCCACATACTTCTTTCCTGGTTCTGTTGAGCATGAACACCAGAAATATGAGGGACTGCACTTGCAAGGACAAGAGATCCATCTCACTTGTTACCTGGTTTCCAACAGCCAGATACCTGAGAAAACATGTAAAAACAGAGCAAGTGCACAGCACTCTTTTGCTTCAATGATCTTTAAGTCTTGAGGAGTTAACAGGTTGTGGATTGCAGATGTTTTGCTTTTGGATTTAAGGACATTAGGTGACCTTCCTTCCATTGATCTAATTAATTGTATCTCAAGGAAGCTTGTTTCTGATGGACATATGCTGTTATTTCCCTCTCAATAGGGAAGTCAGAGTAGCAAATGTCATCATACCTATGACAAAACTATCAGCTCTTTTGATCTAAACAGAATAGGGTGGAGAGGAATTCTCTCTTTGCTTCAAAAAGTTAACATTTAGATGGACCTAAGCTTGCTTGGATGTTAATATATCACTGAGAAAAATGGTATGGAGGAGAGTTTATTTCTTTGCTGCTATGATGCTGACAGGAAAGTGTGCTCTGTAATTGATTAACAGGGCACAGTGCATTGACTTACATGGGAAAGCTATTACATCTCAGCAACAGGAAGGTATATATGATCCTGGTTTTAGTAAGTAAAAAATTGGATTCCACAGGAAATAACTAAAACTGCTGAAAGAACCAAAGGTTCCCAAGGATTTTTTTTTCTCTTAAATCTGTGGCATAACAGTATTTCATGTTCTGAAGGAAGTTTAAATAGTGCAATATATTTAGTGGAGCTTTTATATAGGGCTAGAAATATTAGCTTATGTAAGAAGTCTTTTAACTTTTGTTCTATTGCACCTAAAGTCAGGAGTTATTAAAGAGATGTAATATCTTTTCTAAGTCTATTCATTTGGAATATAATCCTTCCCTATAATTCATACACATTTATGTAGGATTTACTATATTTTAGAAGCCTAAATGAGCAGACAAGATTGGGAGGTTTGCTTTTTTAAAAAAATGAGAAAATGTGGATTTTTTTTTTTGTTTGGGCTTTCTTGTTTGTTTTTGTTGTTGTTGTTTGTTGGTTATTTTTAAACTTATTTGGTGTCCCAAACAGGCATAGGAAAGAATTACAGTTTTGAAGAGTAGTGAAGGAAAACTAGATCAAGTATGTTTTGGTTTTTTGAGCCCCCACCCCAACAGTGTTGATTCCAACTGGATTAAGAAATCAGAGGGTTCAGATTTAATACTGCAAAAGCACATGTACACCAAATTAAGTATATTCACAACTGTCTGCAAAAATTGTGATCCCAGTGGCAAATACAGAGTGATACTCCCTGTTGCTTCTCTGTCTATTTTTTTGAATCCAAGAGTAGGGGTTAGTGAAGCAGAGAGGCAAGGTAGACCTTACAGGGGAATGATGATTTAGAAACTAGTACTCTTTCCAAACAAGTTTTCCCAAATTTCTTTTGCGTGTCTTCAGTAGTAGCACCAATATAAAAGCTGTCAAACTAAAAGGACTCAGTAAAATATTAGAAGTTCTGATGAGCTTCTACTCTTTGGAGAGGTTTCTTTCAGCTGCTGTGTTGTTCTTGAGCACATTGCCTAAAATCCATTCTTATTTTTGTTGCAGATATTAAGGGTTTGCTTACATTAAAAAAAAAACAACAAACCTCTTAAAGAGTTTGTTATGACTTATGATAGCTTTTTTATTTCTTTTTTTTTATAATCTTTTATTTTATTTTTTTATTTTTCAGAATACAGTGAGCAACAGCCTCACATTCTATTTAGAAATAAATTAAATTGCGTAAGTAACATCCTTTTTTTTTTTTTTTTTAATTCCAAGTCTTTCTAATGTTTTTCCATGAAGATGCAGGCTTTTCCCCTCACCCCACTTTGAAGCTATGGGTGGTAGAAAATTGTGTAAACCTAACAATTTTCTTTAAAAAATAAAATAAAAAACCCCCTAGGAAACTGAACAAAGGTACATGTTCAACCTTAGCTCTCATTTCTGGTAAGAATGTTTTTTTTCCTTTACATATCATGTAATGTAAGCACAGGAAAATGTTATGAAGAGACTTTGTTAAGTATTTTTAAAATCTTCTGATTATATGTTGTTTTGCTTTTAAATGTGTCATTCCATTTTTACCTAGACAATAGGACTAATGACAAATGCCTTTAAGTCTCAAGCTAGGTGGCACTAAGTGATGTGGCAGCACGAGAATTTGCT
>JAWWES010000081.1:53770040-53867802 GCA_035583135.1 Lophotriccus pileatus
ACAATAGGACTAATGACAAATGCCTTTAAGTCTCAAGCTAGGTGGCACTAAGTGATGTGGCAGCACGAGAATTTGCTGGCAGTCTTTAAGCTGAAAACATATTTTTATGAATTACAGAAAATAGACTGCAGATAAAGAAATACTTGAGAAAAACTTTGTCAAGTGGTTATGTATTTCTGTGATTATGATGTCAAGGATAAAAATTGGCAATTAGGGCAATCTGCTGCTCAATTTTATTCTTAAGCTCTAACCTTTTACTACTTTAACTGAAATAAAAGCAACCTGGCACCCAGGATCTTAAAACATAGGCTTTTGATCCCAGGGAGAGGTGTGTGCAACCCTGTTGTGTTGCTTGAGTGGTGTGATGCGAGGAACACCTGGCTGCAGACTTCTGACCAAATGTGTTGTCTGGCCACAGCCAAAGCAGAGGGAGAAGGGATTTGATCTTTCTGTTTTGTGGTATAAACACATAGATAATGTTTGAAACCATTTCTTTAACCTTGTTAAACTTCCATTGTTAAATAGTGTGGTAGTGAATTTAAAAGTCACTGGAATTGTCCTTTAATTCAGTGCAGAGCAGTTGCCCTTTATACATGCTTGTGTTTGTATGAATTTTGGGGTTTCCCTTCATGTTTTTTACTTCAGAGATTTGTAAAGGAAACTTATTTATTTTGTTAAATGTCAAAGTACTGATTCCTGAATTAATGTTCTTCTGCATTTATGTACTTCAGCTTCTACTGCTATGAAAGTAATTTTATTTTTTATTACAGAAGACTGCACGTTTTAAGTGAACTTCATTGTAAATTATTTGATTAACTCACATCCCTTTTTTCCCCATAAAGTTCTTCTTTAGAAGGTATGATTATTTTGACCTTCCTATGATCCAGTCCAACCAAATCACCTGTTTGTTAATATACCAAAACTGTGTGTTGTGGCTGATCATTATATATGTTCCTCATATGTATTTAGACCTGTGATGGTCCAGATCAAGTACGGTGATCTAATGCTTTTTAGATACATAAATTGAGGGTGTTTCCACTTGCAGTCGAGTTTGTGCTGCAATGCATGTGTTTAAAAAGATTAGTCAAGCTACTGGTGTAAGCCAGGGCTTTTTTTAGTTGTACCTGTAAAGTAAATGAGTAATTTAAGCTACATATTTCTCCCATCTGTTGAAATGCCTTACAAAAACTAGGACAAAGGATAGTACATTAACTAAGTATTGCAAAAATCCAAATCAATATTTCTACATTCTAATTTATATCATACAACAGGTTTTTTAACCTTTCTTCTTCAACAGAAAAGCGAAGACTGATTTTGTTTTTTTACATCTTACATGCTAATACCAAGTTAATCTTCTTTATAACTGAGTAAAATGGAAGCAAAGTGCTCAAATGGCTTATGCAGATTAGTTAGTATAGGGTTTTTTTTGTGAATCTGTATGTGATAATTCATAGGGATTCATTAGTGTCCCCTAATTTTTTTTTTAAATATGAGTTTATCAGCACTTCTATTACAGAAATGAAAACTTTTATCTACTTCTTACAGAGCTTTCATGATAATTCTTTTCTTTAGCACTAGATTATGTCACCAAAAATATTACAGATATATCATGGCAGGTTTTTTTTGTGGTTCAACAGTTGTATCCCTAAGGAGACTGGTGGCCCATGGTTAGACTTCACCATTATATTATTTTGTCCCCTGTTGAAGTCTCTTTTTTCCCCTCATGTCAAGGTGTGGGTATGTTTTCTTGCGCGTTTTGAGGTGGGTTTTGGTTTGTTTTGTTGGTTGTTTTTTACTGAAAAGCTGTGATGTAGCTAAATGCATTCCACATGCTGCACCTGAAAAATAACAAGGTTGTGGTACCTCCCAAAAGAAGAAAAAAAAAAAAAAAGAGCACATTACCAGTTCATATGTATGAATAATTAAGAGTCTAAAGTGAACATGTTTTCTTGTGTTTCAGAAAAGTGCGATGAACCTCTGGTCTCAGCATTACCCCACTCCTCCTTCAGCAGTTCATCATCTATGACAAGCAGCTATGTGCCGGGTTATGCCAAGTTAAACAAGAGAGGAGGTAAGGGACGCTCTCAACATAATGTTCAGATATTTCAAAAAATGATGAATGATATTTTTAATGTAAAAATGCTTTTCATGTGAAGTACTATTGCTTACTTTTGTTTTAACAGTTTAACTGTCTGACAGACTGTTTGTGAACAGGAAGAATTTGTTTCGTTGTATGGGACAGTAACTGCATTCCATTACACTGGAGGGAGAAGTACACTACTAATAACATGTAGCAGCATGGGCCAAATTCCTAATGTGGATGGAGTCATACAGTACAGATGGATAACTAACTTTAGTTAGGAGGGCATACCTGTCCTCACCGGGTACATGAATATTTCCAAGGTTATGGTTGCTGAAGCAAAACTAAAGAGCCTTGAGATGCTTTATTGATTTAACTTGTTCCCATCTTAGAAATGACTGCTGTCAGGTTTTTTTCCATCACCACAGAAACTTTGGCTCTTGCATATATTTCTGTAATGTAATGAGGTGTTGATCAGAAGTCACAGAGCCACCTCAGCCTTGTGAGTTGGAAGGATAGGTGTGTAACTTTGATGGCTTGCCTAGTCTAATTATATCCTTAGGGCTAAGCAAACTTATTTAATGGTCTGAACACAACCCATAGGAATTTTCATAGCTTTTCTTGATATTTCTAGGTGTCTGTTTATATATCATCTTGATCTCTGAATTAATTTCTGATACATTTAAACATAACATTTTAGATTAACAGAAAATTAGTATTCTGAATATTAGTGGGTTTATTTTTTCAAAATAGTATCAGTCTAAAAGTTCTAAAATATAAAATATCACACATTCCTGTGACTCAGTACTCAAATTTTACGTTTATCACAAAGTATATGTGAAAGGTATAATAAGTTGACTTAATGAACTTAGAGTTTAAAAATATTTCAATATAAGGATGAAGAACAGAGAGCAAATGACTATAGTGCCCTTATCTTCTAAATCCTCAAATTGTGTGATAATGGCAAAATACCAGACTTGGGGAAGGTTGGCTTAGTTGTGTTGCTGCCTCACCTTTTCTGCTCCTTCAAGAATTGTGTTGCTTCTGCCTGGACACCATATTCTACCTCCTAAAAAAAAAAACAAACACTCAAACAACCACCATAGTAACCAAAGTTACAGCCTTTTGGGTTTGGGTGGCAAAATTTGGAATATTACTAAATGGTGGAATATTCCTGAAGCTAAAAGCAGAATTTTTTACATCAAAATTATACCCTAGGCTTCCCATATTCTCCACTCATTTTTATAGTAGTTTGTGCAACTTCTGAACCAAAATTTCCCCACCTTATGAGCAATGCCATGAATTTACCGCTAAACTAATTCTAAACTTAATCAAAGAATAATTATCAGTGTAGCTTTTACTAGAAAAAAAAAAAAAAAAAAAACAGAAACAAAAGCACAAAGAAAAACAAACAAAAAAAAACCCCGAACAAACAACCCCCCAAAAAACACCTAGATTTCTGTGTCCAGCTCTGGAGTCCTCAGTTTAGGAAAGATATGTACCTGTCACACCTTTCAAGGTTCCTTTCAGTAATATTATTATTCTGTGATTCTCTGTCAGTGACAACTTTGGATCTGCTGGAAGTTAATGGAGTGAGGGGAGCTGCGCAATTAAGGGGGCCAAGCTGTAAACATGGCAAACCCTGGTGCAGGTGGTGTCACGGGAATTGAGGCACCATTCCCTGCCCACCATCAGGGTCAGTAGTGGTGGTACCACAAAGCAGGTTCTGCCAGTTGTTTGGAGATTATCACACACAAATGGATGAGCCAGGTCTCTTGTCAAGCCAGGAAGCAAAATCTGTAAGTGGGGAAGAACGTGAGATGGGTCTGGGTCTGGATATTCCTATGATGTGGCTCAGGTAGAGCTACTTTCTTTTAATGACCAGTAATTGACCTAGTGAGGTGCTTAGCCCTGCTTGCTCTGGTGCCACCCTGTGTCTGTACTTTCAAAACCTTTGCTATCACCCCATGATTGTAGTACTCTGCACTACATTTTTATTCTACCGTAACAGTTGATTCTCTGCAGAATAGCTACTCTAGGTACAGAAATATATCAAAATTTTTACAGCAATAGTCACTAGCCCATGCAATCACACAGCTAAGTTAAACATAGAATAGACTAGACTGTGTTACCTGGTTGTCAGAGAATTGTTACTGCAACTAAGCAAGCTAAGCAGAAGCTGAAGACTAGCTTAGAGAAAATATGACTGAGCTCTAGTCCTGCAGCCCTGCAGATCTGATTCAAAGCCTGATAAGAGCAGTGGCAATTTCTTTGGTTTTAGGCCTGGAGACTATTAGATAACACGATTTGTTGCTCCTGAATGAGAATAGATACTGGTTTATGCTGGGTACAAGCTTTTACTACAGTGTTCCCTGTATTTTTATCATGGTTTCTGTAGTTTCCGTTCTTTCTGTTGTAGTATGTCTGAACACGTGTTTTGATAGGCTGTTGCATCCCTTAATTTCTGTGTTCAGCTGTTTGTCGTCCAGATGAAAAAAGTTCAATTCTAAAACACTGTTCATCATTTAGGATGAATTCTGTTGTATGATCATAGTTATGTTTGTTTCTGTTCTATCCCCTGTTCTAAAATAATTTAAAAAAAAAAGGTTACTAAAATCAGTATAAATACATTTTAACATTAGAATGGCGGGGAGGATCTTCTTTGCTTTTAGATGAGTATTTCTTCTTTTAATTTACTAGACTACCTATTCTATTCTAAGTGAAAGGCAAACCAGACATTTGGAATTTAATTTTTCCCTTTAATTATGTTTAACCTCCCCTTTCTTACCCTAATAATCACTGCAGTGCAGTTCCTTTTAATGATGTTTCTTTAGCAATATAGATCAGTGCCATCATTAATCAAACACTTGTTTAATTTTCTCTATCAAAAAGTCATTTGAAATTTAGTTGCTTCTCTTTGTCAAATAGTAGTTGCGTCTCTGTTTACACAGCAACTTCTCTGGATTGTTGTCCATCTCTTAATACTTTCCAAAACTGAAACTTCTTTACGTACATTAACAAATAAGGTTTTCTTAATTCTAGTGCTAGTAAAAGTACTGCAGAATTCGGGAGTGTGTTTAACACAGGAACTTGGCCATCTCTGTGCTTATGCTTTTACTTCTGCAAGTGATGGAAAATAGCTCAGTTTTAATGCTGAGCTATTTTACAACTTCATGGAATTACAGACATTGCTAATCAAACCAGTAATGGGGGAATCAATTTTTTTTCTCTCCAAGGAGTCATTATCAGCTAATAGATTCCCAAATCAAATATGCTATTTAAACCACACTGTGCTCAAATCATTAAATGGAAAAAACTCCCCCTCCTCTAGCCCCAGACTCTTTAAATTAAAAAAATGTGCACTTGAAAATTCTAGTCTCTAACCCAATTATTTTTGTCATTTTCACAGCACTTCACTCTAGACTGGCAAAACACTTTATCAGAATGGATAGTATATTTTATTCCATTGATTAAGACACTGATTTACTGAACAGCCACACCATGTTATTAAGAAGGATGGAGTTGTAACTGTAGTTCTGGTTCAGTTTCCTGCTATAAATGTTGCAATTGGAAGGATGCACATCAAAGAGTTTAATATTTTCAGCAGTTCTTAGGTAGCTTCAAAAGCTGGAACACTCATAAATTTAGTTCTAATGTTTGATATCACGTTGTTTACAAATCCTATAACTAGTGATCTAAGCAACCAGAATTAAATCTTCATGGAATGGCATTCATCTGGAAGCCTGCAGGGTGTATATGTAGGGTGATTTCTGTCAGTTTGTGAGCATATTTTACATTTTCCACATCTGTCTACTCAGACCCCTGTAAACCTTCAATGACTTATTGGTCAGTATGTATACTTATTTAAAAGCAAATACAGATCTGATGGACAGAAACTTGATTAGAAAAGTTAACCTCTACAAATCACTTTACTTAGTAGTTCATATTCTTCTGTGTTGCCCCCTGTTCCTGTTTTGAGCCTTACTTCTTGCTTGCATAAACAAGAAGTACCCTGGTGTTTTTTGTTTTGTTTTGTTTGTTTGATTTTGTTTTGTTTGTTGTTTTTTGTTTGTTTGTTTCTTTGGGTTTTTTGTGGGTTTTTTTTGTTTTTGTTTTTGTGGGGGTAAAGGTTACTTTTCATTATAGGAAAAATTGCTGATTGTAGAAACAAATATTCAGTGGTTACCTGCAGGTCTGTCAGTCTCTTGCAAATTCATACGAACACATATTAAAAGGTGAAGCCACAGTTTCTATGTTAGTGAGTAAGAGTCTTTGATTTATATAATAGTTACAACTGTGAATCTGCATTTCCATAATTACAGAGAGCCAAAGGCCTGGGGGTACAATGCAGGTTTTGCATTTTATACTGGCTCTCTCACTCATGGATACCCAAAGCCTGTCTCATGGGATGCTTTCCTTCTTCTGCTTTCCTGGACACTTTCAATTACAGCAGCTGTGAAAAGTAAACAAAAAGCTTTCATTTTATAATCATGGAAAGAAGTAGGAAATAGGAAGACCCCAGAAAATGTAGACTATTTTGTTGCTTCTCTTTGTGAGACAAGGAAGGTTGTTCCTGTCCTATTCTAGTACTCATCAACACATTGAACTAGAATTAGTGTTGGGCGAAGCAATTGCTGCTTTCCAGTCAGGTCTGCAAAGAAAGAGGGTGAAGATCGTTTTGAAGCTTCCTCTGTGGCAAAAATTCTGTGGAGGCTGGAATGATGCAGTGAATTTCATAGTGAAAGTAGGTTTGGGGAAGGTAGAGTGTGGTGACTCCTGAATTCAGTTAAAGTTCATAAGCAAAGACTTGGACTTAAAAAGCTAAACTATTCAGACAAAGCTGGTTGCAGTCAGCTTTTATCAAACTATTCTTTTGATAGTAAGATAATATTGCAGTTTAAACAACTAAATCTTAGTGCTATATTATAGTATTTATCATACTTTTAATTTTTAGAAATAATTTGTGTTGTTCAGTGCTAGTATAAGAAAGGTACAGATTATTTTTGAAATATCTGTAACTTGTATCAGAAAATAAAGCACTACAGGAAAGGAGAAACATACATTTCTCTTGTTTTGCTCTTGTCACTGTCCCTTTTACCTATTTATATGCAAACATTGTACAATTGTTGAATACTGTAAAATCATAAAAGTTTTTTTTCGAATAGAGCTAAAAAAATAATTTTGAATTTCTTGTCAATTATCAGCTCACATTCTTCATCTTTGTAAACCAAACATTTCTAAGGGTGTTAAATGATCCAGTAAAATATTTGGAGATTATGGGGATGTATTATATTCTTGGGGGGGGGGGGGGGAATTACTTTTCAAAATGAATGACACTGGAGTCATCCACCTTGACACATAAATATATGTCATTAAGTCATTGACACAATAGATTTTAACTGAAATATAGCTAGTAGACTAGCTAATAATATTTCAATTCCTTCTATTTTCATCATACCTAATCTCCTGCAAAAGTAATCCATATTGCTTCCACCTTACTAAATAAATTGGCATCAGAGAAAAGGAGAGTTTTCAATTAGTTCATTCTACAGCTTTTTCAAATCTATCCTTGGTAACTTTTTCATATGTGATGTCAAGGTTACAAGGTCTAACATCTTATGACCTGCCATCAATAGAATCAGTGGACTGCATCACATCACGAGAAGGATTCTTAGCACATGTTTGATATAATGCATTATCAATCTTCCTTTTAATGGTTCCCAAGCTATTGGACCTTATACTTCTCACTAGAACAAGAATTAATGCTGCCCATCATCCACCTCATACCATTTTAATTTAGGGAAGAAATTCTACATTATTTCAACATAATGTAATGTTATATAATATAATTGGAAGCTGCTTGAAACTGAGTAGAGTCTCAGAACTTCAGAAATAATCCCAGCAGACAGTGAAAGTATGAAGGTCATAATGAGTTTTTGGATATATGGAAATTATCTTTGCACAGTGGAATAAAAAAGAGGAAATTTGGCACCCAGGGGTTCTGTTTCAAGTCCAGTATTAGGGGAGAATCTGATGCTGCCAACAAAATTCATAATGCAATATGAATGTTTCTGTAAGGAAGTTGATGTTGGAAAAACAGTCCTTTTAGCACCGCTGCATAACTCCTATCTAGGCTTTCATGTTACCTTTTAATCAGCATGCTGACCTTGGCCTGTTATCAGAATTATTAATGTGACTATAAAACAAGCATCAGAAATTTCTAAGTGTTGGCATAGGTGTAATTGAGACAGGGTTGGTTTTTTTTTTTCCCCTCAGTGGAGTTTTAAATTCTGCCTCCTGTGTGGAAGATGCAAGAACTTATCTATAATAGGATATGATTCTTTTATTCCCCAAAGTATTCCCAGTAAGTCAATCATATCTGTTCTGCAATGACTGTACCAATATAAAAAAATTTTTTGCTAGAGTCTTGCCTTTGAAGAAATCTGGGGACACTTAGCCTTGGCTCTTTTTAGCATTGCTATTGAAATCTCCAATACCATAACTAGTATCGCTACTCCTCCAATTATTTATTACTATTCTATAGTGGAGTATGAGAACTATTTCATGTAGTTTTTGTTTTGAGAAGGCGAGTGTGAAAGGGGTGATTAGAATCAGCCTGGGTTGTGTGAGGTGTCTGGGCTTTTCCCTTTACAGGACTTGCCAGGAATTTAGTTTGGGTATGAGTCTGAAGGAAGGAGATGCTACCTCTGAACTAACATTGGCCAAATAGGAGCAGTAGGGAGCTATTGTGCAATAGTAGCACCCTGTAGATCATCACCTTAAATACTGCAATCTCCTTGTGTTCACAAGAGATGCCTCTGAGAAAACTAATACCCATACACAACATAACTCATTATATTTTGATTAAAAGCCTCTTAGAGAAAAGTTATTATGGAGTTGTCAGTGGTTTGTAAATTCACTGCCCAGTTTACAGTATGTTGTCTTTTCTAAGTAGGAAAGCACGTGGAAGTAATGGATAGAGTAGCATAAAAGAACAGTACCAATCACAGGAAAGAGTAGTATCATCCACTTAGCTTTTAAATGTCTCTAAGAGAGCTATTGCTGAGTAAGAATTTATAAATCCTTAAAATATGGTTGCCTTTAATAAGTGAATAAACATCAGTTCTCTATCTGTAAATATGTGCTTTGGATAAACACACATTGTAGAGTCCAATACAGTATATTTGTTAAAACATTTTCATGAACATTATAAATCAAATTAGGTAATCAGAAGTCAGGAAAAATTGATAGTTGTTATCTATTAAATAATTACTTTTAAAAAATGTGAAAAATTACTTATTCATGGTTGAAAAAAATAAACCTCTCTTGGTTCATTTATTAGTACACGCGTAAAAACACATTTGCATGTGACACAGCATTATTTGTGTTGAACACAGTATAAACAGTATTTCTTGAGATGCTTTACAGAAGCTACAAGTGACTGATGTTTCATTTTGGGGGAGTTCTTTGTTTTAAAATCTTTAAATAATTTGGGCTCAGCTGACTGTTTGGAAAAAAAGAGGTATACAATTTTCTTATGTCTTTATCTGCCATCAAAATATGTAGTTGTGAACCCTACTCTAATTTGTAATGTCAGTCACTTCAGCTGCATAAACACTTGTATCTCTCTGTTGAACACAACTGTGATTGTCACTTGGCTGACCATAGCAGTTGTTTTCTGTGTTTTAGTGATCTGGCCCCAATGAAACATTTTTTCATAAATACCTATGTTTTACAGATGGAATTCTTAAAAAAAAAAAAAAAAAAAAAAGATGTTTGCACTAGCTCATTCCTCTGAAACCACAGGCTTTTTCAGTCTCTAGATCAATATATGGGGCAGTAAGAAAAAATTTCCTTGCAAGAAGATAGTGAATTCTCTAAAGGGGCAGGAAAAAGAAGCATCAAAAAGAGGAAAGAAAAGTGTCAGTGTACATCCAGGACAGACAGATGCACTGAAAAAATAACTTTAAAAAAGAACATCACCCTTTTTCATTCCAAACACAGTCCAAGAAACAAAGTCAGTAGAAAGTGGAGCTCAAGTAATTGCACTGAAAAAAGGCATCATTAGCTTATGTTAATTTACCATGGCCCGACAGATACAGAAAGCATGACTGTTTTTTCCAGTTCATAACTAATTTGTTAATTAAAGTGTTCAGAATACCTAATTGGATTATTTAATACATGTGTAGATGGAGAGGAAGGAAAGAAAAAATAATACTGAGCTCTCAAACTTTGTGATTTTTTTTTTTTTTTTTTTTTTTTTTTTTTTTTTTTTTTTTTTTTTTTTTTTTTGACAGCAATCATTTTCAGAGGCAGCAATTTCAAGTCCAGCCAGGGAGACAAAGCAAATGGGCAACAGAGAGACAGGGAAAGCAGATCACCCAGGCTGTACTGAGCAGCTAGCTTTTTTTCAGACAAAAGTCAGTTTAGTTCATTAATTGGCTCTGATGCTAATGAATGGCTGGTTTTGGCAGGAAAGTGTTTGGGCTGATGGCAGAGAGGAGGCTGCCTCACAGACAGCCAGATAGGATCCCTATATCACAGATATTCTTTTCCTATGTCCTTAGGCACCAGTGCAGTTCTGGCTATTTATCCCCAGAATAGCCAAATTCTGCACTTTCAGCTATCTTGAGAGAGCAAAGTTTTAATTTGACAGTTTCTCAAGCAGCACTGGGACATTAACCTGTAAATAGTTAAGAAATCTCTTCTGGTGTTCTTACTGGCTTCATCTTGAAACTGCAGATCAGATTAGCTGTCCAACTCTGCTTAGAATACTTATGTTTTTTATTGGCATTGGAGCAGGAGCTAATGGTCTCAAACATGGGGTGGCTGACTGGTTTATATTTTGTGAGCAGTATAATATACCTAGTCCTTCTCTTTATTACTGTTTGTAATCAGCTGCTTTGAATTTGTGCCATACCTGTAAGATATGTAAAAAGTTCTGACATTACTTCTAAATGTCATTAAACTGATATTGCTTTTATTTAGTATGTGTTATTCATAAAGTTTACCTTCACAGAAATATTACCTGTACAGGGAGAGGCTAGTGTTAGTATTAGATGATGTATAGCTGTGACTGCAAGGATAGTATTGCCAGTGACAAGTTCTTGCCTGCATAAAGACAGTTTTTCACAGAAGGACATCAGTTCTTGTAAATTAGACACTAAATTATATAATCAGGCAATACAAAGATTTCAGACTTTACCTCTGCTATCTGATTTCACTTCTTAGAACAGAGAGTGGAGTTACGTGTGCTGCATCAAAAGAACTCTGGCCAGCAGATTGAGGGAGGTGATTTTGCCCCTCTACTCTACTCTTGTGAGACCCCACCTGGAGTACTGCTTCCAGCTCTAGGGTCCCAAGCACAGGAGGGACATCAGGACATCAACTTGTAGGTAACACCCCTCTGGACTTGCTCCAAGATGGTTAGGAAGGTGGACCAGCTCTCCTGTGAGGAAAGGCTAAGAGAATTGGAACTGTTTAGCCTGGAAAACAAGAGGTTTTGGGAAGACATAATTGCAGCCTTCTAGTGCCCGGTTCGGTAAAGGAACACACACGGGTCAAGGTTCAGGGTAGCACATCTCTGCCAGACTGGCCCAAGCTGAACTAATTTATTCAAGATGGAGGGCTATTTAAGGGGTCGGTGGGGGAGGATTCTAGAACTTGGGAGGAGTATGCAAAACTAGGTATGATGATAGGACAGAGGAACATACATAACAATTAGGAGGAAGGGTTATGTAAAACTTGGTTTGATAGGTGGGGTTTGAATGACTGGGAACGAAGGGGAAAATGTACAATAAGGGAGTGACAACCATTTCAAGGGGACAAAGTCCATAACAACAATATGAAACATAACTCCAGATGGAGGCATCAACCTAGTAATAGGTTTCAGCCTAAAGTTTCTGTAGTACAGTCCTCAATCCTCAGTCAGGAATTCTGTTTTCCGTGTGGTGTAGGATTCTTCTTCATCCTGGCCATCTCCAACATTCTAGTACCTGAAGATAGCCTATAAGAAAGTTGGAGAGGGACTTTCTACAAGGGCTGGAAGTGACAGAATAAGACGGGATGGCTTCAAACTGAAAGAGAGTAGATTTAGCTTAGGTATTAGGAAAAAATCCTTGACTGTGAGGGTGGTGAGGGACTGGAATAGGTTATCCAGAAAAGCTCTGGATACCCCATCCCTGGAAGTGTGTAAGGCCAGGTTGGATGGAACTCTGAGCAGTGAAAGGTGTCCCTGCCTGTGATGGAGGGGTTGGGAACTATATGACCTTTAAGGTCCCTTCCAACCCAAACTATTCTATGATTCTATTTAAAAAGTTGGCACCCTATAATTAGATTTTAGACTTAATATAAATTGTGAGACTTGTCTGAAAAATGCACAGTAATTTCATGTTACAGTTCAGCTAGATGCCTCTTTAAACCAGTGTCTCACGAGGAACATGTTTCCACTAGAGATGGCACATTGAACAAGCAAATTGGAAGACTTCATCTTCTTCAGACTCTGGAGCTACTTCATTGCACAGATCAGTGAGAACATGTGAGATCAAAAAAAAACCACAAAACCTTGATATAGGAAAACTGTCCAACTTCTTTTGGCAGGTCCAGTATATTTAGGAACAGCAGAGGTTGACAGTTTAGATATCCGGGGTTTGGTTTTATCTACAGATACTTCAGACTAGGATACAGAGCTTTGTGAGTCTCATCTGGAATTAAGGCAAAGATGTAGTGAGTTTACAGAAAATGCACTGTCAGCTTTTCCCAAGGTCAGCGCCTCTTGCCAAATGCTATGAGTGTTTCATCCTCTCCTGCACACAAAACACAGGTTTTCCTTACACAGATGGGTGTAGTGCAACTGATAGATTGCTGCTCTGAGCACAGCCAGAGCATTGCGTTTCCCAAATAAGTCATAAACAAGTATAAATACCAGTAGAAATGGGAGGTATTTGGCTACTATTATAACCTCCTAGTACAGTTATATGCTGAAAGAGAGAAAAGAAATAATGTGATAAAATGAGGGTATTTTTTGCAGGATGGGAGAGTGCAGCTATTATTCATGTTTAAGCTTTCACAGCTAGTTTATTCACAAGAAAATCTGAGCTACACACTAAGAGACAGAATATTAATACTTGTTTTTCCTGTATGTGAGTTACTACGTAAGTCATAAAAAAAATCTCTGAATCTGGAAGACTCTGACTTAGCATCCAGTCTCATGTCATAGATTTGCTGTTGGTTTCTCTTTGCCTCACTCACTTAGATGAAACTTTTTTTAGCTCTTCCTGTAAGACTCATTTGAACATTGATTAAAAATTACAGGTATTTGAAGGAAAAAAGATATGTCAACTTTTACGAAGCAAGATCATTTATTTTGAAAGCTTGAGCTTTACACAAGCCTTGTACAGTGAAGTAAAGGTGGAAAGGGAAGGGGTGAATGAAGTAGTGTTGTATAGATCTCAGAGCTTTTTGGGCGAGAGAAAATATTTGCCTTGAGTGAGAGACAATAATTATTTTGGGAGATTTGAGTCAGCTTTATGCAGAATGGCAGGTGACTATAATGCTGCAGAGTGAGAAGCAACAGTTAAGAAGCAACAGTTTAATTATGCTGACACAGATACCTACACATATATAAAATATATAAAATAAAGCTGTTATATGTTTTGTGTTGTTCTCTGCATGGATATTTGGTGTGTTTAGCTAAGGGCCAAGCAAGAACTGTTAATAGGAGTTTAGCCCCTTCCTCCTGCTATCTGCACTGTTTTTCTTCTGAAATGATCCATTTATTTGGCTGATACGTTGTTCATATAAGATAATATTTTTCTGTATTGAACGTCTTTGGCAGTTTGTTGGCCAACTGAGAAACAAATTAATATCAACAATGAGCTAACTTATTTTCATAGCCCTAAACTTTGATTGCCTCTAGGACAGATTTTTGTTTCTTTTAGGACAGATGTATTCTTTATGACAAAATTTTTTTGAGTGGTCAATTTTCCAAGTCACTCAGTATTAGATAAATTGTTTCTACTTTGATCAATGAGGTCGTATAACTTGATAAGCAATTGAAAAAAAAAATGCTAACTAGCTTGAAAAGCTGCTTTTTGAAAAGTTGTATTTTAAATGTCTTTGCTTTTAAATATTGACTACCATAGAATTTAGCATTCCTGCTGGGCTTTTAGGCACTCAGCTCCCAGTGAGCTGATTTTGCTTTGGTTAAGGAAGTTGTCAGAAATTATTTGATGCTTGTATGGATCAAAGGAACTTATGTAAAAATAGGCATATGATTTTGTCTATAATTATTTATAGATCAGGAACTAATAACCATAAGTTATCTTATAGGTATCTCTGTTTTCTTAGCTTTTGCTAGTATAGGCTGAAAATGACTGTTTTGAGGGGAAAATCAGGTGACATTGGGTAATGAAAATGATAAGTAAGCAAGAGTATTATTTAGTGAAACAGGGCAGTATGTTTTTTGCTTGGAAGGAAATGCTGGGTATTGCACACTATTGCACTGGGAGAGCTTTAGCTGACATTTTGCCAAATGTAGAATATATAAAAAATAGATGTTTGTTTTAATATACAAGCCTAATTCTTGTGTATTAATTTTGTTTTGTTTTTTATATATACTGAGAGAGATGGTACTTGAACTGCTTTGCTTTCTTCAATATCAGGAGAGTGTATGATTTCTGTGGTGGAGAAACAATCTATGACAAAAGGCAGTGCTGGGATTTTTGGATTTCCTGACTTTAGCAACTGGTCAGCAACATCCCCCATAACACATTTTGGATACATAGAGGTGATTGTTGCTTATATGTGTTTCCTTCCAGGCGGGATTTTTTTTTAGGGGGGAGGGGAGTTCTTTCTTTTCTAGTTGTGATTGACCAATTTCTAAATTAGGCTACAATGGTGCTCAGCTATCAAGAAGAAAAAGTTGCTTGCTAAATTTAAAAAAAGAACAGTTTTTGAGAGACCAGAGAAGCTATTAATTAAGAGCCTAATTATTGTGAACAGTCTCTAAAAGTTGCTTTAACAAACTTCTAGTTTCTCGGCAAAACCAAATTCCGTGTATTATGTACAAAATGTATTATCTGAAATATGCTGGTGATGATGCTTAAGATCGTTCCTTCTCTTGAAACAATAAGTAATTTAGAATTCAGCTAAGGCTGCAGCCAGCATGTTGACTGATGACTATTTGGTGAGCCATGTCCAAAGTCATCTGGAAAGGAGTACTGTAGCTAGGGATCAAAAGTGAGACTCCAGAAACTGAGTAGCATTTGAAAATAAATATTTTTCAACATTTCAGTTCTCAGGTTTTCACTAGACTTTAATTAAGGAATTGTACAGAGCCCTTCACAGGGAATGTTTTTTCTGCAGTTGGAGCAGAGGCTGGACTATCTTGCTTATAAATATGTGCTATTTGCCACCCTTGAGAAAAAGCTGAGAAAAAGCTGCTAGTTTACTAGCTCACTAAGTGTGGTATGGCAATTCCTGTGCTCTTATCTTGTTCTCTTACAGCTGGTCCCTCCATGAGGCTGGAGTCACAATGACAGGGTTTTCTGGGAAAATCTAAAGGCTTATCCAATTTTATGGATGATTACAACACTTTCAGCCTGTCAGACTTGCCTGCAAAGGCAAGGAAGTTTAAAAGAACATGGGAAGTTGACTATAAATAAGAAAGAAGACAGGAGAGATCTCAAAAAAATTGATTTACCCTATTGGCATAAGTCCAGTACTTATTGAAAAGTAAAAGTTGGGACTATAAAGTAAAAAGTACAAAAAAAGTTCCCAAGTTAATAGAGATAAGAAAACATAAAATAAGCCTTTGGTTCAACAAGAGTGTTGGAGTTACCAGAATCATTAAGCCATAACACTTCTAGTGACCTGGAAAGAGCTGCTCCCTTTGCCCACCATCTTCCATTCCATGAAAACAGATGTGTTCTCATTTTAGGGCCTTAGTCAATGGCAGGTTTTTCTGTTTCTTGTTTAGAAGGTTGCCACAGTTTTTAGCTGGTAGCATAACTGCAAAAATAGATTGCACCCATTGTCTAACATGACTCATGAAACACGGCTATGAAAGTGATTATAGCAATTTCAGAAACTTGTCATATATTACACTAAAAGCAAGTAAATTGAAGGTTGTAATCATGGCTTTTATCTTGTTAACTTGCCCTAAGAGCTTGAAAAAGGTCTAAATATTACAGCTAAGTAATAGGATGCTGCTGATCAGAGTAGTGAAAAGCATTATGAGATTTCATCTTTCTGTCAAGGTGCTAGAATCTATTACATAAAGTAGTTTAATTATGCACTTTATTATCTATATTAAGTATGAATTGACTGGTTTACTTCCAAAATTTTCAATTAAGTATAGACATTATTTTTCCATAATATTGAAAGCTCATTGTTAGCATTTTGCAGAAGTCTTTTGCCCAGCAGAGGTGGTACTATTAACTGTTCTTCTGCTTTCTCCCACTTGTGTATTAGATAAATGTTATTAATTCCATCTCATGATACAGAAGACTGAAAAAAACCCCATGAATGGCACAAGTGTCTCAACAGGTGCTGATAGCATTATTTAATATATAATCTTGGTACTGGAAATCTAATATGGACTGCTATTATGGATTATTTTAAAATATCAACAGTTCCAGCCAAACAAAATGTTTTTGAACACATTGAATGTGGGGTCTATAAAAAACTTAATTCAAAAAATTATGCCTAGAGTTAGTTTTGTTGTTGATCAATACCAGCAGTATTGGTAAGTACTGACAGAGTTTTAAATAATGAATATATGTAACTTTCTGACAATCTGTATTTAAAACATGCTCCCACTTTCTATTCCCCACAAAGGGAAACTAAGGATTTCAAAGATCTTGCAGCTATTTTGGCAAATTTAATAGGAATGAGCTAACTTGTAGGAGATTATATGAAATTGAAAAGAGGAAAAAAGAGATAGAGACTTGCAAGTGTACATAAGAAAAATGAGTCTGTTAAATTAAATTCTGTTAATTTTCCAGGTAAGTTTCGCACATAAATCCCTTTGTGTTCTGAATATTTAATGGACAGTGTGTCGGTATTTTTACTTTAAATTTACATGAAAAGCATGAGGTTAGGAATAACATGAATTCAGATCTGTTCAAACAAAGCTACATTGATATGCAGTGCCTATAGAGCTAATTCAGTAAACTGCTTTCAACAAATTAGGACACATTTTAAAAAGTAGTTGTCATACCACTATCTGGTTCAAACTGAAGGGATATGCACTGTGAATAGTGTTAGTGAAGGAAGATTATGTAAAAACAGAACCAGTTCTGTTTGCTCCTAAAGGGACCCTCAGGCCAGAGAGTTCGTAAATGTCTTTCCTGGATTTTATTAAGCTAATGTACCATGTCTGCATTTGATTTCTTTTTATTCCCAGAGGGATTATATTGTTCTTTTTAACTATGTTTGAAAGTGTAGAATATGCCTCTAGAATATAGAGTTGAGCATCAGACTTTCCCTTGCAAGATAGGTAGATGAAGCTATAAAATGATGCTCAACAATTTATGTTCAAGAATTTCTTTGGAAGAATAGCTCATGTCAAATACAAGAGGTGAACTCCAAATGATAAAGCTAACCTCTTATAGCAATTATCCCCCCATGAAAAGAGTTATTGTACAATTTTTTAATCTGTTTGCCGTTTGGTCAATTAAAATCTCTGGAAGCATCTGAAACTCAATTTAATAGCAAAACAAAGAGGGGGAAAGGACAAGTTAATAAACACACTTTCAGGTTGTAGGTACAGAAAAGCAAATTCCTTCCTCTGTAGGAGAAGCTCAAGGACTTCGGCTTTCTCAAAAAGCTTGTTCCCACAGAAAGGATCCTTTCATATGTGACAAGACTTAAGGGGCTTGTTTGCGTTTGATGCCATGTGGTAATTTATCTCAGTCAAAAAAGATATGTTAAATCTATTGCAGTACTGGTACCCTCTGCGTTACAACTATTTCTGTTACCACAGACTCCATGAACAGCTGTTGATGGCTAATGGAAAGAGAAATCACATCATAAGGAGAGAGATGACCAGGAAAAGTTTTGAAAGGTTGTATGACATTAAAAAGCTGGTGCCTTTGGCAGAGGCATTGTTAAGTTTGTGGCAACATGCAGTGATCATCAGGCTGATTAAAATGTGTAACAAAAACTACTGTTTTTTGGGATGCTGTAATATATGTGGAGATTTTGCAGTTGCTTGATTCCGGAGACTTGTCACTTCAGAAACTCAGCGTTAGTGTTGAAGAAACTTGTCAGTGCAGGTCTGGCATGATAGAGTGTAACACAATATGTTCTGACTAGCATGTAATCCTTCAGCAGATGAATATAGCTCCAGAGATGTTAACATGACACAAGCTACTGTTTTAGATCACTTTCCACAATGCCTGGCAATGCTAGCCTTAAACATGAATTTGTCAGGCAAAATTGTACAAAGCAGGAGAAAATCAGTGGCGATTAAAACTATTTCAGTTATTGTGCATTAAGAATTTTTACGATAAGAGCTAGAAATGTTGAAATGTTGGCTATGATCCAAACATGCACTGTGTCAGGAGAATTGAACAGAGAATTTCAAGTCTGTAAGTAAAGATGGGTAGAAAACCTATCCCCTGAGGAATCTTGTGTCCAAAATACTTGCCCACTTTCCTTTACCCATTAAGAATCAAGAACGAAACCTTTTTCCCCCTGATCTTGTTGAAGAATATTAGATTACAGTTTTCTTGGCTTTCAGATTTTTGAATGAGTTTATAAATCCAACACTCGGTTTTACACATTGCTGAGCTCACTGTCTAGTTTTACACTAGTTTTACATGCACTCATGTCTGTTCTAAGGTCATTGTGCAGATACTGACATTACTATTGACACAACATTCAAAATTTTAGACCTTGTAGCAAAACATTGCTAAAGATGTTGCATCTGTCATAGGACAAGCTTAACCAGCTTTTACTTTTGTGACTCTAGTATTTGTCCAGTGATGCTAGCAAATGACTGTTGAAGGAAGATAAAATGTTTTCTGTTGCCATTTCACTTACTCCATTGTGAAACTATTGGTAAATCTTCTGTGATAAACTGCTTTTAGTATATCAGAATCTTTCTTCTTCAAATCCATTGCATTAGTACCTAACTTCCTTTACAAAACAATAGATTAAAAGTTAATACCTAATTTTCTGCTCTTCTTGTGCCCTTTTCTACTTTTTCTTCCAGAATGAGTTCAAGAAATACGTGGTGTGTTTCTCTATCTGTGGGTTCTTTGTGAGGGGCTTTCGTGCATATTTGATTTTGTTTTTTGTGGGGGCAACTCTATTACATGTCAAAAATACTTATTCAGAAAAGAAGTGGGGATTGTTGACCTTGTGACATCAGGTAAGAAATCATGAAAGTTAAAGGAGCCTGTTTCCAGGAGAGTTAGGTTTCCCAATATCAAGACTAAAAAAAAAAAAAAAAAAAAAAAAAATCAAGTGATATAATGAATAAGTGAAGTTCAGTGTCATATGGCCAGTTAATCTATTATCTTGATATGTAGAAAATAGTTGCTAGTGTTGATTATGCAATACAGAATGATTTTTTTTTTAAAGAAACAAGTGTTCAAAATCAGAATTTATTTATGAATTGTCTGCAAGAGTAGAAGTGTTACCTATCTTACTAAATTTAGCAATAGAATTTTGGGAAAGGTTTGAGCCTCTGCACATTGGAGGTTCTGAGGGAACAATGATTCAAGGAGAGTAGGAAACCATTTAGGAAGTGAGACCCTTCTTTCATCTTAATAATGTAAAATACCTTAACCTCTGTAAAAAAGTCAGAATATACAATGTTAGAAAAAAAATAGCAAAAGGAACTACTTAATGGCTAATTCACACTCAAAATATTTCTCCATCTTTTTGCCTGTGGAAGGTCCTCTGTTGCATTGCTCATACCCTGCTATTTGTTATCAGCTAAAGATAGGCTGACCTGGTGCAGTTTTTCTTATTTGGCAAATGGAACAAAACACAAGAGTGAAAAAAATTGTAGTGGCCTCATAAGCACTAGCTAACTCCCTTAAATGCTGTGCTTTTATGATACTTAATTAACATTGCCAAATCATAAGCTAAAATTATGGCATAAGATGTCTCTAAACCTACAATTAATAGCAGATATTTTTTCTCTTTCATTTTTTTTTAAACTATGCATTTAAACCTATGTATTAGCCATAATTCATATAGTTATCATATTTCACTTTCCATTCTTAAGCCATTTGGTTTTGCCTGTTTAAACTATTTTTATAGCACAATAATCACAGGAATCAATTTTTCCATAAATAGTGATTTAGGTAGTAGTACTTTAGAAGCCCTTGCTGCATACTTATTTTCTGTGCTTCTGCCATAAGGAAAATCCCTCTGTCTTCAGTAGGAATGGTATCCATGTAGCTGGAATTGGAGTAGGACTGTCGGTGTTAAGTGATTTTCTTCAATATGAAAGTGAATCAGGAGAGCATAGAAGTTATGGAAAAGTTGTCATACAGTTGCATGGATGTTCGTGGACAATTTCTCTTGAGCTGTAATAGTGTTTCCTTGTCTAGGTTCAGCAAATGGAAATTTCCTTGAAGACTATTGGGAAAATTTCCTTTTTTCAGCATGCAAAAGAAATCATGATCTTGATTCAAGAGGAGAATTATGTAATCTCTAGAAGGGCAGAGCAGCTGGCTTTGTTGGGGGTATGACCTTAGGTTGTGCCTGTATGATGAAGCAGGAAACATCATTAGCCTTAGCATTACAGCATTTTTTATAAAGCTTCAGAATACTATTTATTTTCACAGTTGTCTGTGTGAAGTGAATGAGGTGTTACAGTGGTTTATAGACACGCACACACTAAAGCTATTTTTATCCTCACTTAGGTGTTTACTTGCCTGGGCAATGCTTCTGCCAAGTTGGATAAGTTCTGCCTTGAACACTCCTTTTATAGCTGTGGCTGTTTCTTTATCTGCCAACTACTCCTCTGTATCAACAGAAATAATTTAGGTACAATCTGCAGTGTAGCTGTTTGAGGTGGTGGTGTTTTGGTTTTTTTCTTTGGTGGGGGAGTGTGTATATTGAGTTGGTCTAGACAAGCAAAAGCTTCTCAGTAGTGTTGAGTTTTGACTGACAGTGTTGAAAAAACACATTCAGAACAAGTATTTCAATTTGTAGCCTGAGCAGCTTAAGTGAAGAGTGTGGAAACTGCAGAGATATCAATTTCAGCCTGGGGATCCATGCCATCCTAAGAGTGTTAGAGGCCTAACAGAGGCGGGGGAGAAGTCAGGATGATTCAGGACACCTGAAGTTAAATCCTGCTTTGAAATTTCCCCCAGACTCTGAAAGTTGAAACCTTCCTACTCTACAGCTAGCTTTTCCATATTCTCATCCCTTCTCTGGGCTAAAATTTTAAAACCAAGGGTTGGAGTTTTCATTTGGGGCTTTTAACTTATTACAGTGTAATTTTTGAAATGCTCTGCTCAGTGAACTCTGAGTTTTCATTAATCTACATTGAATAAAAATCCTAGCAGAATTTCATACTCTAGTTAGTATCTAAAATGTATCAGATTAGTTAGTCCCACGTGAGTAAATTAACATCTGATGCCACTGATAAGAGCACTGTTACTTTTATTAGTATTATAACTTTTAACTTTTTCTTCTGGCATTTTCCCCCCCCCAGTACAGCCTCACATGATTAGAATGATTTTTGTCTACAGTGTTATGTTTTGGCTCCAAGGAGTATAAACTCATTAGGGAATCATCATTATTTATTAGTAGTTTATCATAGACTTCAGGCAAATTGTTGCCCTAAAAAGTTGAATTCTACTGTAGTATAGTCATATCTTAAAACGAACATATTAGTTTGCAAATTAAAATAAAGAATAAAATTGTTCTTCCCATGTTGTTACAGCTCTGCATATGATATCAATAAATGTTATGCTATTAGCAAAATAAAAGGCATAATTGAGCTTTCATGATCAAAGTGGATGCAGTACTGAGTAATCCTTAAAAATAGACTATTTTTTAAATAGAATACATTTTATTAATGGAGAGAAAGGGATCTGGATACTGCTTGCAATATATGTGTTAATGAAGAAAATATCTTTTAGCTTTGCTAAAGAAGCAAATGCTGTCAACCCCTTGAATCCGCTATATATTAGATTTAAAAAGTCATCTCTCAGTATTTCACAATGCTATGCTCCTATTTGTTAAAGGAAAAACAGGAGAGGAAAGCATGTTTACTAAGATGGATTGAACAGCACCAGCAGCACTTGTAATATCTCAAGCAAGGTCTGATTTGCAGAAGCATTTGGTTAATCAATGGGGCAGGTAGGGAAGGGTTCTGTCCTTTCCTCAAGATTGGGTCCATACAACATAGTCACAAATAAAAGGATAGTATAGCTCCTTAACTGTTCATTTTCTAGGCAATTTGAATACAGAAGATATTCAGAAAGCTACTTTTAACTATTCGAAGGCTTTCAGTTCCAGTGGCAGATTTATTTTTTCCCCTCAATATTTTTTTTTTTTTTAACAAATGAAAATCTCTTTGTGAGAATTCATTAGCTTCACCTATAATTTTTTTGTGGGGAAAATAACAAAATGCACAGGGGTTTTAGAATCACTTGGACTGAAACCATCTTCTCAGAAATTGCTGTAAAATAGGAATTCAGGTCTGATATTTTGAGCAGATGAAAAAAGTATATTGAGGAAAATCAGGTTTAACCGGGATAGGAAACACTAGGGAAAAACCTTCAACCTTAGCATACCCTTGGATGGTTTGTTTCTTGCCAGTCTCAAAAGAAGACTCTTATAAAAACCAAAAACAAACAAGTAAACAAACAAACCCAAAACAGACAAACAATGATAACAATAATAAACTGGTAGAAATGGATAAAGAGTAGGTAGCAGAGTAGAAAAATGAGCAGTCTTTAGGTTCTGTAGCAGTCCAGGAGATGAGCCCTGGGTGTTACAAACATCAGTAGCAGCAGGCAAAGGTTGGCTGATGGTAATCATTAAGGGAGCTGGACTTCAGAACCACTGTATTTAGTATCAGGAGCTAGGCCAGTCATTTTTTTCTACTTGCTGGGCTAAGACCCTTTCAGAGCCTGAAACAGATGGAGAGAGTACATCATGAGCAGTGCATTTTAAGGGAGAAGATTTTCTTGTGGGAGAGACAAGATTTTCTTGTGGGAGATTTGGAGTTAAAATACATAGATAGAAAACAGATAACATGAAATAATCATGTAGCTTCTATTTGTTAAGACTGAGCATTTCACTGTGGTGTTATTTGCACATCACTAGAACACTGGTATATGCTGAAACTCAACAGCAGAAACTGTATTCACTATATGATCTCACATAGAAAGTCTCTGCAAGACGGGAGGTTCAACTTTTATCTTTTATCACTGAAGGCTTGTCACAGAAAAAGATACGTAAGCCTGAATTATGGCATTTAATCATCTTTCATGTACAATCATTTGAGGGAAAAAATATTAATCAAGATGAGCCAGAAAATCGCAATATAGCTTTCAGAAATTCTGCTTTGCCTTCCATCAACTTGTGAGCTCTGCTAATGGAAACAGGATGATTTAGGTGACTAAAGTGTTTAGGCACCTTATTGCTATTGAAATGGTTTAAATCATGTGCTGGAATACCTTAATTCCTTTTCCTCTGTCATCTTTACTAAGGAGGGATCACAGCAGTTAGAAGGAAGTGTCACAATGAGCTCATATCTGGATTTTAAAGTTAGGTAGATGCTATTCAATCACAGTCAGTAAAAATTCACTATTCCTGATCTGACCATCATTAAAATCTTGGGTGAGAATCTGCTAACTGGGGCTCGATTGATCGGCAGAGACACTGCGGAGGCAGCATCAGCTATGGATTAACTATACACTTGCTAGTTCTTGCTAGGGATATGACCTGAATTGTCAGGAAAGCCCCAGTGCTGCAATGCATAAACATGCAATGAAAGATTTGTGTCGTGGTACTCGAAAAGAGGATGTGAGGAAAGGGAGATCTCTATGCTCTCTGCCTCGTCTTTTGTGTGCCTCTGTGGTTATTTTGTATGCAAGAGATTTGTATGCCAGGGTGCAGTGATCCGTTGCCTTGCCTCAACTTTCTGTCTAGAAAACAAGAAAACACCTCGTGGAGAAGAAGCTGCTCAATGCCTTGAATACAGATGATGTGCACAGAATATTTAAATCTCGTCCAAGTTTTGTTTAAGATTCCATTAGGATGCAGTTGTGAATGAGCTTCTTTTTGCATATGTAATTAGAAAGCAGAACAGATGGGAAAGGCATAGTTTAAAGTGATGTGTTCATTAAAATAACTAAAGCTGGAAAGTGTTTGTTCCTCAACAGTGGATTCAGGATATGAGACTCCTCAGGCTTATGACTTCTCCCCCTCCCCTTCCCCATTTTGAGTTTGACAACCGTGAATGACAACAATGAGATCTCTTTTGCATCATTTTTATTGTTAGATTTCACCACTGTTCCTCAGGGCAGATTGATTGTTCATTCCTTCATTCCCTCATATGTGGTTTGTGCTCAGTTCAGATATACTAGGAAGCAGTGGGTATTGAGAAGCAGACACTACATCAAGGGATTTATTTTAATTGCATTTACTGTAAGAAAGATCTATTGGGATTTAAAAAATAATATAGTGATTTTAATGTTCTTTTAAAAAAGATCTGTGTGGACTGTATCCTGATAACTACTGTTATCCCTTGGGTTATTTCTACTTTTAACTTTCAGGTTTTTAAATGAAAATGAAATAATTTTGCAAAATATAATTAGGGATTTTTTTTTTTTTATACACACACACTTACATGGAGTCTATTTTACTAGAAGGAAAGTCTTCTAAAACCAGTCTAAAAATGTACAAAACATAGATGCTAAAGTGAATAAAGGCTAATACTCACTCTCCCCACCAAAAATAAAGAAAAAAAAATTACATAGTTTAAGAGCATGAAAAGTATACTTTATGAGAGAGTTTAAGCCACACCAAGGGAAGACGCTGTTAAGTGCTGCTAGAAATCAGTACATCTATTCTCAGGGAGTTGTCATGGACATTGGATAAGCTAGTGTGCTACTTCAGCCTTTCAGCAGTCAAGACTAATGATGATGCTGACCTCTCTATAGACTTAGAGCTTTCAGCTGCTATGAAGGAAGGCTAATGTGAAGAATGAATATTGGATCTTTCCAATCTTCTCCTATCCATGCAAAATGAGTTTTATTAAAAGCACTTTTAAGGAACTTAGAACTTCAGGGCATACTGGACCCCAGTTCTTGCTGCACCTCTAGAAAGCTGCTGTTGAAACTCATGGGGAGGTAGGACATAGATTGGATCTAATTTGTCAGTTTTTAGCACATATGGTCTGATTTGGGGTAAATTCTAATAGTGAATTCTAGAGAAGACGATATTTAGTTATCATTTCTGTTCTTATTTCTCTGTGATTTTAACTTTTTGTGAAATAAATATAGATAATTTTAAATAGATGTTGACTATAATCATGCTGCTATTTTCTCAGTATTTGTTACTTTCTAAATATCACTCTTTGCTTATTCTGAAGCAAGATATTCGTTATTTCCCTACCATTAGTGTCACTTATGGTCTTGTTTGCAAATGCACCACTGCTGTTATGTGTTGGAAAGAAGAGCCCTTCAAACATGCAGAAGCTACTACTCTGAAGATAGGGACTGGATTATAAATCCATATTTAGCTAGAACAACAGATGGATAGAAGAAATAAACTAATGCATGCTGTCTATGATAAGAAAATAAATGTTTGCCCATACCAATATTGGGAAAAGATTGTTTCAATTAGAAATGAAGCACTGTATGAGGACAAGAAGCAGTTTGAAGTGCAAGGTCTTTAATCATCCAGGACTTCTGTATATGTGTAACTTTACTCAGTGTGATTACACCCACTCAATGCTATATTATTCATAGAATCGTAGAGGGATTTGGATTGGAATTGACCTTAAAGATCATCTAGTTTCAACACCTTCTACTAGACCAGAAAGCCTCATTCAACCTGGCCTTGAACACTGGCAGGAATGGGACATCCACAACATCTCTGGGAAACCTGTTCCAGTCTCACCACCCCCGCAGCAAAAAAATTTCTTCCTAACATCTAACCTAAACCTATCCACTTTCAGTTTGAAGCCATTCCCCCTTTTTCTGTCACTACATGCCCTCGAAAAACATCTCTCTCCATCTTTCTTGTAAGCGTCTTTCAGGTACTGGAAGGACGCCATTAAGTCACCCTGAAGTTTCTCTTTGCCAGGCTGAAGACAGTCTCAGTCTGTCTTCATGGAAGAGGTGCTCCAACCCTCTGAGAGGCCTTGTGGCTTCTTCTGGGCTTGCTCCAACAAGTCTTCATCCCTCTTATATTAGGGGCCCCAAAGCTGGAAGAATATTATTTGCTCTAGATAAAGTCTTTATCTACAGTGTATAATAAAGTGGATGGGGGAAGACAAGGCAAAAGAGGAAAACCACCATTGATGTCCTAATTAAGTATAATGGTGACAAACAGTGCAGGCAGATTTATGCTGTTTAGAAGTTTGGGTCTCTTATCTTGTTTTCTTTATTGTTTACTGTAGAAAATGGCTGCCCGTATATCCTCTGAAGTGCAGTAAATGAATGATCTCAGTCTTTCAAAGATTTCCTTTTGGTCTTGATTTACCTTTTATGTAGCAGAGTGACAAGCAATGTCTTGGAAAATAGCAAGGTATCAAACAGTATTGATTTCATGCTATTGCAGTGACCTAGAAAGTGTTCTTTCTCATTGAAAGATTTTGTTGTGTTTTCCCCATACAAATAAGCAGATTCAAACTCTAAGAATGTTTTAGGGTATTATTAGGTATTTAAAAAGACATATTTTGTTTTCTTGCTGAAAGGCTATAGAAATGTTCTATGATTAGATAAAGTAATCACCTGAATTATAACTATCACAAAATCTACCTCTTATATCTATTGTTTTTCATAGTTTGTTTTCTAATGAAATTTCTCAGTAAGGATCCTTTCCTTCTTTAATTCACATCATTGAAACCTTTTTATTATTGATTTGAAAAGAGTTGAGCACTAGCCTTACTGCAGTACTGGTATTTTTAATTTTGTGATTTGTAGTGGGGAATGATGGACAAGTATGACTAAAGCAAGAGTGGATTCTTCTAGTGGAAATTAAGCTTTCCAGTTTCAGTCATGAATGAAGATTAAAGTACCAAATTTTCAAAAGAAAGATTTCTAACTGAAATGGAACAGAAATTTTCAAACAGTGTCCCCCTTTCTGTAGATCTGTAAATTCAGTAGCCTAAAAGAATTAAGATCAAAATCTAAAATCAGTATGCCTACCCCAGCTTTGCTACTTACGGACAATTCATCAGGGGGAATGATAAGAAAGTAAGGCTAAATCATCACATGGATTGCCTTCATGTACAGTAAACGAGAGGTAGCTTACTCAACTTTGAATAGGTAGCTGAAATATGTAATTAATAAAAAAATCAATAATTATACATGGAAGTTTGAAAAAATATGTCAGTGTTGACTTCAATTCTTTATACTAGAAATATGTGAAGTGCTATATTTCACATATGGCATTCAGAGATAGACTATGTTTTTTATACTGGTTTTTTTTTTTTCTAGAGAATGAACGTGTAGAATCAAATCCAATAAAAACCTAAAATGCATTGGAGTTTTCATAATTAAAAAACCCTATTACCTTTCAACTTCAACTCTTGGAATGAAACTGATCCTGTTTGTTAGCAATTGCCTTTATTTAGTAAAAAAAACAAACAAACAAACAAACATAAAAACTTATACAAGTCCTTAGCATTTTGAATATAGTTTTATATCTTCTGAATAAGAAGTCATACTGAGTGTGTTTTTCAGCAGTTTGGTCAGGCTGAAGTAAGAGCAGATTTTCTGTAGCTTGTTCTGAACATAAAGCTTTACAAAATCTTTCATAGCCACCTTTTACCACAGGTATGCTCTGTCTGGCTTTGCTGATTAAGACTTGTAGGCTTTTATGCGCAGGACAGTTTCTTGGATGCTTGGAAATCTGTGGGCCACATGCTCATTGTTGACTTTACTGTTGCTGAACTTGCAGCTGTCTGTTAACAAAGGTTCATGTGCAGTTAGTCTTGCTCAAGTTGGAACGAGTTGCTTTGTTTGTGGTGTAGAGTGCTATACAATATAAATAAGAGTATCCAGTAGCTCTCCTGGTTAATCTCACTGAATCAATTATTTTGGCTGCTTAGTGGGTGAATATGTTTAATCATATCAAATTCTTAAATAGCATAGAAATAGGAAGTAGATAGTGTCTGCAATTGATTTTATTGCACCTTTACCATCAAAAAACTCCATAAATGCTCCTAACCTTTTTAAGGAAAATAAACTGTATTATATGCATTTGTTTAATATCTTTAAAACATTGTCTAGTTATAATCTATTTCTAATTTGTAGCTCTCAATGATTTTATAGTATACTGTAGCATTTGTCATTAAAAGGCAGTACATTAAATAAACAGAGCATCATATGAAAAAATACGTATCAAATGCCTTTTTTTCTTCCATAATAAAAAGTACAAATAATGAATATAATAACATTCAGAATATAGCCTGTAACCATTAAAAATTAAACTCTTTACACCAAGGTGTGAATAATAATACTGAATAGCAATTATTCAACAATTTTAATATGCCACTGTAGTTTCAGTACAACATAACGCCCATTGAAAACTACTAATGTGCTGTCATTTTGCTGCTTCCTTAAAGATAATTCATTTTTCTGTCATAATGTATTGGCCATAAAATTGTTTTTCAAAAATAATGCCATATTGTGGAAATCAAGTTTGATTTCCAAATTCATCACTCCTTTAAAAAGGCAAAATGTGTTAACATATTATTTGTCAGTAAATCCTCTTTTCCCAGTCCAGTATCAAACCAACTTCTGCATCCCAGTGGAGAAGCTGGGTTTTATTCAACAAAATATTAAATGATATGCAGAGATGTGAGCATGTGCACATTTCTGGGAATGTAAGATTTTTGTACCTTCTTAGAGCAGGTGGAGACACAAATGTACTTAAATTCTTCCAATGAATTCAGGGTGTTTGCAAGATTTCACAGTGGGGAAATCTGTATATAATCCAATATTTTCATAACTTATTTAGAGTGTGTACCAGAAAAAAAACCCAAGAAAAAAACCAAAACCAAACAAACAAAGAAAAAAAAGGATCCCTGTAGAGGCTACATGTATCACCAACAAAATGAACAAAGCCAACTCCCTGAAACTGCACAGCTTGATAATATCACTTCTAATTGATACTCACAGGTTCCTTCTGGTGAATGGCTGAGGTCTGCCCTCCACTCAGAGTGATCACCGTTCCCTTACTACGCTAGTCTGCTAAGCAGCATATTTAGCTGTATTCCAGCAAGTTTCTCCTTCATCCTTTTGACTATTTATTTATTTCCTTACTTGGAAAAGCCAGAAGGCAAATATGAAACTGAGATATGAGATAATATTGTTTGCTGCTCTTTGCAATATTGACTAAAAGTCTTGTTTCTCACTTATTAGAAATGGTTATAGGGCAGACTGTCTTGCAATACTAGTGTTTCCATCTCCTGGCCTAGATGTGACTGTTGTGTCACATATCTCTTAACTTTTGTTAAGCATTATGTGAGAAATGCTTTCTTCCTCTTCTGACATAAAAACAAACTAAACAACACCCCTCCCCCACAAAAAAAACCTCAAAAAAACCAAAAAACCAAAAAACACCAAGAAAAAAGCCCACAAACCAAAAAAAACCAACAACAACCTGAAAAAAGGAATGTTAGTGCTCATTTTTTCCAAACTTTTCAATGAATTTGTAGAAGACTCTTTGAAGCCTAGTTGTAAGTTACAATGAATATGTTTATCAGTTACAGAAGGCCGGTCTTGTCTCAGTAATATGAACCTACTAAATGAAGAAGTTATATGCTGTTATACTTGAATGTCTTTTCTTTTAAATATGCTTAATACTTGTTAAAGGGTTTAATGTATATCTCTTGCATAAATAAAAAGTATAAAAAACATAATATCTATTTTAGCCTTCTTAAAACTATAGTTGGTCCTCCCATTTCAACAATTGCATTGCTGAATGAAATTTTATTGAGTGATTTATTTGCCTTGTCTTTCATAATAATTTTTTTAAACACTCACGCTTGAACCTAATTTTTTTTTGTAGCCACCAAAACGTTTTTTACAAAGACAGCTTCTGTACAGGCACAGCTTCTTATCCTTTGTGTTCTATCAGCCTCAGATATGTCAGTTGCATGGGGATGTTAGGATAGGGCGCGAAAACATCATCTCTGCTATAAAAACAAGTATGTAGAGCTAACTACTCCAATGTCCATGTATATCAATTATAAAGAAACTATTTTCTATTTTAAATTAAATTACCATTCTCTGCAAAAATAGAGCTATTCTGAATTTGGGAACATGTGGGAATACTTTTTTCTGCAAGTGCTTTTCAGTAAGGGTGTTTGTGTGGTTTTGTTTATTTGTTTTAAAAAGCATTTAACGATTCCCTACAGCTGAAGTATCCTGTTTACTTTGCTGGGTAGTGCAGGGAGAAAGCATGTATTGTAAATCTTTAAAAAAATTTAACAAATTCGATGTCAGTGGTGTAGTGCTGTGCTTTTAATTACAGTGGAAGTCAGCCTCTTATGACGGCAGATCATCCTGTTGATATCACAACATGAAAATGTCCCATGACCTGCAAATGTTAACACCCGTAGCAGCTGAATAATTTTTAGAGTTGCCTAAGACTGAAGCAATGCTGCCGCCTAATGATGGGAGTATACAAGATGCAGTATAGCAGAGTTTCTTGCTTGGCAAGCAGGCTAGGTTTGGGACATCATTTGAAGCCTGTAAGTGAAATTAAAAGCAACAAAAATTGGCCCATGAACTAGACGACATGATTTGATGTTGTGCCAAGGACATTTATTTGGTTCAAAGTTAAAAGCAAAAAGGGACCCTGCAAATCACATCAAGTCTGTAAATTTATTGTTTTCCATGTATGAATGTCTGTATGGCTATAAACAGAATAATATTCCACTTTTTCTCTGTATTGATAGATGGTTTTTTATTATTTCATGTATTTCCTAGTACTTATCATTATGATAAATATATAGTTATACTACCTATCTTAGAAATTTTAATATTCTTTGAAGAATCCTACTACAGTTTTCCCTTGACTATTTTTATTTCAGAAGAATATGAAATTGCATTAATGCCTCGATGCTACTTTTATCTCTGCATCATTGGCCTTCTTTATTTAGAACAATTTAATGTAGTCTAGTGGCTGAGAAGAATATTGTTAATAGTGTTACTGTCAAGTTAATTCATAGACCCATAAAGAGCAATAACACTTCAGTAAGGCATCTGCCAGTGTAATCTGTGACAGCTTGTACAACCAGCAGATCAAAACTTTATCCAGCTCTGCAGAACCTGTCCCTCTCTCAATTCTTCTGGTAGACCTTTCAGTTTGTGCAGTATAGTGAAACATAGGGAAGCATAAAGCTTGCTCTTATTTCCTCATGTTTTATCTATATTATCTCTTAAATTGAAATGCTATTGAAAAGGCATACAAAATCCAACAGCTGTTATTAACTTGTGCTAACTTGCTCTGACAAAGGACCGCATGCCAAAGTGGTCAACCCTTGAACAATTATTATTTGGCAAAACCTAATAAACTGTAATTAAGGTATTATAAAGGCATTGATTGTTTTGTAGGCATCCCCATAAATCACTATAATTATATCAAAATATGATTAAGGCAACAGAGTTAATGTACTTAAAGCCTGTGCTAATGATTGCTGTGCATATTTTTAAAAAGGGGTAACAATTTCTTTTATATATGTTTAAGGTTTTTTTGGTATTATATTCCTCTCAGCTGGGCTGCCTTCCAGTAATCAGCATCTTCACAATGAGTTCACTTCAAAGTGAATGTTTGAGATCTAAATCTGAATTCTGTTTCAACCCAACAGGTGCAGGAGGTTGGTCTCCATCAGACAGTGATCATTACCAATGGCTGCAGGTGGATTTTGGGAATAGGAAGCAGATCAGTGCTATTGCAACTCAAGGCAGGTACAGCAGTTCTGACTGGGTCACTCAATATCGGATGCTCTATAGTGATACCGGGAGAAACTGGAAACCCTACCACCAAGATGGAAATATCTGGGTAAGTAATTATGTAAAATAAAAGCATATACTGTAATGATGTTGATTGACTGTGTTGTTAGAAACTCTACACCTTATACAACTCTTCAGTGTTGTTTTTATGAGGACAGAACAGAGCTTTGCTCTAAACAGTGTTGCAGCTGCTGTCAGGAGGCCTATCCCCAAATTAGCAAAGCCCATTTTCGGTTGATGGTATATAACAGAACAGGCAGATACGTTTTGGTTGTTGGTATTCCTCAGTGAGTCTCTTATGCTTTGCCTTTTCTTTCTCTGCCTTTGCTTTTTACTAATTTCACAGAGTGAGACACGAAAATGGTCTTGAATATCCTGCTGTTAAACATAATATTTTGGAAAGCAATTTCTTCTTTGTGTGTATATGTGCTGGAGAGCAGTTCTAGCATGTATGTATTGTTTCCCATAGAGGTGCTACAGCAATGTGCTGGTTTGGGCTGGGATAGAGACAATTTTCTTCACAGTAACTAGTATAGGGCTATGTTCTGGATTCATGCTGGGAGCAGTGTTGATAATTCAGGGATGTTTTCCTTACTGCTGAGCAGCTCTAACACAGCCTAAAGGCCTTTTCTGCTTCTCACACCTCTCCGCCAGCAAGTAGGCTGGGAGTGCGCAAGAAATTGGGAGCGGACACAGCCAGGATATCCCATATCATATGGCATCATGCTCAGCATATAGTACTGGGGGAAGAAGGGTAGGGGGAGGTTTGGATGACATTTGTGTTCCCAAGTCACTGTTACACTGATGGAGCCCTGCTTTCCTAGGGATGGCTGAACACCTGCCTGCCTGTGGGAAATGGTGAATGAATTCCTTTATTGCTTTGCTTGTGCATATGGCTTTTGCTTTACCTATGAAACTGTCTGTGTCTCAACCCATGAGTTTTCTCACTTTTACTCTTCCTGTTCTTTTCCCCATCCCACTGTGGGGGAGTGAGAAAGCAGCTGTGTGGTGCTTAGCTGCTGGCTGCGGTTAAACCACGACAAGGGATATTTATGCTATAATAATTTTAGGGAAAAGCATATAATTTGGTTTTGGTTTTTTACATTTTTCATGGATAAACTGCTAATTTTATTCTTGCTGAAAGTGGTAGCCTTCCATTTTGCTGACAAAAAAATGATAGCTATTACCTAACATGCCTATCCTCATAACATTTCTTTCAGATGATATTCTTTTTCAAAAATATACTTTGAAAATAGCAAAATGCTATCATTCTTTCTGAAATCAAATTAAGTTGATTAGCCATTATGTCAAACAGACAAGATTTAGCTTTGTGCTATTTTAGAGTCACTTTTTTTGCCAGGTGCTTCTTTTAAGGTCTGTTATTAAAAATGAATGCCAAATATGGAACATAAGGTGAATGATTTTATCTATATAAGAGAAACTCAGTTAATATTTGGAGTACATAGAAGCAGTCATTTTTTATTACAGTATTGATTTATTGAAAAAAACTCCATGTGCCAGGTAGGATTCTGAAAGAGGGAGAATTTAAAGCTGGGGAGATAGACAACACTGAAAGAAAACATTGGATGCTGCTTTAGATTCCATAGAACTTGGGGGTATGAGTGTTTTTCATCAGGGTAGGGAAGAATTTGTTCTTAAGGTTTATAAATGAAAAAAATTTCTCTTTTGAGGCCACTTAGGTATATAAAAATATTTACAGCATGTAACATTTCCATTATCTTAAATGTAAAAAAGCTTCAGCAACTACAACTGGAATCATTAAGACTGAGAGAGGGCTGTGCATCTGACTGAGTGAACGATATATAAAGCAGAACAGTTGGGCTGAGGAAAAAAATGTGTTCTTAATACATTGAAGGGAAAACCTTTCAGTGATGTGTGGTTTAGTTGATATATTCATATCTGTGATTGCTTGTTTCCAAGGTGGACCAACTCTCTGAGTGAGAGCTTTGTAGAAGGTCTTTGTTCTTATATTGTTACTGAATATGAAACTATTTGTATATATGACTGTTTCTTCATGAAAGAATATTTTCTTCTTTCCTCTTTATTGGCAATTATATATTCTTGGTGGATTCAGGGTCAAACCGCTGGTGTGCTATTGACCATTGACATCACTTGCAAAAGTGTGCGATGAGCCATGCAGCTCTGCTACTTCTATTTGGAATGTTAAATCTTTGGGATATACTCTAGCAAGCTGTTTGTGGCAGTACTGCCATTGTTCATGTCCTGAAATTTTTACCCAATACTAGAAAAGCAGTTTAAAATAACAAGTGCTTACCAACTTTCTTTTTAAGAATAAAGGTGAACTATTAGGAGGAAACCCCAAACAAACAAACAGAAAGAGACTAGGGGTCTTGACTCTACTTCTAACTTGCCTAAACCAGCACTTTTTCATTGGTTAAATGGTGCCTAAGCTTTGGTTTAGTATCGGAAACACTGTGTTTATTAGTTATTAGTAGATAGAGGAGGTACCTGATCATGGAGAAATTCTGTTGTACTATTGCAGTAGTAGTGTTAGAAGGAGATAGGCTTCCTTGATGTGGAAGTTGGATGATGCAGAATTTCCCATCTCATCTTCCTCTTTGTGTCAATTTGTACAAGAACTTGAAATCAGCAAAAACTGTGAGGGACAGATCAGATGACAAAAACAAATCATCCGTCATTGGCAGTTTAAACTCATAAAGTCAGACTCTTCCTGACTGAAATGACTGTGATCTTAAAAATCTCACATGATTCTAGTGGTCTTGGAAATCCTTCTGAAAAAAATTTATTCTTTTCCTTTGGATGTGAACCTTCTAAAAAATTTATCTACATGAGAAATATGCTACGTAGCCTTTGCTTAATATCCCCCTTCCATCATTCCTGTGCCTGAGTGTCATGGTTTTCTGACAACTCTAAATTTAAAATTAAAGGCAAATACAAAGAAAAAGAGGAACAGAGAAGTGCGGAGTTCAACAATATTTAATACTACACTAATTATGATAGCAAATGACACAGAGGACAAATATGGGGGAAAAAAAGAAATAAAAATAAAGCTAATTAGATGAATCAGAGAGAGGGAGCAAAGGAGAAAAAATTTGCAATAAAGATCTAGTTAGAAAAAAAGCATTGCAATATGCATAAAAGTCTGAAGTGAACCCCTCTGTATGCGTTAGGCTGGGAGGAAAAGAAGTTCTATAATTACCTCCTAAGTAGGAGAGAAATCAAAAGGCTGTTAGGAAGTCTGTGATGGGGAAAGTGCTTTCAAGGTGAATTTAGAGTAAGCTTCCTAGTGAAATAGATTTTCTGACCCCACCCCTCCTGGGCTTTTGGATATTTTCAATTTTCATGAATTTTAATAAGATGAGTGAATGTGGCCTCTTTCCATAAAATGCCTAGCAACTAGAGAATTTTGATCACCTCTCCTACCTGCACTCTTGTAGTCTGAGATTTTAATTTTGATGGGTCATGAAGTTTCCCTTCATATGTCAATCCACTGGGGCATTTCATGTACACAATATTTCTTTGTTTTGGTATAGATGCTCTTTTGGTTTCTGCATCAATGCTATCTGTCTGTTTGCCTAACAAATACACGCCAGAAATGATTCTACATATAATATTGTTTCTATTTTCTAACTCCGATGTAGATGATGTAAATGTCTCACACTAAAAATAATGCAAATATGCCCTATAGGTATAGTAAGAAAATGCTGACATTGAGACTCAAATTATACTCATTAGTGGCAAAGGATGAGCACCTCTAAGATTGAAGCCTTTCCTAAAGGAAATTGGAAGATCCTTCCTAGAATTGAAGAGGTCCTATGAGGTATCATCTTTGAAAATTTGATTACTTAGTAGAACTTGTTATCAGCTCTCATCCATCTCATCCTCTTATTCTTGAGGATATCAAAGTCAGGGTGATGAAGGAAAAAGTGTTATGATAATTATGAGTTTAAAAGTAATACTGATAGGAAAGGTGGAGTTCAGTCTCTCTGTACATGACCTCCAAATTATATTCTGTACTTGACTCTTGTCTTCAGCCTCTGTGAACTTCTGTGGAGTTGCAAAGATTTAAATGAAAGCTGATTTTTCTTGATTACAGGAAGTCTAGACCTGGACCAAGTGGCTGCTGCGTCAGTTGAAAGCAATAATGTATTTCTGATATTTTTGTTGTTTTCCTTTCAGTTTTAATTAAACTTAGAGTGCATTATGCATAACATCTGATTTTTATTATTTTCATTACTGAAAGTATATTAAGTGATTAGATAGCTTTTTCTATGAATAAAGATTTTGGAAAGGAATGTAATTTATCTACTGGCTTTAAACCATTTTTTTAGGTGAAATAATCAGGAATTCAGTGAGTTAGGTGTAAAATGAACTTTGCATTTATCTGGGCACTGGAGAATAACTTACTGTTTGAGCAATACATTCTCTTAATTTATATAAAGGAATGGTTTTCCCTTGGTATTGAAGGAGGGACATTGGTACAGAACAGAGGATTCAGCTTGCATGGGAAAACAAGCACTCAGCATTTCATACTATTTTGAGCCAAAATTCATTGTGAAAGAAAACATAAGTGAATTGGATAATTAACTTTTTCAAGCAGTGTGAGATTTCAGATGTTTAATAGTCTTGGGTGCCCTTGGAAATACCAGTCATCAGACAGGCCTACAGTAACATATAATGACCAGGTAGATATAAGACAGTCATATGCAGCTTTACCTAGCTGAAATTACGTGGGAGCCATCTGCTCAGAATTTCCGTTCATCCTGACATGGTACTTCTGGTTAGATTATTCAGAGAAAAAGTTGCAAACCTTACTCATTCCCAAATGCCATCCACCTGCTCTACAGAGCAACATCTAGAGCTAACCAAGGACTTAGTGCATACATCTTAGGGTACAATGATTTGTGTATAGCAACTACAAGTGAAGAAGAATAATTCTAGCATACACCCACTCTGTTAGAACATGCAAGAATTATTTGCGTTGTGAAAACTGTCACTGCTTTTTCCCCAAGAAGCAACTTACTTCCATGGCCCTAAACTAAATATTAATGAAATATGAAATAGTTCTTGAGTGTGATACGTAACTCTGTTTTCATTTTTTTTTTTGTGGTTACTCCATAAGATCTCAAGGGAAAACTTGCTGCTAGGTTAATGGGCTTATGGGCCTCGATTTTTTTGTCTTTTTCCTAAGTACTTCTATTGAATTACGTTATCTTACTAAAACAAATTAGTTTATATGACATTATACTGATTTGTATTTCTGGGAACATTTGAAAATGTGATTTGAATGGTCTATGGCATGCCATTTATTGTTGCTGAGCTGCTACTAAAATATCACATATTGTGCAGACCTATTTAAACATAACAAAGTGGTCTGATGTATTAATCAGTGCAAAAGTTTTGGCTAGTGTTTATAGTAAGGTGCTTAGACTTTTGAGAATTTTGTTTTCTATCTTAATAATCCCCTGACCTGTCCTGTCTGCATGGATTTTTGTCTAGTATCTTGCTGTCTCCTTAGCAATGCCTGCAAGGTAACTGGTGTCATATTTACTGGCTGCTCTTAATTCTCCAGGTAATTTATTATTAGAAACACCTCTTTTATTACTATTTTTTTTTTTTTAAATTTTCCTTCCATGCTTCTGGAATCTCCTGTGTGCCTTTTATTAACTTCAGAATACCTTAGCTTGCCTGGATGTTATGTCTCTGAGTCCCTGTCTCCCACACCTTTATGTTAAAAGAGTGTTCCGTTCACTTGCAACAGCCAATATCACCTTAATGGGTGCATTGAGCAAAAGAGGTGCTGAACTCCCACCGAAGTCAATAGGTCTCAGCACTTAGTGGACATTGCTAACCTACACATGGAGACCCATGACTGAAAAGGGTATGGATACAGAAAAATATTACTTTTTCTGTAGTGAAGCTAAACTCACTTATAAATCTAATGTAACTCCCCCCACTAGGATGTCAAAAATATAATAAAGTGTTGATAGTACACCTTTAGAAATTCAGGCAGTTGCTGAAAAGGAATTTTTAGAAACTCTGAAGAAAAGAATGTTACAGATAAACATCAGTGCTATCCTGATGAAGCCTGTTTCCTAATCTACTATTCTCCATGTGGAATCTGTTAAGAGAAACTGTGTGGATTTTTAATGCATTTAGAGAAACACACTTGGGGTTATCTGAAATATCAGGGCAAAATATATCTATGCTGAATGCTGTCACAGCCACAGACTGCATTTGTATTAAAATGTTAGAAGATCTGATAGCCTTTAAAATGTTGGAATACTAAGATTAACACCAAACTGTGCCAAACCCTAATGTTACTTTAAAATACTGACTTTTCTGAAAAACAAAAATAGATACTTACTGGTTTCTAATTAATACTTTATTTTACATGTGAAGCTGTATCCTGACTATAAGACCCTCTAAGCATATTTTTCATTAAATCCTTGTAATCATATACTTTGTGCAGGAAGAAAGACCTTTTATGCTATTTTTGGCAGAAATGGGTTCATGAGTTTGCTTATACCTTTAAATAATATTTTTAAGGGAAAATAAACTGACATTTGGAAACTGATTTGATCAGATGGAAAGTTATTATTATTTTCGATTTAAGCTGCTACTCCTGTTACTGAGAGATAGGTTCTGTAGTTGCATTAGGCTATCTCCAGAGGCAAAACCAGAACTATTTTAATCTATGACAGAGTATGTCAAGTAGATAGAAGAAAAATTCCTCCTGGTGTGGTGGCAGACAGTGTCCAAGCCCTCCCTTGATTCTGTGCAAACAATTTAAAAAATAATAATAAAAATTGGGATAACATATTAGAGGTTTGCAATTAGTCTGCTAGAACATTTCCTTTCTAAAGGATTGTTTTCTAATCTGTTGTTTTTAGCCTGAGGGCTACTTGTCTATTTATATTAAACCACTGAATTTTAAGCACAGATGTCTAAAGGCAGTCACCTAAATCCATTTTTTATCTCTCAGATGGCTTGGTTTTCAAATACCTTATCATCCGTCACTGAATACAATGTGCAGGTCCTCAAGGCAGCCCAAAAGACAACATTGTGTACTTAATGCTCTGACAATAACCATAGTCATGGTTTCATGGCATCACATCTAGGCTAACAAATCTTGTAAGGCACTTTTTGTAGCTCATGCTTAGCACCAAAGCCCCACTAGCTGCTGTATTGGACTTGCATAACAGTAATGCTTCTAATTCTCAGCTGTTATATACAGAGCTGAGTGCAGCAATAGTCTGGTAAAACTCCTAGCATAGTTATCCAGGTTGCTCTTAATCCCTTCTAGGAAGCCTGAACTCACGCTTAGATGATGAGAACTAGGGGTGAATTTTCAAAGTTTTTCAATTTTTACAGGGTTCTCTATTAAAACGTGTTTGAATGTCTAGGTTAAGTCTACTGAATGTGACCAAGTAAAGTGGACTGTAGCGATTTCTTTCCTTGTTTGTCAGCCATCCTGTTTGACTACCATGTATGAATATGTCAAGTAATTTATGTTACTCTTAGTACAACAGAAGGGCAGCATATGACCAAAAGTCTGCTTCAGGACACTTCTATTATTGGCATATATCAATTTTTAATTTTTATCATATATTGGATAAAAAGTCAATCTAAAGTAGTGTAGCTAATGTTTCATTTGATAAAAGTATGGTTAGAAATAAGAGTTCCAGTGTTCTCCACAACTGTAAAAAAAAAATCCAAAGAAGTCATGATAAATATATTTGACGTGCCTTAAATTAGAAAATATAAAGTTACAAATAATTAGTCTTGCTATTTCCTTAGTCATTAGGCCGTACTATGCTTTTGCATTTTGCAATGCATTTGACACACATAATACGTTTAACAAGACCAAGTGCAAGGTGCTGCACCTGGGGCAACACCCAGTATCAGTTCAAGCTGGGGGATGAACAGATTGAGAACAGCCCTGTTGGGAAGGACTTGGGTGTGCTGGTGGATGAGAAGCTGGATATGAGCCAGCAATGTGCACCTGCAGCCCAAAAAGCCAAATGTGTCCAGGGCTGCATCCACAGCAGCAAGGCCAGCAAGTTGAGGGGGTTGATTCTGCCCCTCTACTCCACTCTGGTTACACCCTACCTGGAGTGCTGCATCCAACTCAGATCCCAAGCACAGGAAGGACATCAGCTTGTTGGAGCAAGTCCAGTGGGATGGAGCAGCTCTCCTATGAGGAAAGTCTATGATAATTGTGTTTGTTCAGCCTGAAAAAGAGAAGGCTTCATGGTGACCTAATTGCAGTCTTCCAGTACCAGAAGGGAACCCGCAAGACAGATGGAGAGGTACTTTTTCCAAGGGCATGTAGTGACAGGACAAGAGGGAATAGCTTTAAACTGAGAGTAGGTTTAGATTAAATATGAAGAAAAAATTCTTTATTATGAGGCACTGGCACAGGTTGCCCAGAGAAGTTGTGAATGCCCCATCCCTGGAAGTGTTTAAGGCCGGGTTGGATGAAGCTCTGAGAAACCTGATCTGGTAGAATGTCTACAGCAAGGGGGTTGGAACTTGGTCTCTAAGTTCCCTTCGAACCCAAACCATTCTATGATTCTATGAATACACTTCTATATATAGCTGCCTGTAGTAGTGTCAAAAATCTGATCTGTCAAGGGCTTCCTTTGTTCCTTGCTAGTTTTTTCCCTTTGAAACTCCAACACAGGTTGCCCAAAGAGATTGTGAGGGAGCTGGGCCAAACAACCTGAAGTTCTTTATAGGCTTTTCCATCCTGGATGATGTCTGATATTTCCCCAAACTCCTAACTCTTGAAATGAAGAGGTAGATCAATCCTAATATATTCTGTGCTTTGATACACGTGGATTTTGTTTCTGTAATTTACAGCTGGCTTCAATTCCTGTAGTGAGATGTATTGTAGAATATCCTTAAATATTAGGAATCTTCAGATATTAGTTCTAACTTCAAGGCAAAACCCATCCATAGCACCAGTAACCTACATTTTCCTTTTAATAGTGCATTTGAAAAGTGATTTAAACTCTGATCTATTAAACAGTCCTGTGCCTAACTTCAAATGTTGACATTAAAGTAATAAAACTAAATGTTTAAAATTGAGTATACGTGGCCAGAGAGTGTGTCCAAGTGTGTTGGTACAATACTTAGAAAAAAGAAGCTATTTCTGGAATTCCTTACTGAAATTATTTGTGTGGTAGCATACTACAGGTAATAAAAACTTTAGTTAAGTGTTAGGCAGGTGTAAATCAGGATTTGTTTTCAGCTTTCTTGTGCTTGGCCCTGACAAAAATGAAACTATGCACAAAACTGTGGTGCCTCATCTGGGGGCTTATTTGATGGATTTTTAAAAAGAGTTTGTTATTTACTTCATTAATTACTTTCCTTAATGAATTAATTATTCATTAAGTATTGATTAATTAAAGAGAAAGGTACTACTTTCAGGAGAACTCTTAAGGCGAGGCAGGTATGCTGCACAAATACTAAAATCCTGACACTGGGAGATGGTCACAGACAGCACTTTATTTTTTTCTGCAATATGGTTTTTGAGTAGTCTATCAAGATTTGTCTTCGGCAGAATAGATGGGTTTGTGCTAATGAAAGATATGGTTGGGGCAACTCTGAAGAATCAAAGGCGTTTTGCTGTATTACTTCTATTGCCTGTGAGACGTGGTGTGAACAAAGCATAGCTTGTAAAAGGTTGTCTCCCGTTTACCTCTTGGCTCATTAGGTATTAACTTCCCAGTGAAGATAAGCTTAACTAACTCGGAGCAAGTAACGGTTGAATCAACAAACATTCACTTCAGTGTAAATTTGTGGGCTTGTACATCTGTGGAATTGTACCTTTTAGCCTCTGGTTTTCCCTGAAGAATTGGTACTTAGCGACTGAGATTTGCAATAAAAAAAAAAAAAAGGTGAGATAATGCTGTGGAAGGCTGACAATTTAAGACCAAGTGCCTGACTTTGAAAATCACACAGTTGCTCAAGTAAGATTACAAAAAAGTATTTACTCCACAAATACATGTGGTCTGAAGCCCCTTTAATGCTAGAAAGTGGACTCCTTACTTTATGAAAATCAGTTTCCATTCTTTTTCCTGGAATTGAAAAATAAAATTAAAAAAAAATATATATAGAAAGAAGAAAAACTCTACATTTCTTTAGCAGTATACAAACTCCGATTGGCTTGAGAGAATAAATGCATTTTAAGAGGAAATTTGACAATGCTGCTGCTGATGCACTGCATGCCTGTGACTGTGTAGATAACTTCAGCTTGAGGGTTCTTATTCTGACACCTTTCATAAGCAGTAAATTCACATCAAAAAATATGAAAAAGTTGGACTCGGGCCAAGAAAACTTCCATGTACTATTTATTAAATTTTCTTCTGGCCTTGTATTTTTTTTTAATATCCTCAAATTCCTTAACATAGTTAGAAAATAGTACATTGCTTATTGATGTAGATTATTTATTCAGAAAGGAATATATGGAAGCCCTTAACTTTCAGCTGGAACTTAATTCTTGTCAGATTCATTAGAAAGTGTGAGTAAAGTAAATATGTGCTTAACACTTTTCAGGAAAGTGTTACTTTCGTATCATCATACAAATTGAGCTCTTGGTGGTATTTATATAAATTGTTTTTTTATAACAGAGTTTGCTAAAAATAGTTCTTCTTTTAGGTGTAATAATATTTGTCACTACCTTTTATAGTGCATGTGCTTATGCACATAGATTATGAGTTAATCTTTACTAAATCGTGTTTTAGTAATGTGAATAAAAAGAAAAAATTAACTGTGTAAGTTTCTGAATTGCAATACATCAATGTTAGATACAACAAACATGTTCAAGTGAAGCATTGATGTGTATTAACAGTTACATAATTCTAATTTCTTGTAGACAAATACAGGAAAACATGCTTTAATTTGTTTCCATTCTCTCAAATGTACATAGCTTTTCTGTACATAAATTTAACTATGTTGACATCATAGGAACTTACAAAGCTATAGTAGGATGTTTATTTGTGCAATTACAGGCAATACTTGTTCATGCTGATCTTTAAACCCTGACAGGGAACCATTCCTCCCGATGCTACTTGACTTCAGCACAAAATACCAGGATGGAGGAGTAAGTCTTGGCTACTGTAGCAATAAAGTCTTGTCTTAGCTGTAGTATAAATTAGTTTGAGTATGCTGGGTGATCCAATTACGATCAGCAGAAAATGCTAATTTTTCTTGTCAAATATTTGATGCAAAAGTCATTGGCCATTCTGGATGCTGGGTGGTGTTAAATGCTAGTTTTAGGTAGCATGTTTTCCAGTGTGCTTAGCTAAAGTTCAAGTGCTTGGTGAGCATTTGTCTGTGCATTGATCCTAATGAGACCACCTTGAGGAAGGTGTCATTCCTGTTTGGAGGAATAACCGCACTGTCAAAATGTTAGGAAGTAGAAGGGTCAAAATCATTGTTTTGCAAACTCTTCTTTCAAAGTATTATTCTGACTTTGCCTTGCAAAATCGGCAATCAAAATTCTCCATGAATCAAGCTGGAAGGTATAATATGTTTCTTACTCTCAGGTGCAGTTGCTGAAAGTACTAGAAGAAAGCTTATACAATGTGTCGCTATTATCCTGAAATTTGTTTATTTCCTTGCCTAGATCATAAACTAAGTAGACATTAGGAGGAAGTCACTTTAAAAAAATAGGAAAGAGAATAACACACAAACTCCTTTCCAGATCTAGCCAACTGCATGTACTGAAGAATTTGAAAGGCAGAGTTCTTTTAAGCTCAAAAACATTGAAAATGACTGGGAAGGGGATGAAGAGGAAAAATACTCTCTTCAGCTCATCACTTACTTGACATTAGTTATTTCATTATTTTGAGATATTTAGAAGAATGAGATCAGATTCTGATGTCTGACTTTGTTCTCAACACTTTGTTACAGTATTTAGATTCTGAGTTATGAAAAAAGTTTATGCCAGCTGAGGATAGATTTAGTCTTTATTAAAAAAAAAAAAAAACAAAAACAAAAACACAAAAAAACCCACAAAAAAAACCCCATAAAAAACCCAAAGAAACAAACAAAAAAACCAACCAAGCAAACAAAAAAACACAACCACTTTTCAGCTTTATTGGTTCGTCATAGATTTACTAGAAACTAGGTACAGTTTTGTACACATACTTTTCCTGTTCTCAATAAGACAGCTTCCTTAATTCATGATAGATTTTACCAAAGTGCCAGAGAGACAGAAAAAGGATGGAGAGGAGTTTGTTGGACAAACACACTCAAGACGTGCCTCTCTAAAGCAGCATTTTTAAAGCTATAAAGAGTTCATATTCATAAATCAAATAAGTCCCAGTGCTTCAAGAAATAAGGCAAAGCTGCTGATATGGCACTCTTGTTAAGTTTTTGTAGTGAAAATGAGTGCAAATGCAATTGGGAGTGACTGTAACACAGACTTAAGGGTTTTGAGACTTAAAGATTATGATTACATTCCACTCAGACAATATTTTTTAGATATAAAAAGGATGGGTCAGAGGTTCTGCAGCAGAGGTAAGGGACTAGGTTAATATTTAGCTAACACTGAAACAGTAAAGGCAGAGGTCAAATTCTCACAGTGTATTGGGGGAAAAAGAAAACATATCGACATTGTACCATATTAGGCAACAAGACCATGAGAATTCTGCAGATATTAAATAGCTAAAATTTTACTATGTGCAGTCTTAATAAAAATATATATATTGCGTAAGGGGAGAGGAGGTAACCCTGTCAGCTTCAAGTGTTTAATCAGTAGAAATAAGCCAGGAAAAAAAGAATTCCTGGTGCATGAGAACAGGTGTTAAAAACTTGTAAGAGCTTTTTGGCATGTCCATACTGTGTCAGGTTAAAAAAAAAAAAACCAAAAAAAAACCCCCACCTGAGAATAAAATAGAACAATAACAAGTGTGGTTTTTTGCTATCTTACTAGGCAACCTATTGATTAGATCTTTTCCCTGTATTTCATTCAAGTGTGTGACTAGTGGAGTGCTTTTATTATTGCTTTTGTTGTTTAGCATGGAGTTACTGACAGATGTTAGTTTGAACTGCTTTCAAATTTATTATTCTATCATTATTTTCAAGGCTAGGCTGATAGAAAACTATTAAATACTGCTCCTTTCACTTATGAAGACCCAAAGGTTGTTTATTCTTTCTCTGAGAGGAATGAGTCAGAATCAGCTCCTCTAGCTGGTGGTAGCTCCAGCCTAGAGATATTCTGTCACTTCAGAATAGACTTTGAACACCAGGAGCTCTATAATAAGGATTCTGCCCAGACACGACATAATGATAAAACAAAGTCTCTGTCACTTTTCAGGACTTGTGTATCATAATTTATCCTGATATAGATTGCCAATAGAAGTGCTAGAATCCTGTTTATATTATAGCTAGGTCTGCAACATAAATGTGGCTTTTGTGTTTGTTTTAGGAATTCTTGAGAACATAAAGAAATAATTCATAGCTTTCTAGCTCTCACACATATAAAATCTTTCCCATCTCTAGACTGCCTGATAAGTGTAAGGAATACCTTGGGACTGAAAGAAGAGATGAATACATAACCTGCTGATTCTTAACATCTTTGACTTTTTTATTAGAACTGGTGAATTAACATATGTGTTGTAAATCCTTTGACATATTATGCATTGGAGAAGAAGAAGTTCTTTTTATATCGTGGTGAATACTCTCTTCCTCTCCATTAGAACTACAGCTGTAAAAGTTGTAAAATCCAAAAATTATTTATTTAAAAATATTTAAGAAAATACTGTTGTCATAGTTCAAAGGTTGAAAGCCACAGTCTTTGAAATCAGATTTAAAGATTAATTAATTTCTGAATAAGGAATATAGTCATTAATATTGTAGTTAAAGTACACAATTTCTATTTATCTGAGGACTGCAAATTCTATACAATGGCTTTACTGAAAAACTACTTATCATGTATGTATATACAAAATACGGTGAATGTATAAAGCTGAAGAGATGCATAAGCTAAAGGAACAACAAATTTCTCTCCTAATAGTAACTCATAAAAACATGCCATTGAATTCAAAGCAACTGGTTAAAGTCAATCAGCCTACTGATAAAGGTAATAAAAACTCATTTTTCCACAACTTGTATTGCCACTTTAAAGTGTAACACTATAAGAACTTTGTGTGTCAGAATGGATCCACACCCTGGAAGCATTAGAGCCAGCAGAGCATTGGTGGGTAAATTTCTGTCTCTGAAGAGATGCTTAAGAGGAAGGCATGACTTCCTCTTCTGAGCAAAGCCTGACCTACCATGGAAAGGTAAAACTGTCAGAGGTAAACAAAGCTGACTGCTTCTTTTTGATCAAGGCATAAGTATAATGACACCCTTTTTCTTATTTGGCTATATTTAATCTCTATTTTTTTAGTTTGGTTTAGCATTTTGCTTTGTTTTCTTAGGTGGTGTTCTTGCATACACTAGAGCTACCGTCTCCTTTGAATAAGAGCTGCCCTTGATCTTTCCCCTAGTTTGATTCCACTTTCCTGTTGTCTAAACAAATTCTGTTCAGTGCAACACTCACAAGTACAATGTAATGAATTCAGTTGGCTACTAACATTATTTTCTTGTGGCAATTTTCACTGACTTTTCTCAGTGGTATTTGGCATTCTCTCTGCTTTGAAAGTGGAGAGAGCTTTCACTTAGTGTGGGGTTTTTTTGACTCCTCAGAAGTCTTTAAGCACACCTTTTGTTACAGGGAAAGTGGCGCACAAATAAAGAGAGGTCAGAAATCATGAGCAATTTTATTCTAGTGTTTTGGTTTTTCTGGCCTGAATACAATGGAAAATTTTTTTTTTTTTTTTTTTTTTTTTTTGGGGGGGGGGGTTGTTTTTTTAACCCCCCTTATCTCCTTTCTTTAAGGATTAAACTGTAATGAAATATATTCAAATAGAAAAGTTGACATTTTCAGTTTTCTGGTGACATTTATTGAATATTCATACAACATAAAACCACCAGCTCTTAGTTGTTCTAAAGCATGGTTGTAGAGTTTGCTAATTAGCATTGTCTCTTTACTCACTGAAAGATGGAGCTCAAAGAAGTACATGTTGTCATGCAAAGAGACAAAATCCTATTATAAATATTACTAAAGATTTTAGAAATACAAAAATAGAAGATACAGTTTTCTGATGTGGTGTTTGTAAAGATGGATGACCCAGGTATGGTTGTACCAATCCTGCAAAGCTTTGTTATATTCAACAGGTAATATTTCAAAAGTTTTATGTGCAAGAAACGGTGGTTACTTCTGTATGTCATTTTAAAAAATGAAAATCTTTGTATTAAGCTTTCTTTGTAAGCTGTATAAAATTTGATTTTGAGATCTGATGTTTGAGATAAATGCAAATAAGAATATTTGAGTGCAAGTATGAACCCCAGCTTTATCCTAGAAATCAGCTTTACATGTAGAAACAGGCTGTAGTTCTCCAGAGTAGCACTTCTCTTCCTTAATCATGACATTATCTTCTTCTTCCAGCAATTGTTTTTTGTTACTCTTTGCGCACCTTTTAGCCCATTCAAGAAATTAGTCTGAGGCATTACACTCAGCAAGCCATTAAGTGACTGGTGTGTAACAAATGTATTGTGGAAAAAAAAATAACATTGTGGTACTGAATGCAGGTTATACCAAAATGCCTAATAAAGAAAGTAAGTTACAAGGGCAGTGAAACTTTCGGAAGGTTTTAATGCATGACCTGGAGAGTGAGAAACAAAGAGGTATCATTTCTTTCTCCCACTCTGTTCTTCATATCAGTCTCTGCAGTTTTCACTCTTCATTGTATATTATTGCCTCCCCATTTCCCTTGTCTCCATCTAGCAATCACAGTCAGTTTTCGCTTGGTCCATAGTGAGCAGGCTGTGTTAGATCTGGCTCAGCTTCTACATTAAATATAGTCACAGGGCTTTTGAGAGAGAGAGAGAAAACAGAGCCTGTTTTCCCATATCAGGACATGTCTGATATTCTTCCATCATATCCCCTTGCCAGCCAACCTGTAATCAAATCACGGCAGCACCAGTGCACCTGCTCAAAACACTAGATATGCTTCCTGTTTCATTCACATGCTTTAAAGGGTAAACAAAATTCAGTGATCAGTCTCAATGTGCTGAAGGTTTGAAAAAGTAACAAGTAACCCCAAACTGTTTTTGTTTTTTTTTTAGTTGAATATATAAACCTGCCTACTTTTTTTTTTTTTTTTTTCTCCTCTCCAATAGTAAATTCCGTGCCTCCCTTCCACTCTTAAAGTGACAGGACCATAAGACGTGATACAATCCTGTCTTATGTTGCCATTTAAGTTAATGTCATTGTCATATCTGTGAACCATCATTTTTGGCTTATGTACCACTATTGTGTTTTTGTTTTAATGCACAAATAATCTGTATACACTCATCACTCAGAATGCAGAACAACATAGACTGTAGCTCAAACTGTTTGTTTAACCTACAGAGAATGTTAACTCTGCGCTATTCTATCAAACACTTTTCCTAATTATAAGAAAATATAAACTTATATTGGACTGTTTCATTTGCTGAGGACTAGATGACTTATAAAGCCACAAACTCTGGCAGCAGAAACAGCACTGATAACTGTAGAAAACTGAAACAGGAGTAGAACTGACCAGATCACAATGCTAAATGCTTGACCGGAGGCTATTCAGCTGAAAATAAAATGATTTTTGATGCATTGAAATGCAAGTCTTTAGGAAAACAAAATGATACAAGTACAACAATAACAAAATCATCATGTTAAGCGTCAGATTTCATGTTTTATCGCTGATAATGAAATTGATCATGTCTTGCATCCCCTGTTTTACTATTGCCTCTGAAGTTATCGCTGGAGTCACCGTTTGAATCAGATCTGTACACTGCTGAATGCCACTACTGCCATTATACCTATCAAGTGTGTCCACAAGGCTGCTAAATTCCAAGTCCATCTCTGTTAACCAAATTAGAGGTAGCATAATTATTAAGCACCATGGAAAAATACTTCTGTGTCTGCAGCCTGTTTCCTCCCCTCACCCCAAAGGCAAGCCTTTCATGTCTGATCTCTACCAGCTATTTAGGTGCTACTAATGTAAAAACACTTTGTGCTTTCGAACGCTAGTTTGTGGAAATGCTGCTTTTTAGTCATCTTAATCTGAGAAAGCTGTAGTGTGTGGGAGTTGTTAGACAGGGTTATCTTGTTGTCCTTCAGATAGACCTTTTATACAATAAATGAACTAAGAGAATACATCAAACAGTCCTATTCAGAAATCCCATTTTACCAGCAGAATAATTGGCCTGAAAAATGACTTCTAGAGATTTACACTGTAATCTTCATAAAATGAGATTTTACTGATGCTATGGGAGGGAGCAGGGAGGACAGTGAGGTTTGCTGCATGTGCAGTACTCTGTATATGGCTATTATTGGTATTAAATCAATATTGGTATTAAGTTAGTCTCTGTCAGTAGACTGTGACTTAAGAAACATCAATGTGCTGTGGCTTTAGAAATGATATCTCATGGGATGCTTATGGTGTTATACTAGCAAAGAGGAGAAAACAGAGGAAAAGACCTAGAGAAATTAAAGGAGCTATTGCAGACGATAAGTAGAATTTTAAATAAAGAAGTGTTATGCATCTGCTTGCACACAAATCTTAGCTGTTGTTGAGGTATTCTTTTAAAGCCTTGAGCTATCTCAGTCAATTCCCTGTTTGGATGTCCCAGTTTTAGAGTTCACTGTCTTTTTACTGGAAAAGTAATGTAAACATTGATTATACCAATCTTTCAAGTGTCTCTTTTAAAGTGTAAATATTGGATATTACCTGAAATAATAAATTTCCAACCTAAAGTGATTTTTGTAACGAGGTGTTTTAATGTTAGCTTCGTACCTTCAAGCCAGTTGCTACTGAATGATGTTTACAGATGTTTGTACTGTGTAATTGCACTAGACATAAAGTTTATGAAAAAAAAAAATATTTTTATCCAGATTTGGATTACATTTCTTAGCTGAGCCTTGTGCTTTGTTGCACTAGATGAAATCTTCCCTTTTATCTCTTATTTCACTAAGCACTGTGACCTTTATGTAATAATTTTAGTCTTGATTGTTTTACATAAATTGAAAGTATTACAGAAGAATGGAAGATTCAAGATCTGTTCTGAAAGAAATTAGCTGAGGCAACCATTCAGTAAGAGAATCAAAGTTTGCTGAGATTAGGTCATTGAAATGCTAACAACCCTTATTCAACAGAGAAGGATTGTTCAAAATACAGCAGAAGTTGGGTAGCCTTTGGGAAGAAATTGGGAAGCATTAAGGAGAAATTTCTAATGCTCTATTCACAGAAACCACATGAAGCTCTCAAAATAACCCTTTGATCTGAGCAAAGACTACGTGATCGGCTAATCCTAATTGCAGAGGACCCATTTTTGGCCTGAAGGGCAAGAAGTTTAATTAACAGTGTAGAATGATTTTAGGTTAAAAGTCTAATATTAATCAGAAATTTTAATACTCCTGAGTATTACAAGAGCATAAACAGAAGCAAGAGTCCAGAAAGATGGCTGGAAAGTTCTACTTATGATGACTTATACAGGAACAGACCTGAACTCAGGATTTTAATGCTGAGTAACCAGTATGTTGTAGTTACAGCATCAGTCTTCAAGTAGCCATTGTATAATTGCTGCTTTAGGGGTGCACTGATGAAATTCATAGCTGCAGGTGTCATTTATTGTTTAGAAATGATATGTTGATAATGGCCACTTACAAAGACAAGATATTTTCTTATTGAAATGATGATTTGTCAAGGATTTTTCTGAGTTATCCATAACACGTTTCCAGTCAGCAACTAAAGGGGCAGACTGTACTAAGAAATATTGTTACTAACACTTACTGAATGAATTTGATTTATGGAAGACATTTTGAACCTCAAAGTGAGATAAAGCATTCAGTACAGGACAGGTTATTGGAGACAGAATCTCACATTAATCTTTTAAAAGAGAAGATTATTCTTTCACTAAAGGGAAAGATTTAATTTCATACCTAATACATCCTCATGGAGTTTATTGCTTTAGCATGTTTTATGCTCTCTGTAGTTACTTCTTCACCGTTTCATGTTGGACAAACCTCATAACCAATGTTTGGACAATGTTTGTGCCAGAATTAATATTCTGGAAAGGTCATACCAGTGACTAGACAGTTATTTCCATCAAAAGAATACAGCGAGAAGGGAAAAAATACAGCAAATCTGTTCATATAACCCTAAAGACAGATTTAACAGAGTGATGCAACTTAGTCTAGAAAGGATTGTGATACTTATTTTTGTAGGCAAACCTTATTAAACTGATCACTGTACATACCAGGACAGTTCATATTAATGTGTTTTAGAAATAAAGCATTATTCTTTCAGAACTATCTGTATTGATCTGTCTGCACAAAATGTTAATATTTAATTTGAGGGCTAATGGTAAGGAAACATGTATTCATCTGGCAGTCAAAACATTTCCTGTTGGTCCAAATGATGTTAATAATGAATAAAGTTATCTTCTAAGATCTCAGTTTAGTTCTGTCCTAGTTTATGGAATGATAGTTCTGTGAGTCTACAGGACAATTTTCACTCTTCATTTATCTGTCAAAATAAATTTCATAATTGCTATCCCTTTAGTAAGTGGCATTAATAGCTAATCCTCCATTTACATTTTTCCACAGTGATAAAGTAGATTTGTGCCCACATATGAGATTTCTTACTTCAGTGATTTATTCTGTTTAATATTAGTCATCCTATCATTTCTTTTCTAGAGATATATAAGTAAGTTGAGGTTATGTACCTTAGAGAAATGTGCTTTTAGCATCTGCAAATTGCTTTCTGTCATGTTCAGTCAGTAAAAGAGAGCATAGAGGGTCACAAATGACGATGGGATTATATGATAATAACAGCTGGGTTATGTGAACAGAAAGTGTACAGTTGAACTAGCAGTCCCTCTCAGTTGGGAGAATAATGTTCATACGACATGGGCTAACAGTTTCTGCAGTGTGGGAAAGTTGCCCACTTACTGAAATGCATAGTATAATAATGTGGATTCCTTTCCAAAGTGTAGGGTTTTTTACTATTCGTGAGATTTGACAACCCAATTAACAGGCAAGTTCTCTCCTACTTTACCCAGGATTTCATGCCCTACCAGTCTTTTGGTCAGATGCTTGACTGGGGCCATCAGCACAGATTCCACAGTTACTCAGCACTAAGTATGGATCTTTTGGAAATTAAGTGTCTTTCCTCCCAGAATCAAAATGACTGTGAGACTTGGAAAAGTAGTGGGAGAAACCCAAGTACCTGGGATATCATCATAGATATATAAGCTGGTCCTTAATATTCTGTAGTTACTACAGAGAGAAATGCAAACAGGGAGCAACTATTACATTTGAGATATGCTACTTCTCCTAGCTCTTACTTATTTTTAAAATTTGTTTGCTTTTAATGCTTTTCTATATCACTTAAACATGTCAGGACTGCAGAATTTTTCTGGAAACAGAAAATGTTCCTTTTTTATTTTTTTTTTCCTTTCTCAGTGATTAAAGTAGATTAGGTTAAACTGCAGACAGCTCATTTGCCTATTAAGCTCACTTGACAAAAATGGGGAAGCTGATCTGCCTCATTTCAAAAGTTGTTTATCTTACTTGTTTGGGGTGTGAATGCAATACCCTCGATCCACTAATATGAATAGTATTATAATGAAATGCAGAAGCAACAGTTATAGGGTTACCTGCTAAGTAAACGCAGAACAAAAAACTTTCCAGTTCAACTAAACAGTTGCCCTTCTAAAACAAATGAGCAGGAGAGTAACCAGCAATTCACTTCTGAAGCTATGCTTTTCTGTCAGTCTTTTATGTTGGCAGTTGTTTTGCAGTTTTGTGGCTTCACAGAAGGAACTGTGATGTTAATTAACAGTTCTTTGAGGCAATTTCTTCTAAATGTCTTTAGTTCTTAACTGTTTTCACTAGAACATATGATCTGTAACCCTAATGGCAGTTTTTCTGTAATTTCTGTCAGAAATGCTATTTGGTAATGCAGCTTAATAGCTATGCAGTTCCTGACTGGATTTCAACACAGTTGGAAATCATCGTTCTGTTTCTGTGGTTGTGAAATTCCCATTCTCCTCAAGAGTAATGAGAGAGGCTATGCTGACCTCTTCTACTGTAGCGTGAATTAGCTATCATGTGAAAGTCTATTTCTGAGCACAGGCATGAATTTTTGGAAACATTTTGAGATTTAAACTTGAGTTCGGGCAACAGCCAATGCACCCTGTGCAGAGTACATGTACAGCCCAAAAGCCTTCTGTCACTTACACAGAACATTATGTCATTTCTTTGTACCAATCTTTAAAGAAAGAAATCCAGTAAACTAAGTCATCAAATATACCTCCCTGTCTTGAGATTCCTCACAGATCTTCCATAAATTCTTGATGCATCTACACTGGCTCTGAAAATACCAAATGTAATCTACCTTCAGGTCTTCTGTTCATGACTGGTTCCCTGGAACTTTGTGTTTTACATGTTCATTTTTAGGCTCGATTATTCTGTTATGAGCACCATGCCCATTTTGATAATAAAATCCTTGCATTCTGGTGTTATTGGCAACAACCATCACACCCACTGTGTTAAAAGCTAATAGAGCAGGAGAGGAAGGCAGGGCAGCAGTAATTCAGCTTTCTGGGTGTTGTAAAGGACATGAAAATGTTTTCTACCTTTTGTAGCAAAACCAAGTACTATTCAGTGTTAGTCTAAGTGAATGGAACTTAAAAGGATCACAAGATTATTCATTTCATTATCATAGGGTAAAATAAGGTATAGATACATATTAACTATACATAGCTGAACACATGATTCAGTTTGAGCTTACCTCTTTGTCAGTCAGCTTTTAATAGTCTTCATTGTCTTTCCTTATGGTCTAAGACGCTCACTATTCTACGCAAAAGAATAATAATAAATATATTTGCCTGGCAAGGCTGAATTTGTTCATTAAGTTTGGGTTTTCATGGAGATTGACTTTCACTGTAAATCGCTTGAGAATTTAGGTGCAGAGAAAATGGATTAAAACTAGAATAATGAATATTATTGACATGATTACATGGAGGGTTTGGCTAGGAGGAAAGCTCAATGCAAGTAATCATCAATGACGTTTTTGCTCAAGTAGCTGAAAGATGCTGCCTTTCATTTATTGAACAAACATATCCACTGCATTATGTAGAGGATTTCTGAATTGTTTTATAGCAGCATATAGAAAAAACTTGAGAAGGGGTCAGATAGGGAAGTACAAGTTGCAGTAGTCAAGGTTTGCTAATGCAAGTGTTCCCACCTCTTTTAAATTAACTTCTTCAGGTAGCATTCCAAATTCATGCAGATTGCAAGGATTTTTTTGTGTACAGTTATATCTATTGCCCATCAGGGCCTCTGGTTCTATATGACAATGCCAAAAAATTACAAAGAACAACTAGGATTAAAATGAGAAGTTACTTATTCATGGCTGAGGATTTCAAGTATAAAATAAAACCTCTGGTTGTGGCAGGATTCCAGTTCTGACAAGTCTCTTTTGTAGTTTTGCCTGTTTTTCTCCCCAAAGAACAGTGTACAACCTTAGAAAACTAAGACTCTTTACCTTTTCGGATCATTGGGACTACCATGAACAACAGCTGGCAGTTTCCTCCATATACCTGGCTCATCTCTCTTGGTGTGAAAGCACGGGGAATGATGGTAGCATGTTAGCAGACTAGTTACTTGGACTAGGACCTCTTTTGCTTTTCTCAAAACAGCCCTGAAGCATGGAGCAAGTTGAAAAAGGGGAAGAAGTTTTATTCTAGTCCCAAGCCTTCTACATAAACAAGGTAAAATGTCACTAAGCACCAGTAAATACCAGGCTTTTGTTGGGGATGGAGTAAAACCTAATGAAAGATTTCCAATAAATCTGTTGGGGTGTCTTTGCAAAAGACTTATTTTATATGATAAATGCACCAAATAGACTTGTAAACCATAGTAAGAAAAATAAAATAAATGTGTTGTGCAGTATAGTGGTGGTCTCTTGATGTGCATTTGTTTCAAGCACATGAACAAAGCAATATATAAGTGCAAGGCAGGGGGTGGTTATTTGTGTTTTCCATGCTGTTGAAAATAAATGAAGAAATTAAAACTTAATAATAGCAGAATGTCAGGTTATGTCTTATTTGGGTTAAAAAAAAAAAAAGTGCTTTGTTTTCTGCAGAGACTTATATTGGAATCCATCTCCATTCATAATTCAAATGGGTTTTGAAGTTTTCCCATGTGGGCAGTGTCTTGTATCAAAGGGGTTTTGCAAGTAATTTGGTATGATTCAACCAACTTAATGGTCTCTGCTCCTATGAGGCACAACAAAACTTTAGTAAATTTCTCCAGAGAGCCCAGATATTTTGCTAGTTCTGAGAAACTGAGTGTATTGATTGAGGCTGTTTAGGAAATGCCCCTGTCAGCTCAAGAATCAGGTAAGAAGGGAATGGCTAAAACTGCAGGCTTATAGTTTCCATATACGGAGCAAATTTAGTGAGTCCAGGGTTGCCTAAAGGCAGATCTGGACTTCTCTTAGACTCATAGAACATCCTTTATTTTTATCATCTACAAAGTGACCATCTAAAAAAGTGGTGCTCCTTTCTCCTCCCACTCTGCCATTTTTAATTTGTGCGCTGATTCCATTTCCATCTGCAACTGAGCTTTGTTCTTGTTGAGGTTTCGGTTGCCCTTTGCTGCCCAGGCCAACTTTTGGAAAGGATTGAAGCCTCTGTGCTGTCTATCAACATGTCAGTCTAATGATGTTGCTTCATCTGGGTGCACAGCATCCTTGCTGCCTGAGAGCCGGTGTTCAGGTTGGTACCCAGGGTAACATCAAGCTGAGTCTTAGGCATTACTTTGCCTTGTTGATCAATGGTGTTATTACAAAGGACCTTTTTCATGCAGAAAACTGATAATAATTGGAGATTAATTTTCCCATAAACCTATTTTTTCTATTGAACTCCTTTGTGCTGTTTTTCCAGTGTTTCTGCATAAAAATAAGTCTTCATTGCTATTCATATTTGGGTTTTTTGTTTGTTTGTTTGTTTTACTTTGTGTGTGTGTGTTAGTTAGAAGGTGTTGGAATAATATCTCAAGAGGAAGGATGCCAACACTTGTATTTTGTACCAGAATTATGAGGTGCTGCTGTAATGCACTACTAGTGAGATTTTGGTACAATTTCAGAAACTGAAAGCTTCTTTAGAAAGAATAGAAAAACAAAACAAAATTAGGAGGTAAACACATTTCTGTCATACCTTATCCTATAAAAGTTATATTGCATTATGTTGACAGGAAACTACTACAAATTTTGCAACTTGTTGTCAAGTGTCAATGTATGTTTACGAATACTCTTGAAAACATTCCACAGGGAGTTTGAGAACTACTGCAGGTGAATTTGGAGTATGATTGCAAAACATTCTTTATCTGGTGGGTTGGGATTTTGGGTGAGAAGAGACCTCTTTTGGCAAATGTCGTGTTTGCAAGTCCTTAACACATACACAGTTCATACACGCAGATAAATTTTTATGTATTTAATATATTATGATTCTGCCTTGTCTAGTTCACGAGCTACTAACAGGCTTAATATAGGAGTATGTTTCCTTTGGAGAGACTGAGAGAACAATAACACGTGAATGTAGACAGTATTTACTTAGGATCTCTTCTAATATGAAACTTGACTGATCTAAGATGGTTATTATAGAATTATTATATTATTTAAGTATATAATATTGTAAATGGAGTTACCTTGTACAACTGTTGAAGTCCACTGCCCTTTCTTGGCTGGCAGTTACTTTTCCTATCACTGCATAGAGCTGCAGTCCAGCGGGGAAAGGTGGGAAACACATCAGGGAGCTGGCGTCAGGCCACTGCACAGGCAACTGATGCCAATACTGTTAGTAAGGCCGAGAGGTCACCTGTTTATGTGGTGGACAAGCATTTTCAGAGTATTAAATTAATTCTTGCATACAGGATCTTTTGCTTGGCCACAGATACAGCAAGAGCGGTGTAAGAAAAACCACCATTTTGTTCCCTGTATATGGTACCATTGGGATTGTGCTGGCACTGTAATAGTCTTGAGATCTACTTTCTCCCTTTCGTAACTCTGATATATGAAAGATGAGCACAAAGGGATTTGGAATATAGGATTCAAATATCTGAGAGTTGGAAAGGACATAATTTTCTTAAACGCTTAGATGCAGGATTTTATACCAACTTGCTAATTATATTCCTTCCCTCATTGAGCTAAGGTAAGCACAGTTGAGATGCTTGTTACCACTTCTGTGGCTTTTGTTCTTCCTCAGGCAAATTTCTAGGTTTGGAAACAACTAAGACTTATCAACCTGCTTTTCATAAAAAGTTTTCTTAAATGTCACAACACCTAATGGTGTTTCCTCTCACAGACATCAGCTAGTGCACAGTAAAACAAAATTATCCCGTAGACTAACTGAGCTTTAAGGAGATTTCTAGGACTATGGTAATTGCTGGCTTTCTAACTATATTCCTGCAAGCATAGAGGGTGCCAAAGTACTATTTCCCAAACCCAAAGTAGGTCGTTATCTTTTATTTTCCGTGGGCAGTAAATCAGATTATCTGAGGCTGCAGAAGTCTTCTGTTGCTAGTCTGCCTCCTCTAATATACATACTGCTCCTAAAAGACAGAAAAAGGTCTATTTGTTTTTTTTTTTTCTTTCTTAAGTTATGTACCTAATCTGTGAGCAATTTTATTTTTGTCTCACATTTCTCTGGTTATTCAAGAACACCCAGGAGGTGAAAGCTTTCCTTTGCTCTGTTACCTCTTTCACTGTCTCCTTTACAAAATTTCACCCCACGGGCTGCATGCAGCCACTCTCTGGGAGCCTTCTTGGCAGTAGGGCAAATTTTCCACTCATGCTCAGCTTATGGTGGTGGAGAAGATAATGCAGACTCAGGAAGCTGTATTTTAGAAGAGCATTATCCACTTCTGCACTAATCAATCTGTATATCGTGGAGAAACTGGAAGCTTAGGCAATATGGAAAGTCAGCTGGAAAGAAAATCATGTGAAAACAAAACAAAATAAAATAGAACTCTAATTCTCTTATTGTTCAAGTCCTTTTGCCTGGAATTATTTCATCTAGTTATTATTTCTGGAAATAGCTGAGTGCCATATGTTGAGGAAATATTACAACCACCCATCCCAGTGAGAAAATGCTTGCATATTTCTGGACTATGTTTTCATATTTTACTGTCAGCATTTTGTAAAGTTGTGTCAAATTCCCTGTTCAGGTGAATGTTTGTCTCCTGCCTTGCTGTTTTCCAGAGCTTAACTTAGTCTTTTTCCATAAAATAAGGCTGTTGCTATGCTCTGGATTAATATCTCACAGGTTCTGAGATCACAGGACTATCATCAGGACACTAGGAAACTTTGACCAAGCACCACTTTACTGAATGGACAGAAAATATTGCTTTTAATTTCTTTAAATCTTAAAATACTTTTTAAAAATGAAATTTATTGTTTTGAGGCAGTTACATCTTAAATATTTTGTGAGAAAAATTTTTGAAGCTAAAAACATAAGCTAAAGTTCACAAGATAACTATCTGTACATATGAAAACTAGTTTTGAATATTAATAAAGTGTGCTGGCAAGCATTTTTATATAGTTAATTATACTTTACTAAAATGCATTCATAATGTTTCAGATGGAATATCTAGTTGTCATTGCCTAACTTAAAATCTCATATAGACTCTGCAGTGAATTATTAAAAGTAATTTACATGCTTAAGTCCAAAAGGCAGCATTTTATAAATGAAAGGAGGAAGTGGTACTTGTAAAGTTATTTGGAAACATTTTCAGAATGTAGATGAACCTTGACAAAGATCATGGCTGGTTGGTGTTTATCATGGATCATTTATTTTATGATCAGTATGTGTTGAGTTCTCAAATTATTGCCTCTTCACTAGCAAAGTGAGTCCTGATTACTCTAAGAAAAAAAAAATCTTAGAAATTCTGAAGAAAACAGCACTTGGAGAAAGAAAAAACACCTTGTGGTGCTCTCAATCTGGATTCTCTGTTACATTGTGAAGTGAGAAGACAGTACAGTATTAAAATAAAGATTCAGGTAGATCTCCCAGCATCTAGTTTAAAAATATTTAAATAAATAAAAAACAGAACACATTAAAAAAAAAAACAAAACCAAAAACAAACAAACAAACAAACAAACAAAACAAAACCAAAAAAAACCCAAACACCAAACAACCAAAAACAAAACAAACAATAAAAACCAATCAACCAACCAACCAAAGAAATCCAAACCCCAAACACAGAATAAAGCCAAAGCAAAACACACACAAAAGAAAACAAAAATGCAGCACCTGTCATACCTTCAGGTGAGAAGTTAAATAGACATTGCTCAAGAGTACAGACTGCTAAATGTGGAGCAAATATCTGCATCCTAGAGTCTAAAGCTGAGGAAACAGAATTTCCTTTCAGAATTTGAATTTCTAGGAAAAGTTGAAACAATGAACAAGAAGCCAAAGAAAACAACATAATCAGCTATTCATAAATTGGGCCTAAGTAAAAAGAGACAGCAACTAGAACTTTTCATATTGGGAAGATTTAGGCCTTGCAGAAGACCTCTGTGAAGAAGTAATTTACATTTTATAGTTGGAACATATGGGAGATACTATTACATTTTGTTCTATATGTTTGGAGTATACTGGTTTGACGTATAAAAGCAATAGCCTCAGATCACAGGAGGGCTTGGTTGAAACATTAGGAAAACTGGAAATGCAAAGGACAGTGCAGGACTATAATAGATTAGAATGCTGTGTTATGCTTATGGTAAGAATAAAATAGCTGTGGTGACCTCTGCTGGGTTTGAGGAGTGGGCTGGGCTGTTTCTGCAATCTGAGGTTTGGGGAATGTCACTGAGGCAGTGGACTAGGGCAGCCTTGTAGCAGTTCTGCCTTTTTCAGAGAATAGCACCAGCCCTGAGACAGCTTAAGAGGTTAAACTTTCATTAGACATCTCTCACCCTGTCCTATGCAGTGTTCGTATGTTAAATCTTTCTACCCCTCTTGAAGATAGTTAGTAATTTTAGTGTAAATCTCAACAGAAATCACTCTTTTGGGAATAATTGAGACACTGCTATGTAAAGCTATCTGAACTTGAACACAAGCACTTATCTAAGAGACATACCTGCCTAATGTATGAAATCTTCAAGCTGAGAAATTCAAATCAGAGGGTGACTGATATGTATTTTATGCCGAAAACACACTATTGATAGTGCTACTGCTTTTTCTAACAACACTCATGGTAAGCCTTAGCCATTTTTAAGCCTAAAGCTATTTAATTTATCTTGTGGAAGAATCAATTTGCATATTGGTGTAGGCAGGAGAAGGGTTGACTTATCTTAGAGAAGATTCATTAAAACATAATTCATCTAACAACTAAAACATTTTATTTTCTTCCTATTGGGAATTTCCTTTTCAGAATTCTTAAAGCTATTATTTTCAATGTGGATGAGGATTGCCCACACCAGTGGTTTTATATCTGCCATTGAGACTCGGTCTAAAATTTACTAGGCTATATGCTAGTTTTCACTAAAACATTTGGGGTTTTGAGAATGGGATTCTTATACGTTGTTTTGTCTCAGAATACAATTAAAAAAGCACCTGAGGATTCCTTTCACAAATATATGAACTACTTAGATATTTGTACAGCACAAAGGATCAATTTATTACTTCTTGCAAAAACAATAGAAATGAAAATCAAATTACTTTTCAGGACCTCTAAAAGTAAAGGTTCAACTAATGATGGGTACACTTAGAAAACTTCTCAAATTGGCTAATAATTAAAAAAGGATGCCTCCTAATTTTTAAGCTTTGCTTAAATTAAATTTATTGATCTTATTTTAATATTTTGGAAAAAAATTAAATAGAGAAAATAACAGTATTTTTTTAACTCTGTTTTCCAGATCTTTCAGGCCCTTCAAATAGATTGAAACCCAATCTGTGGTTCTGAGGAAAGGTGCAGGTCTGAAAGTGATAAGATTGGTGTATTGCAAAGCTTTCAGAGAACGAAAAGTGGAAGGAGGATACACTTTAGATCTTCTTTTCGATAGCATTTTGGAACCAGGCTTGAAATAGCTTCAGTCATTCAAAGCACTACGTTAGCACTTTCTGTGTATGGACCTATTTTTTTCCTAGCACAGTCACAGAACCTTGAAAGTAGTGGACAAAGAGATTTTTTACCAGCCCTCTGATGACAAGATGCTTGTTAGCTACCTCTTAGACTCAATATGCCAGCAGTATTTAGAGCCTTAATGGGGTAAATCGTGGTTACTGGGGGGATGGGATATTACTATTTAAAAACAAAAAAGTGAAGATCTAGGTTTTCTATGCTCATCTAGCATAAAGCGTGCTATGAAAGTTCTCCGTTCTGCTCTAGTTTAAGGCAACAGCAAAGCTCCAACCACCTTTAAAGTGACTGGGTTAGTATTGTTCAACAACTGTCATAGAGCAACAGTAAAAGAATGGGTTTGTATTCCTTGTTTACAAACTTATTAATATTCTGGTTTATGGCTATAGCCTGGATCAGTATCAGCCTTGAATTTGAACTCTGGAGTTTGTAATTCCTCATCATGTCCTCAGACCATTTGATCTAGACCTTGAAATCTTCCTCTCCATAAAATGGTGAGAAAAGAAATTAGTTTTAACATGAAATTGATTTCCTGAAATTCCATGAGTGCTGCTCCTCATGATACTTTGCTAACAAGTTAACGATTCCATTTATTTCTTAATCAATACACAGCAAGAGACCCCAGTGACTTTCCTCTCAGGCTTTAAAAACATCTACAATTTTAGCCTTGAAGATACCTTACAAAATTGGAACACGCAATCATTTTTATTCGCTTCTGCTGAAGAGCAGATACTTGATGGTACAAAGGAGTTACCCTATAGTTGTATATTTGGAAGCTAAAAGATTGAAAGGTTCAGTGTATTTTTGCCATGTTATATTTAACAGATGTTACTTACTTTATGTTCTGAGCAGAAATGTTGTACTTCTGTTTATTTATGAAAAAAAGAAAGGACAAAGAAAATTAATTTACTTGGAGCTAAGGGATTTCAAATGTAAATTATCTGTGCAAAAAAAGAATGCTACTAAGATGAAAGAAAGCTACAAAGCCTGAGATCTGCCCTTCTGTTTATTGTGATATAATTTGTAATTGGAGTTTTTGTTTAATATTAGCTTTATACACAGGCAGTGGAAACAGTGCATCCAGTATGAAGAAGTTGAAACTCAACCCGAAACTGTACAAAGCATTTTGTATGTATTATATAACTAGTATTAAAAGGCCCTAGTTATTCTGTAGTAGTAAATGTTACATGTGAGTCCTGGGAGTTGATTTTGGCTTATCTTACTGCCCTCCTAATACTTAGGCATTGTGAGAGTACCGGTAAAAGTTCTAAAGTTTCACACTTCGGATTCTTGAGGCTGTTCTGTGCAGGAGATGGACTTTGATGATCTTTGTGGGTCCCTTCTAACTCAGAATAATCTGTGATTCTGTGATCTTTTCTTCTTCTTGTCTACTTTGTAAGTGTTCAGGACTGCAGACAGACACAGCCATCTGCTGCTCTCTCATGTGGAGTTTCTGGAAGTGAACTTAAATTGATGCTGAATTCTCTCCTTAATCTCCATAGAACAGTCAGTCTGGAAACATAACACTGATAGGCTCTTCTGTGTGGGGACAATCTAAAAAGCACTTTACTGTATAGAATAATCTTTTTTATCTTGGGCTTGCACAATAACATACATTTAAGGCTTATGGCTACCTTAAAGCAATGAATGGCTCTATGGACTTCATGCAGTAAAGTGCTTTACTTGATCAAATTTATTTAAGGGACTTCTCACATGAGAAAAGATTTACAGAATCAGACACACAGACAGACTGACATGAGTAAATTTCATCAGAACACAGTTAATATATCCAGCAACCAAAGATTTTTTTGGTTTTTTGGGGTTTTTTTTTGATAATCTAATGAAGATTCCAGGAAAAAAAAAAAAAACTTACAGAAGAATGAAGATGGCATAGAAGAAAAACAGAATAGTAGATGTCAGATGAAAAAAAAAAGGACAGGAATAAATAAAAATAATTATGAAAATAAAAATAATTTCTTAATTTTGAGTCTAGTATATTGATCCTGTCTCAAGGCAAATATGAACATAGAATTAAAGAAGCACAGCTTCTATTTATAGCATTTGTAAAAAGGTTGCATATTGCATTTGCTCTCTTCAGCTTACAGTTTCATGTGTCCTTGGCTCCTACTTGCATCAGATCTAGCTGGAGTCAGTCTGTGCTGTCTGCACAGATGCACAGTTTCCATGTCCTTTTCTGAAACTCAGATTTTACCAGTCCATTTTGCTAAATTTTTGCCCTGATTGCTATTGCTGTTCAGGTGTATATCTGTGAAATATGCTACAATATGTGATAAGCCAGCTTGCTGTGCTAGCTGCAACAGCTTTCAGAACTAACCCCTTGAGCTTTCTCCCCTTTCTCAGAGATGTGATGAAAAGAAGAAAAACCTGTTCCAGCATCCCCCAGTTAAATGCTTTGAAGGGAAGAGTCCTTTTTAACAGTCGCTAATGCATGCAGGTGATCCTCTAGTGTATGATATATGTATCTTCTCTGTGCAGGTCTGTGTGGGACTGTGGGACTTAATTTCCCTGTTCTGGGACATTTGAAATCAATGAATTTTCTCTGGGTGAGCTGAAGCAAATAAGCCTGGTGCTGTAAAGCTGTCACCTGAAAGGGACATCTCTCAGGGAAAAAGGACATGACGTGTATGACAGCCTAAAAATAATTGCTAGGAATGAAGATTTTTAAACAAAACGTTTGTGTTTCACAGGTAATAATAGATCAGTGCATATATCAAGAAATGAGCAAGAAATTTTCCCTCCTTTCTAAATTATGCAAAAAGAGGGAGAAAAACTAGTTTCTGGCAGCTGTGTTTCCACTGGTGTGCTAAATCTCATAATCCTGGACAAATATTTGAGCACTACCATGCTATTAGGAGTTAAAGCACCGGCAGGAAAACGGAAGTTATTGCATCCTGCCATTTTAATGCAATGCCACACTTCCATCTGCTTCTCAGACGCCCATTCCAGAGACAGGACAGAAAGAGAGAGGTATTTTTAAGATACAGTGTCTGTATTAGTGCTGCAGGAGTTCTTGGTGATCCTGGTTTTGCCAGCAGAATGCTCAAGTGATGAGCAGGGTGGAAGCCTCAGTGTTCTCCAGTAGGTCTGTGAAGTTTAGGTGTGAGGGTAAGAAACCTGAAGGGCACGTATGAATTATTCCCACCCCTCAAGTGGGCCATGACCACTACAGGAATCCTGAGAATGGGTGAAGTGTGCTGAGGAAGTCACGTACCCTGAAGTTTCAGACAGCCAGTAAATACCATGTGTTTTTACCATTTGAAATTAGCTTGGTGCTTGTCTGCACCAGTTTCAAAAGTCTTATGAATAGTCTTGACCAGCGAAGGACACAGAACCTGCCTTCCATGTTGACTTATTTTGGTGGAATCTGTAAGACAAGAGTATTTTCCAAAAATTTATTATAATTCAAAAGCTGTACATAAATTGTTCTGTCAAAAGTTTTGTCAAACCACCACTATTATTACAATACAGGCAATTCTGTGTTGTCTTCAGGCACACTTTCTAGGTAGTTACTGATTTAAAGTAACCAGTCTAATATAGCTTTGCAGTGCCTCTCAAAAATAGATTTTCCATGTGTAACATAGATTATTTTCCATATGTAACATGGATTATTAAGATACTTAGATGAATTGTCTGTCATTTATTTTTATTTTTATTTTTATTTTTATTTTTATTTTTATTTTTATTTTTATTTAATTTTATTTTTATTTGTATTTCCAGTTTGAATTTGCACTTGTAGAACAGCATGTTTTACAAAACAAACTTTTCACAATCAGATAATATATTTTCATTTTCTATTATCTTATCATTCTATTTCTATGTACTAATTATCCAACTAACTAATGTAGTTGATATTAATTTTTTATGATAGCTACAAAAATTTTCATTTCATAAATAAAAAGAAATATGTAAAGTAGTCCAGTCCACATACCTCAGAATATATAGAGATGTATTGAAAATCTCGATGTTCTTTTTCACTATTTTGTCCAAATGTGAGGAACCTGATTGTTCCCTTTGGGCCTTTTTTCTTTCTGAAACATTATCAGGTAAAAATACATGATATGTCATTAAAGACTTTATTATTTTTTTTCTCTTCACAGCTTCATCAAGGCTTGGTTGTAAAGAGCAAATCTTTATCCAAACGTATGTTTAGTTTTATGAAATTTGATTTTAAGCAAGAAGTATTAAGGGTAATGGGGAAAAGCTAAAGAAATAGACATATGCATTGTTAGCTTTAATGTCATTGCTGTATGACAATATTCTGAAGAAATGAGATAAAATCTAAAAAAGCAGTGCTAGATGACTGCCTGCTTTATCAGCAATTCTGTCTCTTACAAACTGGCTTTGCAAGTTTTATCAGAAAGGGCACTTTATCTTATTCCCTGAATTTGAGGTGTAATAGCTATGCTAACTGTAATGTGCTGCTATGCTGATAATAACGAGGGTGCTTTCTGTCTAAAAATCACTATAAAATTGAAAGAAGTTGCCTTGGATTTACAATAATGTTTCCAAACTTAATTCCAGTATCTGAAATTATAGATACTACGTATGCCATGTGGTGCAGTTGTAAGTCAGAGGACAAAGGCTTCTTTAGCATTTTGACCTGCTAGAGGAGAGAGACCTTACACAGAGAGTATGAGGGATTCAGCTGACAGAGAAAACTGACTAGGAGAAAAATCAGAAATACTGTGTCTCTGTGCTATAAGAAAAGCACAGGGAGCATGGTGTGTCGAGGGCTGGGCACAGAAGGCTGACCGAGAAGCTGTGCAGTCACCTGCAGCTGGAGAGCAGCTCAACTCTCCTGGTTTCAGTCCTCACACAAGGGCTCCCACAGAAACAGAAATGCCTCCTCATTGTTCTGCCTACAAATTTAGCAGCTGAAGTTTATTTTTAAAATATTAACCTCCTACAAACACTGAATGTTAGCAATCTTCCAAGGTCTCATTTGGTACACTCTCAGGAAAATGATACTGCTTAAGGCTTTTAAGAAGGAAATGTGGTTTTTTTGAGGACTTCCTGTAGGCATTCTTAGCACTGGATCTTTGAAAACTGTCTTATAATAACCCAAGCAAAAATTATTTGTCAGAGCTTCTCAAATGTAATTCTACATTATGCCAATCATATTGGTCAGTTCATGAGAGCAATCTTATAGGAGATAATTAGTAAGTTGTCCTGAAATTGGATGGGTTTTATCCAAGGTAGATAGTCTTTGATATATCATAAGAACACCTATGTGGAAGAAGTGTGTACAAAATTACTTTCTTCAAACAGCTCCCATTTATGTAAAGCAGTTTTTTTTAATTTTGTCTGCTAACTTGATGGCATCAAATGTAACCAGTAACTATGGCATCCTGTAGACCCTGGATTTGTAGGATAAAATATAAGTTGTCTGGTAGTTTTAGGTTTGAAGTCAGCATGTTGTCAAATCTGAAATAGATCCCACCAAGTTGAGCCTGAGGAGATGGAAATATTAATCTATAAAAGAACTAGCATTACATGGAAAGTTCCCTTGACTTAGAGTGATACTTATTTCCTTCAAAGGAGAATTTTTTCTTTTTCTGTTTGTGAAAAAAACTAAAATTAGTTGTTCTAAGCTCTTGAAGGAAAGTGAAAAAAAAACCCAAAACAACAACACCTAGAATGTGAAAAATTGAAAATTCTAAACCAACTGTGTGCCATTCATATGTTCCTGTCTGAATTCAGAACATGCAGATACTGTATCTTTGAATGTTTCTTCATTCTAAATCACTAAAAATATCATAGCTACTCTTTGCTGCTATTACTACCCAAATACTGATAATTTATATACACTTTTCCCTCCAGAAAACAGGTAGCAGTCTTCTGCTTTCCCCTATTTTATTTCAGCAGAGGCTGCATTGTTGAAAGGAAATAACTTTGAAATATTCATTAAAAATATACATGTTGAATGATGAAAATGGTGTAGCAAATAGCTGGATAACTGGCCCAGAACAGTGTGCCTTTAACACTGTTCTACGAATGCTAAAAGAATCCTTACAGACAGCTGATGATTAATAAAGTATTTCATTTATTTATCTTTGCTGTTTCTCTAAACATGTTTTGATTATAGTTGCAAATTCTACTGGACTGAATATCTTCAGAGATGCTTATTCTGGATGTGATATGAGAATTTTGGAAAAGTCAGCTGTCTGAAAGCAAACAATCAGTGAGGTCTTTAGTACTGAAATGTTCTCTTTGCCAGTGGAGGAGACATCTTTTTATGTATCGCAGATCTATAACATCTGTTGATATTTTCTTTACACTATTGTCTTTAATGTAGAATGGATTTGCTCTGGCACCAAGTTACTGAGTATTAGGTTGAATATCCACTTCTTTATTATGATATGTAAATTTGGAAGCACAAATTGCTGGCAATTGTCCTGGCTTCTCACAAATTTTAGCATGGTATCCCATGTGGTCCATGAGTCTGTTCATCGGTAAAGTCCTGTATGGTAATAATTCTGCTTTGGCCTGGGATACCATATCTCACATTCTGATTTCTGAATGAATGCAAATTATAGTACAGGATGCAGGCAAATATGTTATTTGGGCTTTACTTCAGCGTTTATCCTTCTACCTAGAGCCTTGCCTGGTTACTTAGTTTCTAGCACTACTATTTATGTAAGGTTAAGGAAAAGATGGCTTACTAGGTTTCCTGTAGTTAAGAAATGCCAGAAGTCAGTGATATCCTGATTTTGGTACATACTGCTGTGAGTTTCAGTAGGCATGGAGGTGATGTAATTCATGCCTGTGGCTGGAAAAGCAGAAAGTGTGTCTTGCTGAGTGCTTTGTTCTTGGACCGTTGAGCACAGTGCAACTGCAACCTGAATCACAAATGCTATTTGAATGAAAATTTCCCAGGAATGCTTTGTGCCAAATGGAGGCAGAAGTATGACAAAGTGAGAAAGTGCAACTGTGCTGACAGGGAACATCTTGAAACATCAGCAGCTGTGCATTAAACCCTCGAGTGTCAGCAACTACGTAGGAATCCTTTATGGTTGCTCTAGGTTATATCTGACAGAACGCTGCAGCTCCTGTCAGGAGTGGTTTTATATGTATCCAGCCCCAAGGAAACAGGCAGCAATGTGTGCATTGTAGCCATACCAATTGCACTGGTTCACAGCATAAAAAATTCATCTTGAGAATGAAGAACAGCTAAAACAAGACCTCAAGTCAAACTTCTTTTAAAAAGTAGAATTTCTTGGAATCATTGTTGTCTTGTCTTTTGTATAATCAGATGATGCTTTGAAAAAAGCTTGGTAAATAATGAGAAGCTGATTCACCCAGAGATAATTTTAGCCTCAGTCTTGATTCAGATTTACTGTCAAAAACATGCAAAGAGCAGAAAGGTGCTCAAAAGCTCCTCCTAGCTTGAATTCATTATCTTCAAAAGTAATGGGCACATCACATCTTGAAAGCCTCATATATTTTATTTCTAAAGAGCGTCTCAATGTTTTCAGACAGCAGCTGTTACTGTGAACATCTGGAACTTGTTGTGAAGATGTGGCAAATGTAAATCATTACAATATCATCTATAGGCAAGCAACTGTGCTACTGAAAAGTTAATGACAAACAAACTAAATGCATTATAGTCATCAATGGTATTTTCATCTCCTTAGGGTTTCTTTCAAAACCTCTTAAATTACACTCTGGTTGAAAATGTTATGGCTTAAGGTGGGGGAACAGAATTACAGCAACACCCACCCAACACATACAAAAACAAAGTTTGCAAATGTGAATACAGCATTCAGTTCTCCTTATACAGTGAGGTTTTTCATGCTCGGAACGGAAATATTTCCTGTGTCAATCTTAAGGTTTTGTGAGACACCTGAGCTTGAGAAGGTAAAAGTTGTCTATATACAAAATCTTGGGGCCTTGCTAGAGCTTCCACAAAGTGGTAGATTTAGCCAGTTTTTCCTCTCTTGCCTTTGGCCTCAGCTGGTGCTTGATGTCTGAATCATTCAAAATCATATAGTCAGCTAACATTTAGAATGTGAGATCTTATCAGTCACAAAGGCGTAGATAGTTCCTGCTTTTTGTCTGTCATAAGATGAAGAGATCATGGTGGAGCCAGGACAGTGTAAATAAGTCCTTCACATTCACATCATTCAAATTAAAAGACTTACATGGAGTGCCTGAGCAAGAACTGCAGGCGAGTTGTGCTCTGTAAGGGTCCTTGTGCATAAGGTATACTTTATCCACCCAGTGTGTCACAGAAGTGATGTCCCTGTCACATCACAAAACGTTTATGGAAATAAAAAATATTTGCTACTCATAAAAGTGGTATTCCAATAGGCATTGCAGGGGGTCATTCAACTTCAGCTCTATTTTATTACCTCGATGTCACAATTTCTTGATAGATTTTTTTTTTTTCAGCAGGCAAACGTTGTTGTCTCAACAGTGTCTCAACCTGTTAATTTTTTATTTCTTTTTCTGAGACCTTCTGATAACAATCATGGCAGGTGGTTTTACAGTCTCAGCTTTTTGGGAAATTGTGAATTTTTAAGTATAAACATTTGATTTGGAAATATAGGTAGTGTAAAGCTGAGTTATGTGTATACGATATGCTGTTTTCACCTTTTCTGGTGCTATGTTGTTTCATCTAGCTTTCTCACAAACCCTCATTGGAACTAATAGTGTAATTAAAGTAACAGTTTCTATCTCAGAAGTAAAGCTGCAAATTTGTGTCGTTGTTACACCTCAACTTGTTGCAAAGGAGGAAAAAATAGTAATATTGATGCGTTTAGAGTGCACGAGTTAGATGTCCTTTGAAGATCTACAGACCTTTACTTTGTGTTAATAAAGGACTATTGAGGAAGATACTTTTGAATGTGAATGTTACCAGTTATCCAGTTACTGCTTCCTTTTGACTTGGTGACAAACACAGTTTTGGTTTCTGGTGGAACTTGAGGATTGTCGAATTTGGTTGCAATGTGTGACAGTCTAGGAAAGGTAAGTTAGATATTGCTAAGTGACCTATCCAGGTCACTGAAAGCAAGATGAGGTAAGCCAGACTGAAGTGTCTGCAAACTAGAGCCAGGTCAAGAAGTGCTGCTTCATCCCTCGTTCCTCCTCACAGTAAAGTGCATGATTCACCAAGGCATCTCTTGCCTTTAGCTTCTCTTCCCTCAAATTCAGACCTACTGAACTAATGCTGTAACCTGAGTATAAAGCTGACAATAGTTTTACTCTTTCTCCAAAATGAAACTTTCTCTGTAACAGATAAAGAGCCACTGCTCTATTCATACCCGTATAAAATGCTTTCCAAGGCTCTCACCCGTCTGCATAGAAACAAACATAAGTGACCTTTCATTTCAGCTCCCTCGACCACCCAATGCCCTGGGAGAGATGAAAGTGGTAAGGAATTTCACCTGTTTATTTGTGCACATAGTCATTTAATACTGAAATCTTACTCCAGTCTTCAGATCCATGAAGATATTTATAAAACATTTTCACTTCATTGGTTTTACTTTTGCAGGCTGAGTTTTTTGATATAGCCTTTATGTGGTAATATAAGAAGCGATTATATCAATGTCATTTTTGATCAAATTGTTGTTAAAGTATCTGTTTTGAATATGCACAGGGTCTATGGCAACTCTGCACAGGCTACTACCAGATCCTCTGCCTTAGACTCATTTTCACCAGGCATTATAGAAGTGATGAGTTCAGTCAAAATATGCTATACAAGTGGTTATCTCAATTTTCTGGTTCAGCAAATAACATTGCTCTAGAGGTTTTGTGGTGATGGTTTACTGTAATACAATGTAAAATGTAATGGTGTGGAGAATATTGGTGAGCAGCTAAAGACCAAACTCGTGGAGCTGTTTGATCTAATTCAGGGGTAGTATTTTGAGGTTGTAGTAACATCCTCTTATGCATCCAGTGTTATATAGAAATGCCATAAATCAATCTGAAAAGGGACTGAAATAATATGCAAAGTATGATGTGCTGCATATCTCTGGTAGTCATAAACAGTTTCTTCTCATTGGTCCAATTGATAATATTTAAAATGTTTTGACACTTTAGCACTCTTGGTGTCTTTCATTGACATTAAGACTGATAAAGCTTCGATATTTTGGCATGAATTAGAAGGTATTTGCAAGAGGGAAGACTGTTTCAGACTGTAGTTTTCTAAGGCTTTCTGGTGCTAGACAATGTAGAAAGATGTAGCTAGAAGAACTTTCTTTTACCAAAGTCGTAAACAGTGTATTAAAATAAACATATAGATATGAAATTGAAACAATGCAAACAAAAAAACCCACACAGTGACAAAAACAATGTAAATGTCAAAACAACATAATATAATTCAATGAATCTCGGACAGTTCACACATATCCCTGAGAACTCTTCAGAAATGACTATGTTTTGAGGTGCATTTCACTTCAACTGAGCAAAAAATAAGATTTTTCTTAAGTCACTTCAACATTGGAAGTACCTACCTGTGTGCTTAACACAACTTGAAGTGTTGCCTTTGTTGACATTGTGCCCAGACAAGCTATGAGTAATTCCAAAAGTTTAAGTTTTGTCATTGTTTCCCTTTATTATCAAGTTTCTCTCTATTCCTTTTTGACTAGTATTTTTCCGCTGTTTTCTCTTTTCTTTTTTATTTCCCTCCTGATTCCCTAGAGATTAGGTTCACGGTAGTTAAATGATTTATAGAAATAGCTAAGAATCAAAGGTAGCCAGTCTGGGAGTCTAACATAGTAGGCTGAACCACTGGGTTGCTTTCAAATTTCATCTTTTGTCTTGCCATGCCACAGCTATCTGTCAGTTTAGCACTCTCAGCTTGGATGTTCCCATGTTACAACCAGATGGCAAGAGAGCTTTTCTGAATGGTAAAACAGAGGATCATAGACAAACACATGGTTTTATTGAATGGATGTACAATATGAATTATTAAGGAACAGGCAAACAATAATGCCTGCAGTAAGGTTACTTTTACTGAAATTGAAGTGATTTTTAGTTTTAATAATAGAAAATCAATTTGAAGTGTTAACACTGACTTGAGCTTACAGTTCAGAGACAAACAACTGAAAGAAATTTTGCATAGCATGGTGATTTTTTTTTGTTTGTCTGGAAAATCCAGTCAATTAATTTATATTCATCAGAAAAAGCTTTATGCAATGTGGTGTGTTATCATGAGTTTTAAAGTCCAAATTACATACAGACCCTTTACAATATCTTCATAAATATGACGAAGAAAAAAGCATGCTCTTGTTTTTGTTTCTTTTATCTCTGAAGATGTGTTTCCATGACAAGAAAGAATTAGATTATGTATTGAATGGAACAGAGGATGAAGAAGATTAGATAAAGCATCTTAAGTCTTAAATGGAACTCCCCAAAATTGAACTAGTCATTAAAAAAATAGATCTATTTAATAATTATCTTTCTCTACCTTCCACCTTCCTCAAATACTCTTGAACAAGGATTCCATATTCCTTATTCTCCCTGTGTTCCTCACTTATGGTAACCCATCTACTTCTTTAATGAAAACTAGAGGATTTGGGGTTCAGGGGTGCTTATCTAAATGGAGAACTGTATCAGGTCTTGGAAAACTAAATTAATTAGGTGAAGAAGAACAAAGGGGAGGAGGAAGTTTAAAAAGAAGATAGAGAAAAACTGTTCAGTCTCTCAGGTGATGTCAAGGTGATCCTCAAGGTTTTCCCATGATTCTGAATATCTCATAATGGCATAACTACAGATTATATTAATCCTCTGTTGCAGTTTCAACACTTGTGTATACTTGCTTTCAGTTTTGAATAGGGGCATTCTTTCTCTGGGGAATTAGGAAAGATGTGAAGTTGTGTGGAACTTCTGATTTAGGCAGAGCAGAGTCTTCTCTTTTTATTTCTAGAGCTCTGACCATCAAATCTTTTATTTCACAGTGAGACTGTTTTTAGGGGAAAGAGGTTGGTTGCTCAGTGTTTACCTTTCTTTTTTTGATTGAGAGAGAAATAGAGCAACATATCCTCAGAGACTGAGGAAGACCTAGTGTAGTGCAATGGAGCTTTAAGAGAGCTTTAATTCTGTGAGACATTTAAACATTAATTAAAACATGGAGAGTTGTCACGCATTGTTTCCTCATACAAATTTACATTTGGTAACATCAACTAAGTACATAGGATAAAGCTGTAAGGTCCTAGAAAAGATTATGATCATCTTGTTTATTTCTCAACTATAACACCTTAATTCTGTTCTTGTAAATATTACTTCGATAAAAAATAAACTATACCTGTCCTGTATAATGCTGTCTCTGAAATGTACGTTGCATTGTAGACATGTACTCACCAACAATTCTTTGAGAAACTTTTGAGATCCCCATCAAAAAAAGGGCATTGACTCCCCCTTGGTAGTAATTTGACTATAGAGTGTTTTTATTATAAAACTGTGCTGCAACTAAGTAGCTTTAAAGATTCCTTCCAGCCCAAACCATTCTATAATTCTATGAATCTATGATGTTTGTTAAACAATGATGCTACATGCGAGTATTTTATGGAATCATTGAATGTTAAGGGCTGGAAGGGACCTTAAGGATCATCTTGTCCCAACCTCCCACTAGACAAAGTTGCTCAAGGCCTTATCTCCAACCTGACCTGTAGACCTTAAATTTGGTTTAGGTGGAATAGAAGTAAGTCTTTAAGAATAATGATAGCAGGCTTGGATTCTTCCCTAGGTGGAGAGACAGTGACTTCTTTTGGTCTTGGCACTAAGCAGATTTGTTTTGAGAGGTAGAAATGGAAATAGGACTAATACCCAAACCTCCACGGAATACTCCTTTTCAAGATATTTCAGCATTCTATTCTAAATATTAAAAGAGTTCTCTTTGCCTTGCCTTCACTTCGTCTTTTTCACTGTACAAAATTCTATGAGCTCAGAAAGACTCTTCTCAGTTGCCAGCTTCCTCCCCCAGACACATGGTTATGGTACCAGGTTTAGTCTAGCCCCGCGTGTTTGAAGAAGCTGCTAAAGACAATGAATCTTCTCTCACATCAGTGTAAACAGAGAAGAAATGTGTTAAAATCAATGGAGCATAAAAGTGGTAAGAGAGCAAAAACTGGTCTAAGAATGGAAAAGCAGTCGTCTCTGCCCAGGATCTTTTACCTAATTTTTTAAGAAAATTAATCTGTGTTTTGAAGCATTATTGGTATCTATCTTCAGCAGAAAGATTGGGACAGATGGAACTTATGAAACGTCTTTATTTAGTACTTTATTATATCAAGAGTATTGTGACACAGAGGGAATTCTGCCTTCTCTTGTATATCTTGGAAGAGGTAAGCAGTGGTGCTTACATGATCATTGTTTATAAGCTCCTCTTTGAAAGTATGGATGAAGGCCTGACTCTTAGCAACTCTGACAAAATCATTTCATCCTCTATTCCATCGGTAAAGCGCTAATGAGGCAAAGTTTATAAATTAATTTTAAGGCTCTTCAGGAGCCTTAAGGGTGGGCATAGAGAAAGAAGAAAATAAATTTAATGGCGTGTGCTGGTTTACTCCAGCAAAATCTCAGACTAATGTATAGGCAGGAAACAAAGCTTTTTGTTTGTTTGATATAAATTTTCTTTTCTTACCCTAAGGCCTGTTTCTTTAGGTAGCCCATTGACATAAACAGGACCATTTATGGATGTTTGGTTTTATTCAGTAAGAGTAAAACTGGCAGATTCTGACTCCTTGTAGGATTTTTACAGTGTGTTCTCTGTTATACATTATTTGTACCTAATACTGGGGAAAATCTTTCAGGAATGAGCCTCAATGAATCAAAATTGCGCTGCTTTACACTACTTTAAACATGTGTAATATTAAAGCAGAGACAGTCTTTTAACTACATTTTATGGTTATCTTACTAGATCATAAGATTTATACTAGTCTAGAATAGATGATGTTGAAAACACAGCAATAAAGATGCACAAAAAAAAGGATAACTTTGGGACTTGAAACACATAAGATAATGCTGTAGAGTCACACTTGTCGTTTATTTTATTGATGATCCTACATAGTGTGAAAGATTGTTGATATTAATCATCAAAATCGAGGAAATTAAGTTTGAAACATCATTTTCAAAAATATGAAAAGGGGGAGGGGCGGGGAAAGGCTTGCATTTTGCTATTTGCCTAACCATCATTCCAAGTTTAATTTGAAAAAAAAAAAGCATTAAACCCCAGTGTATTCTGTTGCACTTGCCAGCTACTCTAAAGCACAGGTAACATAAGAGATACACCCCTATCTTTTATGGATTCAGCAGCAACTGCAAACATCCTGCTCTTGCCAGTGACAAAGGACTTGTTTACCACTAGCTTATCTATGAAAGTAGTTTCTGTGGATTGGAGGAAAAGAATTTATCTTTTCAAGTTTTCTTGACACCAGAAAACATAATAGGAGAACTTTGCATCAAGGGAGGTTACAAATCAATGACCCCTAAGGGTTACCTGGAAAAAAAAGTGAAGGTTCAGAAATGATTGGACTCGACAAACATCATAAAAGTTACTAAGCAAACAATAACTGGAATCGGGTTTTCCAGTGAGCTCCTCAGGTAGAACCTCAGATCATATGGAGTGAAACAGAAGAAAGTTTCTCCTATCTTTTCGTTACTCACCTCTCACCTTCAGCATCATGGCTTTCACCTCCTTGATTTCGTAGCACAAAAATAAGTGTCAGGAACTGTTTTTCGTGTGAAAGGGAATAACAGGACCTTTGTTTCAGCTTACAGCATATGTTCAGGTCACTCCCTTCTGATATACTTTGCAGCCACTTGTTCTGTGTTTATACTCAAAGACTCTGCCTATTTCCATGGGCTTGGGTGGAATGAAGATACATAGTGGAAGTAGTTCAGCTGCCTAAGGAACACATCTCTATTATTCCTGCTTCTTTTTGATTATTGTCCAGAAATCAGACCTTCTCCAAGTAGTATCTCAGGCAATGAACAGATTGTTGAATTTTGATGTACACTTGCAAGCATTTGGCAAGATGCATTCCATCCAAAAGAGGATCACGTTGTGTAAATAGCAGCCCTGCACAGCTGCAGCTCAATCTCTCAAGGGTAAGCTTGTGTTTTTTGTGAACTGATGGACTCAGATGAATAATTTCAGGATTATTTTAAATGGTTCTAAGGTGTAGTTATTGATAATTTAGTGCATAAAAGAAGCATGTTTTTTGAGGTAGTACTGAGATGTACTGAGTGTAGAATTTTTTTAATACATTCCTACTATTAATTTAATGGAAACATATGTTTGTCCTTTGAAGGCATACTTTGAGACACGCGATTTTCTCATTTTAAGTGAAAAGAATAATCTTCAGATGAATCATGGCTATGCAACACTGAGTATCTTATAAACAATTACTAATTGAGGAAAACATGTACATTGGTATGAAGTGCAAGTTTCCCATTTATGTGTTAGACTCACAGTCCTATGAGAAACCATGGAGGGTGCCAACTGGATAGTTGGACTAGCAAACTGGCTATTTGGACTGTAAGACTCAAGGAAACTTAGCAATTTTTATAATGTGATTTAGGGATTTTATAATAAAAAAAAAAAACCAAACTACCAAAACACACAGATCCTCCCCCTGCCAAAAAAAAAACCAAAAAAAAAACCAAAAAAAAAAAAACCAAAACACAAAAAAACACCCCAGAACAAAACACAACTTCCCCCCAAAAAATTAATGCCTTAATTTTATCTAAACTTATAAGTAATTCAATAATTTGAGGTTCCAGGTGAAGCTTATATAGCGCTTCCTTTTGGTTTTGCCCTAGATAGCTTAGGTTCTGCATCATGTGTGTTTCAACAACTTCTGCATACTAATTTAATAATAATTTTGCTCAGTACAGAAAGAAATCCTATGACTGAAATAGAAAAGTTTTTAAAAATACAAGGGCTTCAAATGATCTAATAAGAAAGTAGGATCCATACATCAATACAGTGACTAAAAGGCATCCTCTGCAATAATGTATCATAATCAGATTATTTTTTCCACTAAGTACTAAGCAGAAGCCTTTCAACAACTACATTAGGCCCACAATGAGATCTCTATAAAAAAAGAAAAATCCAGTTGCTGGTGTCCTTAGGAACAGTACATAATAAAAAAATCTGACCCACCAGATTTTGACTGCAGCACTTTTTTTTTTTTTTTAAATGTGTGTATTCACTTTCATCTGCTTATTGCTGGTGTTATTTCTTTTTTACTTTAGAGGTGTTTGAAATGTTTTTGGAAAACTAGGTAAATCTTAGCAATTAGGAAGTACACCTAAAAGAAGTACAGTTAAGTATTTTACTTTCATGAAATAAAAAATGCCAAGGTCAATCAAAGAAAAAAAGAAACAATTATTAGTATTGTCATTTTTCCTAATATTTGGGGGGAACTAGTTCCATTCAAAGGTTGCCTTCCCACTACATGGTAACGTGCAATGCAAATGGTTACACTGTGAAGCCACTGCAATGTGTTTATTAAAAAAAAACAGGCTGACCATCACTTGATAGAATTTTGAAAAAAAAAAAATATTCATAGCTTTCTGTTACGGTAGAAATGAACATTCTATCTGCTGCAGATAAACTTGAATGTAGCACAGAGTAAAAACTTCTGCATATTTAGTAGAAATTTACAAACTGCAAAACATTTGCATTCTTTTGCAGTAAATGTTTGTGATTTAATTGTACTTTATGGAGTATTTGTCCATGGTACAATCAATTGTCTTCAAAACAAGTCCGAAAATGCCTGGCTTATTTCAAAGCAGGTTATTCTCTGTTTTATTTCCATACAAAAAAAACCCCAGCCTATCCTTTGGGGCTTGAAAATTATTTTGTGGTTTTATCATTTTAAAGAAAAAATACGCATTATGACCTTTCCAATTGATTAATATTACAGAATAGAGAAAGAGTTGCCTACTTAGAAATAAAATATCATATTCTGTAGAAAAAGCATATTATTAACTTCAAAAGTAAATGCTTAAAAATTAATAAACAGCAGACTATTCTAGAAATGGTCATTCGTCAGAGCTATTTGTATGGATTATTCAGCTGTATAATTCATATTTTGTTTTCTGTATCCTGTTACCAGGTTGTGTAGGTATCTCACTAACAGTGATCAGCAAAAATTTGGCTATGTTTTGAATCTGCTGCTCAGCTGCAAGCAGCCTGTTGTTTCTTACTGATCTGTTGACTCACTATCTGGAACTGCCTTTCTGCTGTCCATATGGAGATTTTTCTTCTCCTATATGAATCATACTCATGAGATTTAAAATGAAGACAAATTCAAGTTTCCATCATATCATTATTGCAGTTGAACTACTACTGTGACAAAAGAAAGTGGATGTCAGTGTGCAACTGATTATTCAGACAAAATAGTTTTGTAATAACTTGAAAACAGTTCAGTAGTAACTCTATGAGTGGAAAGCTCAAGTATTTGTTTCAAACTTTGGAAGACTGTCTTAGAAATTCTCATTACTGGACATAAGCCTAAATAACTCACCTTTCCCACACATTTATCTTCAGATGAGGCAGTGAAACATGATATGTGATGGCAATCACCATGACTGACAGCTAATAGTACATCCAGGACATTTAAATGTGTCTCAGTAGTGGCTGTTCATGTGGAATATATGTCAGGCTGCAGTCTTCATTGTACCTGAGTGTCTCTTCCAGCTAGATCCTCAAAGCAAAAAGGTAGTTCCTTTTCTACTATCAAATGATCAGTAATGGAAGAGTTATAGGCACCCATAGGCTTTATTTTGATGTCCTGAGCACCTACCAACTGTGGATAAAATGAACATTCTGGGGAATTCCCATTTTCATCCCAAGTCCCTCAGAAGGAAGGCAAATACAGCAGGTATAAATATTGGTGCTAAAAATTAGCTGTTGCTGGAGAGAGAACTCTTATAATTGGATTTTAATTAATTCTTATCTCAGTTAAAAGATAATTAGAAAGTAATTGTGTTCTTGTAAAGTATCCATTGTCTGATTTCTGATGTAACATGTAGTTTTCAGAGGAATTTTGTGAGCCACAAGAATACCTCTGATTTATATCATGTGCTTGTTTGTGCTTGAGGGTGGCATCATGGTTGATTAGAATGTGTATTTGGAATCCAAGAAAAAAAAGATCTAAATTAAATACACCTTGACAAATGAACTAATATGGCTTGAGAAAATAGACAGGTTTTTGTGCCACATATGCCTTATTGCTTTTCTTAATTTCCTTTTCTTTCTTTTAACAAACTGAAAAATCTGCTTATTTAACTGAACAATGTAGTGAATCAAGTGAATGAAAAAGTTTCTGGTTTATGAGGGATGAATAGATTTCTCTTTATTCTTCTTGCCAAGGAATTAATTACTACATTGGTATGGTTGGTCTTTAAGAGTTGTACTCTGAAAAGCAGTCTGCTACAAAACAGACTTTTTTCTTTTCATCTGAGAGAATAAGTTCTGTGGGAAAGATGAAAGTAGCAAGAAAATGTCTGTTTGTAGAAGTTTCTAGACTATATTGCTTTCAACATAAGATGGTAAATTCATTTGTTTCAGTTGCTTGAAGGAAAGTAAATTAAAGAATCCTGTGTAGAGGAGTGAAAATGCCATGATCCTGTAACTTGAGAGCAGTTATTCAGCAACCTGGGTGTTTCAAAATTGCAGTTTTGATTACGATACCACATGTTAGTGTTGGCTGAACTACAGCTCTAACTAGCTCCCAGTAGACATTCAGTGTTCTAAAATCTTATTTACTTTGTGACATCCTGAAGTTGAACAGAACTCTGTAGAATCTGGGTCCTTCTGTAGACTACTAAAAGAGAAACTGGGGGATAGTCATTGATGCTCAAATTTGACAATCATGTTATTTTTTTTTAATGCTGCATTCAAGTTCCTAGTCTTCACTTCATATATCTCAGCTTAGTTATTCTTAACATGGATGTATGCGGTTTTATTTATTTCTCCAGAGTTATATGAATTCCAGAGGTGAGTTTCTCATGTATATTGTCATCTCTTCAACCTTTTTTGTATGTTTAAGAATAAGATTGTAGGCAGAATATCATGCTCAAATCAAGGGATAAGTATTCTTATGAACAGACTATATACATGAGTAAGTCTTGCCTTACTTGTTTATTGACCGTTCTTGGCAAACTTGCTGAGATTTCAAGGGCTCAGGAAACCTACTGGTTCTTCCTAACCCACTGGGAGCCACTGGACCATCTTTAATATAAGGACCTTTATGACTGGTCATTAAACATTGGGGAATATTAAAACAATATAAACATTTGTCATACTCTGAATTCCCTTTAATATAAAGTGACTTTGTGGTAGCTGGTTTTTGCCTTTTGAAGTAAAATACAGGGATGACATGAGTCATTTTCTGTAGGAACTGTAACATTTCTCTGTAAGAAGACAGTAATAGTATCCTGTGTTCTACCAAAAGGTGATTATAATGGCCGTTGGTCAAATCTTGCTTCCATTAAATCAAAGTTTTTGTTCAGTTTAGCTCAGGATTGCTTATATTCCCATCTCTTAAGACTTGAGCAGATGCTGTTTTCTGTATTTTTTCATCTCTTGTACAGAAAATCTAAATTATAAAGGGTTATCACTTCTTTTGTTTTTCTTTCAATCTAATCAAGATTTTATGCTTCCTGCTTTTAACGTTACAGCTTTGACAGTCACAAGAAAACCACATGCATTATTCCAGTGCACAAAACTCAATTTTCTCCCGTCTTGTACTGCTTCAGTGACTCCTCTTAATTCCATTAAAAAAAAAAGGGAAGAAAAAGAACCTTCTGAAGTATCACATGAACACATGCATTTCTTTGTCACTTGATGTGACAACTGAATAGAGAAACACATACCTATAGGCTTTATTTCAGCTTAATAATATATAAAGTGATTTAGTGCCACTAAACTGGTAAAAAACTATATTTTTTGCAGGTACTATTAGTAAGAAATAATTACTGCATTTCTAGTCACCCTTGCTTATTTGCCTTTAGGAAGAATATTTAAATATCAAATGAGTATTAAAAAAAATTCAATGGAAAGGTTTCAAATAATAATGTTTTTGTTTAAAGAGACAGTATTGCAATTCCAATGAAATAACACAAGGAAGAACTGGAAGAACATTTAAAAAGAATTGGCTACTTATACTTTTAATGTAAAATGTGGATTAAATACTAAAAGTTATATTCTAAATTAGCATAGAAGGCAAAAATATTTACTTCAGAAGTAAATATTTAAACATTACCAAAGCTGAAAATTCTTCTTGAGATTCAAAATGGTTTTTTAAAAAATCCTATAAAATCTGCTTTTTGTTATGTTTATTTTACCTTTTGAATTTCTCATAGAAATTTTATTTTTTTGAGCAGTTATAATTACATCTAGATCATCAAGACCAATTCAGATCTCTGACAAATTAAAAGTTATGTAAATTACCATATGTATTGTCTTTTAAAGAATATAGTGGAATTTTCATGCTCAATTATTTATACACAGTATTTTGAAAAAATGTGAGGAAATACTTGCCTATATAAAACAAATGGAAATACCTCCTATAGTCGGGTTTTGAAAGTGAAACCAATGATTTCCCAGTGTCAGGGCCTTCCTGATATTATTAATTTCCTGTCTTAAAATACTAAATGCAACATTGGTCCGTTAACTTCTTTTTTAATTAGCATTTAAAATGTCTCTTTTTTTTCCACACTTTGAAAAATGTAACATAATTGATGTTTATTTCATAAAGGACTGCAATCGAACATTAAGAATTGTGGCTGACTTGTGGAAGCATACATTTCCTGGTATAATTATAGAGTGATCAAGCCTTGCCATAACTTGGCAGTTCCACAGTAAAATAAAGCCCCAAAGTATATGCCATTGCAGCTTCCTTGCTGAGTGGCTTGCATAAACTCTGCTGTTATTTCTTGGCCAGTATGAATCTTGAAGATTAACAAATCTTAAAACAAGGGCTGAAATACACATACTGTGTTAATGAAGTCTCAAAATCCCAGTATGGAAAAAGCTTTTGCTGAAGTGCTGATAAATCTCTTCACACAGTTCATTGCCTGCAAGGAGAGGAATACAGCTTAGGTGTATAGATAAAGCCAGAAGAATTAGTCTGTAAGAAAAACAAAATAAAGCAGTTATGTTATTGTGCACTGTAAGTATTATATTCAGTTTGGGGCTTGGAATGCAGTAGGGGAGAGAGCATTCTCTCTCCCCTCTGGCCAAAAAATAGTTTTGCAACCCAGAGATAGAATTTATGTCAGTGCCCAATATGGTTATTATAATATGGACAGTTTAAAAAAATTTCTAGTATAATTGTATGTAAGTGAGCAACAGTGCTGTGTGTCTTCAGCCATTTTATTTTTCTATTTTTCTACATTAAGTTTAGAGTTCTCATATCAGACCCACAGCATTATACCTAAGTATTTGTGTCATTACTTTTGTAGGTTTATTAGAATATTAGCAGTGTTTTCATGTAACTTCATAATTAATTCATATCAAATCTAGTATGACAGTAACATTAACTGAAAATATTAATACAATTTTATACTTTAGCCCTTTTGGTCATCTAGTTTCACTTTCTTTAAAGCAAGAAGAAAGGCTAAATGGATTAAAGCACAAGGGATATCAAGTTAGTGTTTCATCCATCCTATTCATAAAGCTCATTTCATAGTCTTATGAGCCTGACTTCTGCCATTTTAGAATTACAGTCTCTTTTACTTAGTAGAGGATACAATATGTGTGAAATAATGTAAAACATCATAAAGTGGGTGAAAGATCAAGCTGACAAGAAAAAGAAAAATTTCAAAGGATTCCTTCATTTGCACATAAAGTAAATCATACTTCCACAATTTATCTTCCGTTTGAAGTTTTACACAGCTGTCCTTTTGAAAAAGGAACATCTTTGGTTTAGATACAAGAGTGAGTTCTTCAATCTTCTGTTCTTTCTCTATATTCCTTCTTTTTGTCCAATACAGTCTTACCACTTTCATAGCTCCTTCTACCTCCAAAGGTCATTCAAACATGAGTTCCTGTCTGCTACTCAGCTTTAACATTCCCACTTGCACAAGCAAAAAAAAATAGTGCAAAGGCAGTATTTAGTAAAATAAATGTCGTGGGACTGTTCTGTAAGCCCTGAAGCTGCCTGGTATCCAACATCATGCTGTCTGTACCACCACGCTCTCTCAGCTGCTGAAGTACACACAAGCTATTGGGGAATGGCCTCTGACCCATCCCAGCTCCAGATCATGACTGTTGTCTGAAGGATGACCAGCTACTTCCATCAAAAGCCACACCACCAACTATTCTAACAACAAATGTGTCTAATCTAACATTATATAATGATCAAGTTCCAAAGTCCCAGGATTTTTTTTTTTTTAGAATTACTTAATTTATTAGTAAAGGTGAAGAAGGGGATGTTGACTGGTTTGATCCTAGAAAAATAAAAGTAAAATTAGAGTTTGTGTTCTTGCTTCCTAGTCCTGTAGTTATTTCTCCAGACAATAATGCTTTTTTTCCTCATGATTAATAAAAATCCTGATTGATTAGTGGTTCAGGGACATGTCTTAAGACACCACACAAATTGTGAAAGTACTGTTCTTAGGTACTTTTTCTCAGTTCTAAAGTCCTCTTATCTGGAATTTGTTATGTAAGTTGAATACAGCAAATGATTTCAAACGCCTCCTCCTACCTACACACCCATTAGTGTGATTAATAAGAATAGTTTGAATATCTCTTGTTGTATAATTCTTCATAAAACTTACATGTAGAAGTACTTTGATTATAGTTCTGTTTGCATTTTCTGGGAAAAAGAGTATCACGATCAGGTATCATTTTCATTTTACTTACAACTTCACTATCTGGAGTGGAAGAAAACAATGTAAATGAATATAGTTATTTCAGAAATCTTATATCTAAATGATTCTCTTGGCCCAAGTGAGTGCTAATGCCTATATAATATTTTTCTTTGGCTCAGTCTCTTGTTATCTATGCATGGGTCATTTTTACTATTTTGAGCAACGATGGAATTTTGGAATTAAGCCGCCTGTGAGTAATTAAGAACACAGTCTAGAAGTCTGTTGTATTACAAAGGGACCCAAAAGCACTGATTGCAGAGCATGCCTATGAGGCCTTTAAATAGTTATGCCTCTGTGAAGGATTTCCCACTATGGGGGAGGTGCACACTTATCATTCCATGTAACAATATAGGCTGGGGGGTAAGTGGATTGAGAGGAGCCCTGCTGAGAAGGACTTAGGGGTGCTGATGGACAGAGGCTGGACTTGAGCCAGCAATGTGCACTTGCAGCCCAGAAAGCCAGTTGTATCCTGGGCTGCATCAAAAGAAGTGTGAGCAACAGGTTCAGCACCACTGTCCCACTGTCGTGCAATTCCACCTGGAGTGCTTTGTCCAACTCTGGGACCCCAGCGCAGGAAAAGACAGAGATTTGTCGGAGCTAGTCTGGAGGAGAGCCATGAAGATGCTCAGAGAACTGGAGCACCTTTCCTATGAGGAAAAGCTAAGAGAGTTGAGGCTGTTTAGCCTGGAGAAGAGATGGCCTTTCAGTAGCCAAAGAGGGCTTACAAGAGAGCTGGAGAGGGGACTGTTTACAAGAGCATGTAGTAATAGAACAAGGGAGAATAGGTTTAAACTCAAAGAGGGTACGTTTATATTGGATGGTAGGAAGAAATTCTTTACTGTGAGGCAATGGAACAGATGCCCAGAGACGTTGTGGATGCCCCATTCCTGCCAGTGTTCAACGTCAGGCTGGATGGGGCTCTGAGCAACGTGGTCTAGTGGAAGGTGTCCTTGCCCACAGCAGGGGGGTTGGAACTAGATGGTCTTTGGGGTTCCTTCCAACCCAAATCATTCTATGATTCCATAAGATGATATTTTCTCTTGTTTTCTGGGGAAGAGCTGCCTATGAAATAATGAGAAGGAAAAAGCAATTAGGACAGAGGTGTTGGAGTGGCTGCAGAAACTGCCTCTCAGCACGTCTCCAACTAGGCAGATTAGACTGTTTTGAATGTATTTAAGAACTGCACTTACTGGGGAGAAAAGAAAGTAGCCACCAGTAGAAATACTTCCTAAAATTGCCTTAGAATATTCACCTAACATTATGAATGGTGCATGGTATTTTTGTCAGTGTGAACAGCTGCTCCCCTCAGCTTATTTTGCTTTTACTGAAGTATCTGTAACTAACACTATTCTCAGGAGAGCCTGTGGGTGTAGCTTGGCATTTTTCATTTACAAAAGTAATCCATGTCTCTTGTCTATTCAGCTTTGCTAGAATGTGGCAGGAGTTTGCAAAAGTCACCCAGACTTCAAGGGAAAACAACTTTTACTGAACACTCCTTAGGTGGAAACATAAAATATTTATACTCTTGAAATAAGCAATTTGATCATTCAGTCACTTTATATATACCTCATTGTGTAAGCATTCCTCCACACGTTCCTTTCTCTATTAAATATAGTTATATTGGTACATAATTGCTAAGAGTAAAAAGGATTGTGTATGCTATTTTTGGTAGCATGGATGATAAGCGTAGCATTTATGAAGAAAGAAACAGTGTGGAGTTAAAACTCATGCATATCTATGAAAGCTTAACTTCTTCCTCAAGAGTTCTGGAATGAGTCCAACCTTAGAAAGTTCTCATGGGGTTTCTTGAGCTGTGCAAGTTGGAAAGAGCTTTTAGCTAAGTTGCTGATACTTAAAATAACCAAAGGGCAGTTTTAAATGTTTGCCACTAAATAAACCACAGCTCAGCACAAGCTGTGCTAACTCTGCTGTCAGGACAGGTGTCTGCTGGGCTCCCCGAGGCAGTCAGCAAACAGAAATTATTGTGTAAGCTACAGTAATTATTTTTTGTGTCAGCTCTGCCATTTTTGAGATGAATACTAGAGGGTCTTCATACTACTACTCTTACAAATTGACCTGGCAAAACCTGAATGCTGTTTGAGTTCATCAGTCTAACCATCTATATGGAAACCTGTGGGATGTTTGCACATCAGGTGTTCTGCTGATAATGATGCAAAGCTTGTTACTGCGTGCTCACACAAAGGCTGTCTGAGGCATTCCCTTTGCAATGGCCATAAGATTTTCTATACATTCCTTTGCAAAGAGTAATATTAGATCTGACTTTCAGCAATCTCTGATTCTTAAAGTTTTTCATAGACAAGCAAAAAAAAAAAAGAAAGGAAATTTGTTTATGGCTGTGGAAAGAAGTTGCTCATGTAATGAGTAAATTTTAGCCTGAATAAATTACATTGAGAAGACTAGCAGAGTTCATAAAAACCCTGTCCCAGCGTAAGAACACTTATGACCCTACCCCTTCTCACCTTAAACGTGGCAGGCACCTTTAGGAAAAAGTCCTTATTTCTTATTTCTATACTTTGACCTTGCTGTATTCATCCATGCAACTTTATATATACAGCATGAAATAGAGAAATTGAATGGCTGTCTTGCATATCTACTTAATACACAGTGGAATTCTAATGTTTATTTTTTAATATTTTAATGTCTGTTGTCTGAATACCTCACCTGTAGTTGAGTCACCCATATTTCTTTTAGTCCTAAAACATTTTTTTCATCTTTCTGCATCCTATACTTCTGGAAGATATGTCATACCCTACTGTATAAGGCTCTAATTCAACATTTTGCACTCAATTTCTTCAAATCTTGCATTACTAAATCTGGTGAAAGACAGTAGTGAACCAAATTCACAGCCTCTGACATTTCAAGCCCCTAGGTCGATTGTGTTTGAAAATACCTTTCTTTTAATAATCTCCCTCAACTGTATTTCTTCTCCTGCTGGCATAGTATTTTCTATCCCTAAATTGTTAAGATTCAACCTATCATAGCATTCAAGTCTCCAAACATGAAAACTACCTACCATTCAGTATCTGGTGATCCATCAGGATTCCACATTGTTATTTTTCATGCTAAAAGCTATTCTGTGTGATTTTTAAGGGCTTGCCAAATTTATTAATTAAGTAATTTTCTTCTCCATTCTCTATAATTAGGCTTGCCCTTAATAAAGAAACTCAACTTTACAGTCTAATAGGACTAAGAATAGTTTTAATAACTTAAAAAAATATGTTTGGATTTTTTTAAAAAAAGAAGACTAAGACTATTTGATTTTTTCTTAATAATTTAAGAAATATTATCTTTAAATTTATTCTGTGTTTTTCTTCTGTTTATTAGCATTTTGTTAAAGAATTATGCTACTGGGTTTGTGTTAATGGATTTCTAGAAACCATGGTAGTCTTTCAGAGGTTGATGAGTTAATTAAAAGTCCTAAGGTTTCCACCTACCAGCACACTTCAGGATTTGACAATAATAAGTAACGTTTTATTTTTAAGTTGTTCAGCTAAGCTGTAAAAGTCTAACAAATTTACAAAATACATACATGGTAAACAACTTGTCTAGTCTTCTGATCTACTATGTTTAAAAAACTTTGTTTCCTTTAAAGTCTTGATGTCAATACTGTACATACGATTTTACAATTTTTAAGTGATTCCCAAAGTTCTGATGCTGAATGCTTAGTTAAAAATCCATTTATTTTTATTTAATTTTGCCTTCTTCAGTTGGTTGGGCTGCCATGGGGAGAGAAAAAAATTCTAGCGTTTGCCTATATTTTTATTAAAGTCACAGTACTAAAAATATTAGAGACTTGCAGGGCAATATTGCTGTTAGTGCCTTAAAATCTTCATTTTCATGATCTTGTCAAAATTACTTTAAGAAATCAATGTGATTTAACTCATCTTTGCAGAAATTTTGGATTACTAACAATTTCCACAGCTATTTTTTGGTCAGAGTTACAGCTAGATTATTGTAGAAGAAAAATGACTGAATCCTGATTGCTCTTTCATGAAGTCTTCTTGGTGGGCAAGGCCTTGATTCTAGTTATTGGATGTCAGAAATCAAAGTAATTTTTGTTTTTAATACATATTTTGATACATGGAAATATGTTGTAATTTTCAAAAAGTAAATTATTTTATCTGATGATTAAAAGTTTATTAATTTTGTAATTTAGTAGTCTCAGGGAAGACTAGAACAAGACCACAACTGGATTGAAATAGTGACAAATTAATTAAAAATTAACTAAACTGAGATAACAGAGATTATACTCAGGAACCTTAGCAAACCTGGTAACTTGAAATTTTGATTTAGGAAATAAAAGGTAATAAGAGCTCTTGTATAAATAATAGCCATTGGTCTTTTAGTCCTACATGGTAAAAATTTATCTTAAATTGGTTGAATTTCCTTTTGAAGAGGCAGATTATTTTCATATTTTTTTAGTTCTGTGCAACACCAGTTTTTAACTGGAACGTGTATTCCATGGGAGTAAATTCTTGGTTTTAAGTTGAAGAGCAATCAGACTCACTTAATTTTGCATATTGATATATTAACCAGAGTCACCATTTTAGATTTTACAAGCCATGCACAAAAGGTGTCAAAACAAGGTTAACGTTTTTTGAGTGAGAATGCCTGACTGCTCTCTCACTCAGAACTGGAGTTTGAAACAGGAGAGAAACACTGTGCTGCTACCATGGGATGATTAATAGAAATTGAGCAACTTCAATTTCTGTGAGCTGTAGGGGGATCAGTGATAAAGCATACAAATCTTGTACATTTGAAATATGTTAAGACTACATAGATGGAAGTAACTTAACTGACTTTTCAGCCTTTATTTCTCAGAATTGTTTGGAAAAGAATGTGAGGGAAATCCTGTTCAGTGTTAGTGCTTTATTACGTGGGTTTGTTGCATTTTGTTTGGTTCGTGTTAAAGCAAGGGCATGGTTTTCTAAATTTCTGTGACAGCAGAAGTGTTTTCTAAGCAGAGGAAGCTATTGTTCTGCACAACAAAATAGGAGTTTATTTTACAAAAAAATCACATAGAATATTGACTTCCATAAAAAATAAAGAAACATATAGCCCACACATGCAAGCTTTTTTTTTCCCCCCCCCCTTCTGTTGTCTTTTTAATACAGGTATCACTTCTGGTTTTCTTATGGGGAAGAAAGAACAAAGAAAACAGTGGTCACTTTAGCTTATGTTGTAACTTAAAATCTTCTTACAATGTGAGCATATGAGTAAATGTAAATTCTCAATGTTTGAGCAGTTCTACTGTGTAGAACTCTTTCCAAGTGCAGTTATCACCTTGTCTCCCTAAGCTTGCTCAGCAAGCAATGGAATTTTTTTTATAATTGTTTTCTCTCAAAATGTTTCTGGTCTCTGGAAGGTGCGCAGAATAGCCAGGCCTCTGAATGTGTGCATGCTCAGCTCTAAGGAAATTTTCTCTGTAAGTTGAGAATTTGTAAGTATGAATTCCCAAGAACTTTCTCATTTCTTCTGTGTCATATGTCACTCTGCAGGAATTTTGGGCACAGCAAACACTAATTCAGAGCAGGTTTGCTGCTTTTTTTTCTCCCTGCAATAATATATAGAGAAGTAATCTACATTCCTCCACATAGCCTTAATAGGTAATAATAAGACGTACTAGGATGGTTTTGTTCAGTTGCTCAGTCAAAACTTCTGTCTACATGTTATTTGTAAGCATCAATTAGGAACAGGAGTGACTTCCAGCAAGTTATTTCTTCTTGAGAACATTGAATCCTAATTTTTTGGGGGTTTGAATTTTCAAAGGGAAATACTGAATAATGTAAGGGAACTTTAAAATCACTGAAATATTAATTCAGTGAAGTTAGGCTAGTCTAGGAGAAAAAATACAATTTCAGTGAAAGATTTTAAATATTCAGATGTAATGCAGAGGCAAATGCCTTTCTTGGATATCGTCAGACACCGGTGCAGTCTTGTCTGTGCCTTGCTTCCACTCAGTCTGCCAGAATGAGCTATTGTAGAGTTTTGCGAGATGAAGGCTCTGTGTTTCAACAAGATGCTGTCTTAGCAATCAGCCTAACCATACTGCACACAAGCAGAGTCCCTTTTGAAAGTGTCAGAAGGACAATGTGTTACAATACTTTGATGTGTCCTGATCATACTGAGGCCACTAGAGATTATTTCTCATCTGAATGTCTTCCTTTGTTATTTTATTTAAGATCAATGATGGTACATCTCTCAGCACAATTACTGTGTGAAAGCTTTTAGTTTAAAGGAAAAGGAATCTTGTGAGCTCCTCTCAGCATGTCCAGTGTCATCTTTGGTCTCTTTAAAATGCTTAACCCAACAGGGCTCAAGGGATGCACGGCCTGATCTTGAAACAGGAGCCGACAGTCCTCACCCGGATTGCACCTTGTTTGGCTCTGCTGAAGGGGAAAAATGTTGCTTCCTAATTCTAGATCTGTGTACTCAAAGGATAAGTAATTTTGCACTCTCAGTCCACGATGTCCACACACTCTGTCCATATATTTTGATGGTGAGTTCTTAGAGACAGATATTCCATGTTAATACATGGCTAACACAGGGGAGATTGATATTGTGAAAAACACATATAGGTTAATAAGGTGATAATTCCTGTTCATGATCACCACAGCAAGGCCTGGTTCCCCAACCCCTCCCCAGATGTTTGAACACGTTTCTATGCAATCCTGTCACTTTGCCCCAGAGAAAAATAATTCTGCGTTCAAACTCTGGTTTATGTATGAATCCAGTAACTGTTGTTAATTTAAATTTCATGTGGAGTAAGTTTTGGTATGCATAGAATGATTCATTTTTTCAAATTGCTAAGTAGATGAGAAAGAAAGTAATCATAGGAATTAAGTTATCGTGTTTTAGAGAAAGGTTAATATTTCAGTAGTGTTAATACAAAATAAAAAAATGTGTATTTACTTCTGCTTTGTATTTGCAAAGGAATGTGATAAATATGCTTTTGCCACAGTAAGATGATAAAACACATTTTATTTTTTCACAGTCAAATGTGAATTAAACAGTAGTTATTAGTGCTCAGAAGAGGACAAAGAGGTAGCAAGGTTGGAGAAGTGAAAAAAATCTGGAAAAAAAATCATCTTTTTCCTTTACTTTTTTCTTCTAGAGAACCTTTCCTATCTTATGGAAGGACCTATAACACTATAATATTTACTTGCTTATTGAATCTAATCTTCTTTGAGAGTAAGAAATGCTTTACAAACAATTTATTTAAACCTTGACATCATTTAAGATATGCTTATGCATTCTTATTATTTCCAAATAATATCAAATATAACTAGCACAAAAAGTGGAGCTAAGCTGTGCTCTAAAATTTGTTGATGTTTTTATATTTCTGAAATAAGTGTGTGTGGGAAATTGAAAACATACTCTAGTTGGTTTGAAACAAAATCCTTTTTGTTATATTCATATGACTTTAAAACTGTAGATATGTTATAATGTGCCTACAAAAACCTACCATGACATTCTGATACAAAATTTATAGTTCCTTTTTTATATTTAAATTACAAATTATTTATAAATTAACTGTATTTATTAATATACATATGTGCACACATACACTTGAAAGTATTTTTAAGTTTGTATGAAAGTGTGTGACCTAGTTTTGCTGAAATTTATAATGTTTATAGTCTATGTATTGTTTATAGTGTATTCCTAAATTATATAGTGAAGATCATTTACAGTTTAGTCAAATAAACAGTTGTGCGAAAATAATTCAGAAGGGAGATCAGGGCATAAAAATGAGAGCAGAAATGGTAAGACAAGATGGACTGAAAAAAAAAAGAAAACAAGCAAACAGAAAAGAACATTCAGAACCATGAGCTCAGAAGGTGACAAGTTATGCAGAAAATAAGCATAAGGCAGGCAGAAAGAATGTATATCTTAACTAGGCCTGTTTAACAATCAACGAAATCCTAATTCACCTGGTCTTCGTGTAGGGATGGATAAGCTAACTGGCCAGCTGTTAGATCTTCTGGATATCTACTGATTTCAAACTTCAGGAGGACCTTGGATTTTTTTAGTGTAGTCACTTTGACAACTTTTGAGACTGACTGATGAATATTGGGAATGTGCTTAGCTCCATATTGCCCAAATGTGAAGGGGGATTAAAGGAATGCACAGCATTTCTGAAGCAGAGACAGTGGCAGACCAGAAGTTAGAAATAAGACTACAGAACATAACTATCCCTAGACTAGTCTAATCTGAATTAAAAGAATCAAGCAGAGAGCTTGACTATCAGGATAACATGCTACCAAGCCTTGCACTCTATCCCACATCTATGCCTAATTGTGCAGAGTACCTCATGTAAGATAGATGCAATCAGGGAGCTGAAGTGGTTTAGTGGTGCTTCCTTTTGCTTTCTTTAGAGATGTACCCGACTCTCGTCAAGAGTAACCACACATTTAAATGAAAATATTAACAAAGTGTTTTGAAGGGATTTCTCACACAGACATGACATGTGTTTGCTCCATTTGAAATAACTGCCTGAATGTTAAAGATCCCAACTGAAATGAATTCAGAAAACCTACAAATATGTTGCTGGGTCAGCCTGTTTTAAGTATTGAAAAGCATTGCATCGTAATAACAAGTGTTTTGGTTTGTTTGGTTTTCCCTCTTGAAGGAGCTTAGCACTATTCTGGCTTTCTACAGATTTTTATCCTTATGCCTGTGTGACCTTCATTTCCCCTAAGACACCCTTTCCCATACTGTCCTTAAGGAATTAAGAGGAGGGCAGGAAAAGAAACAGAAAGAGGGATTTTTGCTTAAGTATGTTTATCAGTGTGTATTATTGTTTACAGTGCATAGTAGAAGTTAGGATGCTACTTTTCTGTAGCAAATGTCTCTGATCTTTTTCTGAGCACAGGCATTTTCTTAGTGCAACTGACCAGATGAAGGATAAATTTTGTGTAAAATCCTTTATTCATGCTCTAAAAGATCTTCTAATGATTCAGCAAATGGTCAATAACTGCAGTCACATGACGTTCAAATGCTCGAGCAGAGAAGACACTAGAAAAAAAATAATAAAAGTAGAAGAGCAAGGCCTTTTCCCTAGTAAATTACCAAGTTAAATTAAATCAAATTAAAATACTGTTAACAGAACTTTACATAGCCCGTTAAATTTGTTAAATTATTGTTGTGTTACTTCCTAACACTAAAATACCTTATTAGAGGTGATAGCAGATCGAGGTGGAATAGTGATTTCTTTTAGCAAGTGGTAATGTTATCTTTTTATGAAATGGAATATTGTCATGGTTGTTAATTTGGCTTCCAGATCATACATCATATGTATAGAACTTAACTTTTACACTTAACACTTCAATAGTTTCACAACACAGTTTTTTAATTTATTTGTAAAATAATGCATGTAAAGGGAAAATAATGCAAGTAAGGAAGATGAGGATGTTTCTAAAATACAGTTTATTTAAAATATAACAAATGTTTATTTAAAAATTTATTTTTATCAAAATATAAAATTGTAAAATAAAAAAGGTAGAGATGTATGTTCTTTTTTTATTATTATTATTTGGTTTATTTTTTAAGAAGATATTAAAAAAAATTAAAGTATTTGCAATGAGATTGATTTTCCTTGGTCACTGGGTCATAGTCAAATGCTATTTCCTAGCACTGACTACCAAGCCCTAGAGAAAATTTTGCTATCATGTTCAGATGATAAAGTAAGGCCAAAAAAACCCCCATAGCTATGATAAGAGCTCGTATGCAAAGCAATTAGGATTCATACTATACAGTCTCTAGGCAGTAACTTTCCTTTAAATGGATGCAGAAACTAAATCTATGGCTGAAATACAGGTTCAGTAGAAAAGGCACTCTCCTCATTATTTTGTAGAATGAAGGAGGCTAAACAGTCATTTTACACTGTGAACACAATGACAGAAAAGTTAAAACTGTTGGAGTGCAATTATGCCCAGAGTCTATACACTACTGCATTCCCTCTTAAACAGAAACAGTCTTAAGAGTCTCTGTGGTTTAGCTGTACTGAAACATATCCATGCTGATAGAATATATCCATCTGGCTTGTATATACATGCATATATAAGCATATATACATATACACTGGGGTTTTTTTGTTTGTTTGATGAGTCCTAATTTCCTAGAAATAAGCTTTCAGCTAGGTCCAAATGGCTTAGAAATATACTTGTTTGAAGCAAGGAAAATTAGGAACAGTTACAGCATAAAAATATTTAAAGTATGAGGGGGCCAAGAGTGCATATTCAGAAACCCAAGATATTTTGAGAAATTATGTTCTTAACTATGGCATGGATGATGCACCATAGATGCACTATGCTTTGCTTCTGTACCCAAATTTCCCTTTCCTAGGTTAATGGAAAAACTATCCTATTATGTAATGGAGGTTAATTTCATTGTCTGAGATCTACTCCTGTCTGAATAAGCATAACTAACAACTTGCAGTAGATATCAGTCTGCAAGCAAGCAAACCGTAGACAATCTTGTGTGACACTGCAGCACTGCTGGAAATCTTTAGTACTAAATGTAGTCAAGTGATTTCATAGATGTTGCTGAAAGTATTCCTCTGCCTAAAACTTCCAGCATTCAATAGTAATTATGAATTAGAAATATGAACTTATGAAACATTAGAAATACCAAGTCAAAGTTCTGACCTAAAAAAGCAGCCCAAAAATAAGGGAAATTGAAAGTTAATTGTTAGTATAAAGAATAGTGGACTATCTATCTGGAAGATAATTCAATAGAGAAAAGTGTTACGCTGGTCAAAAGTGAATGGGACGTCAGCAGCTAAAGAAAACTACCTTCAAAGTGTAAATGTCAAAGACATTTCTTCTGTTTTCCTACTGAAAAAGCAAAACTTGAGGGAAAGCTGACAATGTTAGAGCAAAGCATGAAATACTTAAGTAATAATTCAGTGTATTTCTGTGTTTGTACTTAGAAGTATGAACAAAAGGTAGTGGTTAATGTATTGGATGAGCAAACAAAAATCATGTAAAAATACTTGTGATTTAGGAGAATGGTATAAAGTCTTACAAATACTCTTGCTGTTTGACTGGTTTTTGAAGGTTAAAGCGCCATCTCTAAATCACAACACTCCTGTATATGTTCATTATTATAAATTATTCATCAGTTATTATGAATTAGGTTATTTCATGCTGTGAGATACCCCTCAGGTGTAAAAGTATGCTCTGAAGACACCACAGTGATCTATTACCTTACTTTGTAGCATTTTCAGACAATAAGAGAGCGTGCCTGGCTCTACTGAAGGTGCCTGGATGATGGTATGCAACCATCTCACCTGGGGCAGATATTTATCAGATATCATAAGTGAGCTCAAACACATTTAAAACGTTTAAGTTAAATATTTTTTTATTTTGGACTACTTAAGCAATCAGTGAGATATTCTGTAATATCATACTGATGTAGAAACAAATTTTAAATGGTGTCTATCACTAGTAACAGTCCTGTGGGGCTGGACACTTCTGTAATATATCTTAAAGGTTGTCTTACCTCCAAAATACTTCTGAATTTTAGGGCATTTAGGTCTCATATGAACCAGATTGCTCATAAATGCAACGTGAATCACCATCTAAAAGTCACTGGTTTTGTTCACTACAGGAGGACAATAAATCTAAAGTTGATAAAATGATTGATATTCTATGTAATTCAACTTTCCCTACTTCCAGTTCTGCTGCAGCTTTTGTTGTGGTTGCATTTAATTGCTGTCCTTGTACTCAGTTCTTGTTTTAGGAATGAGAAACAGTACTGTTATATGCCAGATGGTATACAAATAGTTCATGAGGCGTGCTGGGATTATGAAAGTTGAATTAGTACATTCACATATAAAATTATCTTTGTATACAATTTTAATGAGAGTATCTGGGTGAAGGTGATATGTCTCTTCTTACAATGGTATTCAAAATTATCAGATGGCACAAAGAGCTAAAAATTGAACTTTTCTCCCCTCAACCTGAAGATTCTTTTTGCAATAGATTGAAATTAAATGCTGTCTTCTAGTTAAACTGTACACTTTTTATAAATAACTTATCATTGGAGACATAACTTCAGTCTATAAAACATGACTGATAAAATAGCAAAGAATAGAAAGCATTCAGACAGTAGTCAGAGAAAGTCAATCAGTTTGAAATAGACTGAGCAGTAGTTTGCAATATTAGACAGCTTGTGACCTTTTAATACCTTTTGCTTATCATGCCTTCAATGCTTAAAAGGAAATGCCATCATTTGTTATGACAAAAAGGATACCATACAGAAATGGATTAGGCTTTGATGATATTTTTTTAAAATCTTTAAAATAAATGTAGAAATATCTTTTTCTTTAAGTTCAGAGTGCTACTTAGTGATTTGCTTTTTTGAGTTATTAAGTAGTGCTGCTAAATAACATGCCTATAAAAGCTGGAGAAGAGCAAGAGATAATAACCTAATGAAAATTAGTTTTGATTATTTGAATTTTTGTTATAAATCCTCAAGGCAAGGATGGAGTAGTGTCATTTTCTTTTTTTATTACTCTAGTAAAAATGAATAAAAATGGAATTTGAAATTTTAATACTTAAAAAAGTAATTATAAATTCTGATAGATGACACATCATATAACAGTAAGTTTTGGGCAGTTTAATAGATAGTTACAGTGTCACTTTTTCATTAGCCAAAAGGTCATAGTGTATCGATAAAGCATCAATTAGATCTCATGATTGTAAGACAGTTACTGGCCATATATTGATTTGATGATTTTCACAAAATATATTTTTGGTCTACAAAAAGTGGAACAGAGAAAATCATAAATCTTTCCTTCTAAAAATGTCTACTGTTTGGTATGACTATATAGTAGATTAATAATGAGATATAACTAATATATAGGAAGCTACTTGATGAGCTCATTGATAGTAAGCAGAATATCATAGTCAAGATTTGTCTTCAAAAATCCATCCTCTGTTAGGAAGACATAGTTGGAAAATGAAAGAACAACCTAGTCAAATCAAGAGACTTTAAAATTGTTTGTGTTAATCTTCCCAGTTAGTGAAAGCAGATTTTACAGAACGTTTCAGAATGCCTTCTACCTTTGCCTGATTTTTTCCTGGTACTAAAACATTATTTGAGGTTGCTGTTTCACTGCCTGTTGTATATATTATGAAAAAAAAAACAAAAAAAACCCAACAAACATAACGGAAATTATAATGTCAACAAACTATTAATGGTACACACTTGGTCCTTCCATCTTACTAACCATAAAAATGTACATACAAAATATTTGTGCTCTTCTGTATTTCAGGAGCACTAGAGAAAATGCATGGAATGGATGACAAGACATGCACGTAGTTTATGATACAGAACTCTGGACCAAAGTTAATTAAACTTTTTGCTTCTGTTCTTGGCATG
>JAWWES010000081.1:53878331-53943416 GCA_035583135.1 Lophotriccus pileatus
TGCAATGAGACAATACAACAACCATGGTAACACAGGAACCAACGATAGACGAGCTTACAAACTTCAAACCCCGACATTTCCCCTCTTTCAATTTGTACCCCTTATTCCCTGTCCTGTCACTACAGTTCCTAACAAAGAGTCCCTCTCTGGCTTCTCTGTAGGTCCCCTTCAGATACTGGAAGGTTGCTATGAGGTCTTCATGCAACCTTTTCTTCTCCAAGCTCCACAGCCACAACTTTCTCAGCATCTCTTCATAGAGGAGGTGCTCCTGTCCTCTTTGTGGCCCTCCTCTGGACTTGTTCCAACTTTTCCACATCCTTCATATGTTGGGAACACCAGAACTGTTCTCTGGACTCCAGGTGGGGTCTTTCAAGAGCAGAGTAGAGGGGGAGAATCACCTCCTTCAACCTCCTGGCCACGCTGCTTTTGATGCAGCCCAAGATTTATTTGGCTTTCTGGGCTGCGAGCTCACACTGCCAGCTCATGGTGAGTTTTTCATCAACCATCACCCTCAAGTCTCTCTCTGCAGGCCTGCTGTCAGTCACTTCTCCACTCAACATGTGCTTGGGATTGCTGGGACCCAGGTGTAGGACCTTGCCTTCACTTTGTTGAACTTAATGAGGTTTGCACTGGCCCACTTCTCAAGCTTGTTTAGGTCCCTCTGGATGGCATCCCTTCCCTCCAGCATGTTGCCACACATTGCTCCTGAGCTTGGAGTTGGAGATCTAGCATTCTTGGGCCCCTTTGCCTTCCAGGGCTCTATCCCATGGGTCTCTACTGAGCAGGTTCTTGAAGAGGCCAACATCTGGTCTCATGAAGTCCAGGACAGTGAGCTTGCTGCATGCCCTCCTCACTGCCCTGAGAATCTCAAACTCCTCCATCTCGGGTAGCTGCAGCTTTGGCTGCCTTGGAGCACTACATACCCCACCAGTTCCTCTCTGTTGCTGAGCACGAAGCCCAGTAAGGCATCTCTTCTTGTTGGCTCTTCAACCACTTGTATAAGGAAGTTCTTGTTGACACGTTCAAGGAAGCTCCAGGATAGCTTGTGCCCTGCTGTGTTGTCCCTCCAACAGATATCAGAGTGATTTAAATCCCCTATTCTTGTAAGAATGAAGCCACTCCTATCTACCTATAGAAGGTTTAATCCACAACATCCTCTTGATCAGGTGACCTGTAACAGACCCCAGCTATAGCATCCCCTGTCCATGCCCTTCCTTAATCTTCACCCACAAGCTCTCAGCTGGCTCCTCATCCCCTGCCCAGGCAGAGTGCCATACTCTCCAGATGGTTATTGACATAGAGGTCTCCACTCTCTCCTCATTTCCCTAGTCTGTCTTTCCTAAAAAGCATAAGACATTCCATTCCAACGTTCCAATCATAGGAGCCATCCTGCCATGTCTCTGTGATGCTGATGATATCATATCCATGCAGGTGTGCACACATCTCTAGTTCCTCTTCTTTGTTCCCCATACTATGTGTGTTCAGGTAGAGGTATCTGAGCTCGGCCTCAGATAAAACCAGCTCACTGGCTGGAGTATCTGGAACACCTTTGCCCTGTTCCAGGCATCCATTGCAAGTATTGGCACTCAACTGGCAGGATTGTGATGGCTAGATGCCCCCTACCCCAGAAAGTCTGCTTTAAAGCCCTTTCACTGGTCTAGCAAGTCCCTGAGCAAAGATACTTTTCCCCTTCTTTATCAGATGGACCCCACAGCCCCCATTAAACCAGGCTTGGCAAAGTGAGTCTTTTGACTGGGTTGAAACCATAGCTGGTTCTCTTCTGGTTTGATGGGTGATGGCTCACTCTGCATCCTACCTTTGTGACCTGCCTGCATGAACTGCCATGCAAACTGTCCTTCTGACATGCCAACTTTTGTTTGCCCATGCTTTTTGCCATTGTTGTGGTCATTTGCAGACCCTGGAACTGTTTAAATCTCCTTCAAATGCTTCTGACAATGCCCCATCTTTTGCTGATTGGCTGTCATACCCTGACAGAGCTTTGGACTGCTGATCAGGTGTCCCTGAGCTCTGGAACCGCCCTGTACAGCACAGTCCAACAGTCACACCCTGACTTACCTCAGTCACCGCTGCTGTCACCTCACCAACTGACTCTTGAAGCTGAACACTTTTACCCCAACTCAGAGGAATATCTCATTTCGGGATGGTATTTATGTTTTAGCCATTTAAACTAATGCTACATGAGTGTGGGCATGATGTGATTAAGATGTGCTTAATGTTCTGTAATGAATTTGTACTTCTGTGTCTTATTTATTCTGTTTTCATCTCCTGCCTTTAGGATAAACCTTTGATGTTAAATGTGGAGGCAGTGCCCCTTCCCTTGCAAAGTCACAATACCCTGAAGCCTACTTACCAAAATGCCTCTTTAGCATTGTAAGCTGTAACATCCCATATTGAGGGGCTGGTTCTTATTACTCAGACCCAGACCTGTGAGGGAAGGATATACCATTCTTTCTGTACTGGCAGACCCAGGCATAATGGATTAGCCCTGTTACTGTAGACAGGATGTGCTTGATTGTCCATTTGCAGCCCAGGGGGAGATTTTAGCTCTTCTGTGAAATGCTCTCAGCTCCTCCTTCTGAACATTTAACGCTGTTTGCCTTTCCAGTGCGGCTCAAAACACAAATTATGCCAGGACTGTGCCAAGCTATTATGAGAAAGAAGCTATTGGGCTACTTACTTGCCTTCAGTCTCCTCTCTGCCTTCTACATTAGCAGTTGATTTCCTATATGTTGCTATGACAGGGAGCAAAAGTAAGGCTTCCTCGAGTGTTGTATTTCCAATAAGAACATCAGTACTTTAGCTATACAATGTAAAGCTGTTTAAAAGCCCAGCATAGTCATCTGCTGCTTGAGATAGATAGCTTGCAAAATATAAATTCACCAGCGTCTCTAAATATGTTCTCTAATTTTTCACTCTCTACGTTTCTTAAGGATGGAGGATGTAAATCATTTTGCATACATCAGTGCAAATGCAATTCAACTTAGTACTGGCATGTAGTCTAATTGGCTTTAAAATGGAATTTTGTTTTTTGAGTGCTAATTTTCAGGTAATGACTTTCTAATTGATTTTCTTTTTATGAAGGACCATTGATTCGCTCCCTTCAATGAAATTCAGTTGGCTTCCCAAGGGAATTTATGAAAAGCTGTTGAAAACAAGGATCTATCACTGCTGCTTGCTTTCCACCTTGCTTTTCTCTCCATTCTGTCTAAAGTATACTCTCTATTTTTTCATGAGCAGGCTTAGACAAGGCTAGACACTCATATTTTGTATAGGTATGATTGTGAAATGGTCTCTTTAAAAAAACAAACATCTTTAATCAAAGAGTAATTGAATTTTTGTGGCATTCTTCCTAAAAACTATATATTAACCATGGTCTCATATATTAATATGAAAGGTATTTAATATTTTTATCAGTTATACTAAGCAAACAGTTTGGATCACACAGAAGTTATCTGAACAAAAAGAGGACTGACAGTTTTTAAATGGAAGTACAAGCTATTGTTATCATATTGTTATCATATTTCTTATATCATTGGCTTCAGTCACAGATGACTTTGTATGAAGCACACTGGACATTGCCTGCAAGTTTTCTGTACAATATAGCAATCCTAGCTAGATAATAATGCATAATACTAGTGATACTTGGAGATATTTTGGGGATCCTGTTTTAGAAAGGGTTTGAACCCTGATGTTAAACAAAGTGACACAACTGTGAATGAATTCCACAAAAAGTGAATGGAAAGCCATGCTGTTATTTTACTCTGATTTTACACATCCACTGTAGGGAAGGAGGAGAGAGAAGGGAAAATAGTGTCTTGAAAAGAAAGCCTGTAAAGGTTTTGCAAGCCAGATCATATTACCATTTTGCAAGGTGTTCCAGACAAGTTACTGGTTTTGTTTAATTATCTATTATTTTAAGGTTATAGAAGCTTAGTCAGTGTTTTCTCATCCTATTTTGCCACATTCTTACAAAGGAGAAGAAATCCGTGATAGTGAACCATGCTTGGATACAGAGCAAAATATGTAATGAGATCCTGTGACTGGATGAACAAATCAATTAGAAATCATGTGTATTTTTAGCACTGAATATAAGTAACACTGGAAGAGCTTCCATAGGGGTGTGCTAAATTTGATTTTCCATCACTTTTAGTTTTGAAATCAAGACTAGATAACTTTATGAATGTTGCGCTATAGCCCAGGCTGAGAACTCATTACCTAAACTATTGCATGGGGGTTGGCACTGTGGTTACTGAACTCCAGACTAGATTATTATCCTAACGTTCCCTTCTGGCCACAAAAATCACTTAATCACTGTCATTTGATTTATTGTTTGGGTTTTTTTCTTAAGAGAGTAGGGATGTAAAAATGGTGCATGGATTCATTTTGTTTTTAAAGGATCGGCGCGTAAATAATAACTAATTAATTCTCAACAAACACTTCTGAGAGTATTATCTGTGTTTTACAGACAGAGTGAGTTTCAGAGACTTTGGGATGTTAGTCTTGGTTAACATAGTAAATAAGCAACAAAATGCAAATGCCAGCAGTTGTTCCTGACTGCTGTGCTTGTGGTATTACAAGTATTTACGGAGTTTTATCAAATGGCTGCAAAGACATTTCCTGCAGAAGCTTCCTGTGATCCTGTAGAGAAACATTATGATAGCCTCTTCCACCTGAAGAACTCTAAATTTGTTTTGAGCACTTGCAAGTGTGTTTTCAAAATACTCTCAAACAATATCCAAATTAGTCTAGAAGTCAGGGAAAGGGAAAGCTAGGGACATCCTGTTTCCTTTGTCTTTCCACTCCTCCTTCATAAAGGTAACCACAAAGAGTATTTTCAGTTTCTCTCATATCAATTTTAGAGAAATGGATATACCAGACTAATAAACAGCAACAAGATAATGGTGTCCTCACTATAAAAGTTGGTGATGCTAAGAACTCCTGCCATTGCTAGGAAACAGCAATGTTCGTGTGATGTAGCTTTGGAAAAAAAAAAGAATATGTGAAAAGATTCACTGTGTATCTGCTAGCCTTTTCCTGGTAAATTAGGACCTTTGCATAGGAACAGAACCGCAACCACCTTTTCTGTGCTGCAGCAAATCCTTGTCATAGGAAAATTGAATCCTGTAGGACAAGTACTGGACCACAGTAATAAAGATCTTTGTACATCAGAATTTCCACCATCTCCTTCCACATGAGTAGTAAAACACATGGTTCTGTTAATGCCATAGGTATTGCTCTATTGACATCCAACTCTCCTTTTCATTCAGTAGCTATTGAGACCCTCAGCCCTGATCAGGGATAGACTCAAGACACTGCAATGAAGTCATGCTAAACTCAAAATATTGCTGCCTCTTTGGCCAAGGAAGCATGTATCCTGGCTGCCAAAGATAAATAAAACAGAAAAATCTGAGTCAGATAAAATTGCCCTTGCTGTGTGAGGAAAAAACCCGACTTGCACACAACTAGTGATCAACTGACTCTAAATGTTAAATCCCCTAAGACTGAACAAAATTAGGAAGTTTCTGTTAGGAGAAAATTGGACCATTACATCATCGTATTAGACATTTAACGAATTATAAAGAAGTGGACCGGTGATCAAAATTTTAGAATCCTTCCCTCTTCTAACTATTGTTGTCAAACTAGATTCACCTTTGGTGATTATTAAACGAGGTTTTTGATTTATGGAAGTCCTCCTATCTCAGATGCTAACAGCTATTTTAGAGCATTTCGCCTAAAAGATGGTTATACAGTCACTTTCAGAGTAGTAGCTGATGTGAACCTGAACAAAACAATATCATAGGGAGACCACAGATGTATGTTATCTCTGTCAAAGGGAAAAAATACAACTCCTAAAGCATAGAGTTGCAAAGGAGGTAATGGGATGAAATTGGATTATGTACTTTAAAACAAAATAGGAATTTCAGTATTTCTTGTTCTATTATTGTCTGTTTTAATTAAGACATCTAACAGTCTACTAAATTCACAGAGGTTTCCAACCAAAGATTACTTCTCAGTCTGAATTTCTGATATAGATACCAGGCACTTTTGGCATGAAGGCTGAGAATAGACTTCAACAGAAACACAGGTATTCTGCATTCTTTCTGTCATTCTCATCTTAGCAGAAAAAAAGAAAAAAATAATAAAAACCCCAGGTATTTCTTTACACATTCCTTTGTAAAATATTCTTATGTTTTTTTAGTATCATTTCAAAAGGCCAAGTGGTTAAAACTGTCCTTATTTCTCTAGGAAGATGAGCAGCTTTAGAATGCGAGTCAAAGGGCAAGCAGGCATGTTTGAAGAGTGTCACATACTGTAAACTCTGCCTTTGGGGATTTATTAGTAATATTCCTCTGAACAGTTTGAAAGGATTATTCTGAAGAGTCCTACTCCAGGTATTTTTCCTGAAATAGGAATTTAGTGTTTGCTTGCATGAATTTTGCTTACGATTCTCTGCATTTTGAGCCCTTTTAGCCTTATATTGAGTTTTAGAAAGGATCCACAGGTTTTTCATTAATGTTTCCCATATTTATATATTAATTAGATTTTTTTTTGCACATATCCTGGGTCACAGACAAAAAGGTTCTGAACCTGTGAACCTTCATCAAAATCTTGACTTAAGGTGGTCAGAGTATGGGTTCTGCCAAGGGTGAACAAAAAAAAGAAAAGAGAAATAGTTGATGAGTTCCTGTATCATAGTTAACTTTGGTATCTTCATCAGTCTTTGCAGTTCTTGGTTTTAATGTATATGAAGTATTTTGGATAAGTTACTTTTATTTTTTTTCCTCTTGACATGTTCAGAAAGCGCTGCACTTATGCTCAGTAACTGAGATGTGTTACTGTTAGATGGTAATAGTACTAGTTTATTTTTTTTTTTTTCTCTAGTCATTGTTTGCTAAATTTTGACTTAATAGTATACATATATTTTCTGCCTCTTATAAACATCACAACTTGGAAAAATGCAAAAACAAAAAAACAGATTTAAAATTATTTTAAATGCCTACTTCTTGTTTCCATAATTTTAAATTAATTTTGTAATGTTTTAATATGACTTAAGCAGAGCTGAGACAGGTTTAAAGACAGCTTATTTTTTTTTATTATCCAGTCTTTTTTCACATTATTGGGAAGCTTATCTGAATTGTGGAGAACACAAGTACTATTTGCAATTAACAATAATCCCAGCATTAAACAGATACTGAAAGTATACTAGAAAAACACCTGTTTAATTTTTGTCTTCAAAGTTTGTTTATTTTATCTCAATATGTAATATTAACTCTATACTTGAAGCAATTAATACAAAATACCAGACATTGTTTCGCACAGCTTGATTTACAATTGTATTCTTGTAAGTAACTATTTCAGATATGACACGTTTTAGTTCACAGTTATTTTGTGCATGCTAATAGTCTAGGCAGCGTTGTAGTGATGTAAAAAGCAGTCTCTGGATCTTTCTGTGATTTCACATAGGACTGAAAAGTACTTATAACTGAGAAGAGTTTAACTTGAAAATTGACTGTCCTGATTTAGTCAGGACTTAAAAGAATATGAAAACAGCAAGTATAGTAATTTTGATTTATAGTTATAAATTGAAGACACAAATCAGTATTTTCTATCATAGGCCAAGAATATTATTTAGATTAATATGCAACCAATACGACCTCAGAAGCTTTATTTAGTTAGTTGCTATGCTCTTACTGAGTATAGACAACTCTCAAGTGTGTTTAAAATAGGTTTTGCCTTTGTACTTTTTCCTGCAGGGAGTTTGAGTCTTATAATCCAATGCACTAAGTGCAGAGGGTGTGGAATGACAATTCTGAATTTGTATTTGCCTTTCATAAGTGCACTCTCTAGTAACAGCCTCAACTATTTGTGTTGCAAAGTAACCTAGTAGAGTAGCAGAGCCATGTAAAAGAAACACAAGAAACTTTGAGTCAATAGTGGTGCCTAAGGAGTAAATACTGTTCTGAAAATTATTAAAAAGCTATTCTAAAAACATCAAAGTGTAAAAAAAAATTCTAAGTAAATCATTATTAGAGAGGAAAAGAAACCAAGGACCACTCTGTGTTCCTCTGTGTTTGCCCTTCTTCTCCAGGTGAGAACTCCTGTTACTGTTGAGATCTGTAGCCCAGAGGGCTGTTGCTGTTACTACTTCAGTGATGATTGCAATTGTACTTAGTTATTTTGGAAACATATTCTTCCTGTCTCACTTTCATTCTACAGAAGATGTAGCAAAAATATTTTTTTTCTATATTAATGAATAAAATCTCACAACTCCCATGGAGAAAAGCAGGTTTTATTCTGTCTGTGTAACCATTTCACACTGATTTTTGTATTCTTTTTCTTTTAGCATGAATCAGTCATTGGACAACTTTTGAAACTAAATTGTTGATCATATTCTCTAATTTGTAGAACACATTTACATTGTATGCATAAAAATTTCTTTTTTACTGTGCAGCCACTGAAGAGTGGCAAACTTTTAATTTAGTTGCTATCTCCCACTTTGCTTGACTGACCACAAAAGACTCAGATTTCTAATTTAGGCACCCATGTGAATACTTGATTAAGTGTTTAATAAGTGCTATTTTATTTTTCAACCCCATAAATTAATTTTTACTCCATATTTTATATGTGGAACTGAGACAATGAAAGATTAAGTCAAAACTACCTAATCATTCTGTGTCCAAAGAAACTATACTAAGTGCTCTCAAAACTTGTTTGCAACTTACTTGTCTAGCATCACATGGGAACTGTCACAGAGAGAGTCCAGCACTTAAGCTAGAAAGCACACTCTACAAGTTCCCTTCACCCTATATGTTACCCCCTCTGCCACAGGCTTGGACAGTGCACATATTTCATTTCTCACGCAAATGAAGGAGCTATCTAAAAGGGGTCAGTCTTCCTCATTATGGAACCCCAAGTTGCCCATGGAATGGGTCCTGCAATTTCTGAGTTAAAATCTGTCTGGTTTATTTAAGACTATGAGCAAGATAGTTATTACTCCCCAATGTGTTAAAAAATTTTTACTAATGATACAATCAGTTGATCTTGACAACAAAGATGTAAGCTCATTCAGCTTCTGGAAGGTTGTATTTTCTCAATTAAAATCAAAGTGTTAAATCTTGGGAACAAATTGCCAAAGACTAGGGTAGGCTTTCATCAGCAAATTTTCCAAATCAAACTCATCTATATTTCTTCTTAAAATTAGATATGGTTAAAAATGAAGAAAAAAACAACACCCTAGAGCCTCAAGGTAATGCAACCTCAGTCGTTTAGTGTATCAGGGTGAATAATCACAATTTTCTCTCTAGATATTGAATGAATCTCTGGAGAATAAATAGCAGGTAATTATAGAAATAAATGAATATCATAATGATATTCAGGAATTCATTTAGACTCTGCAGGAAACATTATTTCTACTAGCAGTGTTGACTTTGCAATCCTAATGATAGTTTAATATTTTTGGTGTATAGCTTAGGTTCCAAAAAATTTTAGATTTTTACCGTTATGTGTCATGCTGAACAAAACCTGCAATGGTTCAGCATAGAGGTTGAAATTTCTCACTGATTATTCAGACCTGAAAATAATTCCTTGGCTTTCTGAATATCTGTAGTAGAATTTTTTCATGTTATGTTTGGTACCTGCACCAAAAGGGAAGAATATATTTGTTAGTGAGATATTTGGCACATCTCTGGAATATTATGTTCAATTTCAGGATGTAGAGAAGTGTGCCACTGTTGGTAACTTTGTTGTGATGCCATCTGTGATGTCCCATAAAGTAGAATTTAACAGTATCCATATGTCTGTGTCCTCTTGTTCATGAGTAAAGGTTAGGGGAGTGGGGTTATTAAGTGGATTTCTGGGGAAGACAAACAAAAATCTCCAGTCTATACACATGTGCACTCTCAGATGTCTTCCTGCAGATATTCCAGTAATATAAAGTAAAAAAGGATTGCTGTCCTGTCCTAGAAAGCAGTCAGTTTCCCTAGGAAAATTCACAGAAAACTTGGTAATACTTCTACGCATAAATAACATATGAACAATTAATACGTAGAAGGATGAGAAAAGCAATTAATTCTTGGTTTTGTGGTTTACAAGCAAGATGGAGAGGTAGTTCTTTGTTTGTTATGGATTTTGTCTTAAGGCTTCATTACTTAAAGTATATTAAAATAAGATAATAACCTACAGCGTTGTTGGAAGATTTGTTTTGCTTGCATCCAGTTTTGCTTCCATCCAGTTACTGAGTCATGTCCTGGAAGAAGTAGCTGTGATGGTGTGGGGATTTTGGGGCTTTGTTTGTTTGTGTATATGAGTTTTATTTTTTTCTTTTTAAAAAGAAAAACTGCAAATATCAATACACCAAGTTAAAACTCAGTGACAGAATTGATAACAAAGCTCATGTTTGTAATTTTTCTTTCAGGTATTTGAAATTATGCCCAAGTATCCTATCTTGCTCTATGATTCTTCCAATTCCGTCTTCAAATTTAAAAAAATTTTCTAGGAACCATTGTACAAAACTGAAATCTATGAGTGATCTGTGAACAGAAGTAGGAAAAAAAATTCTTGAAACTTACAGATTTCTTGAGGTTCCTGAAAAAAAATAAAAAACAAATGTTCCTGTAGATGAAGTTGAGTTCTTTTTCAGTATAGCAATAGTTAAGCAGGTTATAAAATGTTAACATATTTTGTTACAAAGATCAATAATGTTATGTTTCTGAATCATTTAGTTTTGCTTGGAGATGTGAAAGGGTAAAAGGCAACAAATAGAGCTTTTGGCATTATTCTTTGCATGTAGTGATAATTGCAATACATTATACATTAAATTATGATGATTATGGGGTTAAAATATGTTTCCAGAATACAAAACCAGAATTTGGACCTGAAAGTAAACTCCTTAGGAATCAATAGACAGTATGAGGGTGTCATGTGAACAAAATGATGTGTCTGCTTAAAAAATACTAGGAAACATTTTGAACATAGAAACTATAAATTTTGAAAAATGTATTCATTTATAGTAAAACCCTTTTAGTAGATGTTCCTTACTCTAAGTATGTGAGTAATTTTCCAGAAATTGTTGGTACTACACACATAGTGTTGGTTTTTTATATGTATAAAACAGAGATATGTGGCCGAGGGAAGTATATGGATAAATAGTGACATTGGGAATTTGCTGCTAGTTCATATGAGCACACCATCGTCAGCAGTATAATGTTTAGTTGATTCACTTGTTAATCCTTAGTTCTTAGGAATTCTGGTAATTTTATAACCATGATTCTCAGAGATCAGATTCAGCACCCGATGAAGGTGTATCATTTGAGGATTTCATCATTTGGGATAAGGGAAATACCTGGTATAGTTTTTAAGCCCTTTCAGATACTGTTTTTCTATTCAGATGCATTTCTGTGTGAGATGATTATGAGGAATGCTGTAGAAATATTGCTTTGCTTTCATCATGTTTTTTTTAAGGGAAAGAGTAGAGTATGCAAGCTGTAGCATTACTGATTGTGCTGTTCAGTGGAGGGAATGAAGAAATGTTTACAAGCAAAAGATTACTGCTTCCTATCACCTATTCTTACTCCACACAGTGCTACCACATGAAAGTACAGGAACATGACAAAACTGAGCTAAAATGGAGCCAACCCAAAGCTGTTCCTTTCTGATCCATTATTTTTTTTCTCTTTATTTGCTATTATTCTTTCCCTCTGCAAACAGTTTTCCTACCATATGTTGGTTTTATCTCTTTTTTTTCCCCCTTCTCCTTGAAGTTAAACTCATAACACTTTCCTTTACCCAGTGTTTTTATTCCTGCTCTTTGAGTTTGCATGATACATGTGGGCTGGATTTTCATAGGTATAGAGCAATATTTCACCAGCAAGAAGGTATTTAAAAAGTTCATTTCTCTTTTTTTTTTTTTTTTAATGTCCATGTCATAAAATAGGAAGACATTTTTTAAACATCTTGTCTTTGAAATCTGCTGTGGATTTCAGTCAACTTGTGCAGAACCAGTACGTGATGTGAACTTTTCCAGTGCCCTGGATTTGAACTGCTCTGCTATGCCAAACACCATTCCACTGCACTGCTGGCCAGGAGCTTCCAGGACCAGCCTGTCCTGCTCCTTTCCTTGATGGTGCAGACTCTTGAGAGCACAAGTGAAGAAAGTTTCTAGATTTTGTTTGCTGTGCAGGCAGAGGGCTGACAGCCGTAACCAAAGCTGTCAATTTCTCAAGTCTGTGGTCCTTCTAGTTTTTGGAAAAGTATTTGTTTTGGAATTGGGGGGATTTTCTATAAAATTAAGTTTTTAGGGTTTAGTCAGCTGCATGCTCAACTCACTTTGGAGTTCTTAAGAAAAACCTAGTTAAGTTTGCCACAGACATATTCTACCTGAATTAAGTCAGGTGAAGAATTAATTTTCCCTTTAAGCAACTTAGGTTCCCTGGTATATATGTAATGATATTTTTGGGTGAAGTGCAGGGTTTTTTCTCTGGTTCACAAATTTCTGAAAGATTGAAAACATCTTTCTGTTCATTTAGTTTATGATCTGACAAATCTGATTATTTTACCCTTCAGTCAAGTAAGAAAACTTAAATTTTTGGAAATAACATTTCATTCATTTTTGCACCTCCTTACTTCAGAGATAATTTTTTTAATGCTGAGAATTTATTTTTAATCCTTTATTGTAAAATGTGATCAAAGCATTTTCCCAAATTGAGATCTTGTAAGGCATTTGCTGTATCCATACAGTTGAGTAGAGTAAAACTGTTGCAAACTGTTCTTTCACAAGAAACTAAACGCAGTTTGATCAGTTTTACTTAAATACTAATGTTAAGCTGCATGTAACTTCACTGCAATCCTACTATGAATTTATCATTTAGCTTTGACATTTATAGTTATTGATTGGAATATCATTGTTCTGTAAACACAGGGAAAAAAAATTGAGTCTGAATCTTAACTTTCCCTAACTTTTCTTCTAAATCTCCCAATCCTTACATCCAATTTTCTCAGGTTCTTTATTTATGAAAAGAAAATTATGTTGAATGTCTCTACTATGTCTCTATATACAGTGGTGTGGCTGAAGAGTATTGATAAAACCAAAGTGAATTTCAAAGATCATACAGCTCTTTTTGCTGCTGCTGGTGCTAAAGAAGACCACTAAGACAAACATGTATTCATTTGTTTGTCTAATTAAAACCTTGGTTAATTGGCCCATTAAAATAAATTATCTGTCCTCTAAACATGTCCTGTTAAATTTTGAAAATTAGTTGGAGCTAAACAAATTTTACTCTTAAGGGTTACAGTCACAAAAATCTTAGTGAATACTTTTGAAAACTCCATTCAATGTATGTTCAAAAACACTGTTTAGAAAAGATTTGGGGACATATTTTCTTACCTTTCTTCATCCTTATTACATTGCTGTCCTGTGGAGCACTGCCTTTGAGAAAAGTGGTTGTTGCTCATCACATTCCCAATCTTTTCATTGCAATGTGAGGTGAAACATAAAGCAGCTTACAGAAGTCAGTATCCAGTACAAGAAGTGAAATGATTTATAGAACAGAGGATTTTGGAGTTGGACTTATGAGACAGTACTCTGTGTTTTAAAGTGAGCCATTTTATTCATTTTCCCAGGTTAGGTTAAAGAAAAACCATGAAAAACAGACATCTAGCAATAATAGTTAAACAAGCTAATGAAATTAATAATCTGAAAAGCTTTTTTAATTTATATAGGTATTTCCACCTTTTTTCTGAAGAAATAATTTTGCAATTTCAATATATATATATATTTAGCCCTGTCAAAAAGAAAATCTCCTGTTAGAGATGTGGGTCTAAACTAGGCTCTTAAATCTATTGGCCAGAAAAGGAGATTTTGCAACAGTAGTGCATAATTCCCAAGCTCCTGTAAATTGATTTTTCGTCCTTGCAATGATGGATTTGGGCCTGATATTTGTATTATCCACAAAGCATGTATTACTGTACACCATTTGTTTAAGTGAAAGCTGTGTTTAAAAGGTATTGTTCTGCTGGAGACTAAATGGAATGCATTTAACTAATCTGGGAAATTAATAGGATTCTGCCTTAATCTCTGTCAACTGTGTTTATGCATTCAGCAGGGTCACTAGATCATATACCAATAGGAACCCCCAAAATACCAGATACCTGCTGGGTTCAGCTTTAAGTCTTTCTGACAAATAACTTGGAAAGCACAAGTCAGGGCACAAATTTGGTGAGCTACAGAATATATCTTTGATTTTGAGAATCATTTTTCATCAATAATTTAATCAAATTATATAGAAATACCATGTCCTCCTATATTCAGCTTCCTTTGACTAATATTTCTAATTAGAAAAAAAACCCAACCAAACAATGCCTAAAACAAAACAGCCAGTAAACCTCTACATCAACAGAGTTTTGATAAGATTATGCCAAGCAACACAAAATTAAGACATGCCCAAATGCAATTTGCTCTTGAAATATGGAGCAGTACCTTGCATGCTCACTAAAATATGCGTTTTTAAAGGAATCAAATTTTTTATTCCCTCCATGATTTTGGTGATTCCTAGAACAAGACTAAGAAAACAGGCAGCTTCTCAATAGGATTTTTTTGCCCTTGTTCAGTGTATGCTTTCCTTTGTCGTTTATTGTCTTCTCAGAAGACAGAACTGTTCATTTCCTTGTACCACTCAAATTTATGTGTTTCATAGACACTAATTAAATCTCTTACAAATTCATCTGAGGAGTGCCATCATCATCATTTAGTACATCAATAGCTGCAGCACAGAAAAATTAAGGTGAATGGAACCGTTAGTATATGTTATCATTTTTTGAGTCCACCAAGGAAGAGATCCTGTGCACCTTCTTTACATCTACCTAGATCTACTGTGCATGGTACAAAATAATTATTCTTCTAAGATATATTTTTGGAATAAGTAGTATCTGGGCATGTAATTAGCCATTGCTATAACTGTATTCAAAGGACCAACTTAAATTTTCTCTCTTTCCATATTTTGATAACTATATTTTGCAGTAGTATTCCTTATTCTTTGTTTTTTTTGTTCTACTATAGATATTTATTATAGGGTTTTATACATATTTATTCAGATGCCAACTGTGTAGATAATACTACTGGATATTTTTTCTCTGTAGCAAAAATACCTTTGTAATGAGGATGCACAAAAATTGTTATTTTCATAGGCTCTCTAGTAATGTGTCACCTTTCCTATGTTTTTTATGACCACTCCATTCATTGTAAAAAGAAATTTATTTCTATTGAAAATTAGCTATGAAGAGCTGTGAAATTTCACCTGAAAATGTTGAGATTAACATTTGCCAACACTACATGAATGGATTGTAAATGGACAATACAAATAAAAATATATTATATTAACTAAAAGGTATTTTTCATTTTTCAGCTTCATGCTATGAAATATTTTACCAATAGGTACAGAACTAGAAATTGAGACCTAAATATTAATTAATTGATTTTCAAACTCCTTTGAATGCTCTTGTGTCCTTTCCTGACCTTCACAATTTTATTAACCAAAAATGTGCAGTGGGAGACAGCTATGATTGGGAAAGAAACTGGACACTCACTTTTCAGCAAACTGCATCAAAAGTAAAGGAGGATTTTTAAGTTCTAAGAAATTTGAGAAGTTGCATTAGGAAGCAAGTTATTTCAATGTTCATATTTACAGAAGGATGACTGGTGTGTATAATCTTACTGCTGGAGGGTGGGTAGCCTTTTCCCCAGACCAACCACTCTGGCTGGACATTTTTATTAACATGATAATAACTGAGTAAAAGATTTGTGATGCAAAATGGATTACCCTCTTATCTAGCAGGAGGCATTCCATGATTTCAACATATCTGTGGTGGATGAAGAAGTTTCAATATTACTGTTTTAGTACTCTTGTGCAACTTGGTAAATCAACTTCATTTGTTCACTATCCAAGAAACATTTAAAACAAACTTCAGTGTATCCTAGATATTCAGAGCACTTCACTACCGGATGTTTTCCTTCAGAAAAAAATTTTCACAGCAGGTGAGATATATTTAATACAATAATTTCCTCTTTTTTTTCTTATTTCCCTTAGGCATTTCCTGGGAATACAAACTCTGACAGTGTGGTCCGGCACGATTTACAACATCCTGTTATTGCTCGCTATGTGAGGATAATTCCTTTGGACTGGAATGGAGAGGGACAAATTGGGTTAAGAATTGAAATCTATGGCTGCTCGTATTGTAAGTTTTTCTATGATAACCCATTTTTTTTATCCCTAAATAAAAACTGAGTTTGGATCTCAGATTAGAGCTGAATCTCAAATATTTTTAGCTTAGACAGGTTAAAATGCAATTGCTGGTTGTATTACCCAGGGCTTCATGAATATTTGTTCGAACCTTAAGTCTGAGTTGCTAGTTTGTTCTTCTCTGGAAGATGCAACTTTGGAATTCATGGTAGTGCTTTGAAGTTGCTTCTTTTTATCTTCATGATTTCTTTGGCATAAGGCTTTGACTATTGTAAAAGCTTGAATGGGGCAGTTAAGGAAAATATAGTATTCAAACAAATATCGTATTGGGTCCTGAGGGGGAAAATGGAAACAAGATATCATTTATTGCCTGGTGCTAGAGATAAAATTAAAGTGATAAATAAGAATTCTATTAGAGTAGCTCAGATTTTCTACATGTGTGACATGTTTCTCAGAGGTATTTTCTTGAGTATTTGAACCTGAGTTTAGAATTTCATTTGAAATCTGGATAAGCAATGGTACAAATCTTTCTGTAGTTAAGAGCAGAACTGATAATGTTTTATGAAAAGCAAGGGTAGTTTTTGAATGCTCTTTCCTTCAGTTAAATCTAGTCAGTGCTTAAGGAAAATCCACAAACCTGCAGAATATGGAGTGTATGATATCCTATTTCTAAGCATCTATTTTTATCCTGGCTTTACTGGTATTTTAGCTGGAAAATGCTATTTGAAATTTGTCTTTTAATAACCAGGCTTTAACATAAAGTGAGAAACACACATCCAGAAGTCTCATCCATTGATTTCACTGGGTTACCTAAGACATATGGGAGAACTTTGATATTGTAGCAAAAAAGAAAAGCTGATTTCACTTCTTGTTTTGGTTTGATTAGATAGTCAAAAGACTATGTACTTTCATTCAACAAGAACCATTTTGGGGTTATTTTTCTTATTTCCATATAATGAATTAAAGCCCTGTTATAAAAGTATATATTAAACCATAGAGAGTTTCACAGCAGCTGCAAGAACTTGGTTGAGAAATCAAATCAAACTTTGTGATGTTTGTGCTGTTGTGCTGAGGGCATGCATGGGTGAACGTATTTTTAAAACAACAAGAGGAGGACCTGTTGCAATAAGAAAAAGGGTAGTGGTTTGAAACTGATAGAGGGACAGTTTAGATTAGATAAGGAAATTTTTTACAATGAGCATAGTAAAACACTGGAACAAGTTGCCCAGAGAGGTGGTGCATGCTCCATCCCTGGAAACATTCAAGGTCAGGTTGGATGGAGCTCTAAGCAACCCAATCCAGCTGAAGATGGCCCTGCTCATTGCAGAGGGATTGGACTAGATGGCCTTTAAAAAACTATCCTATAAATCTGTGATTCTGCCACACCTGAGGAACTGTGGGTTACTCTAAAGTTAACTCTTACTCAAAGAGAAACTGAGCTTCTGAAGTTTGAATTACAACTGATTATTCAGTACACTGCTCTTAATAAAGAAGTGTTTACCATCATACTGCTAAAATGTTTTATGTGCTGTTTTAAGTATACCAAACACTATAGCATGGTTAATTTTCCAGCATAATAAATGCTTATTTTTAAGTATATCTCCTTACTTGGACATCAAATGCAAATTCAGGTGTTTGATACAAGAAACCACCACCTAGTTTACTTTCAAATACAACTCTCTTTAACAGAAAAACAGTAGAAAAATCAAACAATAAAGATCATGTTATTTTTAAACTGCAATATTTACAGTTTGGGGTTTTTTTTAATGAAATGGATAGACAAAATACAGTATGTACATAACAAGATGCTTTTAGAGGCTAGAAGTAAATGTGAGAAAAAGTAAAACACAATTTGATGACAAAACTGTTTTAATTCTTTGAGGATAAGTTGTTTGCTTGATGAACTTTTAGAGGAGAATAAAAAGCATCTGCCAAAGACACAATGTATGGAACTATAAAAGTACTGATAAAATGTGTCTTCATAGAAGAAATAAGGTGACTCAACGTAATTTTGTAATTTTGCTGAACGGGTATTGCTGGTTTGTTTATATTAGAAGGGATTTCAATACTTTTTGGTGTTTTAATATAAGATTAATTATATTACAGTTTTATTTGTATAGGGAATTTTCCTTTAACAACCCTCCTAAAATTCTCTGTGCTCCTAAAATGCAGAATTGGGCTGCTCCCAAAATGGTATCAGTAGAGAGCAGCAGAGCAGTTCAGAAGAAAAACTAAATAATCACTCTGTAAAAAGATATGAAGGCAGCCCTTTGGTAGGACTACTGGAACAAGGGAGTACTGTGTACAGATTCCCAACTTGTCCTCAAATTAATTATTTGGAGCCAGGCGTATAATGCTACACCTTTCCATGTAGATGTGTCCTTTGGCAGAGGCCAAGTTTTTAACCTTATGATTAGAAGTGCCTATATTTGCATACAGATATAAGCACTGTCATTAAACAGTGTGATTTGCAGATTAATTCTGCTGTCATTTAAGGACCTGGCCATTTAGATAATTACAAATTTTAAAAGCCTGATTAAAAGACAGGCTTCCAGTCAAATCTGCACCAAGCTTTGGAACTGCTACCTAAATAAAAAGTCTGTTCAATATATTACAATTGTAGTTTTCCTTTAAATTAATAGATTCGCACTTAATATATTCTCTTTTTAGATATTTTAGAGAGCATATTTTCAGATACAAAAATCAGATATTTTCTCACATTGCAAGCAAGATTTAATTGGGAAGCCATACGCTTAGTGACTATAAAAGCTCTTTTCTGGCATATTGCTGCAGCCTGGTCATTAGCATCAGGCTATTAAGAAAAATGCATCCTCATATTGGACTGCTTATTCAAAGGTCGGGTCATTAATTGCCATAATTTCTGGTTCCCATTTTGTTTGAATATACCTGTAAGATACACATTTAATTTTTTATGCAAAAGGTGAAATCCATGTCTTTTCTTGCCCAGCAAATTATGTTAAAGAGGTGTGTTTTCCAGACAGACATTAGAGTTCGTATCTGTTCCCTAGAGAATTTAATAGCATTACCAAATATTTGTTTTGTTTTGTTTTGCTTAAAGTTTAAAATCTGTGCTGTATGTGAAACTTTACCTATGTATTTTTTGTAGGTGAGATCTGTGGGGTTGTCTTCTGACAGAAAAGTTCATAGAAGTTATCAAAAAAGAATTAAGACATCATTCCACAAAATGGAACAGAATGAAATTTGTATTTTTTCTGTGAATAAATGGTGATATCATATTCAGAAAATATTTTGATTCTTTATAGGGCAAAACTGACTATGTCTTATTTAAAGAGATAATGAAATTGGGTAAAGAATTTGCTTAATAGCTATATTAATGGAGGAGTTGCATGAGCAAAGTAAGCTTGAAAAATCACGACAAATAGACTATAACATAAACAACACTGTTTAGTCAATGGGACTTTTAGCCTTTATTTTAAAATTATCTATTTCATACTCCACAAAGGGGAGTCTTTACACTTTCAGTGACATCATATATCAAAAAGCAAATCACAAGGAAGAAAGTATAACCAAAGGCAAAATATCCACTGAAATCAGTTAAGTGAAAATTGATGGCAAAATTTTATTCATGCTCTTTTGGAGACAGAGAGGAACGACCCATGACACGTATCTTCCACCATTCACAGTTATGAATTTTTGAGACAGGCAGCAAAGACTGGAGCATCTGGAGGCTATGACAAGTACAATACAGTACATTTTACTACTAATCTGTGAAGATCATAGTAAGCTCCTGCAGGATCACAGCCATATGAGTAGTTCCCTTAATTTCCACCCTGTGGAAGAGGAATGCCTACCAAAAAAGGCAATAGGCATATTATAGCATAGGCTTTGGCTATGCTTTTGAGGTTAACTGTATGAGGCCTTCTGGGTCCTAGAACCCTTTGAGGGAAAAACTTTCCCTGATACCGTTATTCACAGAGGAGTTTTTATATGGCTTTGCTGATTTTCTGGATCTAAACTATACATCTGCATCTTTTTTGATGCAGTTGCACATCTGACAGTAAGAATTTTCAAATTCCAGTTGCCTCACTTCTGAAGTGTAGGATATACTTGAAAAAATCACTTGGAGATGGCAGAAAGCCATGCAAATACTCAATATACTCAAGGCAATTAAGTGGCAGGAGCAATTATAAAGTTTCATGAATAATGGCTGCAAGCTGAGCGATTTCCATTCACTGACCAGCATTATTTACTAATCCTTAGAAAGCAGTGGGACTAAACAGATGTCACCTGAGTTGCATTCGCAGAAATGTTCTTTTCAGATATTGGCTTTACTACTTATAGTGATCTATGTCAAATGTTACTGTTTCAATTTCCTGAGGCGTGACAGGTTTTGTTTGTTTGTTTGCTTGGTTTTGTTTGTGTTTGGGGTTTTTTTTTGGGGGGGGGAGGTGGAAGAAGGAAAAATAGTAACAACAGTCCTCTGGTTATTCATCAAATAATGAATATTTGTATGGTGAGCATTTACTCTACAGATAGTAAAGTGAACAAAACTTTGGTCATGTGAACAAGTTACAAGAACAGAAATAAGGTTTGGAAATGTAGTTAAGGGGTGAGCCAAGTGAATGTTTGCAAGAGCTGATTAGGAAGTATTGAAGTGCTAAAACCTGTGGGCTGAACGGATCTTTTGGTTGTTGTAGTTAATCCTGTCTGCCTGCAGTGACTTTGACTTAAGACATTGTTTCCTTTGGCAGTTAATTCCACATTCAGCTATACTTACTGCTAGGAGATTTACTTATTTGAAATTTCTTTTGCTTGATTTCACGCTCTTTGCACTAACTAACTATCCATGTCTCACTTGCTATCTCAGACGGTTGCCATGCACACTTAAAAAGATAGCCCTGTACGGTCCAGAATAATCTATCGCATCCAAATGTCAAAGTGACTATTCAATGAAGATGAGAAAGCCACTATTACACTTCCCTTTTGTCAAATCTTACCAAGTTTCACTTGGCCAGATTCAATAGTATACCCTGGACATTTTATTTCACCCTCATATAGCATAAAAAAAAGTATGAGCTAAAGACCCTTGAAGTGTCATGTTTGCTATTGAAACACCTTGGGGTAAATAAAATACATCTCTATATGTATATAAATGTAGGTATACATATTTCTGCTCTTACACTTTTGGCACCTGTGTGAATATACATCTAATTAGAGAACATATTAATGTAGTCCAGTAATCTGCATAAAATGTCCTACTTTTTCTTGTGATATTTTATTGCTTACAATAAATGTGCCACTAAGTTTTCTGGTCAGACTTTTCTGTCCACCTAAGTGGTGGAACTGCATAAAAATATTAATTAGCAGAACTGATTAATCATTTTGAAATGCTTATTTTGTGAAATCATAAGTTATCATATTTCTAGCAATTTTACTAACTTGCTGTAAGGGACAGTGCTTTGAATATGTAGGGATTTTAATGTGGGGGAAAATAGAACTAAAACAATCATTTAGCACAGGTTGCTGTGAGCTACACAAGCTTTTCTTGTGTCAGTGGATGTGACAGTTAATAGTTCTGGTAAGCATCCAAATATTTTTTCCCTTTTCTTTTAAATTTCAGTATTCCTGTACTGGGAATTTCTATACCTATTTAGGCCTATGTGTTTGCTTTTTAACTGTCATCTTCACAGCTCATCTGTGGCAAACATAGCCTGATATTCTCTTTCTGACATTAAAGGCACATGGCTGAATATTCACATCTAAACTATGGAGAGGGAAGGAAATGAACTGTGAACTTTTCCTGTTCAAACTTTTAAAGATCTGTTTGAATAGGTACTCTGTTGGTAAGCTTGCTTCCTTCTTAGCATGTTTTTTCCTACCTTTTTACAAGAGATTTGGGTTTTTCCTAAAGGTCATGAAAGTGGATATGTTTTATCCTCCAGATATTCTCAGGTCATGGTAGCCATTGAACCGTAGAGTTTTGCACCTTAAGACCAAAAATGCTGTCTTTCTAAAAAGCATTCTCAGTTCAGATTGTTTTCTTCAATGCCCTCACCAGAAAAAGATGATTGTGACTGTTCCTACATACGTGTTCATATATTTTGGCATGAAAAATAAGTGAGAAGGGGCTTCAATCTATTTCATACTTTTGATTGTTACCACTAATAAATATGGGTCTCTTTTGGTAGTAGGTACCACTTAAATGTTAAAATATCTATCTCCTGCATTTTTAAAATATTTTTTAAAATAGGGGGTTTTGTAGTATATTAAGAAATACATTTCTAAAATGAAACGATTCAGGCTGAAACAGAAAAGAAAATATTTCCAAATACTTTATTGTTCTAAATGAAATATCTCAGAAAGACTTGACATAAAATGAATTTATATTAAAAAAAAAAAAAAAAGAAAATATGTTTACCTTTTATTCTTCATCTTTATGTTAATCTGGTGCAATATGGTTGTTTTTTCCTGTCAGCTTTTTACAACTGGTAGCAAAATGAAAAATCATTATTTTTCATTTCTAGTTGTAATGAAGTTACTGGTGGATATTCCCAAGCACCAAAACAGCTTTGAGAACTGCAACAACCATGTGTATTCTTTATAGGTTCATTTGTTAGCTGGCAACGAAAGTATAATCAATCAGATAAAAAGAAGTATATTTTGTATGAATATGTGGCTCACCAGCTTGTTCAGTTGTATTCTCAGGCAGTTTTCAATTACACTTGAATACCTTTTTAATCATTCAGCATTTCCTTTAGAAGGATGTAGGCAGCTGGCCTGTTTGAAAAGACTATTTTTTTGTCTGTGTGGAATTAAGTAAAATTTGTCCATCCTAAATAAACAGAATGTATCACCAAATACGATAAAATCTTGCACATTTTGATGAAGGTTTATTAGAGTCAGGTATGTCTCTTCTCTTGTGGAAAAGAGCAGTACAACTTTTTCTAATAGGTTTTCCAGTAACTGCCCACACACCCCACAGAAGGGATCTTCCATACTGTGGTCTGCAGTCAGTTAATAGGAGGATGGAGATTTAAAAAATATCCCTCAATTAACAGCTGAAAAAATAAAACATGAAAGTGAAGTTGTAGTATTCTTTTTCACAAAGTAAGGATGGTAGCATTCAGGTAAATACAGTCAAAAACTTCAGTCTAATCACAGTAATCTTACCTTTAATCTTTCTTTTGCCTGAATGAACATTCATGATGGTTTTGCCCGGCATTTTTTTTTTTTGCATTCCTGTAAGTCATGATTCACTCATTTGTCCGTGATGACTTATTCACTAGAGAAATCAGGTAGGGTTTTTTTCTCATTAAACAAAATTCAGCAGATTTCAAACTATAGGTCTTGTTTCTGTGCCATTTGGATTGTGATTTGGAACCTGAAGGGCCTCATTGGTATTTGTTTTCTTGAATGTCTGGAATAAAATATGTTAAGGATGCAGTTACTTCCAGACCCAGTTCAATTTATTCTGCTCTTTCCCTAAAGTTTGGATGAAGATCATGCAGTTTGTATTTTTATTTTAAGCACAGCAAATGGAGTCTTGTTATGAGTAAATTCTTATTTTCTCTCTCCAAAAGGTTAGTGTTCTCTGATAAGAAACTACATATATCAAAAGGTCAATATTGCTGTCAGGAAATAAGAAGGTTTAACTCTTCTTAGTAATGCTTTTGTAAGGTAAAAATGAGCCTTGGCATTTACATGCAGTATATCCCTATACAGAGTTATGTTTATGGACAAAGTCCTGTATTAAAGGTGGAGTCTCACCTTCATGATCACACCCTCAGAAAATTAGGTCACTGTGATGCCAATTTTTCTCCAAATCCTCTAAAACAGGGAAAAAGTTCAGATTTTTCCATCTCATAAGGGTGACATAGTATGGTCCTTCTCTGGTGGCCAGTAAGGGTCCCCTCACCCCAGTCACTGCTGCCACTGCCGTTAAAGAGAAGAGAATATTACAGCTGGCAGTGACCTATAACAGTCCAACTCCTTGACCACTTCAGGGCTGACCAAAAGTCAATTTACAGTATTAAATAAATTGCCCAAATACCTCGTAAGCACTGTAGCTGTATGAATTGCCTGCGCCAGACTGTGAGGGATGCTTTTCCAAGGTAAACTGAAGAAGGTGTCAGCCTGCTCCTGGCTACACTGATGCGGTGTGTCAATGCTTGTGAGCAGCAGCTCTGAAACAGAGTCAGAAACATAAAATGAAATTCTGTTTCCGGTTGTAACCTTTGTGTTATATGTCCTTCAAAGACTGGTGGCATTTCAGGCAAATAGTCTCATTGTTATTTGACTCACGGTGAATAGAAATGGAATAGAATGAAGTAGAATGCAATAGAATAGAACTGAACACAACTGAACAGTTATGCCATGTTACACCTTGAGTTCTGTATGAGAAGGTACAACCTAGTAGATAGGTAATCTTTGAGTGGGTTATCATGGCAAATTGAATTCTGAGATCTACATTTATCAAGAACAAAAAGTTGTTATATGGACCATAATTATATACAGGTATACCTATTTCATGTACTTAGTCTGAGTACATGAAATAGTATTTATTTCTAAATAAACAGCTGTCCTTCCTATACAGTCTAGAAATTCAGAAAACCAACCTCTTCACAAAAGTGCTTAGAAATTTTATAATTTAAAAACATATCTTTAAATAATGAAGAAATCTGCAGAAATTTTGAAAGCCCTGTAAGTTATTTGAAAAGTGAAAAAAAAGTATATTTTTATACCTTTTTAATTCTGTATATTTATTATATTTTATAGGATTTTATAGTTTCATATTGATTATTGTTAAAAAAATGAGCAGCTTAATATGGGATAGAATCCAATCCAACAAATCCTCTAGGAACTTTCCTGCATAGTAATGTTTCTATCTTTTCATTTAGAGATTGATGAGATAATTGTAATTTACTTCTTTCAGTATGGATGTGTTCTTTATTGCTTTTTTTTCCCCCTCAAAACAATATGCATTTAATTGTCTTCTTGGCTTTAAATAAATTGAAGAACTTGGGAAACCTGTGTTCCAAAGCCATAGCTATAAAAGAAAATGTCCTTGGTGCATCAATAATTTCCTTACCTAAAATATCCCCTATAAATTGATTAGGAATAACTGCAATTCATGTATCAAACTTATTTACAAGCTTGGTGGTGCTGGTTTTGTAGGGATTTGTTTTGATAATTCACTTTGTTTATACTAAGTCAGATCTAGGGTAATTTCTTAAGTGGTAGGAAACCAGTAAAGAGAAGCAAACTTTCAGTAAACATGTACTGGTCAGAGAGGTAATTGCTCATCTCCTTCAAGCTGGGAGAATGTTTTTGTAGTTGTGGTAGAGGATGGTGGCAATTGTGTGACATGAAAACAGCCTGTTGAGCTGCAGCACATGCTAAAAGGAAAACAGGTAGTGTGGATTTACAGTCATAAATTCAGCTGAGTTCTCTTGCCTTACTGGTGAGTCGTGACTCGTATTAATTCAGCTTATTGATGGCTTACAGTAAATGGTGGTTAAAACTGAGGCAACAGTTTTAATAAACATTTTCAGTACTGCCCTTTTATTGACTGCTGTTCTAGGAGAGTCAAAAGGAACCTAGTTAAGTCTGTGCTTCAGCTCTTTATCATTGCAACCTTTCTCTTACTGATCAAATTTTTCTATCCCCTCTGTTTTTAGTTCTTTTCTCCAAAAGCTTCTGCTATGACTTCTGTCTCATTGCTTTAATTGTGTGTAGTTTCCTGATTCCACTCCTTCCTTGTCTGATTTTTCATAAATACAGTGTGAAAAAAGAGGGAACATTCAGGATTTTTTTCTGAATTTTGGATGATAGAAGAAATGCACAGTCCCTTTCATGCATTTAGATACTGAATTTGTGGCCAACTTCTGAGTAAAAGTTAATTGCCTGGAAGTTCTCCCCTGTGGAAAAATGTTAGCATGATTTCAGTTGAACTGTTTACATAATCAACTGTTTTGTACCTCAGTAACTTTGTAATTCTTCTAAGAATATGGATACGTGGTAGTGGATATACTTAAATTTGAGATGATATTTGGAAATGTCAGGTTCAGGGTATATGATAAGTTTCAAACTCATTTGGCAGACACATCGTTCACCCCAGTCAAAACCCAACAAAGGACTTCTGTAAATTTAGGAATAAGATTACTTGTAGCAGCTTTAGGTGTAGGGCTTTGTTATCATTAGATGTAGTGTAATTATTCACAAGTACTAATTGTATACAACACTGGTTTTAAAAGCAAACCAGCAAGAAAATTGCCCAGGGACTGAGTATGCCTCTGAAAACCTAAGCTAGGTGTTAGTACCAATCACCCAATATGAAAATTGGAAGACAGTACCATGCCTTACATTCTGCTGAAGGTTCCCACTAATTTGTTGTAAATTTTGGGGGCAGCAGAGGAGGAAGAAGACTGCTGTTTTTCCACTGCAAGCTTATAATAAGATCTGGTGTCACACCACCGGCTTTCTGGTAACTGTATATTAAATGCTTACAACCATTTTCATGCAATATGTGCAGGCGAGACTTCAAATTGAGCACATCTGAGTTATTTGGCAATTCTACTGAAAATCTCTAATTTTCCATTACTCCACCTTGATTCTAACTCTAGTTTTAACAGCTGTGTCTTAGAACAGCTGCAGACACAGTGAAAGAAATACCAGTTTATGGCACTGTATTTTCCACAGATGAAGTGGGGGAATTAGGACGATTGATCTTCTACCATAATACAGACATTAAATACTCGTTGTGAATAAACCAACTTCTTCCTTTTATTACATCCTGCTGTAAAGAGAAACTTTATCAAGCAAGGCAAGCACATACCCCCAGGTTATTTCACCCAAGAGAGATCTTAACTATCTTTTCCATGCACTTTAAGTTTTGTTTATATTAGTAGATGGATAAAGTGAGTATTATTTTTGTACTTGGGTGTACAAATTCCTATATTTCCATTGGAATCCTTAGTTTGAGCTGAAGGAAAAATACTTTGACCAATTCAAATCCCACTGAACCTTGGAAAATCATCACTCCAAAATTACATTAGGATAGGCTGAAAGATTTATTCCTTTTCTAATAATTTCTGATAATTTTGAAAACTTTCCTGCTCAACTGCTTGAGAAAGGCCAACCAGACATTTAATACCCATTTTTTAACTTGTTTTACTTTCTTACATGTTAGAAGTTGAAAACACTTAGCATAACTGTTAGTTTGTAAAAGAATGAAACTAGAATATATCAACAATTAATAACCTTTTCCTGTAAAATAAGAAATCTTTTTGTGTTTTCACACACTTTACAAACGGCTTTTAATGTAGTTTATCTTTGGATTTTCTTTATTTTCCCATTGAAAATTTTAAGTCAAAGAATCACCAGGTTCTGCTGAAAAACATGCTGCTGCGAAATTTTCATCCATCACTACTGAAACCAATAGCAACAAAATACTTTTAAATTTGTGCTGTAGTTTCTTTCAAAGAAACATTCCTTGTACTTATTGAGGGGCCATTTCCCTTGACTTTAGGGGAACAAAAGCAAAGCTGAAGTTCACAGCTGGAAGAAAACATACTATTTAAAATCACAAACAAAATAACTTAGAATGTTTAAAGAAAATTGGAATAGTGGTTTGGTGTTTTTTTTTAATTTTATACATGTTTTCTCCTAGGTTGCGCAGCTCAAGAGTAGAGCTTATACAATTCAGCTATGTAAGAATTTTGACATAGGATATATTTTTATTCACTTTTTTTTTGTATCAGTCTGTTACTGTCAGCTTTCAGGCACTACTTTTTTTCTTGACTTAGTTTTCTGAACTCAAGCATTACTTGACTATGCAATCAGTATTATGTGATGATAAACTGCATTGACTCTCAGGCATGTCTGTTCAGATACTATCAGCAGAGACCCATGCTGAGTCTGTTCTGTCTGAAGACTGATTTTTGTTTTTAGTGAACTTTTATAATTATATGCTATAAACAAAGAAGAATAGTATCCGTTTAATAAAATATTGCAATGGACTATCAAATCAAAGCATGGGATCAGAGTAAAGCTACAAGTGATTCCAACACAGGTGACTTTTTAAAGTAAATACATTACCTGCACCTACATATGGTTGGTCCTATTAAATGTTTTGCTGACCAAGCAAACCTACACAAGTACTGTGCTGCTGAGGACACTTTATAGCCTACTGTCTTGCAAATTACATGGTCACTTCTGGATATAAGATTTTTTTTTTTTAAACAAAGTGTAATAGAGTGAAAAAAAAAAAAAAGAAAAAGAAAGGGGCAATAAGCTGGAGAAAGGAGCAAGTTGAGCAGAGGAGAGAAAGCTCTGAGTCTCCCATTGTAAGGTCTGTCCAAACACAGGTGACAGTAGCAACAGAGGCAACAAGATTCTTTCTCTGACTCTACTGTGGCAATGTAGTCCAGTTCAAGATCAGGATTATGCAACCAGTGGGGATAAAGCAGGTTCTGGGGATAAGGCAGAAGTTAGAGCCAGGGAGGATGAACGCATGGTTTTACAATAAAGGCTGCTCTTTATTTCACCTTTTTCCCTCCGGCACCCACACTAAATCTTAGTTTGTAATGGTGATGTGAGTCCTTTATGGTCATGTCCATCCAGTAGGCCCAATTTCTGATATCTCTCTTCAGATCCATTGATTTTCAGTCTCCAATTCCTTCTCTTTGTCAGACCTGATGTTCACGCAGCTTACTGGTTTTCTGCTTACATTTATTTCAGCCTCTTGCTTTTTGAGACTTTTAATACTTTTGTGAACAACTTTATAGAACAAAAAGACCTAGATTTCTGTTGTCTTCAAAGATTTGAAGTGTAAACCTTTCCCAAAGTTTCTGATCTTTTAACTGTAAATCAGCTTTGATTAGATGTTACTTCATGTATTATATATCTCTAACAACCACCTTAAAGTTTCTGAATTAAAATTTCTGAATCTTATATCTCAAATTCTGGATTTATATTTTTTATTTGACCAAAACTTAAAAACTTAATCAGACTTTTTAAAGATAAAAACCCCTATAAAAATTACATTTATTTCCATTATGCATTTTTAACTGTTAACATTGCAAATCTTATTTTTTTTTCCTGATGATGGGTAAGAGATAGGGTGGAGAAAGAAGTTGGCATTTTTTTAGGAAAAAACTACATTTTGATCTTAAGCTTTACAGCAAAACAAGTTATGACCATTTACATAAAGAATAGTATTTGGAAAAAAAAAGTTTATTCAATTTGAAACATTTACAACAGTGTATTGTCTCCTTTCAAAAAGTAGGAACTAGCTTTGTAACTACTTATTTAAGGATACACTTAGTAACACACAAAACCCCTTGAAGTTCTCAGGCATTTGCAATCCAAAAGAAACTTTGCCCAAGTGTTTCAGAGCAGAATATGCTAATTAAGACATTTAGTGTACAACTTGAAGACCATGAGTTCATTCTTATGAAAGGGGGAAGAAAAAAAAGTTATGACCCCAGAATAAACACGCTGTCAGAAATAAAGCAAAGGAATCGATACTTTGTGCAGAGTTATCGCAGTAAGACTCCTGAATGGATGCATGGATGAACTTCTGTACTGGGAGACTGTTGGGCTGTCAGGCTGGTGTCCAGTACTCTGTTCTGTAAAGTTTCTGGGGCTGGAAATAGTAAGGCTTAGTCATTCTTTGCTGGTGTGTGAGAGAGAGACAGGTGGACCTTTAGATTCTTGGCTACCCTTACTTGTGTGCTTCATGTTTTTCAGTGATAGGGACATGTGAGCATTTCTACATCTCCTTTAATTCATTAAAATTTGCATAGCATACTTACTAGAATTCTAATTCGAAACCTCATAATGTGAAAGAAGAGTAATTTTTGTCATGGTATCTAGGCCTTTTCTTCCAGCATGAAGACTAGCGTACTAAGACCTATTTTTCCTGTCTTGTTACATGATGAGAACAATAAATGTTACTATCCAAGTTTACATGCCTAATCTTAAATTTCTTAGTCTGTCTTTGAAGACTTAAAAGAAAAAAAAAAGTTTTTTAAAAGTTCTCTTTGCATGTAAACGTTCCTGTAAGTATTACCCATAGCTTGTTTTAAATGCTTGGAACAGTTAATGGATACCATTTCACAAATTGCATAAAGGCTTGTCAGCATTTAGGAATCAATTTTGGGAAATTTGCATTGAAAAAGTCCTCCTAAACGTTTTCAAGTTAACAGCCTATATAAAAGGAGTAGGATTACTCTGACTCTCTTGATACATAAATAAAAATATTTTCCCTAGAATTTTGCCATAATTGGGCAAAATTTGCTTTTCAGTGTCAGATGGATCAGAGATTAAAGAATTACGTGGGTTATAGCCTATATACCCTAACAGGATAGCCAGATTACTAGCCCTTTTTCTTGTGAAGCTTTGCTTTAGTGACCTACAATTGTTAGTGACCTAACAATCCCTGCAGGGATTGTTATTTGCTTTGCAAAAGGAACCTTCAAAGTAGGAATGATACTAATACTGATGCAGCTTAATGTTCAATGGGATTGATCTAAAACCAGCTGCACATTAGCTGCATAAAATTTTGACATGCACAAAGCTGCATTACAGGGACACTGTAATTTTTTCCCCCCATCTGGCTGAAGTTGCTACATTCTGTGTTTTCTGTAATTCCTTCTTTAAAGCTTATAACAGTGCCTTGTTTCTTTCCTCTCTCTCTCTCTCTGTCTTTTCTATTTTGCACAAAATTTCACTATCCAGGATGGCTTTTCATATTAGTGTATAAGCTGTTGTGATATGCTTTGACCATGAACCCAGAAGTGTCAGTCACATTGTCTGACTGCCTTTGTGTCAGTGAAAGAGAAATGCCAATGCATTAGCAGTACCTACCAAGTATCTGGTTTTCAGTGTCATCAGCTTTTCCTCAAGAAGGCCAAAAAACCAGCTTGTATCCTGCAAGGTTTCCATTCCAACATGAGTAAAGCACAAAATACTGAAAATACTTCACACTTTATCAGTGAAAAAAAAATTTAAATATTGGAACTCTTGGAAATAAAAAACATATAACAAAAAATTTCTTGTGGCATTATACAAGATACTGCTAAGGGATAGAAGTTTAATACTTAGCCTTCCAAATATTTTCTTTATAAAAACGTAAATAACATAAAACCAATCAGATTTAAGTACTGTGCTAGTTAAAATTGTGCTGTTAATATAGCATCACAGTGCTCCTAAAAAGAAGTATTTAAACTTTATTTTTTGATGACTTTGGAGGTTCTGTTTCTTTGTCTTTGACTGTCTCATACAGCTCATTAGGTACTCATATCAGTTGGTTTTCATTTCAGATGAACTGCAATTTCATGACAGAAGGTTAAATTTGGAGCAACTTTATTTTCTTCTCTGTTTTTTTTTTTTTTTTCCTTTTGAACCTCTGTATCTAATAATATTCTTTACATTCTTCTGTATTTCTGTTCAGGAACTATGAATTTGATGTTAATGAAGAGACTGGTTCAGCATTTCTTAGAAAATCAAAATATCCAGTAATTTTCCCTACATGAAGACACAGACTAGAATTCATAATGAAGTATTTTCTTTCACAGGAGGCTTTGTTGGCAGAAATTATTTTGGATAAGAGAATGTATTGGATAAGCTAAAGAGTCGTTTGTCCCTTTACATTTAGCTACTACAACTTGCTTATAATAATAATTAAACATTTACCACCTGGCCACACCATTCTGGATGACAGAAATGTTTCAGAGAAGTAAAACTGTTCTATGTGTTTTATTGCACTTCCTTGGTACTTTTCCTACTTTTCAAGTGCAATTTTTTAGTGCAATCAGGTTTTTAAAACATATTACTGGGGATGTAGATAAGTACACAAAAGAAGCATAAAAACACCAAATAACATTCAGAACAGCAACATTTAGGCAAATAACCACTATATTCTCTGAAAATCTGAAGTAGTTTCTAGCATTGCTAGCAAAATATGTTTTAAATGAGATCACAATTCCCATATTGTACTTTCTTATTGTCCCCAGGCTGTACGAAGTTAATAATTCATCTCTGTCATGGAATAATGATGCAGAAAAACATTCTGATTCCTCAAGAGGAATTGTCTCAGATTTTGTGTTTATTTTACAGAAATGCCTTTGTTTTTCAGAATTTTTTTTTTTATTGAATATGACTTTAAGGGAATGCCTCTTTTTTCATGGTTCTCCAGAACACTTTCATTCAACAATTCAACATTCAGATTTTTCAAAACACTCAAATTTTATAAAACTCTTAGTAATTTTCTAATTACAGCAACATGCAGATTTCTGTAGATTCAAATGCAGTGCTACGCTCAGATGAAACAGATAATTGAGCAGCACAGTCTGGAAATATTATTTATCTAAAACATGGATGACATTAACTAGGAAAAAATGATCATTTTAGGATACCTTTGTTCTGACCAGATGCCTGAGTTTCATTAGCAGGATCTCTGAGTTTCTGATAACCTCTGTTATTTATTTCTATATGGCAAAATAAGTAGCATTCTTATTTGAAATGCAAACGTATATTTTATAACATTTGGCAAAAAGGGTAGAGTTACCTATAGATTTATATATAGAAAGAGTATCTTTCACAGAGTAAATTATTATCATTATCATTAGACAAATACATAGTTCCATTAGATTTGCATCATGCCCGTGTCTACTACCTAGAAAGTTCCGGCAGAGTCTAAGTGTCTTGAAAAGCCAAGAGCTCCCAAGCTCCCTGTGCTTCAGGTCTTTAGCAAGGGGACTGTAAAGAGTAAAGCAGAGGACACCCAAGCTTCTGAAGTTTCTGTGTTCCCTATTATCACAAAATGCAGGCAACTGTTTCCTCTTTTAAAAGCATTGTGAAGTTCACCAAATACACACACACACAGAGAAATGAATGGAACATTTATAAATCCTTGAATTTTGTCACCAAGTAGAAATTAAAATTCAAATATGTTGTCACATTGCTAGGTAGTGAAAAGGAACTGTTTTTAAAATATTCCTTTTTATTTTTATGAATGAAGTGTGAAAGCACAAAGAAACTCTGCTAATATCCAGAGATTTGTTTTATTGAAATCTGTACTAATTTAATTCAATTACATTACCTATTAAAAATCATTTACTATTCTATTCTACTATTACATTATCTTTTTTATGGTTGATAAGAAGAAAAGAGAAATATTTTTTTTAAAGTCCAAAAATAACACATTGCAGTTCAACAGGCATGAGATATTCAGTGTTTTCCTTGGTTGTAAGAATAACGTTTTCCTTCAACTGTGTGCACTGTGTAATCAGAAATCAAAAAAGCCTATTTATACAAAGGATTATGTCTTTTCTAGCAGCTCAGTACTGGTCATATCAGGTTCTCATATGAGATTTATTATGGTGTGTTCAGTGGTAATAACAATATCCACACTCTTCAGATATTTTCTTACTGAAATACCAGTGTAATCATTTGGAAGCTGTCCAAAAGCAACATGTATTTTACAAAGAAAATGAAATTATATACATCTAATGCAGGAGGGCATATAAGGAGAACTGAGATACTTGTAAGAAAAATGCACTATTAGCATACGTCAGAAAACACTAGTCAGTTTAACTTGTTTGTCACTGTGCTGACCGAGAGGCAGAGGCTTTTACTCTCTGACAGAGGAACTTAGACACACAATGAAACTGTCCTCTGAGAAAAGGCCAGGAGAGGTGTATTCTACAAGTACCTGAAAGGAGGATGTATTGAGGTGACGTTTGATTTCTTCACCCAAGTGATAGAATAAGAGGAAATGACCTCAAGTTACAAGGGAAGGTTTAGATTAGCTATTATGAAAAATTTCTTCACCAAGAAGACCATGGAGCATTGGAACAGGCTGCCCAGGGTAGTTTTTGAGTCACCATCCCTGAGGCATTGAAAAGAATAATGAACAGGGACATGGTTTAGTGATGAAGATGGCAGTATTAGGTGAATGGTTGGACCCAATGATCTTAGAGACCTTCTCCATCCTAAATGATTTTATGATGATTCTTGATTTAAAAACCATAATAGTTTTAGAATGTATTTTTCTCTTTGCATCCATATAGCAAACACAGACACACAAACTTTCTTTCACTGGTAACATAAGATGGGTGTTCCCTGGTGATGAAGACTTGCCACCCACCACATACAATACATCTGCAGTCACTCAATAGCCAGTAAGAGCTACATTGTCCTTCCTGTAGCACCAGTCCAGTGTTTTGATATACTTAGTGTACTGTATTTTGTTTTCATTTATATTTTCATGAATATTTGTATTGTGGACTGTCAAACACTATATGGTCATAAAAGCTTGAGAAAGAGACAAGCAGGAAAAATCTATTCTGCTATTCAATTTGTAAATATAGTTGAATGCTTCTGATACAAAATATTAGTGTTAGATACTGACTTTGCTAAAGAAAGTCATGCATATAATAAATCAGCAAGCTATAAAAAAGATTCATGTTCTCAGGCCCCAGGTATTATCAGTTGGAGTCAGAACGACTATCAGCATGTTTTCTCATGGCTCAAGAGCAAGAAAATAATAAGATTTTGAACAATAAGGCTAAGGACATAATTTATAAACTATAGATTCAGCCAGAAAGTGTTGTACTGGGATCAATATATTCAAAGAAGAATATATAAATTATATGATTTAATCTTGTCTGTAGCTTAGTGGTGGTGGTGGTAGTAGTTATTTTCCTGGGGATAAGAATTTTGTTTGAGTCAGCCTAAACTACACAAAGGAGGAACTAAAAATAAGAAACAGAGCAACGGAAGGTGATTTTCTTTCTAACATGTTGCAAAATAAATTTCTTTCCATATTTAAATTACAAACTTACCATCTACTATTTATATTAAGAATCCTTTGATGGTCATTAGAAAGCAGAGCCTGTAGTACCAGGCTCTTTCTGAAGCATGATAGGAAAAAGCATTTAACACATGATGAATACCTCCTCTTCTCTCATCTGTTTTCCTGAGCATCAATCTATGTCCAGATGAATATGTACATATTTATGTGTCCCTAATGCAAACAGTAGAACAAAATGCACATTTTTTTAATTCCTTATAGTTACCATCATGATGTTTCTTTCTGTTCCCAGGTGAGTAGATAATTTTTTAAACAATATATTTATGCAGAGAATTTTGAGTACAGATACTACCCTGTTTGTGCCCCTTTGCCAGCCTATATTAGGTGTTCCTTTCTTTTAGTTCATCTTGTTAAAGTTGTAAATTATCTACCTAAGGTATAAATTTAACAGACAGGTAAGTACATGGAATCACTAGTGGAAATTACGTGGTATGAACCACTTTAAATTTGCACTATGGGCCATAATGAATTATGAGCCCATCATAGGTCAGAGCCTTAGACTGTCAGGAATAGATCTAGAAAGGAATAAAGAAAAGCAGATAGTATTAAAAACAGTGAATGCACTTCACAAGATGGAATCCTCTTTCCCTGTGTGTAAGAATTCTGCTCTCTTGTAAGGCCAGACTTCCGGATGAACCTCAAAGTAGGCATTCTTTTTCTTATGTTTGTTCTTTACTGCTGTGTGATCAGTTTCTAATCAAGGGTAATTGAAGAAATACCCTGACTGTCTATTTTCTTTCAAATGTTGCCTTCAATCCTCCAACAAGATAACTATTGGATTGCTAATTTCTGATAGCATATAAGGCTTTCCCAGAAGAAATAGTTGCAGTATAAAACTGAAGGTTCTTTGTAGACTGTGGTCGGTGCACCCACCCTGCCATTTGCTGAATTCTCTCTCCTGGGAAATAGGGAGAAAAATGTAAGGATAGTGAAAACCCTCATGTACTGAGATGGTGATAATTTAATAAGAAAAGCAAAATCTGCACATGCGAGCAAAGCTAAAAGAGGAATTCATTCACTGCTTCCGATCAGCAGGCAGATGTTCAGCCAAATCCTAGGAAACAGGGCTTCAGAATGCCTTATGGTTACTTGGGATGCCACAACCACAAATGTCCACCCATTTCTTCTCCTTTCCCAGAGCTTTCATTGCTGAGCATGACATCATTTGATATGGAATATCCCTCTGATCAGTTTGGGTCAGCTGTCTTGGCTATGTCCCCTCCCAACCTTTTGTCCAGCCCCAACCCAGTGACATTGGGGGGTGGCAGGTATGTGAATATAGAGACTTGTTGCCATGCAAACCCTATACAGTAGCTGCCAAAACTCTGGTCTGTTTAACGCTGTTTTGGCACGTGGCACCACATGGGCTGCTCTGAAGAAGGTTAAATTTCTAACTTCATCCTGCCAGACCTTGTACAGAGATAAAGCAAGAACATTTTCACTTCAGCCATGCTAATGTTTATAACTCACTTTATCTACCTCTCAAGAAGTCGAGAGGAAGCTGGAAGCTGTTTTTGGAAGAGGCCAGCTTCAGCCTCACCAGCTAGAACATGAAACCTGCCGTACCCATTACGATAGCTTTGGAAGATTTCAAAGTTGCAGGATCTTCTTTCTGTCTGATTTTTCTAAGTTCATTTCTGATATTAACCCTCAGCTGATAATCAATGTAGTATGCAATCAAGTAGTAGGATGGATAAATCCATCACACTGTGATGGATAAATGTAAGCTATGTAAGTCGGAATAAATTTATGATTCATTATTACTTTGCAATCTAATAGTATAGGCTATTCTAATAATTAATGTCTTATTTGTCAGTCATCTATTTTGAATGGTGTTATAGGTTAGAATGTTTTTCAGTGTTGTCAGAAAATATTTATATAACACTGTGGAGGACATGCTGACTTGGTGGATCTAGCAGCATCAGAGTACTCTGTGAACCCAAATGCAAGTTTTCCACTAAGATGGATTTTTTAAGGAGGAATCAGCACATTTAATAGAGATAGTTTAATAATGTTATAAAATAAAATGTTTCAGCAAAGTGTCATTTCCACTGAATGTTACAAGTGTTCTGGAAAAATATTATAGGGCCTCCAGTCTTGGTTCATTCATTTCTGAAAAGTAATCACACATAGTAATTTTTACTATTGTGATAGAAATTTTTAAATATGTAAATGGATTCACATTGTTTATCTTTGTAAGGATATAGCATACTGACTTGGAGGAGTTAGAGAGGTATTCAAATCATCCTCTCACTGTGTATTTCATAGTAGGTTTTGAAACAAATCGAGTTATGTTCAACAATTTGAGCAGCCAACTTTGTGAAATAGTGACCCATGTTTCTCCCTTTAAGGAATGTTCTAAGGTGCATACCAAATTTGCATAGAATAAGTTTGCCTGACAACAGGGAAACTTCCGTGTAATACCTACAGAAAAGTTATTTCAGAAAAATATTTATATGATGACCATAAATAGGATAACTGTCTTAGGTAAAATGACAGGAAGAGATGTGCAGAATAATTTTCTGTTTGTTAATGTGCTATATCCATGATGAGCTCGTCTCTGTTAATAATCTCATCAGACTGCAAAGCACATGTTTTTCCTCTGGAATTTGAAGCAGATATGAGGGTTGGAGAAATCTTCTGGGTTTTGGAGGAGTTGTTAAGAACATTGTCTTTGCTAGCAATATTTATTTTAGCCTAAGATAAACTGTTCTTTATAATTCTTGGAATTATTTACATCAGAGTACCTGGGGATATATGTACAAGTTGTATAGATGTCTGGAGATTCATATTTTCTCAGACTTATAGATGTGAGTATGTATTCATAATTTTGAAAATCCTTCTAGCTGTTGTTCTGGATCTTCAGGATTTGTAGTACTATTAAAAATCTGGTCTTAAAATATGAATAAAAAGACATGTCTCTCCCAGACCATTGTTGATTAGAACAACCTAGGTCAGAATACATTCTCTTCCTATCCTCAGAAACCTTAGTTTTCAGATACTTTGAGGAGTCATTTTTATCTCTTACTTGTATTGGTGTTATGTTTTAAATATTTTGCCATAATAAGCTGCATGCCACCTGTGAAGATAGAAATTATGCTCAGTGAAGTACATAATTTTCAGTTATGCAAGAAACACTTTTATTTCTGTAATCAGAATGTGAGATGAGTTAGAGCTGATTTTACAAGGCCACATTTTTATCAGGGTAAAAATTAAAAAAAAAAAAAATTCCATACGTTATTACAAAATATATTTTTAAAAATTACATTTTTCCTTTTTTTTTAACTATGTCAGCTAGTATATTTGGTATAATATTTTAGATTTTACAGAGGGATAGATATTACTTACAGTTTTTTATGATCTTCCATTATTTTGGCTAAAACTTTCTAATATTTCTGTCAAAAAATTGTAATTTCCTATCGAACTATTACACATTTGATCTAATTCATTAGTCAATGCTGTAAAAAATATTATAATAATATATAATCACTCTTGACAAGTATTTGTACTTTCCATACTACTGGTAACAAGCATTCATTGCAATCACAAAATTATATTTTAGGCCATGTTCTAGTTTCTTCAGTATTGTTATGACCTAAAAATCCAAGGTACCATGTCAGAAAGGAGAAATATTTCTGAATGAAATGGAATCTATTTAAGATAGAAGAAAAGCCATCTCTGAATGATGGAGAATAAAGAAGAGTCATTAAACATTGTAGTTTCCAGTAAGTCAAGATGTACTGGTGCCTCATTTCCTACCTCAATGTATAGTCTGACATAAGAAATGCTTTAGTAATTACAAAGACTTGTTCTAAACTGTATAAACTGCTCTTGCAAATAATATTGCATTTTGTTGATCCCAATTAATTTTTGTGTTTGTGGTGGTTATTTAAGGTGGTTATGAATTCTAATGAAAAAATTAATATACCTCTTAGTTTCTGACATTTCTTAGCTTTTGATGTCAGAAAGAACCCCTAGATATTATTCTATTTCCTGCATAAGGATATTAAAAAAGTCCAAAATTGCTATTTGTGATCTATACAACAGCTTAAAAGAAGAATTAAAAAAAAATTAAGTGGTTGTTTACACTATTCAAAAATAGTGCAAATAGATTTATTTCATTTTAGAAGAAAAAATACTTTTTGGAATATATAAACATAGAAATGAAAATAATGTGATCAGATGCATCCTTTGTATCTTCTAGTTAGTACAAAACAAAATCTGCTGGTCGCAGTCATTTAATTTGCAGGAATTTCTAGGGTAATATCACTTGTTTCCAGAGGAACTGTCAAACGGTTCTTTAGGGATGTGAGCAGTACTGATCAATGGATCCTTTTTTCCCACAACCGCCAGCCTCTCAGCTGTCCTGGTTCCTGGGAGTAACTGGTTAAAGGGCAACCTTTAAGTGACTGCTAAATTCTGAAGAAGAGGAGCTTGGTTTGTCCAGTGTCTTTCATGTTTCTTTATCATACCTGTATAGTGCTGTAAGTGAAATACAAAACTATCACTTCAGTTCTTGTGAGGTACACACTCTCTGACCCTTTTGAGAGGTATCTTTGAAGTGCCACCTTTGTATGACTTCACAGAAGTTATAAATTAACTTTAAGGTGCTTAATTGTGAAATGCAAACACATAAAAAAAGATAGCCTTGGTATTAAAACTGAGGAAGAAGCAGGGAAAGAAAAAGAAGGGACATGGCAGAGATAGAGAAGAGAAGGAGCTCACTGGCAGGAATAAGAATGATTTATGGGAGATGAACTATATCATTCTTGACAAAAGTTTTATAAGTTTGTGGGCATGGGCGAAAGAAGATGAGACAGTAACAAATGCATGAACATCACAGATAAGTAATTCTAACAATAAATGTTTCTGAGCCTCCCACAAACCTCCTCCTCCTGTATTTCTTCGTAATGATTTCACTGACTTATCTTCGCAGTAAAAAAATCTAATTAGATTGCAACACGTAGCACATTAATTAACAGATAAACTAACAGTATTAAACAGCAATACTCTAGAAGCTGACTCTGGTCTTCCTAATTAGGCAGGTCTCTCAGCGTGAAGCAGGAAATGCAACTAACAACACAACAATATAACATAAAGGGCAAGAGGGCCCATTAGGCTGGTAGACAGTGGGAAAAAAAAAAAGAGAGAGGAAAAAAGAAAATCTGAAACATCATTTGTGCTCAGTGATCTATAACTGCTCCAAGGGTTGCACTAAGGTTATAAAAGATTTTTATTCAGCATAGTTGATCAGTTTTAATATCATCCAGTTTTCCTAGGAAAAGCGTCTCAAAGAGTCAGCAGGGATCAAAATGTTGTCTTTATGTTGTCTTAATTAATATGAGAGCTGTGTAATTGCTTACTTAGGCAGTTAGGCAAAATGTTTCTTCCTATTCACTTGGTAGAATTGAACTGGACTTGGTAGAACAGTAAGGGGTTTTTTTTATTTCAAGGTATTTCAAGTTTCTCTTTCAAGCTGTGTATTTTTTTTAATGTTTTACTGTTTCATTTTTATATTTTACTGCTTAAAGTTCATTGAGATTTTTACCATTAGTACCTTAGGAAATAAGATATTAGTATTGCAAATATTAACTCAAAAGCTGGATACCACACTTTCACACATCCCTTGAACAAAAACAGACTACAAAACTCACATGTGCATCATGGTCTGAAGATATGTGGCATACCTAGAAGAAGCAAAAAGAGATTTGTTTTCCCTCACTGAGATTAAAAACAACCTGGAAAATCCTATATTTAAATTATAATTTAATTTATTGTGCAGTTCTTACAGTATGAACCAAGTCTAAATATGTTCTGAATTGGTTGTATACAACACCTGTGAAGGAAAGGGTAGATAATTTGGACAATACTCACCTTTGTTAATGAGACAGTGTATTTGCTGTCTCCCTGTAAAGGTCAATTTAAATATCAGTATTGTTAAATGGTTTATTTCATCTGTTTAGAAGAAAGGAAAAGCTGTTCCTTAAGAGAATAGAAGACTGAATAAAGATTGCCCATAGGATTTGGACAGACTAAGAACTGTTGTTTATGCTAAGGATATTTTGCATTAAAATAAAATTTGCCATAACATAGATACAAACGGGATAGCATCAGATATACTTGAAACCCTGCTGTTTCAGAGTGATCTACTCTAAAATTCAAAGCAATACTCATGCTGCTGAAGCTGAAATAGCTTTGGTAGTGATGAGATTTTCTTGTAATAATTCTTCAGTGTGGACAAGGTCATCTGAAGCACTTTAAGCACTTTTAAATGAAAAGAGTGTACAGTCCATTTGATCTCCCCTTGGCTTTAATTACATCTGCCTGCACAACAGTGCCCAAAGGGCTCAAGGGTCTTTGGAAGAAAACAGTTCTAAGGACTCAAAAGGTTACCATTGGAAGGACCCACCCTTAAAGTAGTAGAAGGGGTTTGGGTGGGGGCTTTTTTCATTATTGTTGGTTTTGCTTGTTTTAGCATTTATTACATCTTTTCTTTACAAATAAAATGCTGTAAATAAATGTCCTTAAATACCTTAGAAAATTCAGTGAGGGTATTTTTTTTTTGATAGAAAAATATTAAGAATTAAAAGTCAGTAGGAATTGGGGGTCTCCTAATTTTCAGTATAGCTAAAGATTTTTTTCCCCCAGGTCAGTATCTCTCCAGGTAATGGAGAGATACTCTACTGTTGTAACACAGAGTTCACAAACTACTGAAGTGCTCTTAGAGACCCATGTGTTTCACTGTTGTGTCTTCTTCCTACTTTTTTCACTAAATAGAAGATTGCTTTATAATTATGCATTGAAAGCATACCTCTTTGAAGAAGTTTCACTCCCCAGAACTGTCCCAACAGTAGTTTGGTATCTGTCAAGCTAAGAAGGAAGAAATTTTGGTTCAGTTCCACATGATACGATATCTCCGATTGAGCAGAGCTGCAACAGAATAGCAGTCATTTGAACTCCTTAATTAACTGGGACTGATAGTGCATGTCAGTGGGTTTTTATCTCTGCAAAATTTCTTCCTTACTATCATAAGCATCTTGCAAAATCCTTAAAGCATCCTGAAAAAAACCCCCACAAACGTTCATACCTTTTACTTTCTGTTCCCCCTGTGTTTATTCCTTGTTGCAAGTAAGCCTGGCTTTCCGCAGAAGCTAGATTCTGTGGAGAGGGAAATATTGCCTTGATGTAAGGATAAGAATAGTGTCTAATTTCACTGGGAGTTTACATAAGTTCATCAAAAACACCCAAAAGCTATCAATATAAGCAGTTTTATATCTTTATTTCCTTCTCTTCCACCAAAAAATCAGGATTGCTTGACAAGTAGTTTTAGGATATGTAGCTTGGGTGTTCTTTCTCCTTGGGCTTGATTTCTAACCAGATACATCTCCTATGAAACGCTGTAGAAAGTCTATATATTATTTAATGCAGTAGCTCAGAGAGGCAGAATAGCACAGAAGGAAACATGATCCTGGAAAACAACCCCACAGGCTGAAAAAATAAAAACCAAGCAGTGGTATAGAGAACATATCTGCTAGGAGGCACTGAATTTGCATTTTCTAATCAAGTTTAGCAATTATAAAAGAGTGTTATTTTTCTGCTCAAAAAATCATTCCCCTTGCAGTCTGGTAATGTGCACCACTCTACTCAGTTACAGGATGCTAGTGATACAAAGCTATTTATCTAAAGCAATAATGTGGGACCAGATTAACAATTTACCTATATGCAAACACAGACATTAGTACATACACCAGGACAACACTGCAAGTACAATTTTCTTTGTTTGTGAATACAATGTATGCCATTTTTTGGCATTGTTTGAGTGTGTTTTCTTTTTTGACTTGAAAATGGAAATTAAAGATGCAGATTGTGTAAAACTGCCTTTAAATATTATTCATCAGAGCAAGTAGCTTTTTGATTTTGTTAGGAAAACCAATGGGAGTTATTTGTTACATGAAGTAGAGCAGTATTTATACTCAGGGATTTTTTCACCAAATTTTTAAGTATGCAAATGATAGCTCATCTTCACTTGCTACACATTAAATATTTTTTGCACTTCTTCTCCATATACTACTGCCTTGTTGATCTTAATTTTACATTAGCAATCCTTACATTTTGATGAAACCCCCAGAAATTAATGGGCTGTAAGCCATAAGTAAAAATTAAACATTAACAGTAAATTCAGTAATTCTGTAAAAGTTAAGCATATGATATTTTTTTGCAAATTGTTATCCTTAGTGGCGTGTGAAGAGAATTTGTAAATTTTTTTATTAAATTTTTGTATTTCAATTGAATAGTGATCCATAAGTTTATTTGAGACCAGGATTTTGTAAGAAGAAAAAAGCGGTGGAGTTAGTCTTGGAGGGGTATTTTTTCAAGTGATTGAGTCCTCCATTGATTCAGAAGATGGCTCTTTGCTAGTAATTGTAATGTATTTGTTATGAAAATGTCTTCTTAGCAGTAATTAGTCAGCAGTTTTCAAATTGATGTAAATGCACAGGAACCTGATTACAATTTTAAATATTTACATTAAATGGCTTATTTTGCTCCCATTGATTTCTGACAGAATAGATTATTCGTACTGTTTTTGATCATCAAAGACACGTTTATGTAACTACTTATACATTGATCCCCTAACCACTATTTCAGAATTTATTTTGCCTCATCAAAGCAAAAAAAGTCAAATGTATGTTTAGATTTTTTCTCTTAAAAGAGAATTGATGCATAGAACAGGAGTCAGAGAGATGTCTTTATTAAATAAATGGAAGTCTAATCCTTCACTGGTATAAGTCTAGTGATGAAAAAACTAGTTTCTGGTAGAACACTTTAAGAAAGTCAAGAGTCTGGAAACTGATTTGAGATGTTCTGCTGCTTCAGCAATACTTTCATTAGGGAAAATTCATTAGGGACAAGAGGAGCAACAGCACTGACTGGACGAAGAGCTATTGCAAACACAAACTAAACATGAACTGTCAGGTTAGTAACCTCTGATTGAATAGGAGCACCTTATGAAGCTGAAGCAAGTTGTCTATACACACTTGCATGCATTTTTTACCCAACTGGAACAATCTTGAGTATTATTCTTCCTTTTAAACATAATTAAACATAGTCTTATTAAACATAATTGATTGTGTTTAGCCCTAAGTAGAGACTATGAAATTTCATCCATTGTGTAAACACGAATATTTGCTGCTGTGAGTCAATGTACAGAACTGACTGAATCATTTTAAAGAAGCAGATACAGTCATTAGCAGGTTTTATAATATAACAGTTGATGAACGTATTTCATTACTTTCCATCAACACCAGGGTCAAAACCATGACAATGCTTTTGGCTTCTTAAGTAACTCTCTAGAAGTAAAACTGCCTGACTGCTTGGTCTTAAGGTCATATATGACTGTCTCTTGCACCTTACAACTCCTGTAAGGAGTCTGTAACTTTAGAGAAAAACACTGTGAAAATGTTTGAGGAAACAAAGCAATAGTTTTAGTTTCTAATGTTGGTATTTACTTTAGAGCTTGAAAAATTAAACAAAATTAACCCCTTAGTACTGAGAAAGTAAACCAGTAGTTGTAGATGAAGAACTGAAATTATAACAGTAATGTACTTCAACATCTGTGATTGTAGGTGTTGCACCTGCTGCATATTAATCCATGTTCACTGGAGGTGAGCAGGTTCCTTATCCTCTTCCTGAGAAGATCTTCTCATCTTTCTGGTTTTTTTTTTTTTAGCTGTTAGTGATGGAGAATAATCCAGAGTTATGGATTATATGGACAGCAATTATTATGAATTGCTGTCACTGACTGTGCAGGGAAGCCTGAAATGCATGATGCAATCCATAGGGGAGGGATAGCCAGTCACAAAGCTGAGATACCATAAGCAAACTCATGCTGAAGAGACTGTTCTAGCAAGTGGGGAGTTTGAAGATCTTAAACTCTGCAACGCCAGCAAATCTTGAACAGTAAAGCCTGCTAGAAGTTATAGATAAGTCATGTCTGGAAGTAGGGAGGGGAACCCAATATATCACTGGCCTTGGAAAGTGCAGCCTGATAAGCACAAAGAAGGAAAATCTCTTGCCAGTAAAAGCAAATCTCCTGTTTCCTGTTACAGGTCAGAAGAAAGGTGAAAACCCAGTTAACTAAAACTCAGTGCTTTTGGCAGAATAAACTGTGCAAATAGGCTCTGAGCAGGTGGGTTGTAGTAGGTGGTTTCTAGACATCCCTTTGAACCTTCTGACTTTATGATTATGTGCTCTTACCTGCTGTATTTCTTGTTATGGAGAACACTTCTGTAATAAAAATGGTTTTTGCCTCTCAGGGAACTATTTCACTCCATACATGTGATATAATGCAAGTTAAGCATTTCATATTGCTGTATATTAAATCATTCAGGGATTTTATTTCTATGGAGTGTGAACAGTGTTGCAAGTTAAGCTGATGGTGTACCAGGTCCTTAAATTTTTGCTAATTGTTTTTCAAATACAGCACTCATTCACTTAAAATTGATAACTATATGCCTTGTTGCAATAGCACCTTAATCACTGGGGGATGTTTCCATGTTAAATTATTAGACTTTCACTTAGCCAAAGCAGAACTCAATCAGTGTAGATCATCTGAAAATAAGGCTTTGACTCATATATTAAACCTTGAATATGAGTGGGACTTTTTCATTATACACACACCAAAATACATACAGAGGATAGAAAAACACTGGATTCAGCCATTACTAAGTTCACACTTAATCCATGCACAATAGAGTTTGGGGCTCAGATTTGATGGCTTTCAAGTTTGAAACCCATACCTCTTTTCTCATCATAATGTGCAAGATGACACTGACTAAAGAATATGTTAGAGGTTTTGTGACTCTTGGGGATGGTCCTGTACAGGGCTAAGGGTTGGACTCGATGATCATTGTGTGTCGCTTCCAACTCAGCATATTCTATGATCTTAGATATGCTGGATGTTAGGCAGAAGAAGAAAATATTTGACTGAATTATTTATCTTGAATTATCTGCCCAATATGAAGTTCCAGTGATCTGCTTTTCCTAGGCTGTGCTACAAACAAGTTATTTATCTCTGATTAATTTGGAAATACAGCAAAGAAAATGAACTGTATAAATATGCAAATTTATTCTGCTATCATTTATGCTAAAGAATTTTCCTGTATTAACTCATCATTTTGAATTGAAATACAGTAGCTGAAAATAGCAATATGCTCCATTTCAGTGTCTGTTTCCCTAATATAAATTGGTGCAGAAAGATGGAATTAGTAGCAGCAGCAAACTGACAGAAAAAGAGAAGACAATACATCTATTAGAAATTGTTTTTAGTGACACACAATTTTGTGCCTTAGGCAATAGTGAGGCTACTCACTAGAATAAATGTGAGTGTGCCCTGGCCAAAACTGCGATTCAGTCTTGCACTCCTTGCTCTTTAGAGTCCGCTGCAGAAGTCTGAATCACAATTATGAGATTTTTACTGTGTGAGATTTAACTGAGTACAGGAGCTTGAAACTGTCCATCTCCATGTTCCTTAATCATTGTGTATGCTGCTCACTTTGAAAGTTCAATTTAAATATGAGCTCCATGGTTGGAAGAAGTGAAGAATCTGTGTTTGAGAGTGATTATGTGAATAAAGGATATAGTGTGTAAGTTAGAAAGAAGAATTTGGCCATGAGTAATGAGTATTCTGCAAGCATCCAGACATTAAAAGACGTGGAAAGATTATATAGCATGAGATGATTGAATTGAGTGGCATAAGCTCAAAAAGAAATCATAAAGACAAATTCTAAATCAGTATTTTGTAGGTCAGCTGTGTGTCTTCCTGTTTTCTTGCAGCTCTAAACATTAAAACCAGGGCTCCAGCTAGTCATGCAATTCCTAAATGTTTTAATAGATTGTCTTGTCCATTTTGTAGCTCATTTATTCGCTGAGTAAATTGACTGTAAATGTTGTAGGACATGGCATAACTTCTTTCTTTGCTGTAGGTTTTTTTGGTGTGGTTTTTTTTTTTTCACCAAGTAATGAGCGAGCTCAGCAGTTTAATGAGGATTGAGACTTGTTTTGGCCATTTGCTGTGTGAGAGTCAGAATTGTCCTTTTTTATTGACCTGGAGCTCTTGTGATTTACTTTTTTAATAAGCAGTGAAAACATTACAAGAGGTTAGATGTTTTCAAGTAATTAAGTTTTTCCTGTACCTGGTTTGAGAGTTTAATTATATACCCTAGTGTTTCCATTGTTATCCAACATCAAACGACGGGTTTCAAAATGAAGAACAGAACTATGCATTTACAGCTGCAAGGAATGCTTCTGACTTGTAAATCAGCATGATAAAATACAAAAAGCAGAATTTCTTTACAGTATTTGAATTATACATGTATTTTTACCAAATTTATTTCAAAGTTCCATAACTAGAGAATAGTAAATCATGGAGAACATTTTGCTGCTTCTAGTGCATAGTTCCAAGAGGTCTGAATTCTAACTCTCATGATCATAAATGAACCTTGCAATGCTATACATATGCAAACTTTTCAAAGTATACAAACTCATATATTAAACGTCTGTCTTGTTCATTCAGTGAATATTATTGTACCATAACCATGTTTGTTACAGCCAGAAACGCTGCCTTTGATGAAAGGGAATGATTTTGTGACTTACTGCACCTCACTTTATAAGTGATGAATGCAGATGATGTTCATGCTAGTATAATTTTGACATGAAGGCTAAATGGTTTAATTTGCACCTTATAGTTCAAAGGTAGTTAAAAATACTCAGCTCTTCAAACTCAAGATTCAGCAGGTCTTCATAAGAGCCTTCCATTTTGTTTCTTAATTTGAATTTTAACTGTTTAATAAAATTGCTTTGAAGAGAAGTGTGCATCAACAATATGATCAGTTACATTTGCAGGACCAAAAAAAATGTTAAAAAGCCTTGTTTATAAAATATCACTATACTACATAGGTAAAACCAGAGATTTTCTGATTAGAAAAAAAACAAACTAACCTCATATTTAACAATTCAAGCAGTTAAATAATTGAAATTAGGCAGAGAAAAAAATTGCCACGAAAGCTGTTTTTTCTGATGCTCAATCTCCTCTCTTCACTAGGAACAGACTTCTCCAAATAGACTGGATCTCATAGCCTGTATTGTAATTGACTTTGTGGAGTCACAAAGCAGAGTAGATTATGGAAGGAACAGTTTTTCTCTGAGGTGAAGATAATCTTAGATTGAAGTCTTACCTCAGTTCTCTCTGGCACTGCTAGTAGTCCACTATGGGAGCATAGAATTCAATATGATCTATTTTGTAGAATGGGGTTAAGATGTGTAAGCTTAAAACCAATTTGTAAAATGCACTACAAATGTGTTCATTTTGTCATTTATCCAATTTATAGTACAATCATAGCACATTTAAAAATGTTCTTATTTGTTTTTTAAATTAAGTTGTCTTTTTAAAATTTGAAGAATTAATGAAAGATGGACTTGAAATTCTTATGTTCCATTAGACCTGGAAAAAAACTTATCATCAACTGTAGTGTTAAGTGCTCAAAAATCATCCTAATTACATACACCCTTATGACAATAATTTTGTGGCATATTTGGAGGCTTAATCTAAGCTTTTAAGTCTTTCTTTCAAGTGTTTTAATGTTTTCTTCTGTGTATGCTGTAACTAATTCAGAAGTTAGTTTTAACTGCAGAGCACTGCACTGGTGTGTACACTCAACAAAAAATTATTGTCTTAAGCAACAATTAGCTTGTGTAAAAACTTAGATTAATAGCTACAGAAAAAAAACAAACGAACTTTCCTACTGAAAGAAAAAATTTGCACACAAATGGGGAAACCGGATGACTTTTAGCCATGGTCATTACGTTACTTTCTTCATCTTGTTTTGCTTCCTTTTTTTATGTCTTCTAATGCTTTTTCATTTTACTTGTTGCATTTGTTTCTTGTTAGATGGAAAATTGTGACAGACAAAGAACTACATGTTTACGGACATTTGCACAAGAACTAGCAAAATGAGTAGTAGTGTACCAACATTATAATAACAATAATGAGGATAAGAGTAATAGGAAAAAATGTCTGTGCTTTGAAATTCAGAAAAAAAAAAAAAGTAATGAGTGCTGTTCGTATATCTTCAGTAGATATTGTACTCAGAACTTTGCAAAGCATTCTCACCACCTTAGGGAATACTTCCTCAAAGATTTATTTTCAGAGTTTCTGGCAGGGAAATAAAATAAAAGATGAAGTTTGTGTCTTTTACCCAAGAAATGAGTTAAAAATACACTTTGACAAAACATGCTTTGCTACTTTGATACTGCATTGCTATATATACATTGTACCTAAGATAAAGAAAAGCAAGGAATAAGTTTCACACCTCCTAGCAAAGGTATTTTTTCTCTTTCAAGCATTAACATCACCTGACAGATAACAACATGATTCAGATTCAGTGCAGTGGAAGCTAAGCAGGCAAAGAAACTTTAGATTCATTTTCCTTCACCATATCCTTCTAGAATATGAAGTAGTATACGTTATTGTATATGCAAGATACACTTCTATCTGCATTAGGCTGAGGGTTTTTCACCTTTGTGGCAGATGTATTGCCTTTTGAAAAAGAGAGTAAAGACAATGTCAGTTTTACTGTAGCAGACTTCAAGCCACTGAGTTGCCCATGTCCTTACAGCTGGGCTGTAGTGCCTGAAGGCAGTGTTCCGACATGGTACCTTTGGCTCTCTGCCTCATTGTTAGAAAACATAAAAGAGGAGGAGATAGTTTTTTGACTGCTGTGCTGGGCCATGGCTTCCTCTTTTTTTTTTTTTTTGCTGCAGTGAAATGTAGCAATGCATCTCGAACATGAACTCAGCTAACTTGGTTCCACTGAGGCTCGAGCTGCAAAGACTCCAGTGGCAAATTCAACAGGCTATCTTGTTGACAGTATATGGAACTACTGGAAAACTAGAGTAGAGTTTTCTGAAGTAATTTCTCTCTATATATCATTTTTTTGTGAGTAATTACAAAATAAGCTTTGGTTTTGATATGTTTTGAGCCTTATCCCTTGCTTTGTTAGAAGAAAACATATGTTTTTGCCGTTAAAATGTGTAAATAATACACTGTTTATGTGCTTATATTTCTCAGTGATATTTTAGTACCTCTGACTAATAGCTACAACAAGTGCAACTACAGATGTGGAACACATCCAGAGATGCTTTGATGAGTCTCCGATATTTTCAGATGATAGACATTCAGTATATGGTTAATGCCATCTATTATTATGCTATTAGTACATCAGATGAAAGGTTCACATTATGGGCTAAGAAAAGAATGCTACAGGTGAAAATCTTTTCCCTAAAATTCATTTAATCTAAACAGAAGGTTTAAGCAGATGCAATAATGGAAGAGAGAGAACAGAGTGAGAATTTCACCGAAGGTCGCTGTGTGTCAGTAGTACAGAACTTTTGTATCTTGAGTCCCTCTGAAATATTCTGTACGGACTTTGAAGAGTCAATCATTCAGAGATCAGTAGCACTTTAAAAATATATGTACATGTTAAATGTGCAATTTAAGTGGAGAAACATATTGCCATGGCTTTTGTTCACTGTATGGTAAACCTTTTTTCTGGACAGCACTTTGCTGTTCTGCCTTGTTCTGATCACTGTTATTTTACCGTGTCAGGTAGCAGGGATTTTTAGTAACTCCAGGCAGTACCTTGATCAAAGTAGCTAACTAGCTGTGAGGAAGTCTCAGTACTGAGTCATTGTGAATGAACAGTTCTTCTTTCTTCACATGATGACATTGAGGACAGTTATATTTTTTTCAGCAGAAAGGGAGGAAATAGAAAAGTTCTGGAGCTTGAGTCTGATTTGAGGGGTTTTATTTAATTATTCAATAAATGATTTTGCAACATCAAATAAAGCATCTTCAAACAGATTTGATGCCCTGATCAAACTTTACCACATCCTGCATGTAGCCAAAAGTACAGGACAAAAGCATAGGTATGAGGACCTTGAACTGGTGATTTATTTTTCTCTGAGATTTGGGAGTGGGGTCACGTTTGTCATCCAGTTCCAGGCCAATCTTTGCAAGGCTTTCTGACTTGATTATTTTTTTAGAGGAAAATTGATTATGTCATTAACTAATAAAATGTTTTTAATATCAGACATATACTGGGATAAAACCTAACATATCTCCCTAGCCAATTGAAAGTGGTGTTATATTTTTACTGTGTCAGCAGTATTTTCTAATCCACCCATATAATAGCAAACCCAGCGGGGCAGAAATCAAGTTGAAAGAAATCAGATGTGTACTTCCTATTTACATATAATTAAAAAACAAATTCTCAGTTTTTCTTCCCCCACCTTTCTGCATTTTCTTCTCTTTCTCTTCCTTTTTTTCACTTTATCTTTTCTTAAAAATGACTTCTCCATTGCAGCAACATCCCCTGAGAACAGTCATATGTCATTGAATGCAGGTAAATGTACTTTTTGATGGCTTAGGTCCCTTTCCTACTAATGCTGATAGATGAGTGGCTAAGGATGAGAAAAATTACATATTTACACTGCAATGATAGGAATTATATGATTTACTGTCTGAGTACCATTCTGCACCATGGTAATTATCATGATATTAAATAGCTGAGTGTCATCATAGAAGGAACACAAGTCATTACCACAGTCTACATACGATAACTCTTAAACATAATTGCTATGTAATCTTTAGGTGATTGAATTAGCATGCAGACCTGTTTGCATGCTGCCAGCACAACTATGAAAAGAAAACGCTGCTTAATCAAAGATTACTGCTGTTTCTTTTTTTAATTGAATGCTTTTCAAAACACGGCAATTCAGGGAAAAGTTCTGGAAAACTGTACCATTTGTACTCATCCTTGTTAAAATGCGTTATTTTCTTCAATGAATGATGGGAAGAACACATATGTATAACTGCGACTATGGCATAGGTACAAAAGTGATAGTTGCCTTTTCATGGGTGTCATGTTGTGAATCCACAAACCCACATAAGTCATGTCAATGTCCTGATCAGCTCTTGATCAGGTGCTTGACTGTTAAGGTAACTTTTGCAGATATTACAGCATAGTACCAGTTGGCACTAGGGGAAGGATGATAGACCCCCTATAACTATCAGAAAGTAAATATAACAAATTTCAATGGAAGACAATCTCTGACAGTGTAAGAGAAATCACATTTTTATGATGTATATTTGCTATGAAGGTTGCTTAAGCAGATTTAGGAAGTTTTGGCCATATAAATACAAATTGAAATACATGCAGTTAGGCATTGTATACATAGTGTTTAAATGGAGTTTTAAAAGATTCTTCTGTGTTAATTAAACAACAAAAATGTGTTTGTCTCTGCGTGAGCTGAAAGATTTAAATTAATTTTCACCATAATAGCAAAAGTTAGTTAGGAATTTTAAAAAGTTGCAAGCAAGAATAGCCCACAGAAGTAGGCAAAAATCAGATGTGGTTAAATTTTTTATTAATTTTTTATTAATTCCTTCTTAAGAATTTTACTTAAGAACTATTATTGTTAGTTATTAACAATAAAGATTGTTAGTTGTAAACAGTGAGGATAAAATACTCATACAAATAGTAGCTAAGACACTGGTTGGTGATTGATTATTAGTTAGCAGTTTACAGAGGGATTTCTTAAACAAATCTGTATAAATTTTTAGAGATAAGTATCTCTGAAAACTTTTACCAAGCTCAGCTTAAATTACAAGATTCAATACTCAGCAGAAGTACCTCTCTTAAATTGAGACAAGTTCTGCAGGTATTTTTACTATGGATTCAACATCCAGAAAAATCTGGAAAATAGATGTTCATTCCTTAGAGTAGAGATTAAGTCATGAAAATAGGACAAGATGAAATTTTGTAATGTCATTATGTAATATTTATATCAATATTGGATTGATCTTAACGATTGCATCCCTCAATTTTCTTCACATATTTTGAGTAAAACCAAACCTAGCACAAAAATTAGCTCAAAGGACAGGCTTGTTTTTTTTTTCTTCTCAAAATTACTGGATGTCTCAACTTATCCACAATTTCCTGAATTACCCAAGGCTCATGTCTATGTTTTTACATACAGTCTAAAATTGCCAGGCAATTTCTTTGGGTTTGTGTTTTCCTGTTCGCAGTCCTTACAGATAACCATACTGAATTATAAAGAGGTATAAAATGAATTATTAATGACCATTCAGAAATTTGTCTTTCATTTTCAACTATTATTAGGAAAACGTGCATGGCAGAAACTATATTTGAGAAAAACCAAAAGTATTTGAGTACAGTTTTAGTATTTGTCCTCTCAAATCTGCTTTTTTTTAATATTCCGTGGATTAAATTTATGTTCTGCCTGGTTCCTACTTTTTATAGTGTTAAATTATGGTTGAGAAAATGTATTTACAATGCATATCACACTTGCACGTTTTTTATTCTCTTCAGGTACAATCTGCATACGGCACGTCTGTTTTTCCAGTGGCCACAGGAATATATAATCGCTCATCGGCAATGTTATTTGCTTTTTCCTTCAGGGGCTGATGTTATCAATTTTGATGGCCACGTAGTGTTACCATACAGATTCAGGAACAAGAAAATGAAAACACTGAAAGATGTCATCTCTCTGAAATTTAAGACCTCTGAAAGCGAAGGTGTAATCTTCCACGGAGAAGGACAGCAAGGGGACTATATCACCTTGGAACTGAAGAAAGCCAAACTTGTTCTAAATTTAAATTTAGGTATGCTTTGACTGTTTAGTTTTGTGGTAGTTTTTAACTCTCCCACAAAAATTTTAGGTCAGATATTTCATCCTCTTTCCCACAGTAATATGGTAAGCCACATTCTCCTTCTATATGTTTAGGGTTTTTTTCTCTCCTTTTTTACTCCATGTGAGATACTATGAAAATAAGATCATACAGAAAAGCAGGGTCAGCAATATATTGCCTTTACACGAACAAACAAAAAAGCTTGCTAGAATTATATTTGGCCTCAGCTGTGGCTTTGTGTGAGAGGACACTGTCATTACCTCTAGAGGGATAAAGGTCACCTTTAGGAACCTCACAGAAAATAAAAGTATCAATCTAGGAAGCTACAGGCCACATGATTTTCAGCAGCCTTCCTAGAGTCTGAGAAGTAGGACTAAGAAAGGAAAAGAGAAAGACTGCTTTATCAGGCAATCTTATGATAATTCCAGCATCCTTTTCCCCTCCCAGCTAAAGACTACTGGCTCATGAGTAAACATTTATCTGGTTCCAGGTATTTTTTCCCTTAAAAACAAAAGAACCCTAGAAAAAGTTTTCATGCAATCTTCCTTAGTTCTCTTACAGACATGTGAAGAGAAAATTGTTCCATTCATTATTTCCATTGAATATTACTTATTTTCACTAACATTTTTCCTACTCTCTTTATAACGATCAACATGAACATATGATGAGGAGGAAGGCACATATTCCTATAGTAGTTATGTATTCTTAACAATTTTAATTGCAGTAGTAACCCATTCATTTCAAGTTCCTCTGTATTCTTTATTTCAGTCTGTCTTTATAAGCTGTGATAACTTCCATATATGTGCTTGGTGAAGATGTTCCTAAATCCTAGGCTGATAAATGGGACTAGGCCCTGTGACACACACTCACTCAATAAACAGAAGAAATACTTTATAGCATTATTCTTCCTCTGCCTGAGAGTACTGTCTTTGCACCAGAGATAGTAGAAAAGGATGTTCATCTTGCCTGGTAAGATCCAGTGACTTAGTTCCAAAAATCAGGGGATGGAGGAAAGATGAAAAGACAGAGGTGGCTTTAGGTTTCACTTTGCACTGGATTTGACTTTGCACTGAAAAAACTGAGGCTCAATGACACACATGCAATTTTATTTTATCTTTTAACCAACAGGATTTGTGGCCTTCAGCTTAAAGGCAGTATGGTAATTTGTAGGCAAGTAATGTCTTAAGCCATGGAAGTGAGATTTGCCAGAATGTATTATCAACATGCACAAACCTTAATGTCTGAGTTGCGGGTATACTTGATGGTAAGAAATTCTCAGCCTCAGAAATGCTTTAGGTCCTCATGCATTCAAAACATGGAAGACTGCACTGAGTTATCGGGCAGTGCAGCAATTTTTTACACTTACTGCTGAATTAGTCATTTGCTGCTTCAGTTGAGATCCATGCTATCAACCTTTCCTGGCTTAGCTGTGTCAGTCAGATGGCATCGAGATGTGATCTCTGACTACCGCAGCTGCACTGGCAACCCCCCCTGGATAACATAGCAGAGAATTGCAAAACTGTACTCTTGCTGGTATTTTGACTTCCAGAATAGGGAGATTGCTGCAGGAGGAGAGATTGAAATAAGCTGTATTAACAGAAGATTTTTTTTTTTTTTGCTGCTGTTAGCTCAGTCTGCCTTGAGCCTTTTCCTATCTGCTTGCTGGTATACTGTACTGGCAGAGACCACAAAGCATAGAACTCAAACTAAAGGGCTTGTTGTTGCCAAAGACTCTTATCAGACTCCATGTCCTCCTCAATAGGCATAAATCAGTACGGTTCAAATGCAGCTCAGGACACGGCCCAGCTCTTTATTTCTGTAGTGTAGGATTGAAAACACAGAAAACCCATGGTTGAAAACAATTTTAGAACTAGAAGTTGATAATGCTTCCCTGATTTGCCTCCAAATAACTATTACTATGAATTCATACATATAATACATTTATTAATATATGTATAATTCCATGATCAGATACTTGCTGTATTTGGTCCAGCTATTTGTATTTATGGCAGCAACTCTCCGCTGGGCAGACTTCAGCTCCATAGCAGACTGACTTCCTCCAGTTTATTTTATGCCTGGTATGATTCAGGTGAAAAATTGACAGAGCAAGGGGAAAATGTTTGTCTGACTGCTATGAGGTGAGAATTGCTATTGTTTCTGTACTCAGGCAGCAACCAGCTTGGCTCCATTTACGGTCACACATCTGTGATGACAGGCAGCCTCTTGGACGATCACCACTGGCACTCCATCCTCATAGAGCGCCACGGGAGAAACATCAATCTCACCCTGGACAGACACATGCAGCACTTCAGAACCAATGGAGAATTTGATTACCTGGACCTGGATTATGAGGTAGACAGTGAAACTTCTTTATTTTCATTCAAATTGGCTTTATAAACATAAGTCCAATAAGAAAAAAAAGCTAACATAATTTAAGATGTTTTGGTACTTTTCTGTACCTCTGTTTTAAGTATTTCTTTCGTTATTTTCCCTGAAATTTTCTTTCCAACGCTGTTCTCTTCTAAGTGTGAATTATATTTCTCTTCATTAGCCTACCAAATCCCATTTGGAGTAACAGTCATCCTAGCCCTTTTTTTTTTAAAGTGTGAGATGTGTGCTATTCAGCAAGCTAAGCATATATGACTTTTAAAATCTCTAAAAGCAGCTGCTCTAACAAGGAAGTAGATTTTTAAAAAGTATTGTACAATCTGCTATTGCACTCAGGTGATAATTTTGCACTTGAATCAGAAAGCTTTATTCTGTGGTGACAATATTTATTTTTAGCAAATGAAGCAGATTAGAACTTTTTACTAATATAGATCTTGATCTGTCTTGTCTTAGGTAGATTCTTCCTTGTATTTTCACAAATGTGGCGTCAGTAACTTCTTTTTATAAGAAGCAATAAAGAGTTAGGAAAGTTATAAGAAAACTTATTTAATCATCCAGGTTAATGCACACAATGGGATAATAATTAAATGTGGATTTGTTGTTTGATTACACTCCGACTTCTACAATTATGAACTTGTTCAGTTCCTCAAAATTGTTACATGGAGTTCATCATGTTGGTTATTGCAAATTTTGTATAGTATTTACTTTCACTCTTTGCTGTTTTTAATGAGAATTAATGTTGTTGGCTGAGCGAAATATGTAATTTCTACCCTTACAACTGTTTAAGCAGTGAGAAGGAATCAAAATGATGTAATGGAAAAAAGTTTTAATTAACTTCTGTATTTAAATTTTTACAAACAATCTTTTGATCAAGAACATATGAATGTTTGAGCAAGTTTCTTATGATTGTAAATGCTACTGATTCAAATATTTACTTATATTCCAACAAATCTTTATGAATACATTCTTTTCTAGAAGTTATAATGAGAAAATAACGAGCAAATGTGCCTGTACCTCTATTACTTACTGAGCACTGGAAATCTGAGTTGAGGTGCTGAAAACTCACAGAAATAGATTTTATTCAAGTGAGTGAGCTACAGAAAGAGTTAGGCTGAATGCCATATGCCAGTTGGGCAATTTTTGCACATATATATGTGCCTATATATACAAATATATGAGCACACATATATATGCACACATATATACACACATATATACACGTATAAATGGAGCATGTTTACATAACAAGTATGTTCCATAGAATAAATTTCATTGTCTGTATACATGGATCCCCTTGTGTTAAAGGAATTTATTTGAGTGTGTGTGTATGTGTTTCTGTGGTTCATATAAACTCAAGAGCCTTAACCTCTTCTCCTTTCTTTCCTCTCAATTATCTCAATGGTTCTGGAGTCAGTCATCGGAATAAATTTATGTGTATTGCCTCTGTGATTAATAGTGGATTAACCTGAAAGAATCAAAACCACTTCTCATAGACAAAATAGTTTCTAGCTTAATCTCTTTCAGAAAAGTTAACACGAAAGAGGAATAAACATTAGTTCTGATTGCATTTTCAAGATTAAAAAAATTAATCCTGTAAGTTGCTTTTAACTTACTGTCATGGTATGTGGTTTTGTGCTATTTTTCTTCTTTTCTACAGAACTCTTTCTTTTCTATTTTGTCTCATCCAAGTATTTGAGTAGTTATCTTCGTCTATGTTATGCAGCTGATTTGGCCCTGCTAAGCCATGTGGTAACTCCTCATTGACTGTAACTGCATCACAAAAGCATGTTGTTGGTAGTAGAAGATTCTTCTGTCTAACAGTGGATAACATCTTTATGAGATTCTGTAAATTCTTCTGGATGAAGCAGATATATAAGAATTATGGGAAAATAATGTACCATATTGGAGCCCACCACAGCTGTGCTGTAGTCTGAGCTCTGGCACATGTTTAGAGCTGAATGAATCATTTGAATCAGATTATCTGGCTAATTTCATGTCTACTTTTGTTTTGAAAAAATACTGAGATGGACATTTATGCCAGTTTCTTTGTTTGAAATGCATATTGTCTGGTAGCAATCAGAAGAACAGTTCATATATGAACAACTGTGATGTGTCTGTTCACAATTTGGACAATTGCAATAATACTTGGGATTTCCTACCATAAATATTTGCAATCACAAATTCATTACAGATTTTTTTCTGCTTTTGCAGTGCTTATCTAATACACCCTTTTTCTGTTAACAGTGTATCCAGCTCTCTCATTTTCCATGTTTGAGTATTCAAAGAAAACAAATGCATCTACAGTAAATGGATTTAAAAGTCTTTGCCTTCTAATAACTGTATGCCATTTTCTGTTTCATTCATAGATAACCTTTGGAGGCATGCCTTTTTCTGGGAAGCCAAGTTCTAACAGTAGGAAAAATTTCAAAGGGTGCATGGAGAGCATCAACTACAATGGCAATAATATCACTGACCTTGCCAAGAGGAAGAAATTGGAACCTTCAAATGTGGTAAGAGCATAATTTAATGGTCATCTACACCTCCCCTTCTCCTTCTAAAGAATACTAGAAGGTTTAAGAGCGTGTGTAGCTGACATCCTTGTGTTATACTGGAATAATATAGAACACAAAACAAATTTTACCAGAAACCCAAAGACCTTATTGTATGTACATATATGAATTATTATTATTATTATCACCCTCATCATCATCATCACATCTGAGCATTTTACTTCTGGGGTCTTGTTTCATATCTCCAAAATTAACATAACTACTGTTATCTGATACTAAATTAGTATCAGATAACTGCTTTTTAAAAGAGTATCAGCTGAACCAGTAAGTACTTCTTTCTTTTCCTCTCAAATTATAGTAGTCCAAAACCAGTGCAGACCAGATTTGTTGTTAAATTCATTGCAGCTTTCCTGCGGCTTTTATTCCTGGTATATTTCATTCCCTCTGAGCTAGTTGGATTACTGGAGTGCAGAAGTCTGTGGAAGGGAATGCTTCTACAGGCTTTTCTGGTGGGTCTGAAAAGCCTCAAGATATTAGACTTGAAAATTATTGTTTCGCTTATTAACATCTCAGAGCTTATTATTAACATTTTATTCTATTTTTGATCTTGCTTAAGTGTTAATAGTTGCTTTCATGTTCAGACTTGTGGCTTTATGGGCAAGGTGATTAAGAAAGAATGTACTTTAATTATTGCGCTTTTAAGACATTAAAAATCTGTTCCTGAAACTGCTTGCTGGCATATAAGGCAATATGGGTAAGAAATAAATGTATTATTGAAATGAGTTTGAGATGGTTTGAATAACTTTTCAAAGCTTTCTTCAGTACAAGCTTAGAGCCTTCACTAACTCCTGCTAAAAATATGCAGGTTTCCACTATTGCTTTTCTCTTGATGTAATAAATAGTAAAGCTATACATACACAGTGGTGATGTCATGCAAAGGATTGACTAACATTTAATTGCTCCTTGGTTAGTAAAACTGAAGTTCCATTTAATTGTATGAATGCTAGGGCTAAATGGTCCAGGATAATCTTGACTGTGTGTTGTTTGCCTCTACAAACTCAGTAATACAGCCTGATACCTAGAACAGTTCCTGTACAGCAATTTCTTCAATGTTGTCAAGGCCAAACAGCATGATATTTATGCCATGCAGTAAGACTTCACTTTTAGATTTTTTTTGACCCATTCTTATGAACTCCTGTATCTTTGATGACTTTTTTGGGTTTTTTTGTCTTCAAAACTGCCTGTGCTTCACTTCCTGCAGGGCATTTTCAGCTGTAATATAACCATGATTTCAGAGATTGATGCCTGATTTAGAAAAAAATCTTTGTACATCTTTGCATTTTGCACAGTCAAGCCCACTGCAAGGTAGCAGGACATAATCTTAAAGCCTCTTTCTGAGAAGTGTTACTTAAGAGGTTCCTGTATTGCAAATCCCATCCTTTAAAATCCTAGCCATAGCTAGCAGACCTGTCAAGTCTCTGAAAAATCATCATTCTTGTTTTTTGTTTCTTTGCTTTTAAAATTCCGTTGCTTGTAACATGAAAGTAAAATCCTCAAAAGAAGCTTTGACAATATTAGTGCTACATCAAGAGGTTATGGAATGCCAGTCTAATTTGATGGTTCTGTTGATTTCCAATTCTGAGAATGGCTATAAAAATAGAAGTGACCTTTGTTTTCAGTAGAATTACTTGAATTGCTTTAGCCCTTCGAAAGCAAAATCAATTTTACTCTAAATCAAGATGAATTTTTATGGTTTTTACAAAACCTTTTTTTCCTCCTAGTTTTTAGTTTGATTTAACATGCAAAAATAGACTTGTTTGAAACTACTGTTGTTGCTAAGCATTATTATGGGGGTGGTACTTAAGCAATCCAACAGAGATCAAAGCTCCCTTGTAGGAGATGTACAAACCCATATCAGTAGTCACACCCTGCCCCAAAGAGGGGCAAGACAGAAAAAAGTGTAATGAGGATGAGCACAAACAAAGTAAGCTGTGTGATGATGAGAATATCAGAATAGAGGGAAAAAATTCAGAGGAAAGAAGGATTTTAAAGAGGTGTGAGACACAAGAAAATGATGTCTTCAATGTCTTAGATAAAGATATTTGAATTTCAGAAGTCATACAGTGAAAGGGACTTGAAAAGTTAATTTTGCAGAATGAGGAGGCCCAGAGAATCAGAGATTATGAGATGATGATCATTTGTCTATGAAAAAAATTAAATTAATTATGTCTCATGCATGTTATGAGCAAAAAACTACCTCCCTACATCTTTTAAATTTATTGAAGAGTAAGAGTGAAAAGACAAATTAAAAGCATTTTAAATTTAAAATACAGTCAAACTGAGATCAGTAATAAATTTGTTTTAGATTTAGAGGGTAAGAATAAGGGGAAAAAAGTTTATGAGTCTTTTCTCATATTTAAAATGGCAACAGCTCTTAAGGGAGAACAAGACAGAGGGATGGTCTTGAGCAGTTATTGTTCTTATTGGTGGAACCTGATTTGTTCTCATGAATGAGTCAGAAGAGAGTCATGGAGAAAAGGTCAGCTGAGACAGAGAAGGTGAGGTGTCTGCTTTTCTCCTGAATCAAGTTGTAAACAAGAGCTGGCAGTGGCTGACTGCAAAGTGGATGCTAACTTCTGTATACCACTTGACTCAGGACTAAAACAGAAACAGGGAACATGCTAGTAAACAATCTTTGAGCCCACCTTTTCCATGTTTTCTAGTAAAATATAACAAGCTTTCTAGGACTTTCATTACCTTGCATAAATGAATAATATTGACCCTTGTAGCAATACTGAGAAAAGACTAGAATATACAGTTCACAAGAAGTAGTACAGAGAAATTTGAGTTTAGGAATTTAGTAGTTTTTTCAGATTTTCCTACCTAGAGGTATATTAAGGGCAAGCAATGTGAATGCTAATTGTATTTAGTTTCCACAGAACAGTATCTCCAATTTTAAAGCCTGTAACTGAAAAATGCTGAGGAGAATCATATTTGCTATTCTCCATCCTTACATTCATTAGGTCTATGCTCCACCCAGTTCTGCATCTCCTATGCCATGTATTACTGAGTGGAATCATATACAAATTTAAGCTGTTTTATTAATTTAAGCTGTTATATTAACCAAACATGTTAAGCACAAAAATATGTAATAAGCTGTTTTGAGAAAAATACAGAAACAACACAAATAACATTAGCATTTAGTACATTGTACTGTATGAACCACCCTGATTTAGCAGGCAGTTTAGTCTTAATAAACTCATTGTCTCCCTTTTGGGAACTACCTATTCAGCTTATTTTGGGAACTACCTATTCAAGTTTATTAATTGGGAAAGGTTTTAAGATCCAGTAGGATTTAGGCAAGGGATAACATTTGAATTTGGGTAGGCAAAATTGATTTATAAGAAGTAAACATGAACCTAGTTTGCCATACAGATTAAAGATTATGATACAAAGCTCAAGCTACACAAAATCAGTTATTTTTACCTTTTCCCTATCAATGTAGTTTGAAAAGTTCTCTGATAAGACCAACAGTTTCAGTATTAATGCACGGTATATATTTGACTTCCAGATATCATTGCCCAGAGAACTATTCAGCAAGTCACTCTGAATCTACAGAAAAGGATCTCATTCTCTTTGAAAAATGGGGAGGCTATTATAGACACAAGCAGCAGATTAATTTGAACTCTTGACCTAGAACTAGTGAGCAATCTATATAAGATGGATTGTACTTAAAATAGGAGTCATCTTGTGAACTACAATAATAGAAGGAATCAATAATCCAGTTCATATTAATCTGAATAGCTCAATAGGGAAAATGTTAAGTAGCAAAGAAATTAGAATTATGTGTTATTTCCTCAAGAAACTTTTTATGCAGCTAGGCTGTCCATGGGAAATGCATCCACAGATGTAAAAGAGGATTTGAATGCATTCAGTGCCATTACCATTAATAGGTGTTATACATGCAAGGATCCAAAACATCAGGATGACAGGAGAGTATCAATTGGATAAAACCCTTCTTGTAACAAGGAAATTGTTAGTTCCTCTCAGTAACAAGGCAGCAAAAGAAACTTAAAATGTCTAATAGAATGCTCTCTGAGCACTTCTTAAATGGTATCGGTGACTGAACCATGAGATGTCATCTCAAAAAATGCTGTTGCCTTCTCAGTCTACACGGCACTGCCTTAACTATGTGACAAAAGTTGTTTCTAATCCAGAGGGTGACATTCCACTGAGAATGATAACCAAGGCATAGAGACATTCTCCACCTTTTTTTAGTGTATGTTAAATTTGTGATTTAACCAAATGTATTCTGTAGCACACTGTAAAATGTTTTGATTAGAACTATTTACCACAAGTAAGTTAACTATTTTGAATTAATGCTTAGTTGGCTGAAAACATAAAATTAAAATCTCCAGGCAATCTTTGAATAACACCCCTCAGAACAAACAAATAAGCAAAACAAAACAAACCAACCAAACAAAACCAAAACAGAAACCTCAACCAAACAAAAACCCAACCCAACGAAAAACAACTAAACAAAGCAAACAACCCTCCCAAAACAGAGAGAAAACCAAACCCACAAAAAATACCCAGAATAACCAAGCAGCTTAGCACAAAAGTTTTTTGCTTTTACTCATAAAGTAGCTGTAATTTCTCTCCTCACACAGTATTTAAAAGCTTTCTTTAGTTGTTTTAATTAATCATTTTCCTAATTCCTTGGATTTTTTTTTTTCTATCCATGGAACTTGGATTCATTTAAAGAACATGACTTGTAATGCTGAGGTTTTGTCATAAAGTTCAGGAACAAATCTAGGAATCAGTTTAAAGAAATCTCTCCTCTAGTTCCAGATTACTGAAAACATCAGTGTTCCTGAATTGATCATGGAAGCTGACAACCTGACAATGTAATTACTACTAATTCTACTGGTCCTTATAGGTAGACTGCATATAAATTCTGACGTTCTGTAGGAAATAGTCTGTTATGCAGAATAATCAAAGCATCTATCTAAGTGCTCCAGAAAAAATATTACTTTTATTTATTTGCTTTTTTACATGGGAATTCTATATAAGAAGCTGAATCAGCCATATGGGTTATATCTTGTTATGACACAGATCAATTGTTTTCTGATGTGATGTTCTTTTTAAAAGTGATGGGTTTGGACACCAGCAATTGAGTGCTTAAGCTTGAATATTGACACCATCTAGCCCATCTCCAATTGAAAATAATTATTTCTTTAAAAATTTACTTTTTTCTCCCACACATTTTCAAACGCAGAGTTCCTACCTTGTTTCCCAATTCTCTACCTTCCCTCAGATATATTTATACACTATGAATACAAAAATGTGACATAAAAGCTTGTATCAGGAAGTCAGTAATATAGAAGTTAAAAATAATTATGCAATAAAGATGTTGAGTGACTCCTGCTGGGATTCTGAACCATGCTTAAGTGGGCCTCATCTCTAAACATCCATGTACTTCCAAGAATGTTGTTCAAGCCTTAATATTTTTCTCAATGTACAAATAAATATCAAAGGAATTGCAATCTTAATCATAGTAATAATTTCCATACTGCGTCAGATATAATTCTTCCTTCCCAAATAGGACTGAAATTGCCACATAATATTCACCTGCAGCAGGGCAGCAGAAAACCTAACCACAGGACAGAAACCACTTCGTTACATAGCCTAGGAATTCTTCAGCAGAGGAAGTTTTCCTGTTATATTGCATTCATGCATTTAAAAGTTAATTCTGGACATAGATTGCTACAAACTATTTGCAATTTCTAAGGAAAAAGGATGGTAATACATCTTACCATTGTGGTCTTTTGTGAGAAATGACATGAGAATTAGAGTGAAAAATTTGCATCCCTAAGTCTAGTCTTGTTTACAGATACATTTTAAAGCCTTGTAAATCAATAACGTTTACTTGATTTTGTCAATTTTCCAAAGAGTAAAATTTTAAAGTGTGAAAACTGTACGTTAGTTTCTTTTACAAGGAAAATTATTTACTGACTCTAAATATTTGGCATTGCTCATGACCATGAAGCCTTCTGCTTCATGAAATGCAGTATTGGCTAATGTAGTATTATCCAGTAGGAAACATAACAGCTGGCTCTTCATGAGATATACACCCTTCTTTTGCTCATGTATTGTATTGATTGACACATGATGTAAGGCTATTTGGAAAACTAGACTCATTTTTATAATTACTGCTCTATAACAGAGCAGTAATTATAAAAATGAGTCTATGGTGACCATGGACAACCCAAGTTTATCTGTAATTCATTTCTTTGTCTTTGAACTGGA
>JAWWES010000081.1:53943516-53954411 GCA_035583135.1 Lophotriccus pileatus
AATTATAAAAATGAGTCTATGGTGACCATGGACAACCCAAGTTTATCTGTAATTCATTTCTTTGTCTTTGAACTGGATATATTAATGTTTTCATTCAAGTCTTAGATTACAACTCTTCAGGGCAAAGTCTACCTTTTACTTTGCACAGGTACAGTACAAAATATAAGAGGGTCACTGCTAGAAAAAAAACAGAAAAATCAGCAACAACATTATAACAGTAATAATAACAATAATATTATTAGCACATCTTTATGTGCAATATGCATTGATTAGAGTAGTCTCGAGGCTGAATGAAATCTAGAATACTTTTCTAAGGTATTATGAATTTAGTGGAATCTTACAATTTCACTTATACTTTTGCTTCTTTCTGTGTGTTTTATTTAGGGAAATTTAAGTTTTTCTTGTGTGGAGCCACACACGGTGCCCGTCTTTTTCAATGCCACCAGTTACCTTGAGGTTCCTGGTCGTCCGAGTCAGGATCTGTTTTCAGTCAGTTTCCTTTTCCGAACCTGGAATCCAAATGGACTTCTTGTCTTCAGCAACTTTGCAGATGACCTGGGAAATGTTGAAATTGACATAAATGAAGGCAAAGTCAGTGTCCACATCAATGTCACCCAAGTAAAGAAGAACCGGATAGACATCTCATCAGGTAAGTGTGAGGGTTTCTTAAATTTGGTCTAATTTTTGGTGGTGTTGTTTAAAAGCATCATGTGCCTAAAAATCAGAACAATCATTTTACAAAATTTAAAATTTTTACTGCAACTGCATTAAATCCTTTATTGTATGTTTCATTGGGTAAGAAGTATAAGAATATGAAACAGTTGTTAGATTTAAAAAGAAGATATAAATATTCTTATTCTGTCAAGAAACACAGAAAATATATCACCCATTATGTATGAGGCAGCATTGCTTCTTTTTGTTTTCTTCCATCTGTCTTGGAGTTTTCTCTGCAAAAATATTCGGTTTCAAAAGGGGAGTGTACTCCCTTTTTGACAGTAATCTAACAATTAGGCTGCTTCTATTACTTCCCAATAATTAGGAAACTCTCATTAAAAGAAAAAATATTGATTTTTACAATAAATATTTGTATGGACCTCTTAGACTTGCATCGTTATCCTGGGAAAATGTTGTTTTACTTTAATACTTGTTGTTAATTGTGTTGCAACAGGTGGTTCAGTGCCTGTGAAATGAATTGTGTGTCTGAACATAGGAAAGCAAAATACGGCATCTGCCAGGGAAGGCTGGAGAAGGAACTCTGCTCTTGTACAGCAAATATCACAGCAACCTCCTTGTTCTCTCTTGTGCAGGGAATTAACAGATACATCATATAAAACTGCTGAGCTTACTAGAAGTCAGAATGGTCTGCCTTTGGCACAAAGACCTCTGACCACTCTGGTCCTATAGATACAAGATGCACATTTTTTCATTGATTACTTTTAAAACCTGACAAAGCAGAATTTTACGTAGTCAAATATGCAGCCTTCTATGTTACTGCATGTAATAGGAATAATTCTATAGGGTATGAATAGACTTCTGTCTACTGGAAGGAATGAAGCCTGGTTATCACAAAGAACTAGACTAACAGCATCCTATATGCAGGTGTGTTTTCGGTTTCATAATTTTGTTGTACTTACGCCTGCCACTTGTAATATCATATTTTTCCAGCAGGAAGTTAAAGTCTCTCTTAGTCCTCTCATAATTTACTAAGTAGCTAACTAGCTTTTAGTGTCAGCTTTCCACATTAACATGGGGACATCAGTACTTCATTCTGGGCACAGTCTAGTGCTGGCTATAGAAAGAGTAGCTGAACTGACTGGCAGGAATTACATGAGAGAACTGTAAGCTGCTGTGCAGGTGGCAATTTGTTCCTGCACATCTCTGCAGTAAAGATGCTAATATGGAACATAGATCTGGTTGGTTTGTTTTTATTTTTCATAGTTTTCCTTAAATACCTTAAAGTTGCATGCACTTACTCAGCAAGCTCTAACTTAGCATGAGCAGAGTTCAGACAAACAGCAGCTGTCAAATATAGTTAAATTCCCACCTTTCTCACTAGTAGCTGGGCATGGAAACCTCCTTACTAAACTACTTTATGAAGTGCTTCTTGATGACTAGGATGGATCAGACAGTAGATGAAAAGGATTTTCTTGTTGACTTGGCAGAACTTTCATACCTAATTCATTTGAATATTTTATTTAAGGAGAGAAAGGCAGCTGCAATTTTATATATTTTGATTACACTTTACAGAAGTTAAAATTAAATAATACAGAGAAAGCACAATTAAAGCAACTGCACTTCTAGCCTCCACAAAAATACATGGACCTGTGTTTGCTACTTGGCAATAGAATTAGCAAGATGAATAGTTTATAGGACATTGTAAAACGTTTTGTAGACAGCTGCAAGGTTTAGAGGCAAGAACATCACATAATCAGCAAACAGAATCTATTGATTGTTAAGGACAGTGTGATCTATTACTAATCTGAGAAACCAGAAATAAGTTTGTACTTCATTTTTTATGCCAATTACTTCTACTTGTTCTGTTTTATACAGAGAACGGAGGGATACAGTACTTTAAGGTGATAGCATGAATGAAATAGTTTTACTTCTGTGTAAATACAGTGATTAAAGAAGTTACATAGAATGCTGTGAGAAAGCATTTGGATCAATTGTAAGTGATTCACTGGAATCATGAAGCAGACATTGCTTTGCATTTAAAATCACAGAAATTGAGAGCTGCCATCAGATAGTCTGTTCTTAGCAGTTTTCTTTGTCTGCCATAGATCCTTCCCTGCCGTCTGTTCTGTAATTGTCAGGGATCATTTTTTCACAGTGCTAGCAGATCACAACAAGAGCTCTTATGTCCTATTGAACGTTCTCCTTTGGTCTTCCAATAGACACTTAATTGTTCCTTCATTTATTTAACTGCATGTCCTGCCTGCTCAAGGTTTCACTGTACTCAATTCTTCATTAAATTCTCTGTTTCCTGATCAATCTTTTTCAACTTATTGACACAGCAAGTCATTTCAGCTTTTTATTCTTGGACTATGTAATATTAAAAATTATATTCTTAAAATTAGTAAAATGGTTTTGTGTATCTGAAGCTTCTTCACCAATTGTTTGGAGTTCAAAATAATCTTTAGCCTAAATATGAGATATTCCTACTGTCTGTCATGCCTTAGTTCCCTCTCTGTTCTATTGTTATTACTTTTAAAAAGCCCCAGGTAGTTGATGTTAGCATTAGCAATTTCTAGATAACTTTCTATAGATCACTTCTTTCTTTTTCCAACATACATTTTATTTTCTTCTTTAATGATAGTAAATACTGTTTAACTTGCTGCTCTTTTCGTGCCTTCATTTACTTTCAAACCACAACCTCATTTCTATACACTTGATTAAAGCAGTTAAATCTATCCATATTGTGAAAATCTAGTATTCATTTCGTATGTGCTCAAACAAATCAGGGATGATTGCATTTATTATAGTCTAATATATCTGATTTCTGTGTTACAAGTGAAAAGCAACGGACTTGTGCTGAGCTGGCAAACCAGAATCTCAGATTTTGCTCGACCTGTCTGTAACTTGTTCAACAGAGACCAAATAACTAGTCCATGACCTGTCCTGGGTTTCAGACTGGTGAACGATAGAGACAATAAAGAGATGGTAGAAAACAGTAATAAATTTTCTAAGTCAGTAAGATGTACACTCTGATGCCCGTAACAAAATGCTGAGTGTAACAGAATATTTTATGTTAATGTGCAGTTGAGCTTTCAGTCTGTAGTACATACGAAAGGGACAAAGCTGATTAGTCCTTGTAGTTAGACTTACTGTCTGATTTTTCTTACTGAACAAATGATTTCTTTTTTTTTTTCCCCCGATCTTGCCAATTGGACCTTCAAAACAGGTCTCTAAACAGTAAAAAAATCTCTTCCCTACCCTTCCCAGTATTCTGCTAAGCATTCAGTAAGCACTGTTTACCTCTGAACAGACCAGAAAAACTGTTGTACAAAGTCAATGACTTTGATTTTACTTTTTCCTACATTACTCTCATTAAGACACTGCTACCATTTGATTGATGAGAGTTATATTAATAAACTTGCTGTTAGTAAGGGGAAAATCAGGCCCACTGAGAGCTGAAATAAAGTTTTAATTAGAAGAAATAAGCTACTGACTGTGCAGAATTACACAGGTGAAATACTTAAGGCTTGTGTATAAATCAAGAGCTAAACATGTTATTGACTTTTTCTCTTCAGAGTAAACTGTGATTAATATCTTTACAATTGTGTGTGTTCCAGAATAGGGATTAATAATAGGAGAGAAACAGTCAAGAGATTTATCTTTACTGCTCCATATAGTTTTTGACTAAATTCTGCTTTTGTCATCATGAGATTCACACAAACTTCCCAAAACTTGTTGCATTTACCCAATGAGTTGATGGAAGCAATGCCAGATTGAGAAGATGGAAGAAAGAAGTGTTCTTGCTTTTATAACTTTTTAGAAGAAGATTTCCAATATCATTTTGCATACTAAAGGATTGTAATATTCTGCTGCAGTTTAAAAGTAATTTAGTTTTAATATAAACTACCTGTTTATCCTAAGAACCTACTCAATATTTGTGATCTTGCAAGAATGTGTTGAAGTTTTATTTATTTATAAGCGTTAACAAGCTAATGTCTTCTTTCTTGAGCACAGCAACTGTAAAATGTCATACTTCTAAATCTCTCTTACCTATAAAAACTTTCATGAAACTTTTCCCAAAGCCACATGCAAAAGCTGTTCAGGGCAGGGTTAAGCCACAGCCTGTGTCCCAGTTACCTCTTTTTCTTCCTCTTAGTTTTATCTACCTACTTCAGCAATTTAACCCAAATACCTTCCTAATGGAACCAAACTTTTCTGAATCTTTCAACATGGGAAAAAAATTGGTAACTCATTATCAAACAGAGAGAGCATTACTTTACTCAAAGAAAAAATAGTAACATTCAAAAAAGTACTCATGAGGAATCATCTAATGCCTTTACAATGTTTTCTTAAAGCAATCACCAAATTCCTGTTTGAATATGGAATAGAACTTCTCTGCCTCTGGAGAAAAGGTGAAGTTTCCATGGTGGAAGATTTGAAAATAATTTTGATTTATGCTCTGTTTACTTTCTCACTTGTCTTTTCATAGCCAGCTTTGACCTTTCATATCTCAACATTCTCTGCTCAGCTTAAATACTAGAGGGTCTATGAAGCTCCCTTGGATTTTACCCAACAGTGCAAATGATAAGCCTTTGAAAAAGGACATAATCTCCTTTGGCCCATAATATCTTAACGGAAAAATTTTCAGTGTCTGAAAACTCCTGCCTTTTACTCGAGTTCATCTGCTTGAAGCTCCTTTTCTTCCTGTTCCAACCTTATTAGTTAATATCTTGTATTAGCTGCTGCTCAAGACTGCCTTCAGTTCCTCCTGTCAAGCGTAAACTTATTAAAATTTTGGATATGAGCACCTTTTTGTCATATTTATCTGTATTAAATAAATCAGACTTCTCCCTGTGGAATCTCTGGGAAGCTTTCCACCCTTCTGTATTTCTGCTAGATCTCAAGTCATCTGAATTGCAGTTCACTTATATTTTAGACCTTGGGTTAAGATAGCATCCTTCAGGTAATAAAATGTCTCTCTCTGACAGATCTAAAGTGGTACTCTTCCAGTGACAATTCCCAGGGGCACTTTATGTGGGGATAGAGAAGTATTTTTGCCTCTGCTGCTAAATGAAGGCTTAAATAGAGAATGTGTATACACAGAGCAAAAGTGCACTTCTGGTGGGAAGATAACATTTCCCACCAGGTCTTTCTTATATTCCTGATACTGGGTTATACATTGAATGTTAGTAAGTAGAGGCAGATACCTGCGAGGCACTTGTCAGCATGGTCGAGATGAGAGACAGAAATTCTGTCCATGAAAGGCACATGATGACTTAACATCAGAAGAGTCTGAATGTTAGAAAATTAGATTCTTCACAGCCAGTTTTATCTCTCTGTTTCCCTCTGTATGTTTATTTTTGGCTATTGATCTTAAGCAGTGAATGCAGCTGCATGAATAAGTATGTGTGGTTTTGAATTCCGCAGAACTGAGACACAGGCATGCTTGTAGTAGTTATTATTATTTTTACTACACATTTTTCTTGTAGTCTGATTTAGCATCCCACTACAGTAGACTCAAACCAATCAGAGCAAGAAATAGAGTTCTTGATTGCAGACTCTTTTTTGCGTAAGAAAACTCATGAGTTTAGTTCAGGTTTTTGTGAATTCTGCTTCATCAGTCACTGATTTTTGCTGGAGGGTTGCCTACCAAGCACAAGCTATGCATTCTAAAATACAGATGGTACCATTTTCAGGTATGTCCCTGAGAGTAATTTAACTGTTTGTTCGTTGTACTTGCAAACACAGAGGAACCCACGAATCAAGAAAGTAGGGTGCTCCCCTGGACAGGCTTCCTAAATTTATCCAGGAGGCTGAAGTTCAGTTTACTTTTTTGACCTCTTTTTCTCTGGGCTGTAGAACAGATTTAGAAAGAACCTTTGCTAATCACTCTCTATTTTAGCAGCTAAAGATGAAATAAGGCTTTTTGCAACTACTATTTAAGCACTGAATTTTCTTCAGGGAAAAAAACCTTGAAAAGTCAGTAGTTAAATGATAATTTTAACTTGCTGCTCAAAGGAGTGTAATTATGTGAGAAGATCTGGACAGTACTAGTTGGAAACTTACCCTTCTAATTTCTTTTTTAATTCACTAGGTTTGACATTTTAGTTGCTTACTATGTTGCCTTTTCCTACTGCGACCACATCAGTTATTGCTAGTCTGGCTTCAGTCAAGTCTGTGAAAATTTTGATTTTGATGAATGAAATATAAGCCCCTTAGCACTGAATGCTACAGAGGTACCTAGTATTTTGCAGTTGCTTTAAGAACATAGATTTTCACTTCAGTGGATTTTTTGTCTGCATGTTTTTATTGAACTCCAGAGAGCATGAAGAGACATGCCTTTAACACCTGGTTTAGCAAGCCAAGCACTACCTCTTGGATCTGAAAGATGTGATGTTGGAAAGGACATTGCAAAATACACTTTTATTTGCATTTTAATGTCTTCCAGGTCTTACATATTCTGACTGAGTTGTATTTGGGGTTTTCCCATTATTACTTTCCTTTCAGGTTAGTAATAAAAGACTAAACAAAAGGATATGATAGAGACAGGAGCCATAGTTATATCTGTTGTATTTATGCACAACCTGACAGCAGTATCCCCAGGATAACCTTGAATATTCATATAATATAATGTTTTCTAATATCTGAAAGACTGAATATGAGAAATGTTATATCCTTTCCCCCAGTATGATAGTTTGCCATCTCTGCCTCCTCTGAGAAAGCATATTTCCAGGATTCACACACTTATGCAGAACAAGGCTTGTAATAGATTGCAATAGGTGGCAGCTGCACAATAATGTCAGTCAGTTCTTTCAGCAATTACATGAGTGCCTTCCAGAATCATTGGTTTAAACTTACCAATTTTGTGAAAGCCTGGTTTGCAGGATGTGGTGGTTCCTGTAAACATTTCTGTAGATGTTAGTATTACTTGAGAAATGTGATTGGACTTTGTGCTGTGCTAGCTTTTTAATTCACCTTGTAGCAGATTTATTTTTACTTCAAACCAGTAAGAAAATGGAGAAAATCTATTTGAAGTCTGGTTTTGCTTCTATTTCAGAGAGAAGTAGTTGACTGAGTACATCTAATGATAACCCAGCACATGATTAATCATTTATCATAACTTAAAGATATACTGCTGCTACCTATTTAGTCTGGCAGTTATGATAGTCTGTAGATGGCAATGAGAAAGTGGAGTAGTAGAGAGTAAAAAAAATGTACTTACTTTTTAATTGATATATAAGTTATAGCCACTGTACATATGTACCGTTGTGCATATAGCCATGTATCAGTAGGAGAATTTACTCAGCTAATTTGCCAACTATGCCCAAAGTTCACATACCATCAGTATTTGACCAAATAGTAAAACCATTTTAATGAGTTCAGGAGACCCTTGAAGATCCTTTTTTTATCTCAAGTTCCTGTTGCTATAACTGTCCTCTTTGGAAACACGCTGCATCACTCACCTCTGGGATATCATCTTCCCACTGCATCAGTAGTTTCTCCACCATCAGCACTACAATACAGGAATAGTTCAGTGCATAGACTGGTCTGGAGTCATTACAGTAGACAGTATGAACAAAGCAGATCTTACTCTGCCAGCCTGGCTTGTCCTCCAGTACTTCTGTGCGAGGGTCTGTCCCCTTGCAGGCTCTCATGCTCCTTCATTCCCCCCTGCTCCACCCCCACCCCTTCTGTACACACAACATATTCTGGATGTCATGGCTTAAAAAGTGCAGATGTCACAGAGTATGCAGTGAACTTATTATTCACCACTTCATGGAGAGATATCAGTTTTAGAATCAAAGCATTCACAATGTGTCTCAGACCCAAAGAAGGACATGCACGGTCAGGGGGAGAGCCTGAAGTGTTGTGACAAGACTGCTGTAGTTATGATCATGTAATGCTAATCACAGGACAGGCATGAAGCAGTTAGTGTTGCACATGGCTTACACAGGGTGGGCATGTGGGACAGTCACAAGATGAGACCCCAGAGAGTGGCTATTGATCCAGAGACACCTCCACATGCTGCATGGTGGGTACAGAAATGGAGGGACCAGCCAGGAGCACTGCAGATGTGAGCTATGTTGGGTGAACTCTCCAGGGGAACATGGATCGTTTCTTGGCCCTGATTGCAAGGATGGCAGAGACACAATCTGTGTTGTTTCAGAAGAAAAACACAGCAGAGAGTGTGCAGACTAGAAGCTGGCTTACAGATGTAGAAGCAAAGCAAAAGTTCTCAGCTTTGGAAAACTGTCCTCCTTTACTTCAAAGTTTGTTGTTCTAGAAAAAACTTGGGTGGGCATCAGACCTTGTTGGACCAGGAAAAGTGTTGTTAGGGCTTTAAAACAAATTAGAAGAGGGGAGAAGACCCTGCCTCCACTTAGAACATAAGAAAATTATTTACTGTACACTTAAAAAATGTTTAGGGACAGACTAGGAGTTCAAATCTCATGAACGTGTACTATGTAATAGTGTTTCAAAAAAAATGGTACAGAATCTTCAAGCAGGGAGCTACATAACACTGTGCAGAACCACTATGGTATGAAACTATCAACTACGTAAATTAAACCTGCCAGTGCTCTTTTCACCTTTTTATCCTCTCCAGTTGCAAGGAAAAGAAGGAGAATGTTCTTTATTCTTAAAGTCTGTATTTGCTGCATTTGCACTTTGAGTAAAGCCAGGAATAGTCTTTCTAGTGCAAATGTCCTTGCAAGTCATTTGAGTTTGCCAGGAGTTCTGCAATTTTTAATTCTTAATCTTATTTATCACTACTCCTTGGATAGGTGTCCCACAACATCTCTAGCCAATTACTTACAAGAAAATAATTAAAAGTCGTAATATCAAACACCATTTTTTTGGGGGAGGGAGGGACCTAATTACAGGCATGGAACTTTAATTTATGTGCTGGGAACTGACACTCAATATCTTCTTTTTCATTGCTATTCAGGAACCTGGGAAAATAGATTATCATCTGTGACAGGTTTCTGGCAGTCCCTCTTGGTTTGACAGTGTTATTTTAGAGAGAAGAGAGAGTCACTTTTGTATATAATGAAAGGAAGAGTTGTCAAGCATCCATGCATATTTTATGTTGCATAAAACTTAAGTGCTAGAGGAAAGATTCTGTTTTCAGTCGTGCCATTGTAAATTCATAGTGCTTCTGCTGACCTCCTGGTTTGCATCAATGACATCTAGCTCAAAGGATGAATTTCCACTTTTACACAAGCAATGCAGCTCTTTTAAGTCAGCTTGGCCCTTACTGGTTTTTTTGGTTAGCACAGTCATGCACAACTGTTATGTGCATTGTGACACTTTGGCATTTTCCACTGACATTGACAGAAGTAAAAGCAATTTCTATCAAAGTGCTTCCTTCAAATGGCATCAGGCACAGTGTGCACTGTCTATTTTTTGCAGCTTAGTTGACAGAAGTGGTTATTCTTTGCTAAAAAAATAGACTTAGGGGGAAAAAAAGCATTTTCTAGTTCTACATTGCTAGCTCTGACTTCACTTTGGTCTTGTAAAAGATGGTGAATCCCTTCAGGCATTTTTGCACATTGCTTCTTTTCATTTCCAAATGTTGCTGAAGCAGCATCACATGAGCACTGAGGTGAAACAGAGCAACCAAAGTACTTGGTTTCTATAAGCTGAATGGCAGATAATATTGTCTTTAAAAAGCTTACTCATTAAGTTCATATATTTGATAGGGGAAAAAAATCTCAATTCTCTTACTGTGAGGCAGCCACTATAAAATACATAATTTTAGTACTAACCGATTGCTACTCAGACATTGTTCCACTGAGGACAAATACTAAAAATTCTACATATATCCTTTGTAAGATGTTTACTTAGTAAGAAAAACATGTTTAGAGGCATGACGTTCGCTATGTCTTTTCCATTAAATATATGTATGTACAATATTTTAAGGATCCATTCTTTTAAAATGCAAAAAATTCCTTTCTTTTCTTTTTACAGATTTCAAATAGTGGAACATCATACTGCATGCCCTCAAGAATAAGGATTTAATTGATTAACCTTTTGTAGCTCTTTTAACAGCTCATTTTGTGCAGATTAGCACATGCATTAAAAGCAACTGCCAAGTGGAATCAACTTTTCCACAGCACTAGCACATGATTTCCAGCAGAAGAAAATAAAGTAATGGCCAGTCTTCGCGAACGAAGAGCCGGGGAAGGTCCTTACCCGCATATGCAGATAAGGCCTTCGAG
>JAWWES010000081.1:53956216-54006934 GCA_035583135.1 Lophotriccus pileatus
AAGCAAAATGTTGTTTTACTGTCAGACCACTGTAAATAAAACACCAAAACCAAACACAAACAGCCCCAAACCAACAACCGACAGCAATAACAAAACCTCCACGAAATTACTAAAACATTTTGTTTTTCTTTGGCAGGATGACACTGAGTCATATTTCTCTTGAACAAACTTGGAGCACAAAGAATAAACTTACCTCTTATCACTTCTTCTTTCTGGCTTTGAGCAATCCAATACAAAGTGTTCTTTACTGATTTTGTTTCCAGGAAAATGCTGTTATGAATGGGATGTTTGGGTCATCTTTCTTTTAACATAATATTTCCTGAGGCAGGCCTTTGTCTTTGGGAACTTTTGGTTTTTTGCTGCGTAAGTGTGGAATTATACAGTTCCATTTTTTACTACAAGTAATGATTATGGTAACTATTAATTACTACTATTAACAAATCTTTATACTAATAATACTAATGTTAGTTTTGTGTTAATAGTACCTTTATTAACTCTTTCTTGTATCATATTTTACATCCACAAGCAGAAGTTTTCCCTTCATTTTAATTATCTATATCTATATCTATTATCTATAGAAAGTGCATTTGTCTGTTCACTTATGCCACCCAAAGCTCACAAAGTAGACCTATTTCTTAATACTATTATTAGTTTTTGTCAAATTAATTTTCTGTTTAAAAAATGGATAAGCATGGCCAGAAAAGTGAGGAGCAAACTGTAGTAGGTGTAAAATTAAAGGACGTACTCGAGTTTTAATTAATTTCCAATTTAAAAGAAACTGTATTTTTAAATAGTGTTCCAAACTTTTTGGGGATCATTGACATCATTACAACAGAGCTGAATAGAATGAAATCATCACATTCAATAGCTGAATTTCAGTTTGGATCAACATTTCCAGCTCAGATCTGGTTTTGTCATTTTTAAGTTTAACCAGGAATCTAAATATCCATAGTCATAAGCAAACATGAAATCTTATTACCTTAAAGTTCTGATTATACTTACACACTGACCCAGCAACAGGTTATGAAACATTGAAGTAGATCATTTTTTTGCCTATTGTGTTTAGTGATTCACACACGTAGCATACAGGGACCTGAAGCAACAACTTGTCTCCACTCAAAACCAGTATAGTCTCTTAGGAGACCTGATATTACGTTGAGTTGTTGAGCACCATGATCGCTGCCACCTATCCTCAGTTCACACTGGGAATAAGAGAAATTTCCAATAGTACATAGTAGTGGAGAGCCCAAAAAAAATATTCTGACACAGCCCTGAAATCTCGGGCCAAATTAAATCCAATGAGAATATGAATCTGATTGCTTCTGAGAAAAGCTTTGCAATACAGCTTTTTTTAAAACCTAGTTGTTTGAAAGTTAGTCTGCAGATTATCTAAGCGCTGTGGCAAGAGGTCCAAGAATGTGCAAGGTCCTTTCCTCTGAGTATTCCTGGCAGCTCACACCATGTCAGTGATGCCTGTCTGGTGCTTGTCAGTACTGTCAGTACTCAGTTCCTGCCTCTGGAAGTTCTATTTTCAGTTTATTCCATATTCATTTAATGTAAAAGGCAGGTAGGGGAGTGACAACAGGGATCAGAAGGCCTTTTTCATGAACCGCACTAGTTATCATTTGATCCTTTGAGATTTAGCCTGTCAACTTAAAAACTTTATTTCACAACATTGGAAGTTTTTGCATTGCAAAGAACTGGTTGGGGATATAAAAATGGACTAATATCTACAGTTCCATACTCTTAACAATCTGGTTATTTTTAATTTGAAAGTTAATTTGAATCTGGAAGTATTGCAACTTCAAAAAGGAATATAGCACATATGTTTTTTCCACATATAAATTAGTAATGTTCAGTAGAAAAAGAGTCTGACTGGTCTTATGAATGTTCCTTTGATCAAGCAGCAAAAATAAAAGCTGTTAGTCATTTCAGATTAAACAGGAGTTCAAAATATTATGTCTTTCTATTTAGTGTGTCACAGATTCATCAAAATAAAAAAAAAATTGTTGTCACAGATTTTCTTCAATAGGACACTTTAAAAAATTGTCACTGCACAGGGTGGATGAAATCTAGCAGGTTTCTACCACCTTTACTCTTGGGAGACTGTCTGACAGGTTACAAGGAAATGCCACTTGTCACTCATTTTCATGTGTCAGGACTCACCTGTTCCACTCTGAAAGGGTAGGGGAATGATATTTTAGGACTCTCAGGAAAAGATGTCATTGGCACTAAACTGTCAAGGGCCATTGAGGACATTACACAAGGTAAAAACTTACTAAAATAAATCTCATGCTTCTACAAATATAAGCTCTCATATTAAAAGAAAGTTCTCTGCGTTGTTCACTCATTTCCAATCTGTTTAAGCACAGAAGTTACACCTCCATGAGTGTACCCATGCACATGCACAGACACCAGTTCTTACCTTGTGCATCACGCTTACTTTAAAATCAATGTCAAAGCAGGCAGGATCCTAAAGAATAAGAACTGAGATTTTCTTGATGCTTTTCTTTGTCTTTCAAGAAGTTCCTGAAACAGAAGGTGTGAAAGAGTTGTAGCCCTGTAGAAGGTGTTATAAGAATATCATCAGTCTTTACCTCTTTTCCTTCCTCTTCTTGTTTGAGGTGAGGAAAAACAATTAAAACTCAAGAGATTTGGCTATTTTATTCTTTATTGCTCTGTGGATAACTTCAAATTCTGTTGCACTAATCAAATTACTCTAGGAATAATGCATGATACACCATACTACTTAGAAATGGGACATGATTCTGGCTAAATGTTTAGCTCATCCTTATCTATTTGAGCATTTGTAAAATGTTTTGTGTTGTAGAAGGACATTAAAAAGATGTGCTGAGTGTGTTGGTTTTGATTTTTTTTTAAATTAACAATGACCTTAATCAAATTTTAATGTTGTAAAATCAAACATAAAGAAGTTGTTTTATCATTGAAAATATGCTGAGTTACATTCCTTGTCCCGTGCCACCATAATCACTCTTTGAAATTATTTTCAGAATAGTAGCTATGATGGAAAAATCCACATAAAATATGCATAAGGTAGCCAAATTTCTTGTAGTTGCTATATATATCTCCTCCTGCTGACAGAATATTTTTAAGATTTTACTAAATTTTGTCCCTCTAGAATCAAATAATTAGTATAAATAAATAAATTAAACACAGCACTTCATCATTATTATTTATCATTATGAGAAACATATTGCACTTTGAAAAATAATCTTAAGAGAATACTTAATTTGCTTTTCATAAACTGATCATTGTTATATTGAATTGTGTTATAATTAACTAATATATCAAAAAGTGCTAGCATAATCACATGCTTCTTCTTTTGACATGCAAACTCTTGCAATGTACAAACACCCAGACAGATGGGAGATACATCAATTGAAAACCTGTCCTATGAAAGTGAATATTTGAAAAACCTTTTAGATTTTAGTAGCTTTAACAGAATATTTACTGTTTAGCATCTTGTTCTGCATTTCTACTTCAACCATCATCTGAAACCTGACATAGTGTCAATCTTCAGAATCATTTTGGCAACAAATCAGGAAAACCCAAGTCATTACTCAAGGAAAGCATATGTGTAACGTGGAAGAAGATTAAAGGAGCCGAACCAAAGTCTAATAAATTGTGTTTAAAATTTCATCTCTCTCTTACTTAGGTTGTGAAGGTACCGGAGAAGTTTATCCACAAGTTGCTAACCCTCAGGCTCAATATTCCTACTATCTGTGTGGTAGAGGAATTATCTGGATTCTCAGAATTTTTATGAGGCTAGCAGGAAGGAAAAGCCAGGAATTTTTAGGTGCAGACATCATGAATGTAAAGATATTAGGAGAATATATTATCCGATGATAAAAATCTGGGCTTGTAACTGAGCATAAAACAAAATTAACAGGCGTAGTACAAAAAGACAAGTTTTTAAAAATCATGAGCCTAGTCCTTGCACATTGTGAAATGGCCTTTTAAGTTCAAACTGTGGTTTTAAGCCTTTTCATTTCCTTTTAATTTCAGTTTCTGATAGCTCGACAGTTTATCATGATTTTTTCAGTGTATTTTGTTTTAGTGGTAGCTGAGATCCTCTTGTAATCACTTTGCTCCAGGAATTGTGTAATTTAGTAAAGCCTAAATACATTAAGATGTGATAAAAGCACAAGAAGGTAGTGGCATGAATTGCTGTGTGTTATGGTGGCTGGGAGGAATACGAATTGCCTGTCTCTGCTGCTAAGTTCCGAGAGAAATCTGCCTTTTCCACTGCTGGTTCCTTATTCTTCAAAAGGCAAAGTAAGTGAGAAGTAGCGTATGCCTCAGAAAACACTAAGAGAAGGATCATACAGGCAACTAGCTGTGGGCAGCAGAGGCCAGCTTCTGTACCCATCCATTTCCAACATTCTGCGAGAGCTGTATATTACAGTCCTGAAATGTCAGGTGGGAGACAAAGCTGAAAGGAAGCTTATTTTCTTCAACAGCAGGGAACAGGACGAAAAAATGTATGCGGAGAGAGGAGGAGGAAGGTGGAATAAAGAGAATGAGAGGATCTTTTTCTAGGCAAACGTGAAGTTGTGTGTTCTCACAAACAGGCTGAGGTGAAATATTTTATTTCAGTTCGCTGTTACTTGATAGAGGCAGCTTTCCTTACCCAAAGTAGCTTCAGATTAGTGATTATTACTCGTATGTTGCTCTTAGTGTATTATGGGTGTGCTGGAGTGAGTATAGGAATGTGAGATTAAGTATAGACGAATGTCCTGACTGCATTCCTTACCAGGTTTGAGGAATAACTTTCATAGCCAAACCTGAGGTTCATGATGTGTTACACATATATGTGATAAATAGTATTCTAGCAGGTTCATGTAATTTATGTATGAATGTATGACATACAAAAGTACCTTTGGCTGAAATATAGACATGCCTCCAGTGACTAAAGTAAGAATGTACTTGTCCAGAACTGGTAAGTTTTCTTACATGTTTGATGCAAACGTATTATAGAATAGCAAATTATCTATAATTTTTATGAAGCTTTGAGGAGGGAAAGAGCTTACAATTCTCAGACAGAGATGTCCAAAGATAGAAAAGAAAAATTAGTTTTATCCAACTACAGGAAGCCTGTTCTCCTAAAGACATGCATGCAGTAGATAACACTCCATAAACTCACAGTCTTGCTGTACATTTCTATCATCACAGGTTTCTGTGTCATACTTACTCTACATCTAGATGCTAGAATAGCTGGAGCATCCTTGACTCAGTATGTGGTCTGTGGAAGTCACATCTTCTTGAATGCTTTTTGTGGTCTGTCTTTAGTATGGGTACTTGGGCTGGCGACACAACATTGTGGGTTGTTATGACTGATACCTAGTGCAACAATTTTAATACATCACTGAGAGTGGGTAAATTTACAAAATTTTCAATTTCCAAGCCATAGAAAACTTAGATAGTCCTCTTTAAAATTATATCCTTAATGAAGTGATGTTGATGACTCTTGATTGCTCACTCTCAAAAAATATCTTTATATCATTATTTGTATCTAATTCTTTACTTATTCAGATCTGTCTTTGAATCCATTTGTAGATCCCAGCCTATACTAATATTGTTTTCCATATTTTCCATTAATAACATTTTTCTTTGCATTGTCTTTATTTTATATAAATAAATCTATATGATATATATTAATATATATTTATATTATTAATATATATTTACATCTATATGAGTAAAACAATCAAAATAGTATTATGGGAACTAAGAGAGAAGAGGATCTGAAAAGTATAAAAACACATATTTATTTAAAAACATGGATTGTTTCACAAGCATAATTAAATTTGGAAGAATGTATTAATATTTTCTGAAAACACTTCAGTAGTTCAGGGAGGTATAACAGCTTTTTAAGAGAAAGGATAATTAATGGCATAGTAATAAGCGGATATAAACTGGCCATGGATCACTTCAGGCTATAATTCCGAAGAACAGAACAAGTAGAGCAACCATGTTTTGGTGGGTCCAGATTGTAACAGCAAGAGCAGGTCCCATCTAGCCCTGAATTTAAAAATGTGTATTCCTGGAGAACAATTTCACAACTGCAATATAAAGAAAATTATGCTGGTTATTAGCATTCTTTCTCTTCTTGGCAAACTAATCTGGCAGCATAACTGTCTGGATTTATTTTTACAGCAGAGAGTTAAACTTAGAGTTAAATTCTGTCAAGTTTTTCCACTTGCTCGAAGTACACTTGTGTCTTGTTTTTTATTCACTGATGATTTGTGGGGAAAAAAAAAAAAAGACAACAAAAAACCCCCAACAAAACAACCACAAACGAAACCTACTAAAATTATTTAAGTACATCACCCCAGAAATAATACTACTGCCAGTTCAGTAAGCTATATACTACTATGTACAGCTCACAGACCTTTTCACGAGCCTCAATTTTCTTGCCAGGCTGGGCTCCCTATCTTTTGGGCCAGATTTTCCAACCCTTGCATAAATTCTTTTATCTCCTCTGCCCAGTGCAGTTAGCAAGCTCTTAAAATATGAACACCCATTGATCTTTTGTCACATACTGTATCTTTTTGCCTCTGTGGACATATGGGTCATTAAAATCCATATTTTTATCTATTCCACGTATTTAGGTTTTTCACTGTTACTGGTTTTATTTTCTGCCCAGCAAAAGTACTTCTTCTCTGTACGTAATTTTCAGTCTGTTCTTTCTTCTTTGCTCCTTTTGATTTCCTTTTTATTTGTAACAAGGATAATTGAAAACACTAAAACTGATATTTGTCAAATTTATATTCATTTTTATAAGTTTTTAACAATTAGCCTGTTGAGGTGAAAGTATAGCAGGATTTCTTTTTAGTAACTCAGCACTATAAATTAATCTGAGTTTTAGGTAAGAAATGAAACAGTGGATTTTTTCATCCAGATTTGCTACATTGATTTGGTATTTATTATCTGGAATGTACTGATGAGTGGAGATGGGACTGAAATTCTCATAGGCACTACAGGTAGCCGAACAGCTACACAGGTTAACCTCTGCTAGTTTGCAAATATCAGTGATAGATATATAGTGCTTCCATAAATAGTGGTGTCTGTTTAATGTTATTAACATCACATATTTTTTTAATGTCAAATCATCATAAAAAAGTAAGAGGTAGCTTTTCCTTTGGGAGGAGCAGGTCCGTTCCTCAGAATAGTTCACCCAACTGCTAGATAACAGTGTTATAGTGGAGAGGGACAGATGAGTCATGATTCATATTGATTCTAAATTTTACAGTGCACACAGCTTCTTAGGCAAATTAATATTTTTTAATTCATATTTAGCTGTATTTGTGTATCTCACAACGTTTTCTCTTCAGAAACTCTTTGTAATCACCTTTGAATTTGTTCTTCAGTGTTTCTGAAAAACACTCCCATTCACTAGATTAGACTTCCCTTACTAGGCACAATACAGCATATACTTTCATATGTCCTGTCTGAAAAGAACAGGTGTAAACAAGCATGGGTTTGCACAAACTCCTGCGAGGTTTAGAAAAATCAAATGGAAATTTTTCCATTACTTCAGGCTTGCTTCACTTCTTTTTAACTACAAAATACTTGTTAGGGATTACTATCTCACTCAACATATTCCTAAGGGTAAACATCTCAAATATAAGTGTACTAGTTTTCAACTGCTCATTAAAAACTAATCTATTAACATATTTTTACATGCATCTTTACAATATAAATTATTTATATATTCTAAAAAAAAGTTGAAGCAAAAGGAAATGTAAATCCACTGCTGGGTAAAATCAGGGGTTGATATTTTTTGTCTAAACACATTATAATTTGCTGCTCTTATCATTATTCAGAATTACAATACAACTTTTAGATGGTTTTTCATATATGAATGAATTTTTTTATTTTAAAAGCCAGGTATTATTCTTCTAACATCTTAATGCATAGAAAATGTATCAGAATCAGAATGAATTGTGGCCTTTATTGAAATGTATCGTTTATGTTGAGTATATTAATAAGGATACATTAACAAGCGAAAAGGCCATTTATTTAAGTGATACAACAACTGTACTTTCTAAACTCTGAACTCCACAGTTATATATGCTCTGTTAGAAAATGATGAGGTCTGAATGAACTTTGGATGGAACTGTATCGTAGATTTTGGGGAAATTTTGTCTCTGGATGTGTAGAAACTCCATTGCATCAGCTAAATTATTCCTATTCAATTAGCTATTCCATCACATTAGGCTCAGAGAGTAGTTTTCAAGCAGAGAAACCCAATTCAGCTGGTGACAGAGATGAGACCAGAGATTGCTTGCGTGATCTGCAGTTCTTTCCTTCAGGAGATTCATGAGGAATAGGAACTCTAGGGTTATTGCCAGGGATTTGCTGTGATAATACCAGAAAGAGACTGCTTGACAAAGCAGGATCATTCCTCCCTTTCCTTGTTTATATGTGTTTATTCAATTAAACTGTCTGGTTCATTCAGGAAAAACAAACAAACAAATAAGAAATACAAAACTTCCTGATGAGTCCATTTTTCAAGCTCTAAGCCCAGAACTGTGAAATTCTCCAGTTTTATCACTTTATGAAAGTTATTATTTTTGTGTATGGATTTTGCTGTCCTTATGTCCTTTAATTACCACAGCTGTTCCACTGCTTACACTTACATTTTTGTTAGTCAGGTACAGTCTGTATTCACATATTTTTTCGTATCGCACTCCTATCCTTCAGTGTTGTACTACTCCATGGTGGCAGATGTGTTGCAATGTTCCTCCCAGAATAGAAAAAAACTGCCGTATGTTGTGCAAGTATGTCACACATGTACAGATGTTTCCTTATATGCTGCATTTCTCCTGTGTTTAGCTGATAACTTTTGCAAGTTATCTCTTTCAACCTGTGCTACAGCACTGAGGATCCTCTTCCGGAGTATGACTAAAAATAGTTCGGTAGGACTGTCTTTACTTTTACTTATTCCTTTGTGGGTTTTTCCTTTTATTTTTCTTGAATCTGGAAGATGAAACTCTGGTTTTGGTTTATATCTGCTTTTTAGAAAGATAGACAATATCTACATTTGTTACCAAATGATTATTAGCAGATTAAGCAGTGTCTAAAACAGTAAACAATTCACCTCCCAGAAGACAAGCACATCTCTACATTCAGTCCTATCCCACCATTACCTTTGCATATTGTATATAGCAGTATGCCAGCAGTACTCTTCTAAAGTTGTAGTTTTGAAAGTAAATAACTTGGCTTTCAAGAGTCCCTTTGCGCTAAGCTTGGCCAACTAATTCTTGATCCACAAACTAAGGCTTTTAAAAAAAGCAGGAAAAAAATCCTAAACATTAATTTAACTAACTCTAAGGTTTATACTTAGAGGAAGAAGAAACTCAGAGGTGTTGCTGATTAAAATTGGGATTTGACAAACTGCCCTTGGAAACTGAGGTTTAATTGCTCCTAATACTGGCAAAAAATAGAAGAAACTTTGGAAGCTGCCGTACTGTTAGTGTATTTTTTTTAGAGAGACATTGCAGTTTCTGCATCGTATATTGTAATCATAGATTCATCTCCAACTTCTGCTTTTAGAAGGAAAATATCATTATTGGTTTGGAGAAGAGCATATCTAAACCATGTCCATCTAGTGGAAGGGACAGATGCTAATATGATCATGTTACATATCGATGTAGGGTTACCTCTTTTCCATCCATTGCTGCACAATTGTGAAATCATCATAACTGAGGAGATGAATCAGCTTTTGCTTAATCTAGCCATACTAATACCTTTGTTCTGCATTCTGTGCTGTGCCCTTAAAAACTACAGTTGTTAGACCTAGAAGAAATTCCCTGAGTTTAGTGTGAAGAGGTTTGATTTGAAGACCATTAATTTTATTCCATACAAGCGTGAAATTTGATCATCTTGATATTAATCTATATATTATTATTTTATGCAAGTTCAGTAAGCATTTTATTATGCCTATCATGAGCAGACCAAAGTTAAGAAGACGTGTCTGTAATGAAAGTTTTACTTTCATGATTTTTTTTCTTGTTTTGATTTCCTTTACACATAATTTAAAGGTTATATTATGTGCATTTGGAAGAAAAAGGAAGGTGCACTCCATTCTTGGGAAATTAAATGTTTCAATTCACCTAAATCAAAGCAGCAGTAGCAAAGTCACCTCATAATCTTAGTGATGTGTAAACTTCAAAGATTACGTTGGGTGATTTAAATGCTGTGTGAAGGACTACAGTGTCTTATTTCTCAGGGTTTTATTAAAAAAAAAAAAAGAAACAATAAAATTTAAACCAAAGAAAGCTTATTTTCTCAGTGGTCTATTAAATTAAAAGCAAGTCATGGAATATATCTGTGCAATAGAAATGAATGATAAAACTTTGTTTACTGGACCCACACAATTTTTCTAACCACATCACTTAAATATTTTTGTCTGTTTTATCTAAGTGGCTAATATTGGTGTTAAAAATGTGAAAAAAACCTCACCAGGACGACTGTCCTGGTGGCTGGCAGAAACTTAGAGGCTTACAGTCTGTTTACATTCAAAGCAAAGATGGTAGTTGCACTTTACTGATTCAGGCTGGTGTTCCATCAGTGCAGTCCTCTTTGTTTGCACTGAATGGCAAGAGTCCCTTTACCCTGAGCCGACTGGGAGACAGCCAAGAGAGATGGTTTCTTTTCATACATTTTCAAGTTTCTTTCAGTCAGAATTGTAACAAAAGCTTACTTTCCTTTGATTTTTTTATCGCTATCATCTGAAAAATATTCTCTGACTGCCTCAATGTGATCCTTCCTGCCTTTTTTGTGTATTTCTACCACTTTTACCAGGCACACAAAAACATATCTGTGCAACTGAACTATGCCCATCTCTGCTACATTTAATCTCATGGATGGGGAAGCTAGACTACAGGCATCATAGCTTGCCAGCTAACTTATTCCCCACTGGCATTATGGTCATTAAATAAGCAAATTAGTGTGTTTCCTTATGTTATTTGGAGATGATATATCTTGCAAAGGTAAAGGCCTCCAGTTCCAATCATGTCCACCATTTTGACAGTGGAGCTGTTTGTGGACCCATCTAATATATGGGCTCTCAGACAGGACTGATAATTTGAATTCTTTTAACCTGCTGTTTTTCATCTGATTTAGAGAACAGCATCCTGAGTAGTTTCAAGGACCTCACTGAAAGAGCATTAATCGTAGCAGTAGCAAATACAAGGATGAGGGGAGAAGGCTACCGTGTTAACCATATGTGTTGATAGATGAATAGTAAACTATGATTCCAGTGTAAAAAGAGCTTTCCATGAGAATGAAAATTTTCTGACTCGTTAGTAAAAGAGCATTCTGCATTTTTATGACCATTGTGGCAGGAAGATTCAGTCCATGATTTTACATTGAAAAAAATCTGTAGCAGTTTTGGTGTATTGAAGTTGAAGATTCAGAAACAACCTGTGAAAATATTGTTTTATTCTTAAACTCTTCTATGGTCAGGTTCACATCTGTGGTTCCTGAAGCAGATGTTTAAGCCCAATTGACAAGTCAGTATTTTGCAGCACACTGGAAAAAAATGAGGGGCAAGAAGGAAGACTATAATAATAGCCTTAATTGATATGGATTTTTAAATACTTTGTCATTGAATAATGGCTTAGAAGTTCATTATAATTAAGTAAAAAAATAGTCATACCTCAATAATTACAGTTATAAATAATTACAATTTACTCAATAAGTAAATATTTACTCATAAAACTAAAATAAAAATTGAAGTCTGATTATCGCAAAAGGCCAATTTGCTCTAAGTTCTCAGAGTATGTTTTGAGAAAGATAATTGTCCTTAGCTAAATCACTGATTGCTACTTTTTAAAATAAAAAATGCTTCATCATCATCTTTTAGATCAAGTGACTGGGAGGGTTCCCTTCCTAGGAAGAATAACCTTCACTAGAGCAATAAAAACATTTTTTTTTTAAATCCCCTTGAAAGATAAAAGGTCCATTATTGTCGTATGTGTCAATATCACAATATAAATAAATATTGTTTTCTAGACCATAGTCCTTTGTGTGTGTGTGTGTTCTTTGGCTTCCTGCTGTGTATGATTAATTTCAGGGTATTCAGCAAAGCAGTTTAAACTGCTTCTGCTCTGAAATATCACATACTTATTGGTCAAAATAACAGTCCTTAGGGTATCACAGAAAGCTTGTATTTTGCAAAGCAACTAATATTCTCTAATATTCTCTCCTTTGCAGTGATCTAAAGAGGCTATTATATGTATTTTTGTTACTTATGCACCTAAAGGTGCATAATTCCTTTTAGTTAGGAAATAATTCCTTTTTAGTTAGGAATTTGCTGTGGTTTGACTGAAGTCTGTCTGGAGGAAACTTTGTTCTTTTGTAACCCACAAACGGTTGAAATTGTTTGTTTGTGTTTCTTGAACAAATAATATATTCAAAATTACTTTCTTAAGCAGTGATAGAAGACCTTAGTCTAGGAAAAAAAACCCACTGAGGTTGCACTCTCCAATATGACTACAAGTGCAATGCAGGGCCACTGTTATATTTCAAGTCGTGATCACATTTTATGTTTTTATTAGACATGTAAAATCCTCCAATGATTTCAAAGTCAAAGAGTAGGAAATCTAAGACATAAGACTGCTTTTTGCAGCCTTAGTTTGGCACCATTTAATGTATGCATCAAGAAGCTGTCTAATTATATAACTGTTCTCCTTTCCCATATGCTCTGCAAGAATCCATTTAAGGCACGAAATGGTCTATGCATACTTAATGGTTACTCAATGAGTGGTTACTCAATGTTTTGGTTTTTTCTTTGTCACTCAGCAGTGTAGCCATAAGCCTAATTGATTGCTGCAAGCACAGAATTACCCATTTACATGTGGCCTTCTGTATGGTACCTATGAGAATGCCTTGTGAAGATTTCTTTATTTCTTTTCACATCTGCAATCCCCTTCATCTGTCTCTGCACATGCCATATTGAAGCACATAAGTAAAAGGTAAAAATGTCCAGTAATGTGATCTGCCTGGATTGTGATGTGGCATTTTAGATCTTGACTTGCATCTCTTGCCACTATTTTATATTAAATCCCTGGCACATCAAGTCTCTCTGAAAATAAAGACTGGAATATTTTTGTTTTCTCTTACTATCATTGAATAGAAAATCTGTGGTAGAATTAAGAGAAAATGTATCTCTTTATCTAGGGCAACCTTTTTTCAATACCTGTGTTTAATTTTCCTGTTTACTGCTTTCCTACACATCCCCTCCCACTTCTGTAACAAATGAGGTGGGAAATTCAATGTGCAACAGCTACATAACTTGAGGCTGCACCGTGACATCATTCAGGACATGCATGGGAAAACCCATGAAATGGAATCACTTTGACAACCCTTTGGAAGGGTTCATAAGCAGAATTAGAAATTTTGCATCCAACCTACAGACCAAAACTGAGCCAATTTGGCACATCTTCTGTTTGTGCACAGGCAAAGCTCAGAGAGAAATCAGAAGTCATAGGTTCTTCTGGGATTCTGGTATCATCTCCTGTTTTAGCCAGCCATGTTAGCTGTTCCCTTATTTGACTTGTCAAGCTATGTTTCTTTCCTTTCTGTTGTCTGAGTTAATTTCTGCTGCCCCATTTGCTAAACAGACCTTGAATTCATCTTTTTACCTGTTTGACTGTAGCTTCCTGCCTAGCCAGGCTGAGTCCTTTCCTAGGTTGCTGTTTCTCCTTTCCTTTTCCAGCTAGCTCTGTGTTCATTCTTTGACTCTTCCTGTGCACGTTATCCACCTACCACTTGTTCTCCATGACTTTACACTTTCTTCCTACATCTGTTGTTGTTATCTATATGCAATTCATTCTTCTCAATATGTTTCTTCGCTGAGGTTTTACCTTTGGGGTTTTTCACCTGAATTCATTTTTCTGGCACTATAGATTACTTTCCTATTTTTCTTGCATCCATCCCCCTCACCTCCAGTCCTTTTACAGCTTCATCAAGATAGTCTTTCCAAAATTTCAGCCTTTGCTTGACCAGATAGTCTTTTCCCTTTTCCAACACCCTGGCTTCTTGCCCTCCCATAATGTCCCTAGCTCTCACTTTTAGGCCTTTTTTGTCAGTTCTGTCTCTCCTTCCACACTCACACTTCTGCTCTTACCGTCAACAAGTTCAATGTGATCATTGTTTACTCTTTATGCTACTTTTTTCATTCTCCTTCAAAAGTGATTACTCAATGCCTTCTTTTCTGTACATGAATCAGTGGGTTCTCTTTTCTGGAAGAAAGTAGACAGCAGAGGAGAGATGGACTCCTTGATTTGCAGCAGCCAAAATTAAAAAAAAAAAAGAAAAAAAAAAAGAGTCTTCATTCTTTTAAATTGATGTGATCATCAATTTGCCTTCTGCAGATGGGTTTGTTCTTTCCAATTTTAGTGGGTTCTGGGTTTAGCATATATACTACCACAAATTTTTCTGAAATCTTAGCATTAGTATTGATCAAGTCTTGTTGGTCATGAACAACTTCTGTTTTTTTCTGAAGTAGTTTACAGGTAAAATAGAATAAAGTTTAAATTTAAAGAATAAAATGTATATAACTATTGTTAAAGTAATTACCTACATAATTTCAATTTTATTCAAAAGTTTCTGAATTACTCTAACACCCCTTCCCCACCCCAGATTGTAGCAAACTTTGTATTTATTTTTGTTGTTCCTTCTAAAAATCTTCATTGTTTGACCTGAAAACTTTTTGGGAGAAAAGTAGTAAATTGAAGCAAACAATCACCATAGAGAATTTTTGAAAAAATATAATTATAATTTGGGAATGGTCTAAGCAACTGAAAATGGAATTTTATTATAGTTGGGACTATAAACTTTAATTGATCTTCTGTTTGAAATCCTCAGATGTCCAAATACAGAACCTTCCTGAAGGAATAGATGATAAAGAACTTGTCTCCTTATCATATACCTAAAAATGAAAGTAAATAGTATTTTCCAAGAAAAACCAGGTGTGCATGCGAAATATGTCAGTGTAGCCCTTCTGCAGAATACCAAATAGATGTAATCCTCCGGACATCCAAACTTTCAAAAATGAGAACAGGCAAAATTTTAATAGGCAGTCTTAAGAGAAAGGGCAGTTCTTTCTTCCTGCAGAAAGACCATGCTGAAAATGCTTTCCCACAAGCATTTGACCTTTTTAAATATGAACTGCATAGAATTGTTCTTTTTTCACAGGTGGTCTGCTAGTGTGTAAGAAACTGTGCAACAAGTTTTTGTGGTTCTAACAAAAAAAAAGATTGTGATGTGATTTGCATAACTGCACAAAGGAGAAGCTTGGAGAATGTAGACCACATGGATTTGCTGTATCTGAGGGCAAAAAATAAATACCCTTAGTTTCACAGCAACCAATTTTTTCCTTTCCCCAGACACATGATTAGTGAATGGCAACAGGCATGTTTCAGTATCCCAGTGTATCCCCAGTTATCACTGTACTACTAAATAACCATTCTCATTTTTAATGTTCTGAGGAAAGGAGAAAATAGTGTCAAGTGTAGTTACAGTTACTTCACTAACCAGTTTCTGACCATCTAAACTCTCCTATTCTCTGCCTTGTTTTAGAAGCAGTTCAACACTTAAGTCATCTGAGCTTTTCTACATATCCTAATCACAGTAATAAATGCTCAGGTTATAGGGTACAGCTTTGAGAAATGACAAGAGTGTCAATTTTATATTTAATTCTTCATTATAAATTTTTCTGCTAAATGGTGAAAGAATGTAGGACTATAAAAAGATGTTAAGATGTACAGCAAATGGTATCTCAGATGCATTTCTTCTAATGCTTTCCAAATTGTTTTTCATTAATTGAGTGGAAAGTTAGGTATTTAGATGACACAAGCCCTTCTTGATAGCTCTAAATTAAAGAAAATAAAAATATATACATAGTCTTCTGCTGTCTTTCTATGATCTGGTTGCTAATGTGATTTTATGTACATTGCATAATGCAGATAGTGAAAGAGAAGCTGTCTTTTTTAAAACTAATGAGATACCTTTGTCAAGGTACAATCTGTTTTCAAGAAAAACGCTTTTTAAAGCAGTACCAGTCTTCTGAATAATGATATTATTGAGCTGTTGACAACAAAAGAATAATAGATTGTGCAAGAATAACCTCTGGAATGACAGAAGTTATACACTCATCTGAGAATTATTTGTGTAAATGAAATGTGTGACTGATTTATTCACCTTTTTATATGTTTATATACTGATTTGCATTATGGTTTCATTAAGAGTCTTAACCCTGCCTTTATACGTCATGCCAAAATTAGTTTTCATGTATATGGTCTCAGTCTTGTCCATAATGTGTTTATGCTTCATAAAGGCATGAATTAATTTTAAAAAATAGCAAGGGATTCCATTTGGTCCTCTCTCTTTTACCAGAAACCTGTCTATGTGATACATAATATTAGTAACACACTGTCTGCTTCTGCTGTTGTTTTTATTCCATTATGGTCTCACAGACAACTAATATCCTAACGAAAAGACTTCAAAGAAGGCTATTATAGTTCCATTTAACAGGCTGTTGCCTAAAGTACTGCATCTTTACTTTGAAATTAGCCTGTATTTACACAGATTTTGGGTTTTGTGTGTTTTTGTTTGGTTGGTTGGTTTGGTTTGGTTTGTTTCTTTCTTTTTTAATCAGGGGATTTTTTTGGGATGGTGTGTTTGTTGTTGGTTGAGGGGGGGTTTGGTTGGGGTTTTTTTGGTTTTTTTTCTTCTGTTGGGGTCATATTGGAACCAATAGGTATTTACGTATTTCACTTGCTTAGATGACGTTTGTCTTACACTGTGAATGCAGAGATGGCATTTCGAAATGCACTGTGTCTCATTATAAGTCACTAGTCTATTCAATTTAGTTGGAAGCTGATTGTAAATGGAAAGTCGCTAAAATAGCTGTCCACTTGTGTTCATAATTAGATGCTCAATTTCTCTTTATTTCTCTTTCTTGAACTGTGTGTTTTGTTCCTCTGCTACATGGTTTCTCAGTTTCTTCTGTGGCGTTACAAAGCATATAGGATTTGTTACAGAGCAGCAACAAAAACCATCCTGAAGAGACCCCATGCACTTTCTCATCACAGACTTTAGAAGTGAGTGGGTGGCAGATTTAGTGCCTTGGTATGGGTGGTAATGAACCTTTTTCTCAGTAGAACAGTGACTTTTGCAGATTTTTAGAGATGAACTGTGCATTTAAGACACATTAAGGAACATATAGTAAGGAAGAAAAAAAGTCATTCTGCTGTATATGTCTGAACTTGTTAAGGCTGTTACATTTGGCTTCCTACTGACTCAGAAAGAAATGGTCAATTCTGCCTGTGTCCTACTGAAAATGTTATGGTAATGAGGTGCTTTGTTTTTTGTGTGTTTTTTTTCCTTTGGACAAAGATTTCCCTGTACTTCAAAAGCTTTCTGTATTTCCATTTCCTTGCAAATAGTTGGGCTCCTTAAACCTTAAAGGATAAGTATCTAGTGCTTATACTTCCTGGAGCTGGGAGATGGATAAGAGATTCAAATCAGTAAGTGTTGTGAAACATTATGTCCCAAGACAGGAATGCTGCTCTATGGCATTATATGTAACGCTGCTGTGTAGCAATCCTGTTGATAACCAAACCTCATAATACAGTCCTTGAATGCCACAGAAATACTCTGATGCCTAAAATTTTGTTGGGACTCCATAGATGTTAGGAAGTGATGGGGCAAGTTCTGATGCTACAAGGCGTGCCAGAGGCACAACCAGCAATACCAGTATGTTCGATCTGTTTGTTTGTGAGCCTTCCTGATAGCCATGGACCTTTCCATTCAACTCCTCACTTCCTCTCCTGGACAGGGAAGCAAATTTGATTTATGCAATATGGACATAACATAGTTAGCTTTATTGTCTTAACTGAGACTGCATGGGGCTCTCCAACATGTACCCCTAAATAGCACATGGTTTGCTTTTCTAATTACTCTCTTTCCTTTACACATTTTGCCACCTTCATACCTGTGCCTTTGTCTGCTCTGCTCTCCTCTCTGATTAACAAGTTTTTAGTAACTACTTACTCCTCATTCTTCCCCATTTGGTACATCTGCACACATATTTGGTATTTCTGATATTGTTACCTAGGTGATTTTCGCTTATGCAGTATTACAGGAAGAGTTACCAAGAATCTGCTGACCTTTCAAGACTTCACTCTGCAAATGCACCCAGTGCTTCCCATCAGTGGCCTGTGAAGCCAGACTCTTTCTCACCTTTTTTTGCTTAAGCACTGGAGAATCCTGCCATCCCTCATGGCACTACCTGTAGCTTTTGTCAGCTTCTCATTTCATTGTCCAACACATCACACAATTTTTTTGGTCACATCTGGCACTTTTCTGTGTCCTACCCCGCTAGCCTAACCTCAGCAGGAACCCAGTTGGCCTTTTCATTTGCTTAAACCCCTAAGAGATGGAGGTGCAATCAGTTCTCAGGGCTGTTCCAAAACTTAAAAGGTGTTCTAACTTTCCTGAATAGCCATTTCAATGTGACCTGCCAAAGGAGATGTACCAGTTAGTCTAGAGCTTCTCTTTGATGCTTCTAGTCAACTGTGTATGTTTTATGGTGCTCATTTAAAATTTAACACAAGAGTTGTGCCTAACAGGCACAGAATTAAAATTATTTAGCAACTCTCTACTAATATTGAAGAAGTTGCAAACAATGGTAAATTACGTTTTTCATTGTATTTATTCTTGATTCTGCATATTGAAGACTTGTTTCAGCTGAATCTGAATAGATGAAAAAATTAAGTCTAATACTGTGAGTTCTTCCATAGCAATGCTGAATGTATTGCATTCAGATAATGCAAGAGAATAACTTCCGAGAGTTTAAAGAGAATTTATACAGGCCTATAGTCTTGTGAAAATTTTAGTAGGATTTTGTAATGATGGTGAGGGATTTAGACCTGCTCTGTATTTCTTAAAACAGTTCTTCTAGAAGTACTATTTACCTTTATATTTTTGTGAAGTGCTATTTCAGTAGTTGCTCTGGGGGAAGAATGGCATATCCTGAATCATACATCTTCAGTAATGAATGTAAGAGGCTGAACTGAAGTAGGCAAACACTAGTGTACTTGGGAGACACACTCAGTCCCTGCCTACCCAATGCTGAGAGCCTAGGAAAAGTAATTCTAGCACAGAGGGAAAAACTTTAAGAAAGAGTCATATAGGTGATGATAGTCTAAAAAGTGAAGCATTTTGCAATTATGTAAGAATAATAATTTTAATGTGTCCTTTTACTTGAACATCAGTTTCTTGGGATCACATTGTGCGCATAATAGCAACTACAAGAATGCCTCAGCAATGTAAGTAGAAAATAAAATATTTGTACGTCTTTTGTTACCTAGGAAAGTTTAGTTTAGAAGGTCCCTTTTCTCATAATTTTTTAATGTCATTTTAACTGATAGACTACTTTGTTGTACCATATTTTCCTCTTAAAGTAATCATAATGGGTTTTTTTTTTGATTATCTGAGATTATCTTTCTTTTGTTTTTGCAAATCTATGTTAAGAAGAGTTCTCAATGCACAAGAATGAGACATTATTAGTGTTATGTGGCTCATACCTTAGAATTATATGTCATTCATTTTAAACTGCAACACAATCCTGATGGATTACTTTCGTTGAGATATGTGGGTGTGATTAGTGATCAGATTTTAAGCTGTATAAAACCATTATATCAATATAGAACACTTGCTTGAATTGCTCTTCTATTATTCTTCTGATGTAGACCTAGATAGCAATGGATGGTGGATGGCTTCTAGTTGCTCAGGTTTTATAGTGATGTTTTGATGTGAGAAATCATATGAGAAGAAATACAATATATGTAACAGGCCAACAGTGAGCTGAAAATTTAGGCATGAAGAGATAGGTAATGTAGATTTTTCTAAATATAGTCCTTTATTAAAAATAGCTGAAGATTAATATTATCGAAAAAGATTAAATAAACCCCACAGATTTCTAGCAATTTCCTGTTTTGTAATGTCCTTCCAACTGAATATTTTTCCTTCATGAAAGAAACTCAAAAACACTAAAAAAAAGTTACAAAAAAAAAAAAAAAGAAAGAGAAAAAAGAAAGGCATTACAATATAGGCCATATGGATATAAAAATAATTCTCTTTTTTTTTTTTCATTTTTCTCTGAATTCTTAAAAATCTTGAATCTCTATTTCAAAAACAGAGATTTATATGTTATATACATGCATTCATATTTGAAACAAATTTTAATGCTGCACGTGCAGATGAAAATTATGCTATCCCTTTGTGAAACAACAGAAGTGTGTCTATAACCTCCAAAAGAACTGAAATTTGAGCTTAAAGAACAAACTTGACTTAGTTTTTGGATATTTGATTGCCATGACTGTTTATCTACTGAAAATCAATGTCCAAAATGTCTGTCTCAGATTAAGTCTTTCTATGAATCTTCCAATGCTTTACTATCCTTCAAGAAAGGCTTTTCAATTAATATGTATATGTATGGATAGTAAGTAAGGTACACTCTATACCCTTATTATTCACGTAGTTTTTTAACAGAACATAAAAAAAATTTCACGGTAACAGATTTTTTTTTTAAACTGTGATTTTTTTTGCTTTTTTGGATTACATAGCCATCTTTTTATTTGTTTGCATTTCTTCATTACATTTACCTGAGATTGTCAGGCATGAAAGAGAGTAGACAAAATCCAAGAAGGTTAAAAAAATCTTCTGTAGACTAGAAAAACACCCCAATGAAGGTGGAATGGAAAAAACAAAGTCAAGGCTTTTTGTGCAACTTGTTATGCCATATCAGTGCTCCAAAGATATATTTGAAAATTTTCACAGATAACCAGGTTGTTCATTCCTTCTATTACTTTTCCCCTCTACCTTCCTGTGAAATAAAAAATAAGGTTTTAAGGAAATTAAGCAAATACAGATTGTGATCTTAAAACTCTTTTAATTTGCTCTTTTGTGATAGATATTTTAGTGTATCTGCTAATGTTTGGCAGGTTGCCCACATAGAAAGTTAGCATGCTGCTCAGTCTCATCTCTCTTAAATTAAACTATTACTATACAGCTTTTTTAGGGTCTCATTGTGAGGCAGTATATGTGAAAGAAACAAAAATTGCATAATTAATATCTCAGATCATTAATAATAAGTAAACTAGGTATAGTTACAAATAGAATAACTAAGATTCTGGAAATGAAGCTGCCTTAAAATTCTTGTTTTCCACTGATGTCTCTTGAAAATTCCCGTGGATTGGATTTAGTACACCTGTGTGAAAACAGCAGTCCTCCCAGATCTCCAGGCTTTCCTTGCCTTTGCCTTTCCTTGCAGCTATTGGGCAATGCTGGACAGGTCCAGTACTTTAAGGCATTTATGTTAAAGTATTAATATAGAATAGAGTCATAGAATGGTTTGGGACTGAAGGCACCTTAAAGATCATCTAGTTTCAACTCCCCTGCCATGACACCTTCCAGTAGTTGTTTCAAGCCCAGTCCAGCATGGTTTTGAACACTGGGTCATTCACAACTTCTCTGGGCAAACTGTTCAAATGCCTCACCACATTCACAGTAAAGAATTTATTAGATAGATACTGTCTAATCTAAACCTATTCTCTTTCAGTTTGAAGTTTGACAATATTCCTCCTTGTCCTGTCACTACACGTCCTTGGGAAAAGTCCCTCTCCAGCTTTCTTGGAAGTCCCATGTAGGTACTGGAAGGTCTTCAAGGTCTCCCCGAAGCCCTTCTCTTCTCCAGGCTGTACAGCCCCAACTCTCAGCCTGTCTTCATAACAGAAATGGTCCAGCCCCGAGTCATCTTCATGACCCTCCTCTGGGCTCACTCAAGCTTAGAACCATATCTTTCTTTTGCTGGCAAACCCAGAGCAGAAAGCCCAAATAAAAAACACAGTTATGGAGGCTGTATGTTTCAGTCATGGCTTCTTTCAATCTCCTAAAATTCAGAATTCTGAAGGCTGAAAATAAGAATTGTGCAAGTTCAATGTAGCAGTAAACTAGAAGGAAAACAAAACCCCTTTCCTTCATGTTGCTAAGATTCAAAACTTCAAGTCATTTCTTTTAGCTCTTTATACACCAGTAAACAGGTGTACTTTTAAAATTGCAGTTTTCTGTGTGATCTGATCTGCCTTAAGGTTGTGTCATACAAATGAGGATTTATAATCTGTTTCTAAAAGATTTATTTTTTACATGTATTTTTTTTACATTCCTCTATTAATTTCAAGTCACATAGATTGCCTATAAATTGAAAGATTGCTATAGTCACCCATTAATCTTTTATTAATTAAGAGCAGACCTTTGAACTCAGAAGCAAACTGAAGCCTATGGATGTCACAGAACAAGTCTGTATGTCTTTTGCAGCTAATCCCATTTACAGGTTCCAGTTCCTGAAGCTTAAATTTGTTTTCCAGTCCCTTGGAAGGGGATTTATTTTGTACTATTCTGAGGTGATCAGAATGATGAGTCTTATCTCTGAGCGATCCCTTAGCATGGCGAGAAGATGAGTGAACCACAGGTCTCCTGATCTCTTCTGTTGATACCAGAGGGTAAAAAAAAAAAAAATCCCCCTGCAGCACTGCAAAACTGCTTAGTGGTTGCATCTGTTTATAATGCAGATTATATTACTTAGGAGTAAGATGGATTCTGCATGCTTCCTCAAGATGCCGTGTAGTTTCTGGGAACAGGATTGTCCAATGAGTGATGAGATGAGCAAGAGATAGGCAATGTCTCTGCAGATTCCAGTGGCCTTGGAATTATTTCTCCAGAGCAGAATTTTCTTGCATCTCTGATGCATATGTCCTTTATAGAAGTATAAACACAGATGGAAGTGCTTTGTCTCCTGGTAATAGAAAACACCGTGCTCTTTTGATTCTTCTTTTAGCAACTTTTGGCTGAAAAAGCATGCTTTATAATATTTCTGTTACTTCATATTCTTTTTTTCCCCCTTACATATAATGAAGATTAATTCTCTGGAGGGTATTTTTCACCCCTGAGGACAAGAAGCTGTGTTCTTGTATCATGGTGAATTTACATGTAAATGAAGTCAGAATTAAATTAAAGTCTCCAAGTAAAGAATAAATTTGGTGCTTGTAGACTGTTTTAATTCCCTTCCTTGCAAATAATATTTTTCTTCTGTTTTATATGTTCATAAAATACTTGAATGTTTAAAAGCCTTTAAGAAAACAGTACTAATAGTTTGCTGTACAAGAAGCCAATATGCATTTGCTAAGGCAGAGTCGGGGAAAATTGTGTTTCTTTTCTCTGTATGAGCCCATAAATTATGTTGTCATCAGCAAGGATTACACAGAAAGAGGCCAAATAACAAAACAGATTTCTGTGGGACAGGGTGGCTGCTGATGCCTGATTTTATGTGTGTGCAAGTAACTTCAGCGCTTACTGCTAACTCCTGTCAACACTGTCAGTATTCAGTTTTTTTGCTTTGGTTCAGTAAAAGGAATAGAGAACTGGATTCCTTTATTTCTTTGCTTTGACAGAAAGGGAGCTTCAGAGCCCAGAGTGGAACCATGGGGCTCTGAGTTTATAAAAAATTGTTTTTTACAAATACAGAGTGCCTCGACAACAGATACAGGCCACACAAATATTGAATCCATCAGTCCAGTGTTCCACTGACTTTTTAGTCAGGGGTGTGTCAGAATTCATGCCTCATTTTTATTCTGGGCTAGTACTTATAAAAATCATACACACTCATGCTTTCCATTAGGAGTTCTAGCTTGGGAAGAATTACTGAATTTAATCTCCTGCTTTTGAAGATCATAATGGAATAGAGGACACTGTTTCCAAAGCTCCCTACAAATGAATCTATATGAATCTGTGGCATATATGTGTTCACTAAGCTTTGAATTTTTGACTGTTAATGCTTTATCCTTGTAGAGAAATCCTCTGAAATGTAATTTACAATTATAGAATTGTACAATCAAAAAACATTGGTTGAACTGCACTCCATCTAGCAAACTAAATTATAGATCTTTATGGATTAGTATACCATTAACTTCTGTAGATGAAGAGAAACCCTCTTATTATTTATAAAGATGTTATTTTTAGTCATGCTAACTCCTTGGGTTGCAGAATAAACAGGATTTTGGGAGACAACATAACCAGGCTGAATGACACTAAAGATGCTTAGGATCTCCAGCAGCCTTGCTCAGCATTGAAGTTTTGCTGTTGCTATGCTTTATATAATATTTAGAAGGTTCAACTGAGCTAATACTTTTAGGAGGGAGGAAGAATCTTCCTTTTTTTTTTTTTTAACCCTTGAATGTAAATCATGTTAAGCCTGAAATTGTCTGATAGTCAGAAATGGGGGCTTACATATAAACAAGAAATGAAAAGAAAAAGCTTCTATTGGAGTATTCCAATATCAGTCTGAAGGTGGAATAACAACCACCTTCAAGCAGAGAAGAAGGAATCTGAATGTGAGGGAGGTAAGGAACACAACTTGCTTTGTAATTCCCGTTTCACCTAAATGGGGACTAAATTTATCTGGCCGTGCTGTTCTGTGAGGGCTTTGGTGTTGATTTGTTTTATTTCCATAACAAAAATCTAATTTTATAAATCCATGAGCAAATATCTGGTTTTGTTGTGGAAAAACTATGACTTGGGTTCTGTGTATAATGGGTTATTGTTTTTGGGGGTACAAATTGCATTTGTTTTACATGTTTTGAGCTAAATAAAATCCCTCCTGTTATTTGTTACAAACAAACAAAAAACTCATCCAACAAACAAAAGCAGCAAACCCCCTTTGCTTCTGCCATTCTTAAAAATTCTACAGATCCCATACTGAAACTGATCTGTTAATGGCTGGGAATATTTTGCCATGATTTTTGTAGTACTTCTGAATATTACATGTTTCCCAACAAATGTTGTTTGGTCCAACGTGGTGCAGAGTTTTGACAATAGTATGAATTTTTCATGTCTTGTTCTAAGGGAAAGAGAAAAAAAAAATCTTCTACATCTTTCAGATATGTTATTAACTACACCTGAAGTTGTACCAACATATGCAAAAAAAAGGTATAGGTAGAAATACGAACTGACACTTCTAAGCAATGATATTTCTACTTCACATAAGAAAATGAAGCACTGTAACACTTCTGTCACCTCTAAAATACAACTCAGTTCAAGTATGTTAAAAGTGGCTCAGTTCTCAGTATTTCTCAGATCCTATTCATTGCATTTATGTACTTATCTTTTCTTCAATGTAATTTACATAACATCTTGTTTCATTTCATGTGCTAAAGACTGCCAACTGCTAAGAAAGTCTTAGAAATTTCCCAGGAAAAATAAAATAATCCTATGGACAAACAGGCTCACATAAAAATGGTACAGGGTTTATTCGCTGGCCTATTTAATATATAGAGTGCTTTCCAAACAAATAGTATTATTAGTAATTAACATAGTTAAGTAATTTTCCACAATATCTCATTTTAAAAGGCACTCTTGCTTAAGCAGGACTGATTTAGCAGAAGTACAAATAACCTCTTGAAAGATAAGAATAGGACAAAAGAAAGCAGTTATAACTCGGTGACAACAAGAAGTCTGATTTGAAAAAAAACCACCCAGTGAGATCAGTAATCCCCAGAGCAGTCTGCACAAGAAGCTGGAGAAAGTCCATCCTTGGAGATTTTTAAAATTTGACTGGTCAAGACCCAGAGCAACTTGATTCAAATTTAAAATTGGGTTTCCATGGAGAAGGTAATTGCTGTAAATGACCTCCAGAAGGCAATTGCAACCTAAGTTACTCTGTGTTTTTGTGATAGGTAATCAGTGTTTAAGTGGCAGCCTTATGGTTTGTCAGTTTATTATTCAGTAGAGTGCCAAGAGGAAAGTGTGTGATTTTGAATAAGTCAGTGCAAAGTTAATTTCTGTTAAAGCAATTTCTATTGAAAAGCAGATTTACACCTTTACATCTTTTATTTTTCTTAAATAGTTGAAATGCATGCTCAACAAAGCTCAGTGGGTTTGGAAGATCTCTTTCTCTTCCTCCCTCCACCTCTTTCTTTCCCATTCTAATCCTATGAAACATGAAAAAAAGACAGAAGTGATTTTTATTCATGCAGATCAGACAGGCTTTTTCAAAATTTAGGCTCTGGAGATATGAGGAGATTTTTAAAATTCACCCCTGTATCTTTACTTGTAGCTTCCGTAATCACTGGTGTTGTGCATTTTGACTGCTGGATTGTCTTACTGGGTTTTTAAACAAGATTTGAGTTTTTGAACTGCTCACAGTTCTTTCTCATCACTGTATTATTATGGTAGAAAACAGAAGCATTATCAGGGACTTAGTGTTCTGTCAGAGGCTCTCAAATTAATAAACTGTTCATATCTTTATGAAGGTATGACTTAAAAACATGACTTTCTAAAATATCAACATGTTGAAATTATTTGGGTGGATTGCACAGCTTCACTATCTTGAGGATTGGGAGAGGTGAAGAAAGTCGATTAAATATTATGGCTAATATCTCTGAGAGTTTTCTTTCTGGAAACTCTACTTTTAGCATTTGTTTTAAAATCAAGCCCTTCCACGTTTGCTTTTTTTTTTTTTGAGCCCCAAAAATTTTGGTAGAGATAGTTGAGTACAGCATAGTGTCTTTATATAGTACTTCAAATTTCAGCTGAGTTACAGCAAGAAGCAACTTTCTATCAAAGTAATCAATGTTTGTCTATAAGATGGAAAACTGCTGTCAAGTAAAAGTCTGTTTTAGCAAAAAGAAAAAAAAAAGCAAGCTCTAATTTAAAAATACCCCTTTATCTGAGTTTCTTACAAGGGTCTCAGCTAGCAGTCATAGCAAAGACTGTCTGCCATTGTATCGTTCAAAGACCATCTTTTCAGATAAAAAGCCTCTAGTCCCATATCCACCTTTGCTAAAATAAATGAAATAAGGAGACAAGTGTTAATAATAGATAGATAGAAAGCATCAAGGAAACTGGCCTAAACCCCAAGTTTAATTTCTGTAAATTTTCAATCTGTTTCCTTGCATTTAAAGAGCAGACAAGTGATAGTGAATATGCTTCATATTTAAATTTCAATGTGCAGGAGTGTTGTAAAAGATTTGTGAATGTCAGTAGGATATTGCATGTTTGATAAAAACATATCAGTCATTAGGAGTTCTATGACTGTAATAAGCACCTCTCAACTTATTTAAACCTGTAATTACCTCTAACACTTGATGAACCTTCCTTATTACCTCTGTCAAAACTTTTTAAATTCTACATGAATTCTTATATTGTCTCCAAAATATTAATACATCGATATCAGTTTAATTGCAATTGTTTTTATATATGAACAAATATAGTCCTTGTTGACATATAGAACAACCTGCCTAATAATCTTTTAATCTTAAAAATGTTATAATAAAAAATAGACTTTGTCTTAAGCTAAAATTATGGTGGAGGCTCTTTTTTCTTTTGACAATGGAATTTTTTATTTTATTTATTATATCTACACCTATGTTCTTTAGACAGGAATCTTCCTTTGTTTGCCACCTGTTTGATTTTTTTACTGAAGTGAAACTCCTATTAGTGTTACTGAACAGGCAACATATGAGCTGTGGCTGCTCACAGAGATAGAAAATCAGGACAGCATCACAAGCATCACTCCAGGTCAGACAGGCATCTTGGGACAATGAATTCCCAATAACTTGTGGCAGGAAGCAGATGATATGCACTTTGAACATAAAGCCTTTGCTCAAGGGACATCCCCTTTTTTCTTTTCTATTCCTTTGATACCTTCCCTAGAGTTTCAGGTCCCCGAAAGTTAACATAACAAGATTGGATGTAAGAATTTTGACCCACAGTGTAAAGCAGAATTCAGTATTTACTTTTGCTTCTTTGGACTATCAGCACATACTGTATGTTGCCTGTTACTGTGTCAATATAAAGGTAAAATAAAATTAGTATAGCTCTGAAGCTTGAGGGCTGATGGCATGTTGCTATGCATGATGGTCATGGAGCATACTAAAAAAAAGGAATCAATTACAAATCTTTAGCATAAATCATTCTGAGCAATGATGCACAGATCACCTTGTCAGATGAGCTTCCACGTGCGGTTGTCTGGCAAACTGGAGAATTTATAAAATACTAAACTGTGTCACTGTCAGCTGGATTTAACATATAGTAATGTTATGCTCACATAAAGCTCTTCATGAATGAGATTTGAAAAATGTTAACTGCACCAATCTCAAAGGATCAGTGCAATGAATATGATAGTGTGTCTGTGCTGAATATTTCCACTTAGCTAATCTAAGCCTATTAGAGTAACTAAAAGACTAAAGTCAAATGAAGAAAAGGAGCTTGAGGTGGTATTAGAGCATAAAACTCCCTGGACAAATTCAGTGCCATTTAATTATATATATATCGTAAAGACAATTTGTTTTAATCCATAGATAATGCTCTGGTATAAGAAGTATGGATTTCTGAATTCTAGGGTTTTTGTCTTTTTTCTTTAAACAGGTAAAACTTTTAATTATTAATGAAACCTTAAGTTTTAACAAGATGCATTACCTTATATTATCAGAGTTATGTAGACAAGCATTAGCATGCATGCAGCCTATTTGTTGGAGAAGAAGAGCCTGTAGTCTCCAAGCCATGCCTTGTATGCCCCCTTTTAGTTCAGGACAGCAACAGATCACTTTGATATTAAAAAGAGAAAACCGGTTCAGAAGAATAATAGGAACTCACTGTTGTTCTAAATAGATACATTAACCTTCACAGTTTAGCTCTCTCTTAGCCCAACTTATTTAATCTAGATTCATGTGCATCTTACTTACCCAAATATGATGATGAAAATTAATTAGGTATTAAACATATTGGTGTATCTGTGAAAACTTACTCCCTATAGAATATTGCCTTCATGTCTGCTACCTCTTCTACTATGCACTCTCATACTTCCTCTAGTCAAGATAGATCTTCTGCCACCTGCTTTTCCTTTGTCATATATTATGCATTATCAGTCCCATGGAGGAGTGTGGTCTTACTGAATAATAGGAAATATGAGGACTCAGACTTACTTAGCTACCTCTGGGAGACAATTGAGGACCTATCACAATTATAGGCTCTGCAGTCTTAAACTTTAGCAAAAACCTCAGGAGCTAAGGCTGCAGTGAAGAGGTTCAGGAAACCATAAGGCTAGTGAGATCTGTAGAGCAAGAAATTTGATATGTTGTTGAAGTACTCCCCTCCATTCACACCTCTAGTATTTTCTCAGAATTTGTTTTTCTCAGGTCACGTTAGAAATTTGATCGTATATTCATAAAAATCCTTGTGAATTATGCCACATTGTTTATTTTTCATGGGCTTATGGTGTTGTATCTTCATGATTAAGTCAATCAAAAAAATTACTAGTGTTTTTTGGCAGCTGGCTACCAATGTTTAAAAATGTTGTGCCTGATCAATTTAGGTGGCTTGATCTTAATTATCACCTGGTGTGCTTCCAGTGCCTATTTACAAGATATTGATTTTTTTTCTAAACCACAACGCAGCCCAAGTTGCTTAAGGGAGAAAGAGGTATTACCTGCTGGTAACCAAAGCCTTAGTGTTCAATACTGAGATGGGCAGTGTGCTCTCAGCTAGAGTAAACATGTACCCTGGTTTACTAGGTTAAAAAAAATCATAAATAGTTAAGTACACCTTTAGTTCAAAAGATTTGGTTCTGTGTGCATGTCAGTAGTGAAAGACAGGGTGGTTCCTACGTAGTGTATTGAAATGCCGTCTTTAAGGGGGCCTAATAGTGGATTGTCAAGAGGAAGTGCTAAACTGGAGATGTTTATGAACTTACATGCACAGTGTCCTAAAACACACTTGAGCGGCTACTTCTTCTGAAATAAATACATTATATGTGCCTCTTTTAGTTCGTGTCTTACTCTGGAACACAGACACTAAACTCAGTGAAGCCAACTAATAGATGATAATATCTTATCTTTCCAGTGCAATTACCTTTTAAAATGAGGAGAACCTTTCGCTTAAAAGATAAACCTCTCCGTAGCAGGGCTTTAAAATCTTGAAAGATGACATGCATGGACAGGTCATTGACTAAGACTAATATTAGACTAAGAGTAAGCTATCTCTTACTTTTTGTAATAAATCCAAAGTAAGGTTATAGCATCCTTAGGAAACAGTACCTTAATTAGAGGTTATCCTTCAAGGCACACACCATGTCTTATCAGTGCTTATTTTATCTTAAAGATGGTTTTGATAGTCGTTTAGTGCTGTGAGCAAGCCATCTATTTGATAATTAACATCCATTTTCCATTCTTCCTATTCTTACTTTGAAGATGCTCTTCCTTTTCAATTGATAATTATATTTTCAAATAGAGGATTATGGGATTAAAAGAAAATCAGTGTTAATTTTTAAGACAGTATACTGAAATTCAATTGCTTTCTTAAGCGAGATGATTTTCTTATGGGAACTGATCCTCCCCCTCTAGTCTGCTTATCAGATCCTACCTGAAATGCTATGTCCAGCTCTGGCACCCTCACACAAGCAAGACATTGATCTACTGGAGCAAGTCCAGGGCAGAGCCACTAAGTTGATCAGAGGTCTGGAGCACCTCTGCTATGAAGACAGGCTGAGAGAGTTGGGTCTGTTCAGCCTGGACAAAATAAGGCTCCAGGGAGACGTCATTGCAATTATATCATTTAAATTAGATATTAGGAGAATTTTTTAAGGGTGAAATTATATAAGGGTAGTGAGGCAGTGTATCAGGTTGCCCAGAGGGGTTGTGTACTCCCCATGCCTGGAAGTGCTCAAGGCCAGGTCAAATGGGGCTCTGAGTAACCAAGCCCTGTGGAAGGTGTCCCTGTCCATGGCAGGGAAGGTGAAACTAGTTGATTTTTAAGGTCTCTTTCAACTCTAACCTTTCTAAGATTCTAAATAATTTTTTATTTACCATGAATTCAGCCTTGAAATTTCATTTTACTTCCCCAAACCTTTCTTTTTTTCCATGTCCCCAGTCACAGATGTATTGTCATGAATTTGATCCGAGTGACAACTCAGAATTAACCTTCTTATTGACATCTTGTCAAAATAATGAAATAATTTCAGAGCTGTTTTTCTTCACTGATGTTTTCTATTAAGACTTAAGACATCTTATCTTTCTTTGTATTGCAAAGAGAAATTGTCTTCAGCTTTGAACAAATCTCTAGCATTGCCCAACTCCATCCTTTACACTTCAGGTCTAATAGTGATCAAGTGGTTTGTCATCCTTCCTCCAGCATTTTTTTATGTTAATAATATAACATTATTATTATTATTATAATATATATATATATAACTATATATTTCCATTAAACTACGTTAACAGTAGTAGCATTATCTAACAATAAGGACAATTTGGGCTATCCTAGCTGACTTTTCCTGAAGCAGATTGGTGTTCTGGATTCAGTTCCAAAATGTATTACAAAATTCAGAGTTTGCCTTTTAAATCTTAACTATCAACTAATAAACCTTTGTTCAGCCTTTTACAGTAAATAACTTCTTCCTCATATCTTCTTCTACAGACTTTCTCTCTGTAGAATGTTGAAGAAACACTTTTTTCCCCTGAATTATTTATAACACAATTTAACTGTAAAGTTGAAAGCATACGTTGCTTCTAAATCCATAATGAAGTTGTTATACCTTTTTCCTTAAGTTCTTTATCTCTCTATGAAGATTTAACCCCCTTTTTTCCACCCTTACATAGGACTCTGATAAAAATCATGCATAAGTTCTTATTCCCATTAATAGGAGTCTACCCTGGACCACAACCATTTATGTCTAACCAGAAGGTAAAAGAATTTTGTTAATAAATTTTACCTAGGTAAATATGTTATTTTTGATTTTATTTTTCAGTTGTTGGAAGTAATGTACTATGCATGAATGTCTACTTCTACTGGATACAAAATTAGCAATGGGATAATATTTCCCTGGTTTGGATACATTTTTGTTTCCCAGTTTTATGTGTTGCTTCTATCTACAAAGTGGAGTAACAGTGCCTCAAGAGTTTTATTAAATTTTCAGTGAGTAGGTGGCATTATGCAAATGAAGGCTAATATGTGAAGAACTATCTAATGGTGTTTGTGGATAGTAAAATCTGTGTTTAATGAATAATCCCCAAGGAAATGAAAATTTAAGTAGTGCAAGTCCTAATGATACTGGAAATTTTCAGTGGGGGAAAGAGGTTGAGCAGACTAAATGAAACACGTGAAATTGTTGTGGTCTAAGATCCATCATAAATACCAAAATACATATTCCTAGCCTATGTTTATGTAGGTCTATAAACACTAATAAAACACAGGACTTGCCCTTGAAGGCTAGTATGGGACTCTGAAATGTCTATAAGTTATTCAGGAGTGACTTTGCTTAGTGGTTTTGTGTCACAAAGCTTGGGAAACCTGACTTTTGTATGGGAACGCTTTTCTTTACTTCAAGGTTAGTGACTGAGTTTTTAAAACATACGCTCTCTGTACTCTTTTCAGAGATCTATAGTCCCTAACAAGTCCATATCAATACCTAATCTGATCTAAAGGTGTATCATCTAACTGCATTTGAAAATGCAATTTGAAAAAGAGATTAAGGTAAATGATATTAAAAGATAAAAGACAGATTTATGCCCATTCTAATATTTGACTCAAGGTTGTTTTGGGTTTTTTTTAAGTTTATTTCATCTTGTAGTTCAAAACCATTTTTCTGAATACTAAACATAATTTTTGCACAAATGATCAAAGCAATCCATAACTCTGTCTTCCAGAACACATTTGCAAAGCTTTCATGTTTATGTATGATTCCTGTAAAGGGGTTTGAACAGGAGGAGAAAGGAATTTTCAAACACTGGTGAGCTTCAAATAAATGATTTCATTGATTTACTTGTTCATGTAGCAAATTATTCAAATGGCCTTTGAACAAAATTGATATTTATCGCCCTGTATTTAATTTAATAGATAAATGTAGTCAACATCAGCAAGAAACTGCTGTCTTTCATAAACTTTTTCATAGACATGTTTTATTCAAGAGGATAATTCTGCACTTATTGATTATATTAAATGATATTTTTATTTATTTTCAAGATTTCAGTAATTATTAACAGTAATGTGGAATAAACAGCAGTCAAGAAATTGCATGATGCATGAAGAGTGCATCAATGTCAAACTTCTGGTTTACTGTCCAATTTTTTAATGACGTTTAATTAAAAAAAAAAGGCTATTTCAGCTACCACAAAATCTATTGGTTCTCATATCATTGTCTACATGAAACAAAAATACTTGCAAATATTCCTGTAGCTTGAGAATTCACACTTCAACTGGACTGCCAGGCAACTGGAAATCCTTAGCAAACACAGAGTAGCCTCAAACACTGCTTAGTCAGTATTTCTTTTGGAAAAATAAGAGTTGTCTGGGAAAACCTGACACACCACTGTGTAGTCTTTTTCAGTCTGCCTGTGAGGTCAGCACATATAAATATTGCAACAGATCTGATGTTTGATTGGAATATTTCCTTGTTATTTGTCATTGCTGGTTATTTCAAACACACACACCTCTAAAAATATGAGCTAGAATTGTGAACTTTTACATATGAACAGTGACAATTCTGTGAATATTTTAGATAAAAAGTCATTTGAAAGAGTTACAAGCAAAGTATTCAATCAGCTTTTAGGTATCTAAGATATTAACAAATGGGTTGAAAACTGAATGCAGTATTTTAGCTTCTACTCAATAGATACTAGAAAATAATTCTGAATTAAGATAACTCAATGCATGAAAGATTTTCTGTGTCATGGAACATAGAGGGTAGGGTAAGGCAAATACAGCTATGGTTAAAATCAGGAGTCATTCCCAAGGAATAGGTAGTTGTGGACTAACATTCCAACTTCATAATATTGTCTAGAATAATTGCAAGAAATTATGGAGTTTTCTTTTTTCTTGGAGTATACGGAGATTGGAAGGCTGAAGTTTTCCACTTTTACCAAGCTTCACATTAATTTATTTACCTCCTCTATTTGGTGTCTGAATCTGTCAAATCATGTATGTTCACAGAATCATTATGGTTGGAAAAGACCTCCAAGATCATCAAGTCTAACCTTTGACTGAGCACCACCATGTCTACTAAACCATAACATGAAGTGCCAGACCCAGTCATTTCTTTAACACCTCCAGAGACCACTTCCATGGGCAACCTGTTCCAAGGCTTGACAACCTTTTCAGTGAAGAAATTCTTCCTGATGTCCAATATGAACCTTCCCTTATGCAGCTTGAGGCCATTTCCTCTCACCCTGTCACTAGCTGCCTGGGAGAAGAGACTGATCCCGATCTTGCTACCACCTTTTTTAAGGTAGTTGTAGAGAGTGATAAGGTCACTCCTGAGCCTCCTTTTCTCCAGGCTAAACAACCACATCTCCCTCAGTTTCTCTTCATATGACTTACTCTCTAGACCCTCCCCAGCTTTGCTGTCCTTCTCTGGACACACTCCAGCTACTCAATGTCTTTCTCGAAGTGAGGGGCCCAGAACTGGACACACTACTTGAGGTGCAGCATCACCAGTGCTGAGTATAGAAGGACAATCACTGCTGTGGTCCTGCTGGCCACACTATTCCTGATAGAAGCTAGGATTACATAGGCCTTCTTGGCCACCTGGGCACAGTGCTGGCTCATGTTCAGCTGGATGTTGACCAGCACCCCCAGCTCCTTTTCCACTAGGCCACTTTACAATCACTCTTTCCCCAGCCTGTAGCACTGCATGAGGGTTGCTGTGACCAAAGTGCAGGATCCAACAATTCACCTTGTTGGACCTCATGCTATGGTCCTCAGCCCATTGACCCAGCCTATCCAAATCCATCTGCAGGGCCTTCCTACCCTCCATCAGACCAGCACTCCCACCCAACTTAGTGTCATTTGCAAACTCATTGAGGACATACTCGATCCCCTCCTCCAGATCATAGATAAAAATATTAAACAGAACTTGCCCTAGTGCTGAGTCCTGGGGAACCCCACTAATCTGGATGCCTCACCATTTACCACCACTCTCTTGGTCTGGCCATCAAGCCAGTTTTTAACCCATTGAAGAGTGTATGTGTCCAAGCCATGGACTGCCAGCTTCTCCAGGAGTATGCCATTGGAGACAGTAACAAAGGTTTGCTGACATTTGCTGACATAGACAGCATCCACAACCTTTCTCTCATCCACTAGGTGGGTCACCTGACCATAAAAGGAGATCAGGTTGGTCCAGCAGGATCTACCTTTCCTGAACCTATGCTGTCTGGGCCTGATCCTCTGTTTGACCTGTATATGCCATGTGCTCACACTCAAGATAATCTGTTCCATGACCTTCCTAGGCACTGAGGTCAGGCTCACAGGCCTGTAGTTCCCCAGATCCTCCTTCTGGTCCTTCTTGTGTATGGCCATCATACTGGCCAACCTCCAGTCATCCAGGACCTCCCCAGTGAGCCAGGATGGATGATAAGTGATGAAGAATGGCTTGGAGAACTCTTCTGCTGGCTCCCTCAATATCCTCCGGTCAATCTCATCCAGCCCCATAGACTTGTAAATGTATAAGTGGAACAGCAGGTCACAAACTATTTCCTCCTGGTTTGCAGGGGTTTTATTCTGCTCCCTATTCCTGTTTACCAGCTCAGAGGGTATGCCCTCAGGATAAATGGTGTTTGTGTTAAAGGCTGAGGCAAAGAAGTCATTAAGTACCTCAGCCTTTTCCTCATCCTTGGTGACAACATTCCCCCTTGCATCCAATAAAGGATGGAGATTTTCTTTGGCCCCACTTTTGTTGTTAATGTATTTATAAAAACACTTATTATCTTTCACAGCAGTGGCCAGATTGAGTTTTCACTGAGCTTTTGCCTTTCTAATTTTCTCTCTACATGACCCAAGGACACTCTTGTACTTTTCCAAAGTTGCCTGCCACTTGTTCCAAAGGTCATAAACTCTTTTTTTCCCTGAATTCCAGCAAAAGCTCCCTGTTCAGCCAGGCTGGTCTTCTTCCCCACTGGTTCATCTTTCAGCACACAGGGATAGCACCTTTAAGATATTCTCCTTAAATTATATTCAGCCTTCCTGGATCCCTTTCTTTTTAAGGATTGTTTCCCAGGGAACTCTCTCAGCCAGTGTCCTTAACAGGCCACAGTAAACCCACAAAAAGTCCAAGGTCTAGGTTTTGTTGTCCCCTTCCTGACTTCACCAGGAATCAAAAACTATCTTTTCATGGTTGCTGCGCCCAAGCTTTGGACCACCACGTCTGTCACCAGTCCTTCTCTGCTCATACCAGCTGTGTCAGGAAATTATCTTCCACACACTCCAGGAACCTCCTAGGCTGTCTCTTCTCCGCTGTATTGAGTTTCCAGCAGACATGAGGCAGGTAAAAGCCTCCCACAAGAGCAAGGGCTAGGTAAAAGGAGTAGGGTAATGTGATTATAAAAAGTCAGGAAGCCATACAGTGTTTGAGAATAATTATGTGTTGATAAAAGAATTCTTTCAGGATGGTTAGAGACAGAAGGTACTTTACAGTATTAATTCATGTCTGCTGTTTCATAATGATTGAACTAACTGCATTTACTCTTAAGAGATCAGTGACGTGTGTAGATATTGTTGCATTTGTAGATCATTATGTACAGGACAAGTCATGAATACTTTTTGCTACTGGAATGAATCCAAAACACAATTCTGATGTCTTTTTAAATTATTGAAAATACCAAAATTTTGAAAAGCCATTGTATACTTATAAAATCTGGGAAAGTAAAATAACTGTCATTTCTCTGATTCCAGTGCTAGGTGAGTTATACTTGAGGATCCTTCTGATATATGTCTTAGTTACAGTATCGTCAATGAAAGATGAATACATATATGAAATCCATCCTCAAGTAGAATGGGATTTCTCATCAGGTACTTTCCAGAAAATCCCATGACAGTATGAAATTCAATCTTGCAAATTAAGATTTCATTATATAATCTAACACTTAAGGCACCTAAATAAAGGTGAAATGAAATGAAGAAACTTTAAAAAAACCTACTAAAATTATCGAAAATATGTCCTAGAATGTGAAGAGGAATAATTAAGGATCTATTTGGCTTCTCTGGATATGCGTCTATATGCAAATATGGCCTGCCTGTAATCACTGGCACACTTGCTAGTGGGTAGATGCCTGAAACAAAATTGTTAGGCAACAGTGATTATTAAGATGCTGATTGCTTGTAAATGGGTGCAGAAAAGCTGCTATGACAGGAGAGCAGAGTTGATCCTCTTGTTGAATTCTTGTGACATGGAACAAATGGAGATTTTCTTCAGTGTTATCTACAAAAAAACCCTATCTGTTCCTGATTTTCTTAGCTTTGTTGGATAGTTTTGGAAGGTTGATCACTCACAAGACCAGTGAGTATTGGCCTATTTCCTGGCTGCTGTAACTTCAAAACAGGTTGACAGATTCTGTGATTACTTCTTACTTCAAAATTATTTTAACTGTTACTGTAAAATGTTAATTTAAGGGTTTTTTTTCAGAACCAAAGATTGTACATGTTTGGGTTTTTTGAAAGGCTGAGAATTGTAATGAAATGTAATGAAAAAGATATATTAATATACAGGCTGACAGACTTACAAAGATGTTAAATGACATGTTTTCACAAACCCATGCAAACCAGAGATATAAAAGGTCTATTAATTTGCAGTTAGCTGAATTCCCTATTTATGGCAGCATTGTTCCCTGTAGTGCATTTTTCTGAGCTCTGTTAGACGCCATTTTAAATGACCTCTACAAAGAGTTTTTTACAGCTGCCCTGGGAGATTTCAAAGGTCATGAGAAGGGAAATTTCAGGGCACTGTGTTTACCTATAACAATGTCAATGGAACTAATAATGTATTCGGTACATTCTTTAAGGCTAGTTACTGGATTGTTAGCATGCTCTTAAGAACTGAAGTAGGCAGTTATTCTGGATTCACTGGAGATTTATACAAGAGAAGGGCAAAAGATCAAGAGATTCATGGGATCTTGCATTCCTTTTAATTTTTCATAATTCTTGCTATTTCCTCATCTTTTAAAAAATCTGGTCCTTTTAATATATCCACCATAGGGAAAATATTAACATAATACTTTTTTTTTCCCCAGGAAAAATTATGATTCTGCCCAGTGAATACAGAAATAGAGATGGCTGTGTCAATAGTTAGTAACTGAGGATAATAGTTTTAAATCTCTCAGATTTCTGGTATTATTTTAGCAAGCTACTTTTCTTCTCTACACATTAATTTCCCAGTTGTGTTCTAGACTGATGGAAAAGTTAGATAAATACCTTGGTTGGATGATTCCTGCTAAGCTACTCTCATTTATCTAACAGCCCATCAGAGCCTGACTGGGGAAGTCAGAAGCTCTTCAGACAGAATGCCCTGACATCCAACATCCTTATTCAGTGTGCAGAAGCAGGGACAATCACTACAGATAGGTTGGAGACAGGCTGGGCCTGAGTCTCAAAGACATAGCAAAAGCCTGAAAATTGCTGAGTGTCTGAAATAAAATTGCAAAAGAACCTTGATTACTAGATCCCAACTAATAGTTTGTGGCGATTCAAGACATAAGGTACCAAGTTGGGCTTGTGCTGTAGTACATACCTGGGGGACTGCAAGACCAGGTATTACTAGGAAAATTCACATCAGTGCAAAGATCCTTAGTTTCTTTGCTGTGTTTGAGGCTATTTCCATTTGGGTTTGGGTTTGTTTTTTCGTTTTTTTGTGGTTTTTTTTTTTTGTTTTTTTTTTACCAATTGCCCGGAGAAAGGAATTTAAACCCAGGTTATGAACAGATGGTTCAGTCATCTAAATAATTGCTTAAAACTTTGCATTGTTATGAAATGTGAATCACTCTTTGACTGCTATATATTTCATGATATATTTCATGATCATGGAATAAGAGTTTCATGAGTAAGCATAAAAAAAGACAGTCACATAAAGCTCTTGCCTTTCTTCTGCTTGCTAATAGTCTTTGTTCAATATATACTGAAAATATGTATTTAATTGCAGAATGACAGAAGAATCCTTTAAGTTATTGACTTTTTATTTATCATGGTTAAGAAAGATCATAAGCTTAAAGTAACTTGCTAATAATAAATCTGTTTTGTTTCTTAAACAATTAATTTAAATATTTAAAATACTAAATTTTTTCCATAGGGTTTTGAGCACTAAGGAAGGAAAATGAAAATAATTAGGAAAATAAATAATCTTATAAAAAAGGTGTTAGCTAGACTTTTTTTGTCCCTGTCTTTCAGGGCAACTGAGAGCAAATTGTTTAACCTTGTGCCACAGTGCTTCTTTCTAACACAGGGATAATGTGTCATTCTTTTTGTTCGTTTGTTTCTCTGTTTTTTGATCGTATACATTTGTATTATAAACTCCTTGAAACCCCACTTATCACTTGTTATTTATCAGTGGATTAAGAACTGGAGGAAAAACAAGGGCTGATTTTGTCTGGGGTAAGTGGACCCTACATTACTACTGAAAAGCACAGGCAAATTCATTACTCTGACAATAGGTTTCGTATATGAGACACTAGATGTACAAGGAAAAAAGTCTGTATGACACCCTTGAAAATAGTCTTAAAAAAGAAGCCTTTGTCCTTCTTTGTTAGTTTTCTGCTTGAAATGGTGTCTTTGAAACAAAGTAGTATTTTTCACAGTAATCATTTTATTTCACTGAGCTTTATGTACAGCCGAAATAAACAATTCCACTTTTGTTTTATTAAGAGCAATTTCATTTATGTTTACCTGATGTTCAAACATCTGTGTTTGTGCAACAGAATTGTCAAAGATACAAGGTTAGTTTTGGAAGTAACTTTTTTATGTGGTACATCACACTGTGTTTTATAGAAACCAATGACGAAGTTTCTTTTTTTTTATATACTCAGTGACACTGTTGGAAATCTCTTTTTTTTTTTTTTTTCATTCTGATCTGATTGGGAGTTGATTATTTTCTGAAATGGGAAGTATTTTTACATAAATACTAAAGCTTAAGTTTCTCAAATGAGTCAAGTGTTTACTTAAAGATAAAATACTGATCTTAACTTATGCTTAGACAGAACTGTAAGAAGGTGAATGTGAGGTGAGGGAAAAGCAGATACCTATGGTTTGTTATGAGAGCTTTGCCTTTCCATGTATTTTAGTTTAATGATCGCTCTTGTACACACATACACTCTTTCTCTGCATTGTCTTTTGTTTGTTCTCTTTGTTTAATTGAATAAATTAATTATTCAGAATTTACTAAGACTTGCTACTGAAATGGCAGATTAGATGATATTGTAACGTGCTGTATGGATAACACATGACCAGGTCTAGCAAATTGAGGAGAGGGGCCTTCGTGATAATTGTGGCTTCCCCATAACCTAAGTACAGGGTTAGAAGATTGCTAAATCTCTCCATCAGCCAGGCCATCCTTGCCAATTTTTAATTATTTGAATAAGGAAGACTGAGTGTAATCTTAATTTCAAATTTTGAATTTACCAAATTATTCTGATCACATTGAAACACCAGAATTCTCCCTGGAGTGATTTGTATTTGTTCTTTTTTCTGTAAACCAATTTTTGGTAAAGGAAAGAGGAGACTGAAAATGTAAGGAATGTGGCAATTTAAATTCATGAAAAATTCCATTTTCTTGATCACAGCAGAGGAAAAAAAGCAAACTGCCCATAATTTAAATATGATAATTTCTGTCATAACTTGACAGCTGATGTGAACAAAAGAGACATGAAATAGATGAAGACAGGCAAATTGAGAGCACAGAAAATAGTGTATGCAGAGCTAGGTAATGTCTGTTGAAACAACGTGACTTTGCTTGGTTTCTATAAATGCTCTGCAGCTCAATTAATGTAAGTCAGACTTTTTTTGGCAGGCAATGTTCCCTTTAACTTGTTTCATAAATGAATATAGGATCAAAGATTTTTTTTCTTCCACATGGCAAGTCTGTTTAATCGTTTTTTCCTTAAACTGATCATACACGTTTCTAGAAGCATGTGCTACAAAATCTGGTTACAGAGAGGAAGGCACAGCCATATAAAGAAAGAAGGTGCTGTGGGAAGTCGCAACCCTAAGCTTGCTAGACTGAGTATGCCTTGTTTCCTACTTCAAATGCCTGCTATAGAATAGGAGTACTGTATCATGGGCTATAACCACTTTACATCTCTAAATAGATGTGTGCCTGCACATCCTTGTAGTATACAGTTAAGTTCCTAAAAAAAACCCAGTATGTTTTAATGAAGACAATTTTTAAACCCTGTTATATACGCAAAAAGAAGCAAGGGGAGCTGACAGGTTTTTATTGTTATATTTGTTAAGTATTATCATTATTTTGTGGCAAAGTGGTGGGGGAGAGCTGTAGTTATAAGTAGTACTTGTTTATTAAAACATTTATCAGAAGCAAATTACTCCTTCTGTCCTTAAGTCCTGGTTTAAATTCCGAACTCATGTTCTTACAGAAGAAAATTCTTATTTTAAAATGGTCTGTGGCAAATGCTTGGTATATTCTCCTCTCTCTGAAAATATGGATGTTCATTTTTAAACAAGTTACCATATGAGTTACACCTACAGAGCAAATCATGTTTATGTTTGGGAGGAAGAGAGGAAATAGGAAAGGATATGTCCCCAGCTTTGAAGAGCAATAATGCATGTTATGTATGCCTACCAGTTTTCTCCTGCTCTTTTACTCCCTACAGTTCCATGGCCTGTTCCTCTCATCTCCAGGCCACGCTGGTCTTAGCAGCCTGCTCTTACTGCTGCTGTCAACAGCAGTCCATGTCGACCAAGTGTCATCTCTTGGTACCTATGGAGAGGAGTTTAGGAAAGAAACAACCTGCACAGCCTCTTGGCCGCTGTCTGATTAGAAAAGAAGACAACAGAGAAAAAACAGCAAAAGTAGCCTCTCATGCCCTTTTCATAAGTGACATGAAATTTGAGAAAGTAATTTGAGCAATGGCCCAACATATGGAATGCATGGCTACTCTGATCTCTGCACTGCCATTGATCTAGGCCTTTACTGTCAGAATATTTCCATGGATCATATGTATGTTTCTACCATGGTTTAACCTCAGCCAGCAACCAAGCTCCACACAGCTGCTTGCCCACTCCCCTGTCAGTGGGATCAGTAAGGGTAAAAGCTGGAAAACTTATGGATTGAGGTATAGACAGTTTAATAGGGAAAGCAAAAGCCGTGAACACAAGCAAAGCAAAACAAGAAATTAATTCACTGCTTCCCATGGACAGGCAGGTGTTCAGCCATCTCCAGGAAAGCAGATTTCCATCATGTGTGACAGTGACTTGGGAAGACAAACCCCATCACTCCAAGCGTCCCCCTCTTCCCTTCTTCGCCCCCTCCATATATCCTGAACATAATGTCACAGGGTCTGGAATATCCCTTTCATCAGTTTGGGTCACCTGTCCCAGCTGTGTCTCCTTCCAGCTTCCTTGTTAGTGTGGCAGTACAAAAAGCAGAAAATACCTTAGCTCTGTGCAAGTACTGCTCAGTATTAACAAAAACATCCCTATATTATCAACCCTGTGTTCAGCCCAAACCCAAAACATCGCCCCACACTAGCCTCTGTGAAGAAAATTAACTCTACTCTAACCAGATCCAGTAGAGTTCTAAACAGTCATTTGAAGCTGTTAACTGTGGTTGATCGTTTTATGGTGTGTGGAGTCCCATAATGTTTCATCCTTTGAATACCTCACACTTTAACCCAAAGTATCTTAAAGTCTGCCCCACTATCTGCATAATGTCCTTGCACGATATCTTTGGATTCATGACAGGAAAAGCTAATAAAGAAACCCAAATACCACTGGCATGAAAGCTAGCTCGTGGGCATAAGCCAGCTGGGAATTTCTTAAGGAGTGGTCCTGGAGGAGCATACTTCATCTACAGATAAGGACATATGTCACTGGAGATTTTGTTTCTACGTATTTGTGATAACAATTAATATTGGAACAGGCTGTAGGCTTGCAAGAAGACTTAACCTTCAACAAAAAATAGATTCAAAGTAAACTATTTGTACTGTATATGCTTTGAAGCTGCCTAGGCCCCAGCTACGGGAATTTTTTTGTGGATATCAATGGGTCTTGTGTTAAAAATATACTCTGCAGATTACTTCCTCACTACCACATCTTCTTATACCTGCTTACTTTTCTAGTCAGGTGTAATAGTGTGGTATTTAAGGTGGAGAAAAAGTTTTTTTTTACTATTTAAGATGTGCTTATTTTGACACAGTAATAATGTCTGTAGTCCTCTCATTTCAGTACTATCCAGACCAAAGACTTCCAAATGAATGACTTCCCTCTATTTTTGCTTATAGTTCCCAAACTTACTTATAACATGCTTCTCTGGACCTACAGAACATTTGTATATTTTATATACTTTCTCTTCCCCTACCCTTCCCTTTACATGCATATAGAGACAGCAGAGCTATCCAGTATTTGCATTATAGTCAGAACTGCTACTAGTGTTTAACAACAGACAGTAACATATTATAAGGAATTGTCTTTGTCCATCATGTTTTATAAAAGTAAATTTTGCATATTTTTAAATGTAATCCTGAGTACCCATTCTGTGCCAGGATAGTCCCACTCAGATGACAGATATATAAGTGCAAAACCATTCCACATAGGAGAAATGAAATCCAGAATTCTCTCAACATTGCTATGTGATACTCAGCCTATTAAAAACTGGTATAACAGGGGCCTAGAACTGTTGCATCACTGATAAATAATTCCAGCGTTCCCACTGTTAACATGGATTCTCCGTTTTTAACTCAGAAGCCTACTCTTTCATTTTAGATTTGAAAACTCATGAGGGAGGAAAGGTTTGAAGCTGAATCAAGATCTGCAAATTGCCTGACAGGAGATTATCTCCCATATTCACATTAAGGAATTGCAAATTCTTTTGACTTTGAAGTTTAATGGCTCAGTATGTTTAATTTGCTATCAGCAGGACTAACAGTGCATGTGCTTGTTCCATATGGCTGCAGTCGGAAAAAGAAGAGCATCAGAATTCAAACTGTTATCCAGATAAAATTCTTTTTACTTTTCATTTGAGTCAACTTCCAGATTTTCCATCAAAATGCAAGCTTCATTGCACTTTCTCAATGCTAGACGTGAATAGCTTTATCATAACCAACTTCATTAATTCAGCAGGAGCAACTTCTCTCAAAGCATGACATTTCTATGGAAACCCAGAGAAAGTTCCTCCTTCTGGCTTAGGAGTACTTTTTTATTTGAATGAACTGGAGATTTCTAGGGCATAGTAACAATAAGAACAAATGTAACATTACAAAGACCTAAACTACATGAAGAGTGACTGATCTTGAACCAAATTGTAAGCCTGACATTAGTATGTGAAGCTGAAATGGCTTTCCTGTTGCCATGTCTTAAAAGAATGAAATCAAACACTAAGGACTTTGCGTGTTTCCTGATTTTCTGTAGTGCAAAGTAAATCATAAGTCTTAGCAAATGAGCTACAATAATTACCAGCCTTCTGTAATAAATCAACATTTAATTACCTGTTTGACAGGCCATAGAATTTTAAAAAGAAGCTGGGAAATACAGAACAAGAAGGCTTATCAAGTTACTCTTATTTCTGTCTTGTTTAACCCAATCCTAAGCAAAGTAATATGGAAAAGTTTTTATAAGCAGCTGGCTAAATTATTTTGCACTGAACAGCTTAGAAAGCAATTTTGAGACAAATTATTTTGGTAATAGTGTCATTTGAAATTTTTGATTTTTACCAATATTCCTGCCAGTAAGGGATCAGGAACAATCTGTAATGAAATTTGATTTCCATTTACATGCTTGTCGTGGGTTTGCCTAGGGACAATTTTTACCTCACCCCCCAACACAATTATTCTAAGTTGAGAGAAGGCTTATGCAGACAAGAGAGATATGATTGGGGAGAAATAATATTAGGTTTCATTACTAGCAAAATAAAAACTAAACAACTACACATACAACAATTCTAATTAAGCAAAAGCACTATGTATTTACAGAAATACCCCTCCCCCTTTGTATCAGTCCAGGAGGAGAAGCAGTGTCCTTTCCACTTTCAAAGCTACAGGTCTTCTACACAATTCTGCAGCATTTGAAAGTTCTTCTCTGTTATCTCTGGGGCGACAACTCTGACTCCTTGCAGCTGGAACTGTTTCTCTCTGTCTCTTTCTCTCCTCTGTGTCAACCTCAGGGTTGGGCCTACCTCCCTCCTGGGCTAAGGCCGAAGGCTGGAGTTACCCAGGGTCCTGTAAGGTCTCCCATGGACTGCAAGGGGACACTTGTTTTTTCATGGCCTGCACCACAGGGTCACAGGGGGTAATGGCTTTTGAGTCCACCCCTGTTTATTGTGGGGCCCCTTCCCACAGGAACAGTTCTTGATAGACCTCTCCAACGTAGGTCTACCCCTCAGACAACAATTCTTCCATTCTCTGCTGTCTCTTAGGGTCACAAATGCAGCTGCACCAGCATCGATCCCCCTCTGGGATCCCAAGATCTTACCCAGGCTGCCTCGCGCCAGTGTAAGACTCCTTTCCATGGCCACAAATCACTTCAAGACTCTGTTTCATCTAGGCCTCACACAGAATTGTATTTACTTCTCTGCTCCATCGTGGGCTTCATAAGTTTCAGAGAGTCATCTCTGCTGCCCAGCAACCTTCCACAGACAGCAGGGATTTTTAGATTTCACTCCTTTCCCTGCTAAAGGCAGAGAGAGAGAGAGAGAGTGGGCAGAAGGAGCCCCCCACTTCGGACTTTCTCTGGTTGCTGCTGCTGCCAGCTCTGACCTTGGATGCTGCGGCTATCTCTCTGGCTGGAATCCTTTCTGCAGCAGCCTCGTCCAAGTCCTTTAAGTTTTATTTTCTTCACTCTTACATGTCTCAGTGAAGGGGGGCTTCAGTGCTGCCCCTGCCCCCAGCCCAGGGCGGGGGAAGGAGGGAGACCTGCCCCCCCTTGGTGGCCTAACACTTCATCCTATATGGCTCCTCAATTTTCTTCTGCGCAACCACCTTCTCTTCCGTTTTCTTAAATATGTAATTGGCAAAGGCATTACCAAAACTTCTGACTGGCTTTACTCCGGAAATTTACCTGGACAAACTACTTACAGCCCCCAAAGAGGGGGGGACCTTTGCAAACCCATGACAATGCTTTGAATCTGATGTGACTTTATTATGTTTTCTTCATCAAACTAAAACAATGTTAGTTACACCTCCAAATTTTCACAGAAGTATTGTTTAAAAATCCATTTCCAAATGTCTCCGTGATATGAAGGAGTCATCCATGAAACAACAGATTTACTATGGTAAATATGTTTATTTACTTATTTATTTACTATGGATTTTTAGGAGAGTTGCAAAGCTGTTGTTGTTTTATAGCATATTTTATTGTTGAAGTTGCTTTGTGTAAGTGATGAACAAATAAAATAGGCAGATAAATTCATGTAAAAATAAATAGGTAAAGTTTTAAGTGTGCAACATGTTCTGTAAGCATGAATTTAAGCAAGAATATCGTCATATTCACATTTTCAGCAGTTCAGAAGATAAATTTATGTAACACTATCTTTTTTAAAGGGATATTTTAGTGAATTTTGAAAAGCACAGTAAGTCCTCAATAGAATTAATTTCATATTTAAATTATGTAGCTGTTTATTTAGTAATTTTTGTAGCAAATTTCTTCTGCTAGTTATTTTAAAAATATCTTCATTTTAGATCAAAATATAAGTTTTGGGGGTTTGATTTCCTTTTTTCTCACTAGAACACCAAATGATACTTCTATAGCATGCTGTTTTTCAAAAGTAGCATCCATTCACAGAAGCATTTCTTGCCCTGCTGGCCTTTTAAGAAGGACAGCAAAGCAAATAGTAACTTCTCTGTAAGGTGTGTATGTTCTATGTAAGGGCTCAAATTAAAAAAACAAATCTTTTTTTTGTTGTTTTTAGAGAGAGATGGGGCTGGTCAGCAGATCTCAAATAGCTAAATGAACATCTGGATAAGCTTTTTAAGACAATTTGGCCCCAACAGTCCCTCACCAGTCTCCAAGCCACCAGCATGGGTCCAGCTATCAGCAGCTGTATTCCTGTTACAATCAGAAAGTCGTGCTCAGCCATGTTTAACTGACAGTGTCACAAGGTCTTTAACAACACTGAGCTGAATGATTTATCACAATTCAGCTTATGAATTGCATAGTTCAATGATTTATCTTCATAAAAGGCTAGTGACAGCCTCTGCTATGCACCAGAATACAGTTAACCCAAGTAAGGTATGATGCAAAGATAATATGTTTTCATGATTTATTGACTGTGGGTCCTATAATTACTAATTATGCATATGAAAGATCACCTAATGCATAAAATGCAACAGAAAATCTGCAATGAAAAATTATTATAGCAGTGCAGTTCAAGTTCCTATTGAAAAGAAATTTTACAGTAAGGAAAGTGATGAAATTTTCTGACCCTAAAACAAATATATTTGCATTAGTAATTTTTAATAAAAGCTGCAGAAGGGGAAAAAAATTATAAAGACCTACCAGGTTTTAACAACTCTATTTTCCATTGTGGTCTCACTTTTAATCTAAAAACTAATGAAATTATTAAAAGGTGAGTGGACAGAAAAAAAAAATTGGAAAAGACATCTTAATTATTGATAATTCCTGAAGCGGCACCTTTTCCTTAGGTATTGGATGATGATTACTCACAAACACTTAAACAAAACTATCAATTTCCTCATCTTTTTCAGATTTAATAAAATTTCTGTCATCTTATATAAATTACTTCTACTCTTGCCTACCAGAACAAAGAAAGAATTAAATAAAATATAAAGATATTTGTGAATTAAAAAGCAATAATCAAGTGTCTATTATAATTGAATAGTCAGCAAAGAGCTTAAGAAAACTTTTGAACTGTGTATTACGACTGCATTTCATTGTAAGAAACTATTCAACAATGTCAACTATTAGAATCTATTATTATTATCCTTAAGAAAATGCCTGAAGGAAACAGAACAGGAAACAAACTTGTTATTTATGAACAAAATTCATACTTGGGTTAGAATCTTTGGCTTGAGTGTCTTATATAAAAACTTTGATTAAAAAAAATTCTATAGGAATTCACCTACTCTACAAATTTCTTATCCTTCAACTCACCCAAGATCAATGCAGATCCAAAAGTGGAGCTGCATTTCAAGGCTGATATTTGTTCTAACAATGACTGTGTCATAATTATTGCCTTCAGTGATGGTTTCATCAGTTTCTCATAAACTCAGTGTTCAGTTTTTACTTCCAAGACTAAGTTAACTCTGGAGACCTTGCAAACCTGAGCCATATTCTTACCTTATGGTTGCAACTTGTACATGCAACTTTCATTAACTGTAAGAGTATCTGGACCTGTATAGCTATTGGATGTCTTTTTTTTTTGAGTGTGTATGCTGTGCAATGGAGCCCTAATTCCTGATCAGACCCTGCCTTAACAGACACAACTATTAAGGAGAATTTTTGATTTATTAGGTACCATTTATCAATTACTGTATTTTTAATATATCAATATTAATATTATCAAGTACTATATTTTTAAAATGTTTTATTATGTACATACCATGTGAAACTATAAAGCAGTAAACCTTGATCTTATAAAGAGATATTCACTTACGTTGTAGTAGTAGTAGTAGTAATAGATGGATTTCTTTCCCACTAGTGAATCTTAGTCTCTTTGTTTTACACAGATCCCGGGTTTTAGTTTAGCTACATATAGAACGAAATTGGACAAATTCAATGCTGATGTTGAAAAATTTGTTTCTCTAAGTTGTGGAATGCCCACTTTAAGAAAAAGGCATATTTGCCTGTATTTACTGTCCCATCACACATTTAAACCTGTAAAATATGATAAGTGATGTTGATAAATATTATTTCAAATAATTTTTTGAAAGTATTTCTATTTCTAAAAAAAATACAACTTTGTAAGTGTGTGTTTAAATCCAAAGCAAAAAATTCTCTTCAATGACATAGATATCTATGCTTTATGCCTAGGTATAGGAAGACTTCTGCAAAATAGGTCTTATGTAGGATTTTTTTGTGCTATAGGAGGTGATATTAGTATGCTGCTTTGGGTTTTGACAACAATTGTGTTGAGGTAAGCATTAGAAATTAGTGATTAAGGGATAACAGTTTAAGTTAGAGTTGGGATGACCACAAAGTGACAAAATGGGCACGTGATAGGTGAAAACAAGGTAATTTTAAGCCCAAGATAAAGAATGCAGTATTTATAATTTTTCTAGCTATGTCTTTGTTGTTTTAAAAGGTTTTATTTCCACCATGCTCTTTTTCATTATGCAAGGTTTTAAGGGGATGGTACTGTGAATAACATTTAGAAGGGGTTATAAAAATACAGGGTTTTTTCCTTATACAAAGGGGAGGCACACACTGAACAAAGGTCAAAGTTTCAAAGTAAAAGAATCAACAGTTCAGTTAAACAAATTTACTTCAAGCTCAGGAGGCATTAATTTAATGCAGGTTGATTCCCTCACTGTCAGAACAGAGTCAGTAATTATGAGTGGGTACATTCTATATAAACTGAATTGGAAGCAAATTATTTTATAATGAAATCTAGTAGCAGTTGTACCTGGGAAAAGCTACTGCCTTTCCGTTACAATGATTTTGATTATCACAGACGGGTAGGTGTGAGGGAAAGCCAACTCCCTGAAAATTTAGGGGTTTTCCATATGTTGGCCTAAATTCTTAGCTGGTACAGATGCCTCTAGGTTCAGGACTATAACAGGGTAGTTTTACTTAGATAACTGCTGCTATTACCTCTCCAGTGGCATTAACCCTGGCTAAATTCCCTGTAGCATGAGGATAAAGATATATTTGTGTGGCTCTTTAATAATTTTTATTATTATTATTCTTTTTGAGACATAACATTTTTGAGTTGTATTGATAACATCACAATTCCAGATCCCTTAATCTCTCTGTTACAAACTAGCAGATACAAGTATCACCTGCACGTGAGGTACATATCACTGTGTTTCTCCATGTCAGCTTTGCCAGTGTCTTATCAGTCATATTGACAGGGCTGTTCTATTCCTGGCTCTCTGTTACGGCCAATGGATTCAGTTTGGATTTCAAAGGTAGCACTTTTAGGGCCCAGCACTGCAGAAGTGTTCAGCTCTGATCTCAGTGCTGTGCTGAACGATCCACTGCTGTGCAGCTGTACTAGAAAGACCCGCCTTTCCTCTCTCACTGGTAGTGGGCTGAAGTCATTCTTCATTTTCTAGGGGTCTGGGTAAACTTTACTGAAATTAATCTAGTAAGGAGCAGCAAAACAGGCACTGTATATTTGAAGAATGGATAGTCTGATACCTTTTCAAGGGTATGAGGTTTAGTCGTTTAAAGTACATATCCCTCTTTGGCAGGCCCTGGTGAAAGATGTAGGTGAGGGGGAATGCTGCCATGTTGAACTGTCAGGGAAACAAAGGAGTTGGAGGCGTTTCAAGTTTCGTTACTTGTTAGAACTTCTTTTCTGATTAAAGGCTGCTTTCAATAGGTAGTTGCTCACAAATGAATACATGAAACATGCTTTTAAAACCTAGGACAGAGTTAATGGACTGTGCTAGTTTAAGAGTTACCCAGCAGGGGAAATGAACTCAACTCAAAAGAGAGATTATAAGTCAGAATAACAATTTATTAAAA